>CAJGYO010000017.1:71866813-72466813 GCA_904845875.1 Miscanthus lutarioriparius | reverse complement strand
CGTTGTCTTCGCCTTGTGACATCGTTGGTGAGTCTATCTCTTGATCCGTAGTCTACCTTCCGATCTGTTTCCCCAACGCCGGATGTCGGTGCTCATGTTCATGTATCCTAATTTTTCCTCAAGACGAGTTTATCTTTTTCTGCCGCAGCATACATGTTGCGTCGGCCGAACCGTTTGTCTATACATCTCTGCATGCCATGAGAACCGTTTAAGCGATTCTCGGGCATGTCATGACAACCTTTTCTCGGATGTACCCGCATGCAGCAGGCACAAGAAGAGATATATCCCAACTTCGCACATCTTTTAAGCCCTCACCATCCATTCGGTGAGAGTAATCCTACACCGTATCTTCGTCAAGTTTGCGTTAAATACGTATCGATATGATCTAACCTGTTAGTATATATTGATGATTTTCATCTCACATACTTTTATGTATAATAAATATTAAGTTGATTAATCTGCAAGGAACCAGTTTCTAATTAAAAGCAAAATAGATGGTACACTATGGTATTGTATATATAAAATGTTGAATGTGATTAACCGCTACATGAATATAGTTTCTTTATTTATAGTTTGAATAGTTAAACCATGTTGCTTATATTAATTCAAAAATAGGTGGTCTACATGTTATTTTATTTTGTAAAGTTAAAGCTTAGGTTGGTTAATTTGTACGACAACATTAATACGGAGAATATAATAAGTTTATCTTAGTTTTCTAATTTAAAATACAAATTGACTCAGCATGTTTTAGATATTTCTCTAGATATACATATACATAATTTTATATAATTAAAATAAATGGAGCTAAGAGTTCTTTTCAATAGTAAATCTCCGATAGTCGTTTTTCTTTCGCACCGTAGCTCCGATTAGCGTGCCTTTCGCGTCTGTGTGATCGTAGTAACATGTAGATTAGATTTAAAACATTTTCAATTGATTGGTGTATTGTTCTGATCTAGTATGTTTGCTATGCATGCTTGTTCGGATATTTGTGTGGTGCTTTTCGGTCTTGTCCAGTCGGCGAGTTTTGCGTTGGTGATCTATAAGAAGTTGGAGATCAAGAAGAAGAAGAAGAAAACGTTGAAGATTATAGCTTACAGAAGGATCGGTGTTTAAGGCAAGTATAGCTTGGGTTTTCTTTCTGTGACCATGATCTTGAAACTTGATTAATGAATATGCTATAAACATAAAAGATGACTTGTTAGCAACAACTGGAGGGTTAAATTCCCTCTCCACAAGGTCTCATTTGTAAGTGATCGTCCGGGACTTACAGTACAGCTGTGAGGGCTATATGGCTCTGGCTTTAGCTCAGTATGAGGTCTTTTTCTAGCCGGCTTAGAGGATACTGCGAGTTGGGTATAGGACAGCCTCTGTCCTGTTGAGCCTAGCTATGGTAGCGGCCTTTTTTTTGGAAGGGGGGTTCCTATATCGATGACCTGCTGACCCTTCCGGTTAGAGGGAACCTTTGAAAGGCTTCATAGTGAACCCTGCCGGCCTTCCTTTGTGGAGGGTTAAGAGGCTCGCGACCTCGGGCGAAAGGGCAATTCACGACTCACAGTGAAAGTGTACACCTCTGCGCAGAGTTTAATAAACTGATATATCAGCCGTGCTCACGGTCACGAGCTGCCAAGGGATTCTTACGCCAAAGATGAGCACTTGTTAAATTATGCTGTGGCGAGTTATTTTGAGCTATTTATTATTCAATTATACTTGATCATGTGGCTATGGAATACACTACCTTGTTGCTATATTTGCGGAGTTCGACATGGACTCACTCTTGCAATTTCCCCACACCTCGGGCCGGATAATGGTTTGTCGAGACTTGAGAAGTTAGGCTTGTGATCAACCAATCGATTGGATCAGTGGAGTGAAGTCTCGCATCCAGGAGATCGAGTTGTCTATCCGTTGATTGCTTTCTAAGGTTATCTCTTTTGCTAAGTTCGCTATTTACTAAGCATTGTGAATTGATACTGCCCCTTCATTTGTAGCTATATGTGAGATTTGATTACCAGGGCTCACATATGGTGTGCATTCGGCTTTGTCCTTAAAACCGAGTGTTACAAGTGGTATCAGAGCAATGCTGACTGTAGGACGCAAGCCTAGTTGAAACTGGTCGTTCTAAGGTTTACAAGTTGCAACAAAAATCCTTGTTCTATAAACCTTGATATTTTATTCTCTACTATATTTCTATCCATGATAGTCATCCCCTCCTTGATTCTTGTTTTAAAACCTTTGTTCCCATCTACTCCTTGATTTGATATGCTCTAGAATCTTTTCTTACCACATTCTCACGTTATCAAAAGAAGAGCTTTAGGACCTTTGCCCTTAATATGCAGAAGACGATAGAAACATAAGTTGAGTCGTTGTGTGGCCTGTGAACCTTTGGTATATGATTGGATTGTCTTAATGTTTATGTTTGGGTTGCATCTTTGATTGATTGCAATGATCTTGTGGTCTTTGTCCACAATTTCATTTAGTTTATAGGTCTAAGGTTATTAATGAATAGATAGTTGGGTTTTGGTTTTCTCCTGTTTTTCTATCCTATCTTTCTAGAGCAACCTGTCATTTTTGGTTTATATCTCTGTTTTCGGGCAATCAAAAATCATGGTAAACTTTTAGAGAATACTAGACTTCAACATGTTTCTCTGACCTCAAGAATCACCCTGATAGCTATTATGATTATGGAGTTATGAAAATCATAAGAGGATGTATCTGTGCTGTCAGAAATCTAGAGCAGTCTGCGGTGTTCTGGTCATAACTTTTTACCTGTTCGAGCAATGGCTATGAAATTTTTGTGGGAATAAATAGACCTCTGTATCTTTCCAATGCCGCAAGAACCACCTCATTATTAGTTCTGGATTAAAAGTTATACCTGTCGTAATCTGAAGTTACTATTCTGTCCGGAATCTGAAACCAGCTTCTGTTGTGGTCTGTTTTTGATCAACTTAACTTCAGAATCAGAGAACATGGTCTAAATAAAAGTTGTAGATAATTTCATGAGCTTTCCAACGGTGTAAAGTACAATACTATTGGATTTATAGAACATGAGTTATAGCAGTTTTACTATTCTGCTATTTTTTTTACTCGCTGGAGAAATCAGATTGTTTTTGCACATAAGTTTATTTGGAATATATTAGATAGATCAAATAGGAGAAGAAGCAAGCTATCCTTTGGTGCCCCTACTTGATCTTTTCTTAAGGGGGGTAGCCAAGACATAAAGGAATCGCAAGATGGAGGTCTCATACAATCTAGAGCTTCACTTGGGAGTGTCGGTTATTCCTATGGTTGAGGAATCACTATTAGACACAAGGATCTTTGTTCAAGATTGTTAACAGGTTGGATCATCTACAAGGAGCTCAAATATTTTGTCAGGATTGGTCTTCGCTTCAAGCTATCATCACTTGGGAGTTCAATCTTCAACTCAAGACAAGTTGGCACTGATGGCATACGAAAATATGATGATTGAACTCCTCTACAGTTGGTTCTTTGGCAACTTAAGTGAGTTTAGTTTGGATGGAGTTCTCTTTTTGGTTGTGGGATGTCTCTAATGATAGAATTATACGGACAATCGCTCAAGAGAGATGTGTTGAGCTGGAACCCGCTTAAGTATGCAAGAGTGATTCAGAGTTCCTCGGAATGGTAAGATTCTATCACACGTTTATTAGAGGTATTATAGTGTTGAACACAAGAGTTTCTTTTATAAAGCGGGCGGCAAGGATATGGATGTGCTCTATGTAAGAAAAGCAGTGAATTATGCATCAAGTCAACTATGGAGGCTTGAGATGGGCTATTTGACATATGAGATCTGGAGATATCCATTGTGGAGCATAGTGGTATTATCTACTTGGACATGAAGAGTGATATCTACGTGAATCATAAGAATCTAAGGGACATTTTCAGTAAGTTGGTTTGAGATTGTGACATCAGTGTTGGGTTCAATTAACCAAATGTTTTTGGTTTAGAAGTATGTGTTATCTTTAGAAGAAATAAAAGTCGTTGCCAATGCCGTTAGCAAATTGGAAGAGCTATGCTAAGAAGATTGAACGACACCATGGATTAAGTTTTGTGTTTAAGAGTCACAACTCAACCTGAGCATATATATAGTTAATAGTGTTTTGAAGTTGGAATCTATTTTGGACCAAGAGAGAGTAATACATGAGGATCAATTGAAATATGGATGTATGAAGTAGTCGATTTGATATCTTGGACTAAAAAAAAATCTAGCAAGACATGTTGAGAAGTATTGTGTTACATTTTGGAATTAGTGAGGACAAGAGTTTGTTACCCAATGGATTCCAAAGTGGTCTTTGTGAGAAGCATATGGAGTGTCAGTGTGAAGAATAAGCTAGCACCCAGCTGCAACAGTTCATTGAGGTTGTTAAAAACGAAAAGAGAAGAGGCCTAACAATTGGAAGAGTACCAGAGAGTTGGTTTGGGGATACTTGAGAGATAATTAGAGGGCCTATCAACATCTTGGGATCAGCGAGTGTGCTATTTGGAGTAAAAGTTAACAGGTGTGCAAAGTCAAGAGGAATCTTTGTCAAGATGGTGGGACTACTCGAGAAAGTGGAGAAGATCCAATGGCAGTGTGCATTCTAGTGTCTTGATCATCATCTTCCGAATCTCGAGGACGAGATTCATCTTAAGGGGGTAGAATTGTAACACCCTAAAATTTTGATTGCTAAAAAAAAAGTTCAATTTTGATTTTATTATGCTTTTTGTGTGCATTCTAACATAGGGAAATTAAAAATTTGATGAATTTATAAAATAAATCATAAGGTTGCAACATGTTTGAGCACCCATACCTCTGCATATTGGTTTTGTTGTGATGTGTGGTTTGACCAAAACACAAAATGATTCAAACTATGTTTTAAAAAGAATTCGAAAATGACTTTTGAATAAAAGGAAAATCTTTTTTTTTATTTCTTCTTCCTCCTCTGCCTTTCTGGCCCGCCCTGAGAGGTAGCCCAGCTGGTCCTCCATTCTTTCAGCAGCTTGCGTCGCAGCCCATGCCATCGCCGTTTGTTTCATCGTCGTTGAGAGAAATTCCGAGGTGAGCTCTCCGCATCCTTCTATATCTTCCCGTTCCTTTCCCGAGGCAAACCGAGGCGTGCACTTTGATTTCAGCAAAGTCCACGAAGCTCCATCGCTGGCCATGGCCTCCTTCCTAGCATGCTGACGTCCTTGCTAGCTTGCTGACATCAAATGATGTCATGGATATGATTTCTGGCAGTTTTCCATGAAAAAAATAAAACGTTTGGAAAATAATTAGTTCTAAAAGCTAATGCATCTTATCCCAAACTCGCTCTCTCCCTCGCGTATGGGCCTTTTCCAAATAGCGATCGGAACATATCACCCTTGAAGCCAGCCCAATAGAAATCTAGGCAGTTCACGTCTCCTTCCTGCAGTATATATATACACCTATATACGTTTTCAAATTCCAACCCAGCTTGTATATATTTATTTAAACGTATATTATATATAAATATATGTTTGGCGGACTTGCCTCTACCTGCCCTATTCTCCAAGCCCTAGTACTCGTCGTCGTTGCCAAGTCAAGTGTCGATGCATCCAAATGAGCTGCATGCGCGCGCGCCTAGGAGGCCAGGACGTACTGCTGCACCCCCACGCTCATGGATCATGGAGAAGTTTGGTCTAGCTTCACAATTTCACATAGCTGTTGAGCACTTTGTCATCGCCTCCATCTACTTATGATTGCCATGGTCGATATCGACGTGAAGTCTTCGTCGTTGTGCCTCTACGCCCAAAGATCGTTCTTCTCGTTGTCTTCGCCTTGTGACATCGTTGGTGAGTCTATCTATTGATCCGTAGTCTACCTTCCGATCTGTTTCCCCAACGCTCAGATGTCGGTGCTCATGTTCATGTATCCTAATTTTTCCTCAAGACGAGTTTATCTTTTTTTTTGTCGCGAGCATACATGTTGCGTCGGCCAGAACCGTTGTCTATACATCTCTCGCATGCCATGAGAACCGTTTAACTGATTACGGGCATGTCGCCAAAGAACTTTTTCTCGGATGTACCCGCACAGACAGGCACAAGAAGAGATATATCCCAACTTCGCACATCGTTTAAGCCCTCACCATCCATTCGGTAGAGTAATCCTACACCGTATCTTCGTCAAGTTGCGTTAAATACGTATCGATATGATCTAACCTGTTAGTATATATTGATGATTTTCATCTCACATACTTTTATGTATAATAAATATTAAGTTGATTAATCTGCAAGGAACCAGTTTCTAATTAAAAGCAAAATAGATGGTACACTATGGTATTGTATATATAAAATGTTGAATGTGATTAACCGCTACATGAATATAGTTTCTTTATTTATAGTTTGAATAGTTAAACCACGTTGCTTATATTAATTCAAAAATAGGCGGTCTCACATGTTATTTTATTTTGTAAAGTTAAAGCTTAGGTTGCTTAATTTGTACGACAACATTAATACGGAGAATATAATAAGTTTATCTTAGTTTTCTAATTTAAAATACAAATTGACTCAGTATGTTTTAGATATTTCTCTAGATATACATATACATAATTTTATATAATTAAAATAAATGGAGCTAAGAGTTCTTTTCAATAGTAAATCTCCGATAGTCGTTTTTCTTTCGCACCGTAGCTCCGATTAGCGTGCCTTTCGCGTCTGTGTGATCGTAGTAACATGTAGATTAGATTTAAAACATTTTCAATTGATTGGTGTATTGTTCTGATCTAGTATGTTTGCTATGCATGCTTGTTCGGATATTTGTGTGGTGCTTTTCGGTCTTGTCCAGTCGACGAGTTTTGCGTTGGTGATCTATAAGAAGTTGGAGATCAAGAAGAAGAAGAAGAAAACGTTGAAGATTATAGCTTACCGAAGGATCGGTGTTTAAGGCAAGTATAGCTTGGGTTTTCTTTCTGTGACCATGATCTTGAAACTTGATTAATGAATATGCTATAAACATAAAAGATGACTTGTTAGCAACAATTGGAGGGTTAAATTCCCTTTCCACAAGGTCTCATTTATAAGTGATCGTCCGGGACTTACAGTACAGCTGTGAGGGCTATATGACTCTGGCTTTAGCTCAGTATGAGGTCTTTTTCTAGCCGGCTTAGAGGATACTGCGAGTTGGGTATAAGACAGCCTCTGTCCTGTTGAGCCTAGCTATGGTAGCGGCCTTTTTTTTGGAAGGGGGGTTCCTATATCTGATGACCCTGCGGCCCTTCCCGGTTAGACGGAACCTTTGAAAGGCTTCATAGTGAACCCTGCCGGCCTTCCTTTGTGGAGGGTTAAGAGGCTCGCGACCTCGAGCGAAAGGGCAATTCACGACTCACAGTGAAAGTGTACACCTCTACGCAGAGTTTAATAAACTGATATATCAGCCGTGCTCATGGTCACGAGCGGCCAAGAGATTCTTACGCCAAAGATGAGCACTTGTTAAATTATGCTTAACTGAGTTATTTTGAGCTATTTATTATTCAATTATACTTGATCATGTGGCTATGGAATACACTACCTTGTTGCTATATTTGTGGAGTTCGACATGGACTCACTCTTGCAATTTCCCCCACACCTCAGGCCGGATAACAGTTTGTCAGAGACTTGAGAAGTTAGGCTTGTGATCAACCAGTCAGTTGGATCCAGTGGAGTGAAGTCTGCATCCGGAGATCAGAGTTGTCTATCCGTTGATTGCTTTCTAAGGTTATCTCTTTTGCTAAGTTCGCTATTTACTAAGCATTGTGAATTGATACTGCCCCTTCATTTGTAGCTATATGTGAGATTTGATTACCAGGGCTCACATATGGTGTGCATTCGGCTTTGTCCTTAAAACCGGGTGTTACAATATGCCTCAAAGGGAGAAGTGGGCTCTTGCATTCAATGTCGGAGGTCTTCGGTACGGCATGATGACTACCAATTGTCCAGAATCGTTCACTAAGGTGTTCAAGGGTATCCGTGCAGTCCCCGTGTTAGGTATTGTGGAGTACTCATTCAGGAAGTGCAACGAATACTTTGTTAATTGTTGGAACATAGCAAAGGCGTATAAAGAGAAATGATGTAGAGCCGGTAGAAAACATTTAGATATGTCAGAGACGATCGCTTCGAACCAAGTGGGGGAGGCCTTTGGGCCATCGAGGTTCGTGTACAATATCAGGTCAGCCAGAGGAACGAACCTAGGGGACGAGAAGTACAGTGGTAGGAATTATAGGGTGGACCTTGACAAAGCAGAATGCTCTTGTAACATTCCACAACTCCTCCATGTCCCGTGCTCCCATGTCATAACAGCTTGCAGATGTAGGGGTCTAGACCATGAAAGTGACAAGTTCATGCCTCCTTTGTACCTCATGTCAAACACTCTCAAAGTGTGGGAGTCGAGCTTCGAGCCTTACCTAGATACGACACAATGGCCTCAGTACTACGGGTTGGATTATGTTCCCGACCCGGATCTTCTAAAGACAAAGAAGGGTATAAGGAAGAAAAAGTGGTTGCGAGGAGTTATGGATGCATCCAACGGGTATGGTGAGGATATGTATGGTTTTGGCGACTTTGATGAGGCACCGAGACAGCTCCGTTGCTCGAAATGCCACAAAACCGGTCATACAGCTGCCACACATAAGAAGCGTAAGAAGTCAAATAAATCACAAACATGGAACGCGAGTCATAGTGGTTTCAAAGTTACAAAGGTACATACATAAATTAAAATATGTCATAAATATAAATTGCATGCATTTGTTCCTTGTTTATGTAGCATGTACCATGTTTTATTCAGTTTTTGCATATTCTGACATGCTCCCATTGTTTTCACACTTGCAGCATGGCGCAGCCGCACTTCTCCCTGCTGGACACCTACTACGACAAGGATCCCCGAGCGCACTTGACGGTCGACAACGGTGATGTAAGTGATTTGCACACATTATTTTATATTCATGTATAATGTCTTAACCCCGTTATCCAATATAACGTTCTTTTTTTGCAGGCCTTGGGGCCCCTGTGTCCCTGAACTCACCGACCGCTTATGAGCGCTACGCCCCGTACCTCGCAAGAGCAGGAGCCAGTTTTCTGGGCTTGGCTAGAGCTATCAATGCTGGCCTCCCACACATGGATGGTCCCCTCGTCACCGCCTTCGTCGACAGGTGGCGTCCGGAGACCCATACCTTCCACCTACCGTGTGGAGAGATGTCCGTGCTCATGCAAGACGTTGGCTATATTTTGGGCCTTCGCTTGGACGGTCCGATAGTGACAGGCATGGTAGAGCCACTGAACTAGAAGGATATGGTGGAGGAGTTTACCGGCCACCGGCCGCCCGACCCTGAAGAAGGGAAGAAGGAGAAGAAGACTTCGGGTGTCAGCTCAGCTTGGTTGCGGCAACAGTTCAACATGTGCCCTCCCCATGCACCGGAAGACGTCGTTGAGAGGCACACTCGTGTGTGGCTCTGGCACATGGTGGCACAGTTCCTGTTTCCGGACGCTTCCAGGAACACGGTCTCATGGATGGTCCTACCCCAGCTACGTGAGCCATGGGAGAATATCGCCCAATATAGTTTGGGGTCTGCCACTCTTGCTTGGCTGTATCGACAGCCATGTGAGGGATGCAGGAGGGCAAACCCCAATTCAAACATAGGTGGTTGCACTTACCTACTTCAGATTTGGATTTGGGAGCGCATTCCTATCGGACGGGTGCATAGAGGGAGAGTTGTGGTAAGTACCTCGTATACAATTGGTATATGTGTTTCATTTACTGCATGCACTTTACAATTGTTACAACTTTTCAGGCTTGGACACAATGCTGACAGTCGTCCACCTGTATGTTACCTTTGAACAGGAATTAAGTCGGTTCGGGGTCAGCCGCAACAGCGCTACGTTCAATACTCTAATGATTTGGATGTTTTAACTCATAATCAGGTTGGTTATACTACCGAGGAATTTGTTGATCTTTGGCTAGATACTTTAGTTCTTTATAGGTGCCATTGTTTCTTGTTCTTTTGATTTTCTAAAGTTACTCAATATTCGATTATTTGTTAGTACCATTTCATTAATGCTGTTTCTAAAATTCAATAAATGACAAGGTTGGTCAAAGAATTATGTGGGTCTTTCGCCTTACATTTATTTTCTTCATTCATTATGAACAAGGCCATGTACTAATAACACAACTTACAGGTTGAATGGGATCTATATGACAGGCCTGACGTAAGGGACTTGAACATGGCCCCATATGTTGAGGCTGAGACGGTGCCGTGGCGATCCAATGTAGCGATGATCTTCTACTATGTGGTTGAGCACCACTTGCCCCAAAGAGCCATGAAGCAGTTCGGTAGGAATCAAAATTTCCCTCTACAGCACAAGTCCACAACCCGTCAATTGCATGAGTAAGCTTTACTTTACATGTATCATCAGTCACCATTCCATGCATCGTTGAAGGCCTAAAAATGTAGCATGTGTCGTTCTTGCAGGATTTCGAGGAGGAAAAGGTTCGGCGGCAACGACTGGCTTGTCAAGCATCAAAAGTATGTGCAAGAGTGGGAAGCTAGAGAGAGGGTGGAACCGACTAATGGTGCTCACTGTGTGAGCAGCGCCTACCGTGAGTACCTGGCGTGGCTTCACAGGTCCACAAGGATCACTTTACGTCCTCCGGTCTCCATCATTCCCATTGATGAAGAGAGTGACGACGACGACCCATATGATGTCATGACAAGGACTAGCATTCAGCCACAGAGAGCACCACTTCAGAACTACATGGTAAACTTTTCAATTCAACTATGCCTTCACGCATTTTTACTTGACAAGTACGTTGTAATGGTCAATATGCATGTACTCTAGGCAACTCAGCTAGCTCACCTCTCCAATGACGCAGAATCTTGATGCCCAGCAACGAACAGCAGAATCTGAATCACCCGGCCTTATCTTCCTAAACAGTCAGACAGATAGTTTGAGCCCTTTTGACATCACAATTCACAAACTAGTTGGCTCCCAAAAATCTTGGATTCAGAACATGGAGAGGTGATTGGTTTACTCACGTTTCCACCTCCCATCTGGGGAACATGCTCAGCATCACAATGTAGTGCAAGAATCCAAGGATGACGGCATCAGCTTCATGTTTCAGATTATAGGTCAGGTGACAGGCAACAAGTCAAAATCAGGACCACTACCGGTATCAACAACATCAACATCAGTACACAGAATACATAACAAAAAAAAGAAACCCATAGAGGGAGAGAAGACAGAAAAACACAACTCTGACAATAACAGCCAAAAAAATTAAACTCAACTACACCTTCTAATGCTCCCTCACAAATCAAATAATCGCCACATCTAAAACTGAACATATCAACTGTAGGCATCACAAATATAAATAAGAAACATAAATTTGGGTCCCTCAAAATGCAAAAAATAGCACCTACAGCTTAATCAGCAGCAGGAGCAAGCAACAAACAACTGCAAAAGCAGCAGTACCAGCTCAATCAGCAGGCTTTGGGGCCCTCAAAGTAGCAGTAGACGGCCACATACACAGAAAAACACACACACACAGAGTAACAAACATACACACACACACCAGTAGCAAACAAATACAGCAATACAAATCTGAACAAAGTCAACTCTAAACATCAGTGGAGATCCCAAAAAAACATCAAATTTGGTTTGAGGCACTCAAAAGGCCAAAAAAAAAGAAACTTAATCAGCATCAAGTAGCAAAAAGAAGCAACTGCAACAACAACAACAATAGAACATAAAAAAGCAGGCTTTGGGGCAATCAAAAAGACAAGAAAAAAAATCACCTTAATCAGCATCAGGAGCAAGCAGCAAGCAACTACAAAAACAACATTACAAGTTCAATCAGCAGGCTTTGGGGCCTTCAAAAGGCAAAAGACAAATAGCAGGGCCAAAAAACTTAATCAATAGTAGCAGCAGGCATCAGCAGCTGTCACACAGAGAAAGACAGAGAGACATACACAGAGAGAGATAAACATAACTCAACCCTGAAAAATACAACTAATGCCAAAAGAAAAAGAAAAAGAAAAGAAAAAGTAAAAAGTAAAAAAACAGAGAAAAACACACACACACACAAAAAACCGACACACACACAAACAGAGGGAGAGAGAGGCATACAAAAAGACACACATGCACACAGACACACTCAGAAGGCAAAGGACAAAAAATAACTACAACTAAAAAAACTCACCTTCAAAGACACACATGCACCCAAACACACAAAGAACACCCAAACACTCACACTCACCCCCCCCCCACCCACCCAAAGCTAGCAAACACATGTACACACAGACACACACACACAAAAAGCAAAATAAGCAACTCAACTAAATTCACCAAAAAACCAATGTTCAAACTCAAACAGAAAAAATGAAAATCTACACAACACACATATAAGTCATCAGCTGCCCCTCACCTCGGAGCGTGCAGTAGCAGTTCATATGTTCTCTGCTAGCAAGAGCAAAATGAGTTAGAATGCAAAGCTTACACTGACATTATACTAATATTACATCTACAGTCAGAAAAATTTACATGCCATCCTAGGATGTAACACTACTTGTAGTAATAATATATAAATGTCGACATAAGCAAAAGGAATCCTTTTGAATAGATAGGAACTTACTCTTTCATCATTTGTATCGGGCATGGCGTCCCTCAGTTGCATTCACAACATGTCCCTAACCAGAAAGTCTACTGAGGTGGTAGCCATCTTGAAACGATTCATTAAAAAAAAGTGTCAATGGCAGCCCCATGGTAAGTTAAATGACAACAGTATGAAATTGCAAATCCAAACAATTCAGGGAGCAGAATAGAGGCAATCTAGAATATTCAGAAACAGTTCTGTACTCCTAAAATCATCATAACTAGCAGCTGCATAGAGATGAAGCCAAACCCATACAATTTCATATGAACTGAGCAAGAAAAATGTATTGAATCAGCATACTAAAAAAAACTGATTCGACAAAACTCCACATTTGCACTATTTGAAACTGCCTTAATCCTTTTGCTGAATGTCCTAGTAGCTAAAGTAAAACTGCACATTTGGCACCTGAAACTACTCCACTAACTAAAACAAAAAAGAACCAGGATTTCATAGCAACCTTCTTACACACGTTGCACAACCTGTATATGTGAAAAATTCAAAAAAATCTGACTAACTGAATGTTGCCGCTTCATTATTTCCACATTTGTTCCGGTTTACAGAGATACAGTTTACAGCCACAACTATATGCCTACCCTTTGAAGAACAGGACAGCAAGCAGCCACCTACCCCACGGTAGCAGGCAGCAGCACAATGAACATCAATGGGCAGATAGCAGAAACTGACGTGAGCAAAAGCAGAAGCACAAGACATGACTAAACAAAGGGAGTGTGTGCACAGAAATGAAACAACACCAATACTCATGCATTATATTACTATAATCCGTCCACCCAAATAAAAAATGCAAATTAAAATAGTTTCTGCATCTAGTAGCTCAGGGTGCATCCAAGCAAAAGACACTTTGTTACAAGTAGCACAGAAAATAGCTACTTAACATGCACTAGCATTGTTGTTACAAAGTGGAGCTTGCCTACTAGTAGTCTACATGCTCTTTCACTCTGCTTGGTGAATTGAAGTGCAAACCGTAAAGAGCTAAGCAAGAAATAGCAGATCATAGAGACATACATGCCACAAAAGTAATAAACCAACAAGTTTGAACTTTGAAGACATATATGCCACATTGTTCATAGAAGAAACATATTATCCAAATTATATTTTCAAAAGAATGCAGATCCTAGAGACAAATGCCACATTAACAAGATATACTAAAATTACATCACCAAGTACAAAAATTTACGGTGAATACTACGATGTAAACTTAGTGCTAGTAATATATAAGTGTTGCCTATGCAAAAGGTAATCTTTCGCATAGATATGAACTTACCCTTTAATCATTTGTATATCGGGCTTGGGTGTACCGCAGTTGCATTCAGATAGAGCCCCCTAGAAACAATTCATGCAAAAAAAGTGTCAATAGAAAAGGACAACTGGACGAAAAACCTTACAAATCCAACAGTAAAATAATAGAGGAAAAATTGTTGACCAACAAACAGAAGAGTCAAAAAGAAAAAAGAAGGTGCAGCAGAACAACTGATAGGCCGGAAAATGATTGTTTATACTTTATGTATAAAATAGAAAGGCCAAAAACCCATTCGTGGTCTTTTCTGCTTTGACACAAATCTACTCTAGTACAAGAAAAGGGTCTAACTAAACAAAGAGTCTGCAATCCATAGAATGTGCCATATTTCTTCTAAGATGCAACTAAAATGTGCCATATTTGTTCTCTGCAATCCATAGAAGGTTAAATCACAGCAAACAAAAATCATCATGAATAATCTTATATTCTTATAGCCCTCACAATAATTGCCATGACCAACAGCAACAGTAAAACAAAAATTTATGGGCATAGAACAGAAACTGATACTCGTATGAACTATAACATCCAGCAGCTCAGGGTGCCGCCCAACAAAAACTACATTCCTCCTTCTGCCTAACAGAAGCATGGTATGGTACCACTAGCTATGCTACAATATCACATCAAACATGTGCAATTCAAATCTACAAAAACTAACTGAATTGCCTGCAGGCAAACATCCAATCCACAAAGGGCACTACCAGAAACACAAGCCCTTGGCAGCCGCTGACTTGTCCAACTCAGTAGTTAGAATCATCAACTCATCCACCAAAGCTAGCAGCATTCAGTAGTCTGAAAGGAATATTCTCAATTTTTGAGAGATCATGAGCAGAGAAATGGCGAGAGCATTATAGTATCAGTCACCCTCACTACTCAGCACTCAGCATGATCAATCTGTAACTGGCATGAGTACAACAGTCAACAAAAAAAGTTCTTGTACACATCACTAAAGCAGATGCGCTGGACTACTGGAGCAGTACAGAAGGTAAGGCTGTAGACGAGTCAATCCAGTCTTCTTCAAAGAAGACGCCATGCAATATTCACTTATTCAGAGCAACCATAGTCTATTTTTAGAAGTCAAACCAGTACCAAAGCAAGCAAGGGATTACCATCGAACGGCATAGCCGCATAGGGGGATCAATTGAACACTGAAATTGGAGTTAAATTGCATCTACGAGTACTACTAGCCCAACACACATCGGCGGAGCTTATAACCCGACCAAAAGGATGTGGGCTTGATTCATCAGTCATCACAGAAACGCAAAGATCGGGAAAAGGAGAGCTAGTGCGTCGTGTGCCCAGCGCCCCTCGGCCACAGCTTGTCACACACACGCCCCGCCGGCAGGCCCCACTTGGCCCACGCACACACCGTGCCTGCTGTCCGAGCAAAGGCACCACGGCCGCGGACGATCATTCGCCTGCCTGCGCACAGAGCCGATGCACCACGCACCCCCAGGCCGCCGTCCATGCCGCAACCAAATCCACAGCAACAACCCCTACCGCAACCAAATCCACAGCCACACCCAAACCCACGGCCACAACCGGGGTTGAAACAACTGCAATAGAGTTCCTCGCAAACTACCGCAAGCCACCACAAAAAATTGACATCTACATCTCGTGCCAAATCTATGCAGCCACCGACGACCCGTGACCAACAGCACACGCAGAAATAGCAATAGTTCCTCAAACAAAAAATAACCACTCACTGGCGACTGGCGCGGCGCAAGCGAGCGGAAGAGATGCGAAAGAGCGGTGCAGCGCAAGCGAGCGGAAACGAGCAGAGAGCGGAGCGGAGCGGTGCGGCGCAAGCGAGAAAATTGAATATTTGACACCCAATTCGAATTCGGAGGCCGGTGAACATTTTGACATCCAATTCGCGCGTGTTGAAAATTTAACACTCTAACTGCGAATTCAGTGAAAATAGGTGTTTTCTCCTCCTTTTATCCATTTAACATTTTTTTCTTTTTTCTTTTGCTTTCCAAGGCAATGTACCTTGACCTTATCCATCCATTTCTTCTGAGAAACGAACGCATCTCTCTCCCGTACTCATTTTTCTTCGGCTCTGTTCGTCACGCCGCCGCCGCTCTTCTTTGTTCTTCACGCCGCTGTCGCTGGGTGCCGGAAGAGGCAGGCCATGCGTGCGCGCGGACGGTCGCCGGCGCTAGCCAAAGCCCGCCGTCTTCGGCTCCGCCGCTGATGGAGGCCGTCGGCACAGCCCAGAGGCGCCGCAATGGTCGAGCAACAGCAGGCCAAGGTACTTTAGTCATTCAGCGTTGCCTTGGAAAGCAAAAGAAAAAAGAAAAAATATTAAATGGAGAAAAGAGGAGAAAACACCTGTTTTCAACTAATTCACAGCCAGAGTGTTAAATTTTCAACGACACACGAATTGGATGTCAAATGTTCACAGGCATCCAGATTGGGTGTCAAATATTCAATTTTCTCGGCGCCAAGTGAAGCGGCAGTGAGGGCCTTGCGCCGACGAAAACGGAGAGGATTGGGGGGAAACGCGGTGGGAGATGAAAAGATAAGGGTGGGCGCGGATTTCGAAAACAACGGGTTAGTGGGTTTCAAAGGCGGACCCGTTAGCGTGGAGGACCCGTCAGCGAACCCAAACAGTCACACGAATCTCAAAACAAATCAACGGCTCAGAATTTGACAGATAAATAACAACAAAATCTGTTGACAGATAAATAGCAAAATTCATATTCTATTTATTCTCTGCCATTAAATCATCATAAATTTTAACGGTGCATATTGCTTTTTTCGATGAATCTTGTAATTTATAGGTCTTGTATTTGATATGGATGCTCTATTGATTCTCGGTTGTTAGATCATCATAAAATCCAATAGTGCATATTCTTTTTCTGATATTGTATTCATCTTAGATTGTTAGATAATCATAAAATCTAATGGTGAATATTTTTAATTTTTCTGGTCAATCTTGCAATTTCTAAGCCCTATCGGTGAACGTGGAGCCGATTCTGTTGTGATGCTGTTTATTTATATATTGGCAAAAGGCCTAAGTTGTTGAGTAATGAAATTTAACCGGTCGCAGAAAAAAGGCCTAAAGTGTCATTGTGAGATATGGGCTAACATGTGGACTAATTTTTTAGCTAAGTCTCTGACTAATTGTTAGCTAACTAGTTACCAAACAAAACTATATGTTAGACTACTTTTTTTAGTTTTCAACTAGTAAGTAGCCATTTATATCAAACATGCCCTAAATATAAAAGGCTATGATAATAACAAATAGGTCCAATGTGTTTATTATAAGAAATTGTTTGATACAGCTGCTAGCTAGCTAAAATTGGCTATAGTGCTTCCAAATAAGAGAGCTAATAAATGGGTTAATTTTTTAGCCAAGTTTTTAACTAAGGGCATGTTTGGTTAGCACCCCTAAAGCTTAGTCAGCTAAATCTAGTCCCGTTTAGTTATAGTGTTTAGGTGAAAAGTGACTAAATAAAATTAAATGGACTTTAATCAACTAGTCACCAAATTGTTGCTAAAAGAGACTAAACCTCACCTTGGAGTCACTTTGAAGCCCGACACCATGACTAAAAGGGACTAAAAGCCTCTTTTAGTATCTTTTAGTCATTCAAACCAAACATAAGTGACTAAAGTTTAGTCCTGATTTAGGTGACTAGTGTTTAGGAGGAAAACTAAACAGGTCCTAATTACTAGCCAACTAGCTATCCAACCATAGCTAATTTATTGAGCTAATTTTTAGTCTTAACTATAACTAGCCATGTATCAAATAGACCCTGAAGAGAAATATGGCTACTACTGGAGTGGGTCCTAACGAATAAATAAAGCACTTAAAATTAGGGAAAAACTGTAAATCAACGGCCTGTTCGCTTGCTCGTAAACGATCATAAATTTCCAGCCGGAAACAGTGTTTTTCTCTCACACCAAACCAGTCAACAGTAAATAATCTACGATACGATACGGCCTCCTGAACAGGCTGCAAAAGTTCGGCCATATGGGATCTGATTTGGAGTCTTTAGTAGATGTAGGGCCCAGATTGGGTTCCGGAGATGCTCAGAACCCCAAATTCCCCTGAGAAACCCTCCCGAACTCAAATCAAGTCGGAATTTGTCTCCCCACGAAGCTTCGTTCGATCGAGAAGGTTGCGACCCTGAGAACGATGGCGGCGGCTGGAACGGTAGCGGCGATCACGGCTGCCGACGTCATGGGAACGCTGCAGCCGGTGCTGCAGGTGGTGGACGTGCGGCTGGCCGGCCCCGTTCGGCTCGCTGAATCTTAGATAAAACTGGCTGAAAATACTGTTCTCGCTGAATCTTGCATAAATTATCCGCGCGTCAGAGTCGATTTTTTAAGTGCCAAAAGAGTGAGGTTGGGAGTCATTGGAGATGCGGTTTTTTCAATCTTTCCAAAAATCATGAATTGGGAGATTGTTTTGGTTGTTTAGGTAAAAACGGAGCAAGAAAAATGCGAATACCTAACCTCGGCATTTGGGGGAGGGATAAGCTGCATGTTGGCAGTCGCAGTCCTCCGCCAACCACAACAACAATCAGCCTGTTCAGTTGGCTGGTTCGTTTCGTTGTTGATTCGTGAAGAAGTACTGCTGGTTAGTTTGTGCGAGAGAAAAATACTGTTCTGACTGAAAATTTATGATCGTTTACGACGTGCCACAACCAAACGAAGAGGCTGAATACCGGCTGTGTGGTTGTCGATCGACGGTAGGTCAGTGAGACTGCTGCTAGTTTGAAGGATTAAAAAGGCCTCGTGTGAATGCATTGGCAAATGATCCACGTATATACATAGTTTAATTACTTTGGAGGACGGGTGGAAGTCGAAGCAACTACACCATGCATCATTCTCCAGCATAATCCATCCAGGGGTTCAAGGAAGTTCATACCCTAGGTTGTCTCCCATCTGCCAAGTCGTCAAGTCGAATACTATCCCAGTCCCAGGTGCGTTTTACTTCATGCACGCCCGTTCTCCTTTAATTTCCCCTTGTTTGTTTCTTAATTTGTGGCGAAACTTGTCAAATGTCTTCAGACTATAGCGATGGAATTTGCATAATTGCATATACTGATTAAACATTAGTATTTTTCCTAGTGAAAATTGCGAAGCAAAATAAATCACTCCATGCATATATCGGATCATCATCAGTTTTTTTTTCTTTTTCTTTTGCAGACAGTTTGGTTAGAAAAAGGTACCAACCAACCCAAGAGTAACATATGGGTGCACAGGAGTCCTTGAAAGTAGACATACTGTTTGTAGTATGCGCCTTGTTGCTGCTGTCTTACAGTGCTAGCAATGGCGATTGCGCAGTATTGAGGCCGAACGACAACAGCGACCTCCTTTCGCTGCTTGATTTCAAGCAGGCAATCACCAAGGATCCAACAAGGGTCTTGAGCTCCTGGAACAGAAGCGTCCACTTCTGCAGATGGAAGGGTGTCACATGTACTCCAGATACTGATAGTATCCCACAAAGACAAAGGCGTGTTGCAGCGCTCCAACTTTCTGCTCAGAGCTTGGAGGGGCACATATCGCCATCTCTTGGGAATCTGACATCCCTCGTTGCTCTTAACCTATCCACAAACAGCCTAACTGGGCAGCTACCGCCTCTCTGCGCGCATCTGCGCAAGCTGCAAGTCCTTGACCTTAGCAACAACCTTTTGCAGGGCATAATCCCTGATGGAATTTCAAATTGCTCTGAACTTAGAAAGCTTGACTTGTATGGGAACTCCCTACATGGCAGTGTTCCCAAAGAAATAGGTCTGCTTTCACGTCTCTCTGTTCTGGAGCTTTCCCTGAACAATTTCACCGGGATCGTCCCTGAAACACTCGGCAACTTAAGTTCCCTTGAAAAACTCCATATTACTGACAATCTACTTGTTGGAAGCATTCCAAGCCAACTTGGGAGACTATCAAAGATCATGTACTTTCTCCTCGGGGGCAATAGGCTATCAGGTAGAATACCAATACCCCTCTTCAATCTGACTTTGCTAAAAGAGTTGGACTTGGATTCAAATGCACTAGGAGGCGTGCTGCCATCTGACATGGGTGACACTCTACCCAATCTGCATACTCTTGAGCTCGGTGGTAATGCTATTGAAGGTCCTATCCCAGCATCACTAGGCAATGCATCGGGATTGACATATATAAATATACCAAATAACAATTTCACTGGTTACATACCAGCCACTTTTGGTAAGCTTGACAAGCTGTATAGCCTGAACCTTGAAGCAAACAAGCTTCAAGCAGAAGACAGTAGAAGCTGGGAGTTCCTGGGAGCATTGAGCAACTGCAGTCTTCTAGCATCACTTTCGCTTCATGCGAATCAGCTCGCAGGAGTTCTACCAAACTCGGTCGGTAATCTATCTGCTGGTCTTCAGTCTCTTCTATTGGGAACCAACTATATGTCAGGGACAGTCCCCTTAAGCATAACGAACCTCAATAATCTGACAACATTTTCCTTAGCCTACAATGGTTTTACTGGGAAAGTAGAAGAATGGATTGGGGACATGAAAAAACTGCAAGGACTGAATCTTCGAGGGAACCGCTTCACTGGCCCTGTCCCATCATCCATTGGGAATCTTACTCAATTATCAGTGCTCTACCTGGACAATAACAAATTTGAAGGTGTCATACCATCTAGCATTGGAAACCTTCAACAGCTCTCAATCTTAGATCTTAGTTATAACAATCTTCATGGCAGCATACCAAAAGAAATATTTGCTTCAGGCTCAATGATCAGCTGTGAGCTATCCTACAACAATTTGGAGGGCATGCTACCATTGGAGGTTGGCAATCTTCAGCAACTCAATGGACTTTATCTTTCATCGAACCAGATTATTGGAGAGATTCCTCAAACTTTGACCCGTTGTCAAGAGTTGGAAACCATCAAAATGGACCAAAACTTGTTCACAGGGAACATTCCAGAAGCTTTGGGCCAACTAAAGAGCTTTAGAATTCTCAATCTTTCACACAACAATTTACTGGGTGCCATCCCAACAGATCTAGGTGAACTCAAACTTTTTAGCCAATTAGATCTATCTTACAATCATCTTGAAGGAGAGATACCAATAAAAGGAGTGTTCAAGAACTCTAGTGCTGTTTCTCTCGAAGGAAACCAGGGGCTCTGTGGAGGAGAACAGGACCTACTCATGCCTTCTTGTCCTGTAGTGACTCAACGGAAAGGAATAAAATACTATATAATCAGAGCATTGGTTCCAGTAGTTGGTTTTATATCACTCACTTGATTGGGAGGGGAACCTACAGTTCAGTGTATAGATGACATTTATTTCAAACCAATGTGGATGTGGCTGTAAAGGTTTTTGACCTAGAGGTGCAAGGTGCAAATATAAGTTTTATGACAGAATGCGGAGCATTGAGAGGCACTCGACATCGAAATCTTATTCCCATTATAAGTGCATGCTCAACATTGGATAGCAGAGGCAATGACTTCAAGGCTATTATTTATGACTTCATGCCTAACGGCAACTTGGAAACATGGTTGCATCCGAGAGGTGACACTACAGAAAATCCAAATCTTCTAGGATTAACACAAAGAGTAAACATAGCCATCAACATAGCAGATGCACTCGAGTATTTACACCATGATTGTCAGAGGCCTATTGTCCATTGCGATCTGAAACCCAGCAATATACTTTGTAATAAGTAGGCGGAGGAAGATATCAGGAAGGATGGCTTTATCAGTGCCTTCTTTTTATAAGGAATTCCCTGATGTCTCTTACAAGGATCTGCTTCAAGCCACTAGCTACTTCTCTGAATCTAACTTGATTGGGAGGGGAACCTACAGTTCAGTGTATAGATGACATTTATTTCAAACCAATGTGGATGTGGCTGTAAAGGTTTTTGACCTAGAGGTGCAAGGTGCAAATATAAGTTTTATGACAGAATGCGGAGCATTGAGAGGCACTCGACATCGAAATCTTATTCCCATTATAAGTGCATGCTCAACATTGGATAGCAGAGGCAATGACTTCAAGGCTATTATTTATGACTTCATGCCTAACGGCAACTTGGAAACATGGTTGCATCCGAGAGGTGACACTACAGAAAATCCAAATCTTCTAGGATTAACACAAAGAGTAAACATAGCCATCAACATAGCAGATGCACTCGAGTATTTACACCATGATTGTCAGAGGCCTATTGTCCATTGCGATCTGAAACCCAGCAATATACTTCTAGATGCTGATATGGTTGCTCATTTAGGAGATTTTGGCATTTCACGGATATGTGCTAAATCCAGATCAACTTCATCATTAGGAAATTATTCTAGTTCGGTAAACTCAGCAAGCATGAAGGGAACCATAGGGTATATTACTCCAGGTACCAGTGATAGATACTTTGGTGTAACATGGTTTTACATAATAGTATAATACAGTACAACAAAGTGGTTTTATATTGCTCTAGTGTTGCATTAACTATATATATTTTGTACTCTCATATCCAGAGTATGCTGGAGGTGGCCATATATCAACTTCTGGGGATGTATATAGTTTTGGTGTAGTACTTCTGGAGATCCTTACGGGAAAAAGCCCAGTAGATCCTATGTTTCATGATGAATTAAATATTGTCAAATATGTGGAGCATAATTTCCCAAATAACATAGTTCATATCACTGATGCTAATCTCCGAGAAGAATTTCAGAACATTGGTCAAGGAAATACAGAAGAAGTGTACCCATGCTTGCTGGCCTCACTGAAAGTAGCACTTTCTTGTACGTGCCAATTCCCAACTGAACGAATCAACATGAGAGAGGCATCCACAAAACTGAAGGCAATACAGGCATCATATCTATGAGGGAATTCTGCTTTATTGCCTTATTGGTGCAGTGTGCAAATACTATTGCCAAATGCCCAAATGTATGAGTAGCCCGTCTTCTATTGCAAGAAACACAAAATGTACTCCCAGAAAACAGCATGTGAATGTGAAGGAATAAAGTAGGACAGTATTTTACTTTTGTATGGATAGTACAGAACATCCTCTTCTTGACAAGTTATTGTTGGAAAATGTGCTATGTGGCTTCAATTGATGCTACGGTTTGGTTGAAGGTTTTTGTAAGTATTTTCTTTTTACGATTACAAATGTCTCCAATCTGAAAAAATAACATCAGAAAACACCTAATCTAAATATACATCCATGTTGCAAATCTTATCCTTATTTGCCACATTTGAATTTCAAAATGTAATCATGATGCATATGAAGTTAACTCCATAAATCAGACATGTTCCATAAATAACACGAGCTACGGAAATAACCACGGGAAGAGGTCACTGCATGGCTACATGCAGGGATCCACTTGACGTGGTCACCACGGCCGGCTGAATAGGCCTGGCTCAAGACCCAGCACAATCACACACGCCTACGATGGGTTGGCCGGCTGAATAGGCCTGGCTCAAGACCTAGCACAATCACACACGCCTACGATGGGTTGGCCAGCTGAATAGGCCAGACTCAAGACCCAGCACACATATACACAGTCAGACTCTAACATCGATGATTGCACGCCCTATCTTCTTTATGGCATGCTTGGTTTCCTTCTTAGTTCCTTGGCGGTGATCTCGTTTCCCGCTTTGCCTTGGCCGCGGCCGCAGAGTTGGTGTCCTCCTTGGTGGCCGAGGGGGTTCCATCTGAAGACCCCTTAGATGGATCTGTTGGAAAAAAAAGTTGGAGGTTACTACGATGTCGAGCACGATGGGTGGTGGCATTGTTGGTGGTGGTGCTCCTCCTTCGGGCGCGATTGGCACTGCCGGTGTGATGATCTCTGGTTGAGTTGGATATATTACAAACAGTGACTCTAGAGTTGAGCAAAGAACTTGTCAAACTGTAACACCCTAAAATTTGCAGTTTTGGAAATAGAATTAAAACGCCTTAATTATGAATTTTTGGTGCTCATGAAACATAGGAAGATAATATTTTTCATAAATTAAAATTCATCATAAGGTAGCAATATGGTTGTGCATACATGCTGTTGCATAGTATTCCTTTTGTATTGTGTGGTTTGAAACTAAACTTCAAATTGTTTCAAATAGATTTGAAAATGCATTTGAAAAAACACTTGAGATAAAAAGAAAATGGAATTTCCTCTCTTTCTTTGGCCCAGCCGACCTGCTCCCTCACCCCGCGGCCCATTTCTTTTTCCTGCGAAGCCCAGCACCGCGGCCCAGCAGCTAACCACGTGGAAGCTCGTGTCCCTGCTTTCTCTCCTGCTGCTCACCTCGACTTGGCAAGGCCGAAGCCCAATAGCGAGCCGAGGCCCACGTGGGCGCTTTCCTCTCTCTCTCTCTCTCTCTCTCTCTCTCTCTCTCTCTCTCTCTCTCTATTTGTCTGACAATCCGGCCCCGTTCCTTCTCTCGCTGACGCGTCGGGCCCGCATGTCAGAGTCATCTTCTTCCTCCCGTGCACAAGCCGGACTCGGTTGAGGCACAGTCCCCGTTGCCGCCGCATTCCTAGCCTTGGCGTACGCGCCACGTATGGACCCCTATAAAGCAAGCCCAGGTGCTTGCCACCCCTAGCTAACCATAGAGCAGCCGCCCTAGCCCTAGCTAGCCGCGCCGCCACGCCCGGATCTCGCAGACGAGCAGAGCAAGGCCGCCGCCGCCATTGACGTTGTTTGGTGCTTCTCTTCTGCCGTTCCAGACCTGTTTCCGAGCTTCGAGCCAAGGTGATGAAGCTTTATAGCCCCTCCCCATGCTCTTTCTTGCTCTCTGTGCCCCGTTAACAGCCGCTGACCATCTGCAGGAAGCCACCGTTCGCCCCGCCGTGCCCTGCGCCGTCACCGAACCGTCTCCGCCTAAGAGAAGTGTCTAGGTGAGTTCGTCGTCGCTCGCTGGACCTCCTTGTGCCTTTCCCGTGTCCAATGGTGGTCGGAATTGCCTAAACCGATCACGCCAGCGAGCTGCTCTGTTTTCCGGCCATGGCGCCGCCGTCGGCTACAGCGCCGGTCACGCCTGTCCCCTCCCAAGCGCTCTTGGCTGTCCATCTGGAGATCTATGGCCCAGATTAGAAGATAGACTTTCGCTGGTATTTTTATTAAAGAGCCCCAAGGCTTTCGGATATTTTCAAAAGGACCCCTGCGCTTTTCTATTATCGAACCCACGGTCCATTGCGTATTCCACAGATTATGCCTTCTTCTTTTAAAAGTGTATTTTGTTCGGTTGACTTCAAAAATATGTTTTCAATTATTTACAGTTTTGCCACTAGATTTATTTAGGCCACAACTTTCGCGTTTTAGCTTCGTTTTGATCCGTTCAAGTTGTGTTAGATTCGTAATTGCATAATCTACATGTTCATACTACTTTTAAATATATTTTCAACTTTTGAAATTCAAAATTAGATTTAATCTATTATTTTACTAAAAAAATCTTGTTTAATTCATAACTCCTTTGTTTTAACGCGATTTGAGTGATTCTCGCGTCTACATGTTCGTAGCATCGTGTAGAACAGTTTTAAAACCTTTTTAACTTCTATTTCTTCTATTTGGTGTATTGTTCTAATTAGCTTATATTTGTTTGCTATGCATGTGTGTATGGATGCCTGTGTGGTGCTGTTTGATCTCGGGTGGACAGTGAGTTTTGTGTTGGTGATCTGGAGGAACTCTTTGAAGATTAAGACCAGCAGTAGCACTTTAAATTAAGGCAAGTATAATATGAGACTCCTTGTTACCTATTCACTTTAATGCAATCTCAATTCATATGCATATGTGAATGAATCGCTTGGAGTCTATTTGCCATGATATTAATTATCCTATCCTTGATTTACCTATGGGTTTTGCATGTGGGTAGTATGCTCAGTTTGCTCCAACTAATATTGATTAAAGAATACATTTAAAGATATATGCAACATGGTATTAAAAGATTTGAATTTTTGGGCATATATTTTGTGTGTATCTGGTTTTGTCCTTAAAACCTGGTGCTACAAAGTGGTATCAGAGCGATGTCGACTGTAAGACGCAAGCCTAATTATAAAATGGTCATTTTAAGGTTCAGAATTTGCTATGAAATCCTTGATCTATAAACCTTGCTATTTTCTCCTATACTATATTCATGTCTTTGTTGTTCATCTCCTCCTTGTTGCTATAAATTTTGTCCCTATCTTCACCCCTTGATTTGAGTTGCTTTTAGAGGTATCACTCACCACATTCTCGCGCAACATGAAGGTGAAGCTGCAGAGTTTTGAGCCCTTAATACAACAAGGATGCTAGTAACGTAAGTAGAGTCACTAAGTCCTAATGCTTGAATTATGAACCTTTAATGTTTGAATGGTTGTCTTGATGTTCATGCTTGATTTAGATCATTGTAATGATTGCAATGATTTTATGGGTTATGCTTACAATTTCATTTAGTTTACATGATAAGGCATAAGGACCAAT
The DNA here is from genome assembly GCA_904845875.1 of Miscanthus lutarioriparius. Taxonomy (NCBI): domain Eukaryota; kingdom Viridiplantae; phylum Streptophyta; class Magnoliopsida; order Poales; family Poaceae; genus Miscanthus; species Miscanthus lutarioriparius. The sequence goes on along the minus strand of CAJGYO010000017.1, from coordinate 72,440,497 downwards.
GATTAGATAGTTGGGTTGGTCTCTCTCGTCTCTGCGTGTGCTATTTTCGGAGCAGTCAGTGTTCATCGGGTTATATCTCCATAGGTAGATGCCCAAAAGTCATGAAAGTTTTATGGATGAAAGTAGACTTCTGTATCTTTCATATGCCACTGGAATCGCCTTCATATCTGTTATGGATTGGGAGTTAAGACCTCTACAAGTTGAAGTTTCTTCGATGATCATATAATAGAGATATTATTGTACATATATATCATAGAAATTAATGGAGGTTGGCTGTGTGTGTTATATATATATATATAGAGAGAGAAATTATTTTCTACTCCTAGGGAGTAGTTACCCCCATGTATATATCTCTAGATTTAGGACGTATATGGCCCAACAAAGTGTATGTAGATGGAGTATATCATCACACTAGGCCATCTAGGGTACTATGTATGACAAGTATGTATATATACTTAGAGTATATGGTTGTACTTATTTTATATGCTACTATCATAGTATTATATAATATATTAATAATATGTGCTCTTTTGAAAAAAAAATTCACATAGTAAAGATTAGGAGTATCTTAATATTAGTATACCAACGTACTCAAACTGATAAATGAGTATGTACACATACGCAACATGATTTATTGATTAATACTCAAACTGATAAATGAATATGTACACATACGCAACATGATTTATTGATTATGTGAGTAACTACTCCCAGGAGTATATAAAATGCAAGTGCATTTTATATACTCCTGGGAGTAGTTACTCACATAATCAATAAATCATGTTGCGTATGTGTACATACTCATTTATCAGTTTGAGTATTAATCAATAAATCATGTTGCGTATGTGTACATACTCATTTATCAGTTTGAGTACGTTGGTATACTAATATTAAGATACTCCTAATCTTTACTATGTGAATTTTTTTTAAAAGAACACATATTTTTTAATATATTATATAATACTATGATAGTAGCATATAAAATAAGTATAACCATATACTCTAAGTATACATACATACTTATCATACATAGTACCCTAGATGGTCTACTGTGATGATATACTCCATCTACATATACTTTGTTGGGCCATATACGTCCTAAATCTAGAGATATACACATGGGAGTAACTACTCCCTGGGAGTACAAAATAATTTCTCTCTCTCTATATATATATATAACACAGCCAACCGCCATTAATTTCTATGATATATATGTACAATAATATCTCTATTATATGATCATCGAAGAAGCCTATTGTCGGTGTTTCGAGTTACCACCGACGAGTAAATTTCTAATATTGCGCGTCTGGCTCGGATGGTGTGCTTAGAGGACACGAGGTTTATACTGGTTCGGGCAGAAAGTCCCTACGTCCAGTTCGTCGTTGCTGCTTGTGTTACTAACACTAAAAGTTTATAGCAGAGGGTACAAACGGGCGAGAGAGGGAAATAATCCCAAGTCTCTAGTGAAAGGAGTGAACGGGTGCTGAGAGCTTGATTGCTACTTAGCCGAGTGCTCGTGTCGTTCTTATTGTGTCGATCTCGATTGATCGGTTTTAATCGGATCGGCCCCCATCATGGAACGCCCTGCTTTTCCTTTTATAGGCCAAGGGAAAGCACGGGTTACAGCGGAGGAAAAGAGAAAAACGAGAGAGAAGAAGTCCTTCAGGATCGCCGGATCCTTCTCATCCTTCATGCGAGTCCCACTGACTCTATAGATGTCAACAAGGACAGCTCCACGTCGCGACCTTGTCCGTTACTGGCGCCATGCGCAGGCGTCGTCTACCGGTCATGGCGTTCTATTCCGTCACAGCAGACGTCGTGGTAAGCTGACGTGCCTATCAGCCTTCGTACAAGGGTTAGGCAGAATAGCACCGGTACGCCCGACGCTGTTCTTGATGTGAATCCTCAGGTATAGCCCGTCATGGCCATGGGTTACATCAGGGCGTGTCGGTCTCTTCCTTGGTGTTAGAGTTTTGACCCAGGCCCATACGCTTAGACCTGGAGTGGTTGGCGGTGGTATGGGTCCTCGTCGGGCGAGACGGAGCCTGGGGCCACAGGGTCAGGCGAGGTGGAACCCGCCCCCAAAGGTTGGGCGAGACAGAGCACAAACCCAAAGGTCGAGCGAGATAGAGCCCGGGGCCTCAGGGTCGGGCGAGGCAGAGCCCACGGCCTCGGGGTTGGGCGAGGCAGAGCACAAAACCAAGGGTCGAGCGAGGCGGAGCCCACGACCTCGGGGTTGGGAGAGGCAGAGCCTGTGGCCTCAGGGTCAGGCGAGGCAGAGCCCACCCCTAGAGGTAGGGCGAGGCGAAGCACAAACCCAAGGGTAGGATGAGGCGGAGCCAATGGCCTTAGGGTCGGGCGAGGCGAAGCCCGCGTCCTGGGGGTCGGGTGAGACGGAGCCCGCCCCTAGAGGTCGGGTGAGTCGGAGCCTACGTGCCTAGGGTCGGTTGGAGCTATAGTCACGCTCTTGACTGCTCGGATGAATCAATGTTGATGGTCATTAACTCCTCCTCTTTGGGTACCCTAGTATTGGTCCCCGACAGTTGCCTCTGAGCCTATGGAGGAGTAGAATACTCCTTCAGTGGCTTTTCTGAATGGGAGGACTCTACTAGCCTTGGCCTTCTTTTGTCACCCATGGCATGTCCTGGGGACAGTGATTTCCTTTCATCGTGATTGGACCCCTCGGGGGTATAGCCGTGAAATTTGGTGGGTCGAAAAAGGTCTTTTCCTGATTTTGACCCCAACGGGGGTTTGTCGTTCTACGATCGTGCGTTCGGTCTCTATGCGACTCCAACTTTCCTCAAGCCTCCATCCATAGCAGGGGTCCGGTCAAGGGTCAGCTCGTCTTTGTGATCGTCTTCCCTCAAGTGTTTTTTCTGATAAAAATGGAGGGGCTGAGCCGTGCCATGATTTTCCTGTATGGATGAATCATGGTTCTTGGTGAGCTGTTAACGGGCTAGTCTGAGTGGGGCCCCAACATCCCGCTAGCGGGGGTCTGGCTTGGGTCAGCTGGTGACTGACTCTAGATTCGCAGTGGTCAATCCATATAGTTCTCGGGTCCGTTCGACCGGTCCCGAGGGCTCTCTGCCTTTCTTCGAGGAAAAACCATGGATCATATCCGACCGAGACTTGAACATGGGCCAGAATGCCTATGGCGCTCGTGCGCCCGGGTACTGGCCACTAGCGAGCCCATCCCTTTCCACCCCTCACTCTAAAGGTGCCCGGAGCAGTTGTCGAACCCATCGGTGGGTCAACCTTCGAACTCCTGGGCCTAGACGGGCCGTAGGAGCGTTTTCAGCTCCGTATCCCTCTTACCTATGATGGGTCGTGGCCCGTTCGGGGAGGCGAAACATCCAGTGAGTTTTCCGAGGGGGTGGCTATAGGTTGCGTGCGCATGCCCCGCGGCGAGACAAGGTGACAGGCCATGGCAGTTGTAGAGATCTAGCCGGGCGATTGGTTTCCTCGCACCCGTTGCCCCTATAAAATCAAAGGGTTAGCCCTCCATGTTTCATACGCATGTCTACATCCTTACCTCCACAGCCACACTGCCACCACCAATCGCTTAGGTTTCCTGCCTCCGCATCCCTATCGTCGTTGAGCTCGCATCCATCCGCCCCCACCTCCAATGGATCCATGGTGCCATTTCGACATCACCTTCCAGCACATGGAGGGCCTATTCCGTTGTGGTCTTCTCCGCACGCGGACATCGGCCGAGGAGTGGTTGCTGCCCAGCGATGAGGATCCATCATCGCCGCCCGACGGCTACGTGGTGTCGTTCACCCACTTACACGAGCGTGGGCTCACGACCTCCACCCACAAATTCCTCCGAGGGCTACTGTACTTCTAAAAGATCAAGCTACAGCATCTTAATCCCAACGGGATCCAACACATGGAGTCATTCGTCGCACCGTGTGAAGGATTCCTGGGGATTGTCCCCCACTTTGACTTGTGGAGGTATTTCTTCGCTGTGAACCTCCAGAAGAAGAGGGAGAAGGGCGGCAGGCAGGAGCTGCACATGCCGATGGGGTGTGCCGGCATCCAACTTCGAAACAATTGGGTCGGTGAGTACTCATCCATGTGGCTCTCTGATGGCGGGGAAACGGGTGGCTATGACCCGCCTCCGCGTCAGCAGAGACAAATTTGATTTTGGTTAAATTTAATTGGAACAAAAGAAAAAGAACAGGTATTGCAAGTCCATACTTCCATAATTCTTATATTTGCATAAAAATTATGTTAATTACATCTCCGAAGAGAACACCCCTGATTAAGAGTTCCAACATGAGTACATAAAAAAAATAAGATTACATCATACGGCTTCCTATTACAAACTATAAAAGAAAACAAAGTCTTCGGTCTTGTAGCCGTGGATGGATGAATATGCATGCTTGGCATAGGCTTGAACTTGATGCATGTTATTTTATTTAAACATGACATTTTCATTTGTTGAGGAGCTAACGTATACTCCTTATACGATTGATCGCTAGCTTGTTTAGCTTTCTAGCGACCCATGATATGCATGTAGTTAATCTATGCAAAATATTTGTGAATATATTATTATTTGTTATATTATGATATGGCGCTAAATTTAGCTAACTCAGCATGGAACATCTTGACCATGCCTCATATGCATATACGACCAGGAGGAAATGATTTGTTTGTTTGTCAGACATTTCTTTGGTGCATAGTATCATGTATGTATGCACGTAATTTACTTTGAAGACTAAATTGGACATAGTCTTTTGGATCATTTTAGATCATGATTTAGCATATTTTTTAGATGTCCGTTCATGGATGTACTCAGCATATGGTGCAATATTTTATTAGGGCTAAGCCAAAGTATTTATTTTGCCATGGCCTAGAAAGATATGTTGCATCATCGACTCGGCCGAGGCACGTGCAATTAATTTATTTTATCAAGGTTAGCATGCATACTCATAGTACGGCGTTTGGCCAGGGATTTGCATGCACGGTGCTATAAGATCCAATTTAATTTGGTCTGCCCTTTTTAACAACTTAGCTAGGCATGAACATTCATGGATGCAATCTAGCTAAGATGCAATATTTAATTTACCCATTATGCATGGCACTTGGAAGGCCTATGCTAGGCATGGATGATGCGCTTGGAAATTATGATAAATATAACAAAGCTTATTTGACTTAGCTAAGTCTATATCGATGTGCATGACACTTTCGTTATTCTAACCCTGGCGCCGTAGCAGGTTAATTAGCATGGGCGATCATGGTATAGAATTTGATATGATGTAATAAATTTAGTTAAGTTTATTTATACGGTCTAGCCGTCATTTAAAACGGCGTAATTTTATCTAATGTATGACTAAGAATACTTGATTCGGCAAAGCATGAATGCACTAGCAGCGCAGTATGTAATGAACTGACGTGCTTTTATGCGAGTATAATTTCTTTTGTTTTAATTATACATCTATTTACATGTTGATGGCGGAACATGGTGCTGTGGATGAGTACACACCAGAGACCTACAGCGCGTCAGTTTATTTACTTGACTGAAATGCACTAATAACCGTAAATATATTCATTACGTGGAGAAGTGCAATATGGCGAGTTTTGTTTATTTATTGATTAGAACATAAGCCATTGACAAAGGTCATGGCCGTGCAACATGCAAAGTATCGTTCGCGTGCATGTAGTTAGACCAGAAGGCAATGTTAATTTGCATATGATCTTTATTTTCTTTGCGGACATAGGACATGTAGATGCCAACCGGCTTTGCATGGTAGCCGGTGATTTTGGCAGGGGACTACTACACATTTTCATAGCCTCAATTTAGTTGAGTGCATGATTTGCTTTTTATCATGGTTGCCAGTGAAATACATGCTGGTGTAATGCTGCAAGTGGGGAGGAGGCATGCAGACGCTAAGTAAGTTAACTTTGTGCAGAAGACACTAATTAAAACGCTGGCGACGCTCAAGGCATATATGCATGGGCTGAATATGCAGCACATTGTCAATGTCTTGTTTTTAATATAATTTCATTTGCACATATGATTGTTTCTTTGATTTGATAGAAACCCATGCATGATCTTTCTTCATGGCAGTAGCATGCGAGTTCTTTATTTTCTTTGATGCATGATAAGAACGGGCCGGCATTGCCGTGGCCAAAACACATGTAGATTTGTTTAGATATGGAGCCGATTCTTGTCCATATCAAATTTACCATGAACCGGGTGGAGCCAAAGCGCGTCCACCAATTTTGTACCATAAACCTTTAACCGGGTTGGAGCCAAGATCGCGTCCAACCGATTTTTCACCATGAACATAACCGGGGTGGAGCCAAAGCGCGTCCGACCCAATTTTCAACCATGGGATGGAGCCAAAACGCATCCAAACCCGCATTTCACCGAGGCATATTTGCTGCCTTTTTTACACCTTCACCGGGGCATATCGCTCATGCGCAAAGCGCGATCGTGGCACTGTTGGCCGATCTTTTACCGGGGCTTGCAGCCCATGCGCGTAGCGCAACCATCACCCTTTCTTTTACCTTTTACCGGGGTAAGACTCGTGTACCTTTGCCCATCTGCGCAGCCACATGAGTCGCCGTTTACTAGGAGACAGGAGGGGGCTTGCAGCCCATGCGCGTATGCAACAATCACCATTTCTTTTACCTTTTACCGGGGTAAGACTCATGTACACTGCCCATCCGCAGCCACATGAGTCAGCCGTTTACTAGGAGACAGGAGTTGCTGATGAAGTCCCATGAAGATCAGAGACCAAGAGAGGAGTCATAGGAGCGCCATGCAGCCGCCACCTTCCTTTGAGCTCTCTTGGACGACGCGACAACTTGTTGTAGGAGCACCTTCGGATCTCCGGCGGTGACTTCGCTTGTCACGGCAGCAGCTCTGGAGGTAGTGGTTTGCTTTTACGGCGGCGATCGATGCAAAGAGAACGGCGGCTGGCGGTGTTTTTGCGTGAGGGCAGCTGGCGGCACTTCTAATCGGGAGCCGTGTGTGTGTATGTATGTGTGGGTGCGAACGTTTGCACTAACTCTGCTACTTATAGACAAGCAACCAGCGGTTCGTCGATTTGAAATCACGTCAAGGTCTAAGGCGGCGGGAGCGGTTCTTTGGACTACTGGCGCGCTGGAGTTTGATTTCCCTTCGCTAATGACGCGGCGGCGCTGGAGTTTGAACTTTCTTGCGCGCTTGTTGAACGTGCATGAGAGTCGTGTATCACCAGCTCTTGACTCGCTTTGAATGTGTAGAGCGCGTTCAGAGCTCCCCTCCTTGCGGCGTGCACATACACGTGCTATCGTTCTTTGTGTATGTACATACACGTCACGCATACCTGTCGGTCTCTTTTTTTTAATCCATGCGTATCGAAGCGTGTATGTATTTACGTTACGACGGCGTTTTTAATATGACATATAATAGCTGTGCTTTTGTCACTATACTTTGCCAAGGTATAGTCATGCTGATGCATATATGCGTATATGTCCTCCTTTCTTTATTCTAGCTTTCTTTTCTTCTTCGTAATTTTCCACTAATCACCACATCATCTTTTGACATTGAAAATGATTGATTATTTTAGTGAATCAACAAAGTATTTTATTTTCATATGTGCTCTTCGGATGATTTGCCAGCCGGCCACGTATTCACATGAGTACATGGTATTTGATTTACACAAATGAAATACACGAGCATACACCTTTGCTTGTCGTGCATATTTGTATGCACTATATTTCATAGCCAACCTCATATATATATATATATATATATATATATATATATATATATATATATATATATATATATATATACATTATAGTTTCATTTTGTTTCCGGGCGTGAACACGCTCATGCATATATGTACATGTGTGTACCCTTTTTCTTTTTGCTCCATCTTCTTTTCCTCTTTAGCGATATTATATTATTTCTTATTTGCCTATATCATATTCATATAAAACTTGATCATCTATACCATTTTATTTAATATGGTATAAATGTTCACACATTTTTGGGTATGCCAAAATTGGTGTCAACAGATGCCCCCTCGAGGTCCGGATGCGAAAACTACTTTGTATATGTTGACAGATCCGGAGCTCGAAACTTGAGATTTTTTTTTATTTATGATCTCGCTTTTTTTTATTTATGATCTCGCTTTTTTTTATTTATGATCTCACTTTTTTTTTTTGGAAACATATTTTGGGGCACTTGATTCATACGGAGATTTGCGCATATAAATGATACTTATCAAGCAATGACGTATAGTCTCACGTTATATTGATCTTTATATCAAACTCTTGGAGGACATAACATTTTAAACGTTTGTTTCATGGTTGTAGTTTAATTTTAAGAACTTTGGATTTTTTTTTGGTTGCATTCAGTTTAAACTCATGATGCATTGAAGATGCAATGGGGGCATTTGTTTATTTTCATGCCAATAGTTTAGGCTCATGTCGCAATAGATCATCCTTTTTTATATATATATTTTTTAGCTTCAGTTCATGCTCATGAAGCTATGAAACATTCTTCTCTTTTTTTTTCTGCTTACGGTTTAGGCTCATGAAGGAGTACGTTTTTTTGTGTGTGCTATGAGTTGTAGCAAAGTGGAACTTCATTTTTTTGTTTTAGTTTAAACTCGTGAAGGAATGGAGCCTTGTAATTTTTTATTCTTGATGCTCTGATTTAAGCTCATGAAGCGATGGAGCATTAGTGTTTTTTTATGCTACAGTTTAAGCTCATGAAGTGATGAAGCATTGGGTTTTTTACGCTCACGGTTTAAACTCATGAAACGATGGAGCATTTGTTTTTTTTTCTGATTTAGGCTCATGAAGGAGCATTTTTTTTTGTGCTAACAGTTTAGGCTCTTCTAGCAATGGAGCGTTATGAATCTTTTTTTATATACTTGAGCTTCATTTAGGCTCGTGAAGCTATGGAGCGTATGTCTTCTTTTCTGATTTAGGCTCATGAAGGGCGTTATGAATCTTTTTTTACTTGACTTCAGTTTAGGCTCGTGAAGCTATGGAGCATATGTCTTCTTTCTGATTTAGGCTCATGAAGGGCGCTTTTTTTTGTGCTAATGAGTTTAGGCTCTTGTAGCAATGGAGCATTATGAATCTTTTTTTTTACTTCAGCTTGATTTAGGCTCGTGAAGCTATGGGAGCGACGTCTTCTTTCTGATTTAGGCTCATGAAGGAGGCGTTTTTTGGGTGCTAACAGTTTAGGCTCTTGTAGCAATGGGCGTAATATGCATATTTCCTCACGCATAGTAACGCTTTAGAAAATTTCCATTTCTTGGCGGTGGGCAATACTCGCCATCCGGGGATATGATTCTATAAAGCGCCACTAGAGTAGACATCCTTCACAATATAAGGACCTTCCCATTTAGGCTCGAATTTGCTTTGCATTCGATGAGTAATATTCATAGGCGAATGACCGCTAGAACCAAATCCCTTCTTTGAACGACCTCCTCCTTACGGCGCTTGTCAAAAGCTCGGGACATTCTAGCTTGGTATGCCTCCAAGTTTTGCAAATGCGAAGACGTTTTTCTTCGAGGATGTCTAGTTCCCTTAGGCGTAATTTTTGCCGATTCATCTTCATTGAGTTCTTCTTGGATAGCAACTCTTAAGGAGGCAATTTGCACCTCTAGTGGCAGGACCGCCTCTCCTCCATACACAAGTGAGTAAGGAGTCATTTTCGTTGGCGTCCGAGTCATGGTCCTATATGCCCACAAGGATTCGAGTAACTTTTCATGCCAGTGTCTCTTATTTTGTGAGACCATCTTTTTAAGCAACTTGCATAGCACTTTATTGAATGCTTCTGCTTGACCATTAGCGGCCGGATTATAACCTGTGGAGAAGTGATGCTTAATTTGAATTTAGCACACATCTTCTCTATTTGTCTATTTTAGAAGACGTGCCATTATCGAGATATCATTGAATTTGGAACCCCAAATCGATATATAAGATTGGTTCTTATAAAGTTTTCAACATTTTCCGCTTTGACTTCTTTTAGTGCTACAACTTCGCCCACTTAGAGAAGTAATCGATTATGCAAGAATGAATTTGTGTCCCTTGGAAGATTTGGGGATTTATTGGCCCAACTACATCCATTCCCCACATTTCAAAGGGCCAAGACATATTAGTCGGATGTAATGGTTCATGGGGTTGATGTATGAAATTACCATGTATTTGGCATTCATGGCATTTCTTCGCAAATTTCATAGAATCATCAAACATTGTAGGCCAATAATAACCCAAATGTCTTAGTTGGTAGTGTAGCTTGGGTCCAGATTGGTGTGCTGCACACACTCAAGAGTGAACTTCATTTAAAGCTTTGATTACCTCGTTGCCTGCAAGGCAGCGAAGTAAAATGCCATCGCATGAACGCCGATAGAGCGTGTCGTTTATACAAGTATAATTCAGTGATCTCTTTCGAATCCTAGACCTTTCACTAGAATCTAGGGGCAAATATCCATGAAGGAGATAATCGAGAAAAGGTGTTCTCCAATCACCCATCTCAATTTAAATGCGTATCTATAGTCATGGCTGAAGTAGATGGTATGTATTCTTCCTCGAGTAAGCATGGGGAGGACTCTTCGTTCCTCTCACGTGAACATCCACGGTTTGATATGGATTTAGTGACATCTTTGGCAGCTAAGCTTGCCAATGCATCCGCTTTCTCATTTTGGCTTCTCATAACATGCTGAATTTTTAGATCAACAAACATAGCCATTAGTTCTTTTGCCTTCCAAAAATATGACAAAAGCCCTTGCTTTTTTACCGCATATGTTCCCAACAATTGGTTAATTATTAATTGGGAGTCTCCATATACATAGAGTGTGTTTAAACCCATATTGTGAGCCATTTCAAGCCCAATAATTAGAGCCTCATATTCATTGACATTATTTGAAGCTGCTGAAGTTAATGTGAAGGAATATGGAAGTATTGCTTTAAATGGGTGTGACAAACACGACCCGCCGCCTCTCTAATTTCCGGCAAGCACCATCAAAATACATTTGCCATGTAGGCTTAGACACCGTAGTGGTGAAGACTACCTCATCCGGCGAGATCATCATCAATGGGAAAGTCATCGGTATGGGATGTGCGGCTAGAAAATTAGCCAAAGCTTGACCTTTAATAGCTTTTGAGGCACGAACACAATATCAAATTGTGAAAGGAACATTGCCCACTTAGCCAATCTACCGAGATAATGTCATTTTATTTAAGATATGTCGGAGTGGATCAGCTCTCGAGACAAGATGTATTGTATGTTCTAGCATGTAATGGCGAAGCTTTTGTGCTGCAAATACAAGTGCCAGGCATATTTTCTCTATATCCGGGTAATTGCACTCTGCCCCCTGTAGGGTGCGGCTTAAATAATATAGGGAGATTTCTTTCCCTACATCATCGGTTTGTGCCAAAAGAGCGCCTAATGAAGTCGGTATGGCTGCCGTATAGAGGATTAATGGTCGCCCTTTAATTGGCGCGCCTAAGACAGGAGGATTTGTTAAATATTTTTTTATGTCCTCGAATGCATTTTGACATGCTTGATCCCATTGAAACGGGACTCCTTTCTTCATGAGCCGAGAAAAAGGTTTGCACCTCCCGGACAGGTTTGAGATGAACCTTCTAATGTACGCTAAATGGCCTTGGAGGCTCTTTAATTCATGCAAGTTTGTTGGTCGAGGCATGTCGACAATTGTCTTTATTTTAGTAGGGTCAATTTCAGTGCCACGCTTGGTGACTATGAAACCAAGGAATTTTCCCGAAGATACTCCGAAGGCGCGCGCACTTCATAGGATTCATCTTTAATTTATGTGTTCTAAGGCGGTCAAACACCATTTCCAAGTGTTTTAAGTGATCTTTCTCGCGCTTAGATTTTACAACAATATCATCTATATAGCACTCAACGATTTCATACAACAACCCATCAAGGACAATGGTCATTGCACGTTGATACGTGGCGCCTGCATTTTTTAATCCGAAGGGCATCACTTTATAACAATATATGCCCTTGGGTGTACGGAATGCTGTCAACTCCTCATCTTCCGGTGACATTTTTATTTGGTTGTAACCAGAGAAGCCATCCATGAAGGAGAATATTTCATATCCCATAGTGGCATCAATAAGGATTTCAGAGATTGGAATTGGAAATTCATCTTTTGGACAGACTTTATTTAAATCTCAAAAATCCACACATATACGGATTTGCCCATTTTTCTTTTTCGTGGGCACGATACTAGACACCCATTTGGGGTATTTTACTTCTCGAATAAATCCAGCAGCTATGAGTTTATCAACTTCAGCTTCTATTTGTGGGAGAAGTTCTGGACGATATCTTCTTTGTCCTTGCTTCACCGGAGGAACATCTTTTCGAACGGCCAATTTATGCACAGCCACTGTTGGGTCTAGACCTAGCATTTCTTCATAAGACCAAGCAAAGACATCTCTATTTGCAGAAAGAAATTTATGGTATTCTTCCTTACTTTCTTTAGATAGATGCTTACTAATGAAGATTGGCCGGGGATCATCGTCCGTGCCGATATTAATTTCTTCCAACTCATCAACAGTTGGTTGATTTCCATCTTCCATTTGTGGAGATGCTTCCGTAGCATCAAGAGGTTCGGCAGAGGTCATATTAACTTCATAGCCTAACCCATATTTCTCTTCTTTTAATGCTTGATCTTGGTGCGGGGCTTCAAGCTGAGCCTGGGACATCAATTTTTCAAATGGTGCGAGCTGCCCCCGGCCATCGCATAAAGAAGGACCGGTAGAAATATCATAGCCCATCTGTTGCATAATATAAAGAACTTTGTTGTCATATAAAGAGATGGGTAATGTTTTATCATCTTTATTTAACAAAGTGACATGTGTAACCAATTTACTCTCATTATCCCTTTTGAGTTGGGCTTGTTTTATTTTATTTTGCACCAAAGGAGGTAAAGGAGTTGGAAATGAAATGCCTCTATTTTGAGAGGGTTTACTTATGATGCGAAATATTGGATCGCCTTCCTTCCTTTGATTGCTTGGTATGTATTGGTATATCTTTCGGCTTGATGAAGACTTGACATCTTCTATCTTCGGGATATTTTGTTCTAACGGCAATGATGATTTTGGTTTTGAGACTTTATCAATAGGCTCAAAATAAAACTTTGCATCAGCATAAAAGGATTCTGCTATAGTGAACGGTTTTTTATCAGCAAAAATCCTTACTACGCTCCCCGAAGGATCTTTATACTTGATGCATTGATGGAGAGTAGATGGAACAACTCCATTTTCATGCAACCATGAGCGACCGATAAGAACATTATATGAGGTAGCCGCATTAATCACATGGAAGTATACATATGTCATAAAATTTTCAAACTTTAGAACCAGAGATATGGTACCCAATGCTTCTTGACCAGCTTGGTTAAAACCATGAACGACAACATTTGAGCGACATAGGTCTCCTTTAGAATACCCAATCTTTTTAAGAGTGCGCAAGGGTAACAAGTTTATGGCTGAACCACCATCAATCATTATGCGATTAATGGGGAGATCATCGATCTCGCCGAACATAAGAAGGGGTCTGTTATGCTTTTTATTTCCTAACAACAGATCCTCATCATTGAACGTAATACTTTGAGTTTGGGATAATTTTACTTCTGCCTGTGAAACCTCAACCCTATAATCTTCAGGGAAGGAAAGTGCAGTAATAAACGCATTTCGCAAATCAAAAGAGAGACACAAGGCATCATACACAGAAAGCATAGTTGGTATTTTCTTCAAGTGCGAGATTACATCATACTTGACCGACACATTAGGAGTATGGTCAGTCGCATCATTCGGAGTTACATTTGGGGGATTTCTTTGTTGAGGAGATGGCCTAGGTAGTTGACAGCCTGATCTAAGCTGAACTTCAGCAACTTCGGGTGCCTCTTCTTCAGGGAAGTGAAGAGACTCCTCATCATCCTCAAAAACTCCGATGGGGAAAGCAGCATATTCTTCGAGGGGGTTGTCCTCGCTCTTCTTTATATTTTGGTAGAAGCGCGGGCCTTTGCCTTTTTCCATCATTCGTCGGAGAGCAAATCGTCTTGAGAGTTCTTTGTCGGCCTCTCTGATCTTTGGGAACCTAATGGTCCACATTTTGGGGTGTGGATCCACCGAAGGAAAGCCTTGCCTTCATGCTGGCGCTTAGCTTGCTGTTGTGGATGCCCTGAGAAAGACATATTAACATGCTCAGGTTTTGATATCATATATCGATCATAAGTTGGCCACATTTTTGGAGTTGCACAACTCCTTTGGATCACTTTGAAAAGTGGCGACATTTGATGTAGCGTTTTCTTTCCATTTGTCATGCTTTTGAGTAGATCTGCATCTATGGTGCCTTCATCTATGAGCTTTTGTATCATGTTTTTGACCACAAAACAATCCTTGAGCGTATGACCCAAGATGCGATGAAAGTGATGTGAAATTTGGCTCATTGAATTTAGAAGCTTCTTCCGGCCTTTTTGGTTTGGGGAGATCGATGAGTTTCAACTCCGTGGGCCCATGAAGAGATCCCCACTTCTTCATCGGGGAAAGAGTACTTCGATTTTGTCGCTCGCTAAGAGTTGGCCTTCTAGGAGCTAGTGCACCCCCTTTGCTTGGTAATCTTGTGGCGGTGCCCCTAGTTTGGAACTTTTGAGGACCCACCGTTGTCTCCATGGCCTGCATTTGCTTCGGCTTAGAAGATGTGGGCTTATCTCATGGTTGTTTTTATCCAATGACGCTTGTTGAGCGTCCTCATGGACGAGACATGTGATGCATATAATTCTCTATGTCTGTGGCCTTTGAGGACAACTCTTCGAAAGTTATTGGCCTTACACCCTGCAGGTGAATGGCCATGTCTGGGCTCAAGTTATTCATACACATACGAACTGCTTCTGGTTTGGTGATTGGCTGTGGGCAGTGGAGGCTTAAATTCCTCCACCTGTTGATGAAATACACAGCTTTCTCTTTTGGCCTTTGTAAGGTTTGAGTCAGCTAAGTTATTCCCACCGTCCCTTGAGTGCTATAAAAGCGCTCTTGGAAGGTGTCTTGCATTTGTTCCCATGTACGGATGGAGCCAGGTGCCAACTTGCTATACCATGTGAAAGCTGGACCTGATAATGTTTATACAAATTGATGGAGGAGAAGAGCTCCATTGTGGGCTGTATCTTGACATGCGGCAAGGAAATGGGCCACATGTTCATGTGGTGATCTAGTCCCATTAAATTTGCTAAATTGCGGCTGTCGATAATTGTTTGGAAATGGTACCATGTCCACTTCAAGCGGATATGGTTTCACATACCCCGGACACATGGAGTAATGTGTTTGCATATATTGAGCTTTTACGCCTTCCAAAATCATCCTTTGTATGGCTTCGAGTGTGATTTTCAGGTTGGAGATGGGGACCATTATGACTGGTCGAAGCATTCATATCATTTGTACGATTTCTGGTGTTGACCACCTGCTCGCGGAGCGTGGCCAACTCTTCTTCTTTCTGTTGTAAGGCAGCCATCATTTGGTTCATCTGCTCTTCAACGGATTGACCTTGATTTGTGGCAAGCACTTGTTCAAGACCTTTGCTAGGCTCACTCTCACTATCTGAAGATGGTGAGCCATTCCCGCTTGAGGCTTGTGGATCTTCACCATTTAATGGGTTTAGATCAGTAGAACTGCAGTGTCCAATAATTCATTTTCAAAGTTAGAATGATCATCAAATAGGGGGTTATAAGACCCTACATAGATCGTATTATTTCTTGAATTACCAGAGCTTGTTAAGCTTCGAGTCACCGGACGATGACCCACCGGAATTTGTTTGCGAGGCTTCTTTCTTTTGAAGTGTGCAGAAGCGGAGGAAGTATCACTCGTGTTGCAGGCTTTTTCCTCAACACTCACCGGCATTGAAGAGAATACTTCAAAACGGTTGCTCAAGGCTCTTTTATGAGGAGGCCGATAAGCTAGTGTGGTTGTATTTTCCACTTTTGGAGTAGCTGCTTTTATTTCTCCTCGGGTGCCACCAGCATGGCTTGATGACGCATTCCCTCGTACCCAACTAGACGTGGAGTCAATTGGTATTGCCATCTCCCTTTGCTTTAAGCTGGCACGTCTTGCACGTACATTGGCAGCCTGCCTTGCATATCTCCCTCGCCTCGATTTCCTTTTTATGAACTCTTGATGCTCGGGTAATTTGGCCAAAGTTTCGGCGTGTCGCATGATTTCACCCTCAATATTATCTAAGGATGTGGATGGTCCAGGCAACAAGCTCCTTAGGTCTGGCATATGGCCCTTTCAATGGAAGCTTTGAAAAGCTTGCCTCGTAGCATTTTGGATCCCTCGATATTCCACGCTTTGTTGAGCCAAAATTGAATCACAAACATAAGCACTGTTGTGCATTAGTCATAGAGTCAATTGCATTGTTGAAGTTGGCCCATGCTTGAAGGATTTTTGCGTTGTCGTCGGTGGTGTCGCTTTGGAGACACAGAATCTTGTCTGAAGGCCTTGGCGGTGCCACCTCGATGAGATAGGATCGAGAGAGTGTCATGACATGGATCAACACATCCCTCTTTATATCATTGAGGGAGAGGTGAATCCCTTGCCACCGAAGCTCACGCTTAGGTAGATCATTCTTTGGGATTATAGACCAACGTGGGGATAAACTCGGGAGCTTCACCGAAGTTGGCTTTTTGTAGATGAATCACTTTCGATTGGGCGACATACTATATTCTATCGCCGGCCTTTCCTTCTTTGGAAGGACACGGTTGACCCATCTCTCCCATCGCTATAGCCCTTTCTTTGTTGCAGTGCTGCGGATGTTGAGGTTGATCCCACAGCACTATCCCCCTATTTGGAGGTGGGAAAGCTGTTGTCGATGCATTCTTTGTCGGAGGTGCCCCTAGTATGCTTGGGGCAGGTTTGGAGGAACCAACCCCCAACTTATCATGAGTAATTGAAGGTGACATTTCCCCCCTTGTCTTTGGAGTTGATGAAGAGGATATCATTGGTGGCGTCGACTTGGTTGGCGACCCCCTTTTGGCATAGATAGGCCACTCCCCAAGCATGGTGGGGCAGAACTTTGGCGCCATCTTTGAACTAGGGGACTTGGTGCTCTTGGGCTTGGATGAGCCAGGAGCAACCACATTGGAGGATGTGGCCTTGCGCACATTGGTAGCACGCTCATTGGAGGCCATCATCCTTGCATTGGCAGCAACTCTTCTTGCCCGCCGCTTTGCGGCTTTGGACATGACAGGGGTGAACCCTTCCTGAGCTTTGGAATTGACCTCTTGGTCATGAGCAACTACAGCTGGTGACGCAGCTGTAGTGTGGAGTGAACCAGCACTGTTGGAAGCTTGAACGGGGCCCATGGGAACATCGACCCAGAGGGAACCAATGCGGATCATGATGAAGTCTTGAACACGTCCGGCCATACCTTCATATAAGAAAACCATATATGAGTTTTCTTGAATGCAAATATGAATGCGCATATAATTTCATTTGACAATTTAGGTCAAAGCCGTATGATGCAACCATGTTGGAACTCAAAGATGAGGGGAGAAGTAGGTCCCACTGGGCGTGCCAGAATCTGATGGCGGGGAAACGGGTGGCTATGACCCGCCTCCGCGTCAGCAGAGACAAATTTGATTTTGGTTAAATTTAATTGGAACAAAAGAAAAAGAACAGGTATTGCAAGTCCATACTTCCATAATTCTTATATTTGCATAAAAATTATGTTAATTACACCTCTGAAGAGAACACCCCTGATTAAGAGTTCCAACATGAGTACATAAAAAAAATAAGATTACATCATACGGCTTCCTATTACAAACTATAAAAGAAAACAAAGTCTTCGGTCTTGTAGCCGTGGATGGATGAATATGCATGCTTGGCATAGGCTTGAACTTGATGCATGTTATTTTATTTAAACATGACATTTTCATTTGTTGAGGAGCTAACGTATACTCCTTATACGATTGATCGCTAGCTTGTTTAGCTTTCTAGCGACCCATGATATGCATGTAGTTAATCTATGCAAAATATTTGTGAATATATTATTATTTGTTATATTATGATATGGCGCTAAATTTAGCTAACTCAGCATGGAACATCTTGACCATGCCTCATATGCATATACGACCAGGAGGAAATGATTTGTTTGTTTGTCAGACATTTCTTTGGTGCATAGTATCATGTATGTATGCACGTAATTTACTTTGAAGACTAAATTGGACATAGTCTTTTGGATCATTTTAGATCATGATTTAGCATATTTTTTAGATGCCCGTTCATGGATGTACTCAGCATATGGTGCAATATTTTATTAGGGCTAAGCCAAAGTATTTATTTTGCCATGGCCTAGAAAGATATGTTGCATCATCGACTCGGCCGAGGCACGTGCAATTAATTTATTTTATCAAGGTTAGCATGCATACTCATAGTACGGTGTTTGGCCAGGGATTTACATGCTCGGTGCTATAAGATCCAATTTAATTTGGTCTGCCCTTTTTAACAACTTAGCTAGGCATGAACATTCATGGATGCAATCTAGCTAAGATGCAATATTTAATTTACCCATTATGCATGGCACTTGGAAGGCCTATGCTAGGCATGGATGATGCGCTTGGAAATTATGATAAATATAACAAAGCTTATTTGACTTAGCTAAGTCTATATCGATGTGCATGACACTTTGGTTATTCTAACCCTGGCGCCGTAGCAGGTTAATTAGCATGGGCGATCATGGTATAGAATTTGATATGATGTAATAAATTTAGTTAAGTTTATTTATACGGTCTAGCCGTCATTTAAAACGGCGTAATTTTATCTAATGTATGACTAAGAATACTTGATTCCACGGCAAACATGAATGCACTAGCAGGCGTATGTAATGAACTAACGTGCTTTTTATGCGAGTATAATTTCTTTTGTTTTAATTATACATCTATTTACATGTTGATGGCGGAACATGGTCTTTGTGGATGAGTACACCGAGACCTCTGGTGTCGGTTTATTTACTTGACTGAAATGCACTAATAACCGTAACATATTCATTACGTGGAGAAGTGCAATATGGCGAGTTTTGTTTATTTATTGATTAGAACATAAGCCATTGACAAAGGTCATGGGGGTGCAACATGCAAAGTATCGTCAAGCGTGCATGTAGTTAGACCGTAAGGCAATGTTAATTTGCATATGATCTTTATTTTCTTTGCGGACATAGGACATGTAGATGCCAACCAGCTTTGCATGGTAGCCGGTGATTTTGGCAGGGGGACTACTACACATTTTCATAGCCTCAATTTAGTTGAGTGCATGATTTGCTTTTTATCATGGTTGCCGGTGAAATACATGCTGGTGTAATGCACGCAGTCACAGGAGGCATGCTGACGCTAATAAGTTAACTTTGTGCGAAGACACTAATTAAAACGTCATGGCGGCGCTCAAGGCATATATGCATGGGCTGAATATAAACACATTGTCAATGTCTTGTTTTTAATATAATTTCATTTGCACATATGATTGTTTCTTTGATTTGATAGAAACCCATGCATGATCTTTCTTCATGCAGTAGCGCGAGTTCTTTATTTTCTTTGATGCATGATAAGAACGGGCCGGCATTGCCGTGGCCAAAACACATGTAGATTTGTTTAGATATGGAGCCGATTCTTGTTCATATCAAATTTACCATGAACCGGGTGGAGCCAAAGCGCGTCCACCAATTTTGTACCATAAACCTTTAACCGGGTTGGAGCCAAGATCGCGTCCAACGATTTTTCACCATGAACATAACCGGGGTGGAGCCAAAGCGCGTCCGACCCAATTTTCAACCATGGGATGGAGCCAAAACGCATCCAAACCCGCATTTCACCGAGGCATATTTGTTGCCTTTTTTACACCTTCACCGGGGCATATCGCTCATGCGCAAAGCGCGATCGTGGCACTGTTGGCCGATCTTTTACCGGGGCTTGCAGCCCATGCGCGAAGCGCAACCATCACCCTTTCTTTTACCTTTTACGGGGTAAGACTCGTGTACCTTTGCCCATCCGCAGCCACATGAGTCGCCGTTTACTTAGAGATGGGAGGGCTTGCAGCCCATGCGCGCGTATGCAACAATCACCATTTCTTTTACCTTTTACGGGTAAGACTCATGTACACTTGCCCATCCGCAGCCACATGAGTCGGCCGTTCACTAGAGGCAGGAGTTCTTTGATGAAGTCCCATGAAGATCGAGACCAAGAGAGGAGTCATAGGGCGCCATGCGGTACCGCTTCCTTCCTTGAACCTCTTTGGACGACAGCGCAGACAACTTGTTGTAGGAGCACCTTACGGATCTCCGGCGGTGACTTCGCTTGTCACGGCAAGCAGCTCTGGAGGTAGTGGTTTGCTTTTACGGCGGCGATCGGTGGCGTGAACGGCTGACTGGCGGTGTTTTTGCGTGAGGGCAGCTGGACGGCACTTCTAATCGGGAGCAGGTGTGTGTATGTATGTGTGGGTGCCGAACGCGTTTGCACTAGCTCGCTACTTATAGACAAGCAACCAGTGGTTCGTCGATTTGAAATCACGTCAAGGTCTAAGGCGGCGGGAGCGGTTCTTTGGACTACTGGCGCTCTGGAGTTTGATTTCCCTTCGCTAATGACGCGGTGCGCTGGAGTTTGAACTTTGCGCGCGCTTGTTGAACGTGCATGAGAGTCGTGTATGACCAGCTCTTGACTCAGTTTGAATGTGTAGAGCGCGTTCAGGAGCTCCCTCCTTGCCGGCGTGCACATAGAGCAGTGGAGGAAGTGGGGCATCCCGGAGAAGGACAAGAAAAAGATTCGAGACCACATCGTCGCCATCCACATCCTATAGGAGAATGGCTTGAAGGGGTAGGGTGTGATTGGGGCTTACCATGCAAGGAGGGTGGCATCGTTGATGACGCGTGCACTCCCGCTATATGTGATGGCGCCCGAGGCATCGTTCGATAGAACAACGCTCGCCGAGGGAGTGCTCCCTAACTCCGAGATCGCGCAACGCATCAAGGAGGTGATGGAGCCTTTGCGGGACGATGCAGGTGCCGCCCTCGACTTTGTCTACCTAGTGCCAGGGCATCCTCCGATGTGGCCGGAGCTAGGCTATGTTGTTTTTGTAAGTTTCCCTTTCTTTTGTCTTCTCTTCAATTGATTTCCCGACCCCATGACACTAACTTTGAAAGGGGCGGGACCAGCCGAGGGACCTCATCCTCACGGATCACCCAGCTTCGCTGCTGAGGGATTCGGTCGTGAGGACTGTGAATCACACCGAGGGTCGAGGAAGGCGAAGGAGGACAAGAAGAGGAAGAAGCAGCAGAAGTTGCCAGCGCGGGAACGAGGGGAGGACACCAACAACGATGATGACGATGTTGACGACGATAAGGTGATGGAGGAAGAAGAATCGGTAGCCGACAATGTCGAGTGGGACAACCTAGAGAACAAGGATGTGTTGACAGGTGTTGGTTCGTCCTTGCAGTTGTCAGGACCCTTCCTGTTCCATGGATGGGAGGGCATGTCAGGGGAGCCGGTGGAGGCGGGACATACCATCGGCCTCCCACAGGAGCCAACAGAGGCGAGCGGCTCTATCGTCGCACCCGAGGTGCCAGCAGAGGTGGACGGCTCTGCCATCATGCCCCAAGAGCCAAGGGGAGCAGGGTGTTCCGCCAGTGTGCCCCAAGAGCTGCCAGGGGTGAGCCCCTCTGCCCAGGAGCAGGGGGTGGGCTTGAAATGGCCTCGTTCTGATGAGGTAGAGCAAAGGTCAGGGGGTTCATCCCCCAAACGTATCTGTCGTCCGACGGCGCTGAGGTGAGTTATCAATTCCTCTATTTTTTCTTGTTTTAGTCGGATTTTATTGTGACTTATGTTTTCGTCCCTTGCAGCATCAGTAGGTAGCGAAATCCTTTGGCGTTGGCGCCAAACAAGAGCATCGACCTCCAATCGAGGCGGGAGCCGTCGGCTGGTGTTGCACCCATTTCGAGCAGGAGTGGCGCCAGTGTGACAGCGTCATTGGCCGATCAGGCGCCGCCCACGGTGGTGCCTATGCCCTCGGTGGGACAGGTGGATGCGGGCGTTCAAGGGGCACATTCGGAGGTCGTGGAGCAGCCGGTGACGGCCGTGATACTGCTGCCGATGGCAGGACGGATGCGGCTACCGACCGCACTCATGGCGCCGACCGTGGCGGGCGCAACATAGCCTATCGTGACCCCACCGACGTAGGTGGAGGTGGCGGCGATGGCAGCCGTGACAAATGGGTCATAGCCAGGCACAACCGCAGCGTCGCCTGAGGCATCGGCGCGACCCGTGCCATTGGCGGCCCAAGCGACGGCGCCTGGTGTGGTGCTGGGAGAGAGGTTTGTGTCCGCACCGCTGACCCCTTTCGTCACCGGAGGGGGCATCCTGGTGGGGACGTCATTGCGAGAAGGGTCAGCGGTGCTTGGGGCTGGCGAGGAATGGTCCCTAACCAAGATGTCGGTGGGCAGCGGCTCGCCCATGCGGGGCGAGTCCCTGCTCCAGTGGATGGATCAGCAGGATCCGGCATCGACGCATTTTACTCTTGATGACAAAGTAGAGAGCATGGAGCGGGAGAGCCACGATGTAGGGATCGCGTCCGTGGTCGAGGCCCTAGACCACGCCATGGGCGCATTGCGCGAGGTTGTCATTCCCTCTGACTGGGTATTGCTTGATCCTGCTTCTTGCGCTTTTCTTCCTCTATATACTTTTTGTATCCTAACCATCGTCTTTCTGTAGTCCCTTATAGCTCGCAGCCGGGGGAAATCTTGGTTCCTTCGTCAACAGAATGAAGCCTGGGACCGCCTCATTGAGGAGGCGTGGCTACACGGGGAGGTGATAGCTTGGCTCGTTGCTGGCCAGCAGAGGGTGGTCGAGCTGACTCCCCTCACCGAGGAGGCAGCTAGTCTTCGGTCATGGGTGGCTGAGGCCCGTCGGGATACTGACGAGGCCGAGAAGGCGTTCGAGGCCCTGTTGGCGAGTTCACAGAAGGATGATGAAGAAGCCGTCAGGGTCAGGAAGGAGCGGGATGAGTTGCTCTAGAAGGACACCGAGACCTACCAGCAGATCCTTGACCTTCTTGGTGAGGTTGAGAAGGAAAGGGATCTAAAGCTGTGGGCCGAGGAGAAGCTCGTGCCCCTATAGAAGTGGGCGAGCCTAGATGCCGTGGCGGTTGCTCAGCTGCACAAGGAGCAGGATGAACTGATCCAAACTACATAGAGGCTCTGCTCAAAACACAGCGCGGCTCGTGAGGAGCATGACCAGGCTTTCTGAGAGCGTGACTAGGCCTGCCATGAGCACGACGACGTGCAGTAGAAGGTCGGCTCCCTCCAGATCGAGCTCAAAAGCACGACGACTTTGAAGCTGGAGGCCGAGAGCATTTCTGCTGGGCTGGCTGTGGATCTCACTGAGGTGAGGAGGAATCTTCAAACGAAGAGTGATGAGCTCGGTATCCTGAGTGCCGCCCTTGGAGTGGTCTACGATGACCTTGAGGTGGTGTGGTCAGAGGGGACCGCTCGCTCGCGGCCTGTGCTGTCGAGATCACAGCTCGAGTGCGCCAGCTCGAGAGGAATGCTCTTCATGTCAGGGTCAATCAATCCTTCGCGATTGCTCGTTCTCATTATGGGGACATCATCGATCTAGAGGTGATGAGCCATGGCTACACGCCCAGCTATGAAGTCCACGAGCTGGAGGAGATGGAAACAGCAGTGGCTCCCCTTTCACAGGACCTAGTGGATAGGATAGAAGGCATAGTTCTCTCCCAAAGGGGCTAGTTAGTTAAATAGGTTGGGCGGTCATTCTTGTAATAAGCGGACAAGTTCCGACCCTTCTATCTTGTTTAAACAAGCTTGTTATTTTATTTCATTTGAATAAATCTGTTCTTTCTCCCTTATTATGTGTAAAAAGGGTTTAATGCGTTCTGACCCTTCCTATTGTTAAGACCATAGAGTTCGAGGTGTGGGCGAGAAAACTCTGGTCACGCTGGTAAGCAAGAGCGCTGTAACCACTGGGGCGTAGGTTCCTTGCAGTCCGACCAATTTTGCTCGGCATTCGCTTTCGTAAACTCTAGGTTTTAATCGTGAGAAAGGGTTGGTCATGGTGACTATTTCAGAAAGGGTATATATATATACCCTTATCAGCCCTCGAGTGAGGCCCGACCCCCTACCATTGCTGGGGTCGGGTGTCACTAAAGATCGATGAGAGGATAGCGCAACTAGTAGGAGAAAGCGTCTCTTGTTTTAGAAATGTTATTCTTAGTTTTCACACATACCCCCTCCCTAGGATATGAGCCATCGTTCTATGACCGCGCATTCGGTCTCCTTGCGAGTCCAACTTTCCTTGAGCCCCCACATGTAGCGGGAGTCCGGTTGAGGGTCGGCTCGTGTTTGCGATCATCACCCCGTCCGCAGTTTCCACAACTAGAGGGGTTGAGCTAACGTCTCTTGTCTCATTGGCTCGAGTGACGCGCTTGGTGAGCTCGCTAATAGGCATGTTCAAGTGGAATCCGGGTCCACTGTTTGTGATAGGGTTGGCATAGCCCTCATGTGGCATTCCGCTGCTCCTTAACCCGCCTCCCGGTAGATGCCCGAGTCATTCTGGAGACTGACTCAGGTGGCCCGCTGGCTTCCCCTCGATGGAGATTCTGTGAGTATGGCTCGGAGTTAGGATCGAACGAGAAGGTCAAGATGGCCCTATCCACTTTTGAGCGGGTCGGGCAAGGACCGCTGGGGCTCATCTACATTTTCTCTCCTGGCTCTGTTCGACGCAAGGCGGCCTCGAGCCCTTTGTGGGCCAGCCTTCGAACCTCAGTCAGTCGGATTCCCGAGTTGGGGTCAGGCGGCTTGAACCCCCGAGCCCCATTGGGCTCGGTAGGGGTCAGCCGAGTTTTATGCGTCACCTCGTCCACGGTTTCTACAACCGGAGGTGTTGAGCTAATGACGCTTGCCTCGATGGCTCGAGTGTCGTGCTCGGCGAGCTCGCTAACGGGCATGTTCGAGTGAAATCTGGGTCCATCGTTCATGATGGGGTCGGCATAGCCCTCATGTGGCATTCCACTGCTCTATAACCCACCTCCCGGTAGATGCCTTAGTCATTCCAGAGACTGACTCAGGTGGCCCACCGGCCTCTCCTCGATAGAGATTCTATGGGTTTGGCTCGAGGTTAGGATCTGTAAGTGCATCTAGGTAGATGCCCTAGTCATTCTAGAGACTAACTCAGGTGGCCCACCGGCCTCTCCTCGATGAAGATTCTATGGGTTTGGCTCGAGGTTAGGATCTGTAAGTGCATCTAGCCCTTTAGTGGGTTTTGGTAAATTGAATGACAACACAATTAAAGATCTAATAAGTTTGCTAAGTGTTGAATAGGAAATTGAGTCTATTGCATATACTTGTGGGTTGTGTATTAACAAGTATATACAAGGTTCAACTAGTAGGCAAACTTGATGATATGCCACATTGTGTTAAAGTGAATGCCAAACTGTGTATTGTTGTATTGGAAGTTTATGGAAGCAATCTAGTTCAAGCAAAAGACAACAATGCAAATGGAATCAATGAAATGGCTTCTATGTTGTGGGATATCATAGCATCATGTGAAAGCAAACATACTTGGTAAATGACAATGTATAGTGGATATAAGTCAGTCTCTACATTGGTTTGCTTACATGGATGAATATATGAAAGATCAATTGGAATGTCAAGCCAAAATGAGAAGGGAATAAGGAATCATGAATTGGCTTGACCATATTGATGTTGATCCATGTATGTCTCTATGTGAGACAAACTAAAGCTTGATTAATCTCAACATTCATATCTAGAAAATATTCAAGCAATGATCAAAATATTGAAGAAATGGTTTTCAATAGATGCTTAATATAATGTGACTTAAGTATGGCTTGATACGGTGAAGATAGCAAGGAAAGGGCTTCGAGGTACTAAGCGAAGGTGAAGGGCAAGCGATGGCTTGGCGACCGAGGTACCATGGCTAAGGTGAAGAAGAGAGTACTTGCATTGAGTCGAGGTACTAATCAAGCTATGAGGAGTCATATTGTGTTGATGATCAAATCATTAGTGGAAGTGACTTGAAGCCATGAAGGTGAACTCATATGTATGGAAATGGTTCAAGTCACATAATCAAGGTATAATGAGAATGAGGAAAACATATTCGATAATAGAAGTCCTCAATTGCCAAAAGAAGTGGCAACCAGCTCAAAGGCATTTACATTGTTTTATGCTTTGAATTTGAGTTTAGGAAAAGCCATACTATAAAGAGGGATTTTAGTACAGTTGGTCAACTATGCAACCAGATGCTCACAACTACAGATCTATATCCTCTTACCCAGCCAAAGCAGCCAGTCAAAAATCTCCAGATTTTACCTGTTTTGGCTAGGGCGACAGTGCCGCCCATAAACGACCATTGGGACCCAAGAGGTATAAATACCATTTGGGCCGGCCCACAACGGAGATCCTTCTTCTCCAATGGTTCAGTTTGAAACTGAACAGACCAAAAGCTCACCTCTCTCTCCTCCATTGTTGCTCCTTCATTCCTCAAGCAATCCTTGATTTCCACCATCAAAACTTGAGAGAAAAGGCAGCAAAACTCGATTGGAGAGCAGATTCACTGATTCCCAAAGTCTAAGAGCATTTGGGTCACGTTTGGCCGGCGGTTCTAGGGTTTGTTACTCTTGGAGCTTGCTCCTAGCCGGCTAGGCGTCGCCCTTGTGCTTGCCAACTCGTGTGGCAGCCTTGGGAGGTTTGTAACCTCATCCTGCAGCTAAGAAATTACCCCTCACTTCAAGAGTTCATTCTCTTGATTTGAGAACGAGGGCAAGGCAAGCCTTGGTGACGAGCCAATCCTTTTGTGGATGCCTCAACAACATGGACTTAGGCAAGCCTTGGTGGCAAGCTGAACCATGGGATAAATTGTGTGTCTCGCGTGCTTCACTTTGTGTTCTTGCTGGTTCAGCTCTTTGCTAGCTGTTGTTAGGGTTTGGTAGCTCGATCCTCTCTTGTGTGAGATTTTTGTGGTATCCAGTCTTCGAACTGGATTTTGTCTTTCTGTTATAGGATTGAGCTGCTGAGAGGGTCAGGTTACTATCTGTGAAATCTCAACGCTGTCTGCTTTATTTTTGAAGAGCGGCAGTGCCACCCTATAAGGCCAGCAGTGCCACCCTCTGTTCTAACAGAGTTTCGAGTTGAATTTGCAGGATTGAGCAGCTGAGAGGGTTAGGTTACTATCTGTGAAATATCAACGCTGTCTGCTTTATTTTTGAAGAGCGGCAGTGCCGCCCTCTGTTCTGACAGAGTTTTGAGTTGAATTTTTATAGGCCTATTCACCCCCCCTCTAGGCCTCCTAGGCGACATCAAGGTCCTTTCAGGATCAAACGAGAAGGTCAAGATGGCCCTGTCTGCTTCTGAGCGGGCTAGGCAAAGTCCGCAGGGGCTCATCTATGTTTTCTCTCCTGGCTCTGTTTGACATGAGGTGGCCTCGAGCCCTTCGCGGGTCAGCCTTCGAACCTCGGTCGATCGTCGCTCATATCGAATGAGACGACTACTGCTTCATGACGCGACGCGAAGTGTTGTGATGCAATAATTGCATATGTGATGGTTGGATGTATGAGAATGGATGAATGAATGCTCATGCACTAGAAAAGTAAAGTGGGGGTTGGTAAAGCTACCTCGATGGCTCGAGTAATGGGTTCGAGGAGCGCTTACCGGATTTGTTCGAGTGAAATCTGGGTCCATCATTCATGATGGAGTCGGCCTAACCCGCGTGGGGCATCCTGCTGCTCCCTACCCGTCTCTCGGTAGTGGCTTGAGCCATCCGATCAACTTGGGTGACCTGCTGGCCTCTTCTCGATGGAGATTCCATAGGTGGGCCCCTCCAAACCCTTCCTAGGAAGGCGGAGGCTAAAGCTCGGGGTGTGGGTAACAAACTCTAATCATGCTGGTGAGCAAAAACGTCGTAGCCACTGGGGCGTAGGTTTCTTGCAATCTGACCAGTTTTACTCAGCATTTGTTTCCACAAACCTTGCCTCTAGGTTTTAGCGTGAGAAAGGGGTCGGGCATACAGAATGTCTACCGAATAGACACTCTTGCCAGCCCCCGAGTGAGGCCCGACCCCTTGCCGTTGCTAGGGTCGAGTGTCACTTAAAGATGACCCGTCTCTCGACAGCGGCTCAAGTCGTCCGATCGACTTGGGTGACCTGCTGGCACAGGACTTACCTTGATGGCTCGAGTGATGGGTTTGGAGAGCTCTTACTGGATATGTTTGAGTGAAATTCAGTTCATGACGGAGTTGGCCTAACCCATGTGGGGCATCCTGCTGGTCCCTACCCGTCTCTCGGCAGCGACCCGAGCCGTCTGACCAACTTGGGTGACCTGCTGGCATAGGACTTTCCTATGAAGATAGAGGATGAAATCATCCTCCCCAAGAATTTTAGTTAGGCAGATAAGCCAAGCGACAAACTCATAACAAGTGAACAAGCTCTTAAATTTCGTTATGGCCAAACAAATTTTTAGCCCTTCTCCCCATTTTGTATAAAAAGGTTAATGCATTCTGACCCTTTCCGTTGTTAAGGCTGTAATGCCTGGGGTGCGGGTGAACAAACTCTGATCACGCTGGTGAGCAAAAACGTCATAGCCGCTGGGGCGTAGGTTTCTTGCAGTCCGACCAGTTTTACTCAACGTCTGTTTCCACAATCCTCGCTTCTAGGTCTTAACATGAGAAAGGGTCAGTTGTAGAGAATATCTACTGGATAGATATGCTCTTATCAGCCCCCGAGTGAGGCCCAACCCCCTGCCATTGCTAGGGTCTATGTCACTAAAGATCGAGGAGTTGGTAGCGAAACTAATAAGAGATAGTGTGTGTATATTAAGGGTAAAAACAACCTAGCTGTTCGATGTTCTAGGTGTTGATGAAGACTTCACCGTCGATGGTCTTGACCTTGTAGATGCCTGGTCGGAGCACTTCCGCGATGACATATGGTCCCTCCCACGGTGGAGAGAGCTTGTGGCGGTTCTTGTTGCTTTAGACGACGCGGAGCACCAGATCCTCGACGTTGAAGGCCTAACCCTGCACTCGACGACTGTGGTACCGGCGCAACGCTTGATGGTACATGGCCGAGCGGAGGAGGGCGACATCGCGCGCTTCATCTAGCTGGTCCATGGCATCCTCGAGGGACACCTTTGTCGTATGCCCTGACCCTCGGTGCTCCATAATCAAGGTCGGTTGGGAGGATAGCCTTGGAACCATAGACCATGAAGAATGGTGTGTAGCCAGTGGCCCAACTGGGGGTCATCCTCAGGCTCTAGAGCACCGTGGGAAGCTCCGTGGCCTATCGTCCACCAAACTTGTTCAACCGGTTGAAGATCCTAGGCTTGAGGCCATGTAGGACCATGCCGTTTGTGTGCTCAACCTGCTCGTTCATGTGGGGGTGCACCATAGCGGCCCAATCAACGCGGATGTGGTATTCATCGCAGAATCAAAGGAACTTCTTTCTCGTGAACTATGTGTCGTTGTCCATGATGATGGAGTTCAGGACCCCCAAAGCGATGGACGATGTCAAGAAAGAACAGCACGGCTTGCTCGAACTTGATCACGGAGATCGGTCGAGCCTCTATCCACTTTGTAAACTTGTCTATGGCGATAAGCAAGTGCATATAGCCCTCGGGCGCCCTCTTGAGAGGTCTGACCAGATCGAGTCCCCAGACCGCGAATGGCCACATGATGGGGATCGTTTGGAGTGCTTGGGCTGGCAGGTGGGTCTACCGAGCGTAGTATTGACACCCTTCGTAGGTGCGCATAATCTGTTCAGCATCGGCTACTATGGTCAACCAGTTGAAGCCCTGTCGGAATGCATTTCCGACCAGGGTCCTAGGCATGGCATGGTGCCCACAGACCCCACCGTGGATATCACTCAGCAACTGCTTCCCTCGCTCAATGGGGATGCAGCGCTGCAGGATCTCAGTGTGGCTTCGCCTATAGAACTCACCCTCAATAAGGACAAAGGACTTGGCGTGATGTGCGAGCAGCTGAGCCTCCATTTTGTCCGTTGGTAGCGCCTCACGGAGAAGGTAGTCGAGGTAAGGAGTCCTCTAGTTGGCCAGAGGGTCGGGCTCTATCACTGGATCCTCCTCAAGCTCTATGACTTCAGGGTTGGATGGACCCGTTGGTTGGTTAGTCCTCGAGCCTAGGGCAGGTGGCCTATCACCAATCTATTCTAGCTCCTCGTAGCAGACCGAGGGCTTGTACTGATCGCTGGCGAAGATGCCCATCGGCATCAGCTCCCAGCTGGACATCGTTTTCGCCAGCGCATTGGCCGCCTCATTGAGACGCCTTGGAATGTGATTGAGCTCGAGACCATCAAACTTGTCCTCCAGCTGGCGTATTTCTCAGCAATACGCAGCCATCTTGGCATTGTGGCAGCTTGATTCCATCTTGACTTGGTCGATGACTAGCTGGGAGTTGCCCCGGACGTCAAGCCGTTGGATACCCAACTCGATGGCGATGCGCAGGGCATTGATGAGCGCCTCATATTCGGCCACATTGCTGGAGGAGGAGAAATGAATGCGAACCATATACCTCATGCGTACCCCAAGGGGCGAAACAAAGACCAGCCCCACATCGACGCCTTTCTTCATCAGTGATCCGTCGAAGTACATCGTCTAGTACTCTTGGTCGACGGCTGCTGGCGGCATTTGGACCTCGGTCCACTCTACAATGAAATCAGCCAGCACTTGGGACTTGATGGCCGTTCGGGAGCATATAAAATGCCTTGACCCATCAGCTCGAGTGCCCACTTCGCAATTCTACCCGTGGCATCCTAGTTTTGGACGACCTCGCCGAGAGGGAAGGACGTCACGACCATCACTGGATAAGACTCGAAGTAGTGACGCAACTTCCTCTTAGCGATAAGGTCAGCGTATAGGAGTTTCTAGATTTGGGGGTAGCGAGTCTTAGAATCGGACAAGACCTCGCTAATAAAGTACATGGGATGCTGTACTTTGAGGGCGTGTCCCTCTTCTTCTCTCTCTACCACCAGGGCAGCGCTAACCATTTACGTGGTGGTGGCGATGTAGAGCAAAAGCGGTTCCCCATCGGTTGGAGGGACTAGGATCGGGGCCTTCGTCAAAAGCTGCTTGACCATGTCAAGTGCCTCCTGGGCCTCGGGCGTCCATTCAAAATGGTCAGCCTTCTTTAGGAGCTAATAGAGGGGGAGACCTTGTTCGCTGAGGCATGAGATAAAGTGGCTGAGCACGGTGAGGCACCCTGTAACTCGTTGTACCCCCTTTATGTTCTGAATCGGGCCCATCCTTGTGATGGCTGAGATCTTCTCTGGGTTGGCTTCGATGCCACGCTCGGAGATGATAAAACCCAGCAGCATACCCCTTGGGACCCCAAAAACGCATTTCTTAGGGTTGAGCTTAATGCTTTTTGCTCGGAGTTTCGCGAAGGCTATGGCCTGGTCAACCCATTTGGAGTTGACCATGATGTCATCCACGTAGGCCTCAACGGTTCGCCCGATGAGGTCCCCGAAACATTTGAGAAATACAATGCTAGTACGTAGCCCCATGTTTTCAGACCGAACGACATCATGACGTAGCAGAACGATCCGAATGGGGTGATGAAAGATGTCGTGAGCTGGTCAGACTCTTTCATCGTGATTTGATGGTACCCGGAGTATGCATCAAGGAAGCAAAGGATTTTGCACCCTGAGGTTGAGTCGACTACTTGGTCTATGCATGGCATAGGAAATGAATCCTTTGGACGTGCATTGTTGAGACCCGTGTAGTCGACACACATTCTCCATTTCCCACTATTTTTTCATACTAGAACAGGATTAGCTAACCACTCGGGGTGGTATACTTCCTTGATGAACCCAGCCACCAAAAGCTTCGCAATCTCCTCGTCGATAGCCCTGCGCTTCTCCTCGTTGAAGCGACATAGGTGCTACTTCACCGGCATGGAGCCTAGCCTGATCTTCAAGGCATGCTCGGCAACTTCTCTCAGAATGCCCAGCATGTCTAAGGGTTTTCACGCAAAGATGTCTCTGTTGGCATGGAGGAAGTCGATGAGCGCGCTTTCCTATTCAGAGGAAAGCGTGGTGCCAATGCGCACCACTTTACCCTTGGAGCTACTGGGGTCTATGAGGACCTCCTTGACGCCCTCTATAGGCTCAAATGACCCGGTCGACCACTTGGGGTCGAGTGCTTCTTCGATGACCTCCTTCCTGATGGCCGCAAGCTCCTTCGAGGTGATGATTGCCACGGCGTGTTCGCAGCACTCGACCTCGCACTCGTAGACATGTTGCAAGGAGGTGCTGATGGTGATGACCCCGCATGGTCCCAGTATCTTCAGCTTCAGATAGGTGTAGTTGGGGACAGCCATGAACTTCGCGTAGTATGGACGTCCTAGGATGGCGTGGTAGGTTTCGTAGAACCCAACCACCTCAAAGGTAAGGGTCTCTGTCCTATAATTGATTAGATCTCCAAAGGCGATGGGTAGATCGATCTGCCCAAGTGGCATGGCCTGCTTTCCAGGCATGATGCCATGGAAAGGCACTTCGGTCGGTCGGATGCGCGATCGATCGATGCCCATGGCGTCGAGAGTTTCAGCGTACATGATGTTAAGGCCGCTGCCTCCATCCATTAGTACCTTGGTGAGCCGCTTTGTGTCAATGATCGGGTCGACCACGAGCGGATATCTCCTCGGTTGTGGGACGCTCTCCGGGTGGTCGGTCCGATCAAAGGTTGTGGCAGACTTCGACCATCGAAGGAAGGTAGGCACGGTCGGCTCGGCCGTATAGACCTCGCGGCGCGCGAGCTTCTGGCGGCACTTGGAGTCATAGGCCACCAACCCTCCGAAGATCATGAGGCAGCCATCCAGCATCGGAAAGCCATCATCCTTCCCCTCGACATTGTCCGCAGATGGCTTGGGGTCCTTCCTATGCTCCCCCTTGTTGGATCCTCCAGATAAGAACCGCTTCATGAGACCGCAATCCTTGTATTGATGCTTGACGGATAAAGCATGGTTCGGACATGGTCCTTTGAGTAGCTTCTCGAAGTGGTCTAGGGTGCCCTCAGCGGGCTTCTGACCCCCCTTGCTGTCGGCGGTGGCCATGAGCGAGCCCTCACGCCACTGCTTGTTCTTCTTCTTGCTAGGACAGTTGGAGGCACCTTTGCTGACGTCCTCGTCCTACTTTGCCTTGCCCTTGAGGCGGTCGAAGATCGCTCCGACCGCCTCCTCGCCCGAGGCGTGGCTGGTGGCGATGTCGAGGAGCTCCTTGGTGGTTTGTGGGCCCTTACATCCCAGCTTGTGAACCAAGGACTCGTAGGTGGTCCTATATAGGAAGGCTCCTATGACATCGGCGTCGGTGACGTTAGGCAGCTCGTTGCACTACCAGGAGAAGCGCCGGATGTACCCATGAAGAGTTTTCCCAGCCTTCTATCGGTAGTTTTTGAGATCCCATGGGTTCCCAGGACACGCGTATATGCGTAGAAGTTTTCCACGAAGATCTCTTTCAGGTCCGCCCAACTTTGGATTCTGTTGTGCGAAAGGTGTTCCAACCACGTTCGTGTCGAATTGACCAGGAATAATGGAAGGTTACGGATAATAAAATCATCATTATCCGCTCCACTGGCTTGGCAAGCAAGCCGATAATCCTCGAGCCACAGTCCAGGGTTTATTTCCCTAGAGTATTTCAGGATGTTGGTCGGCGGTCGGTACCACAATGGAAAGGCAGCGTTGAGGATGTGTCGGCCAAAGGCCCAAGGTCTCGGCAAGTAGAGGCTCAGGCTTCGGTCCTCGCCGCTGTCGTTGCGTCCGCCACGACGAGGGTGGTAGCTGTGGCTGGCCCCCTCCCTCGCGTCGCTGCGGACACACCTACGGGCATCGAGGGTGTCGCACGCGTCACGGTTACGACCGAGACGCTCATGCACCAAGACCGCGGTGCGTGGCCTGCCGCCTCACTGTACCTGGTGGACTGACACGTCCATGTTGGGTCGCTCTAAGGGCATGCGCTGGCTGGCGTCGAGCTCGTGTCGTTAGGACAGCGAGCTCTCAGCCTGTTGTGCCGCCGCACGCTCGAGTAGTGTGCAAATCTCGCGATGATCCCGATGATCCTCGTGTGTCATGGGCCCCCAAAGCCCCCGTAGTAAGGCCGCCGTAGCAGTGATGTTCTGGCTTGCCCGGGTGAAGTGTGGGAGGGCTTCATCGTCCTCGATGAACCTCCAGTTCACATCGCGGGCCACGGCGCGCGCACGTCCGTCATCTCCATGGCGCTCGATCTCTTGCTCGAGCTCCGCACGTTCCTGCTCGAGCTAGAGTCGTGCTTCCTCGAGCTCTTGGTGCTAGGCCTTCAGCTGCTCCGCCCGCAGGCAAGGTGGGACCCTTGCATCCCTCTTGACCTCATCGTCGAGGTCATTCATTGGGGTAGCCTCTCCCTCATGGATGCTTTCGACATGTCCCTCGGGGGTACATACCATGAAACATTCACGGAAAGGGTGATGGCTCCCCCCGTTGGAGTCAGAGTCAGAGGGCGACCCCGATTCTCCCGCGAGGAGGTCGTGGAAAGATTCCATGACATATTCGGTCATCCCCACGAACTCGTTGTTCGCAGGTGATGGAGGCGTGCGTTGGGCCACAGGATGGCCAACGGTCTCTGCGGTGTTGCGAAGACCAGACGGGAGCGCTGTCGGGGCGTCCCGGATGAGGTATTCTAGGAAGAGCGGCTCTCCTTCGACAAGCTGCGTCATGACGTTGGCGAACGAGAAAGTGAGGTGGTGCAAGTCCTCTCGGGACGATCGGGTTCCTAGGAAGGCGCCGAGCTGGCGCTCTAACCTCCTGTAATAGAAGCCGAGGAGCTAGTCGCCATAGCTACAATCGCATCGAGGCCGGTGAAGTGGAGAGGTTGGACGGCGGCGGGAGCCTGCACCAACCCTTCCTCCGTTGTGATGATG
This sequence comes from Miscanthus lutarioriparius, assembly GCA_904845875.1. Taxonomy (NCBI): domain Eukaryota; kingdom Viridiplantae; phylum Streptophyta; class Magnoliopsida; order Poales; family Poaceae; genus Miscanthus; species Miscanthus lutarioriparius. Next base: position 72,405,549 of record CAJGYO010000017.1, on the reverse strand, counting down.
AAGTCCAGGTTCCCGAAGCGCACGTGCGCGCCCAGGACCCAGCTGACACCGTGAATAGCCATTCGAGACCTGGTGTGGATGTCGAAACGCGCAAAAGGCCCCTACCTGTTTGCTTACTCCTACGTTGTTGTCAGTGTCATCACGGTATCTACGTTCTATATGCGCTATGTCGGCACGCCAACCATATATATATAATAATCAATAAATCACGTTGCGTATGTGTACATACTCATTTATCAGTTTGAGTATGTTGATATACTAATATTAGGATACTCCAGGTCTTTACTATGTGAAAAAATTTCAAAAGGGCACATAATTTTTAATATATTATATAATACTATGATAGTAGCATAGAAAATAAGTATAATAATATACTCTAAGTATACATACATACTTGACATACATAGTACCCTAGATGATCTAGTATGATGATATACTCCATCTACATACACTTTATTAGGCCATATACATACTAAATTTAGACATATGCACATGGGAGTAACTACTCCCTAGGAGAGTGTGTGTGTGTGTGTATATATATATAACGGCCAGCCGCCATTAATTTCTATGATATATATGTACAATAATATTTCTATTATATGATCATCGAAGAAGTCTATTGTCGGTGTTTCGAGTTACCACCGATGAATAAATTTCTAATATTACGCGTCTGGCTCGGATAGTGTGCTTAGAGGACACGAGGTTTATACTGGTCCGGGCAGAAAGTCGCTACGTCTAGTTCATCGTTGCTGCTCGTGTTACTAGCACTAAAAGTTTGTAGTATGGGGTACAAACGGACAAGAGAGGCAAAGGATCTCAAGTCTCTGGTGAAAGGAGTGAACGGGTGCTGAGAGCTCGATTGCTGCTCAGCCGAGTGCTCATGTCATGCTTCTTGTGTCGATCTCGATTGATCGGTTTTAATCAGATTGGCCCTCCTTAATGGGACGTCATGATTTTCCTTTTATAGGCCAAAGGAAAGCACGGGTTACAGCGAAGGAAAAGAGAAGAACGAGAGAGAAGAAGTCATTCAGGATCACCGGGTCCTTCTCATCCTTCATGCGGGTCCCGCCGACCCTGTAGATGTCAACAGGGACAGCTCCACGTCGCGGCCCTGTCTGTTACTGGTGCCATGCGCAGGCATCGTCTATCGGTCATGGCGTTCTATTCCGTCACAGCGGACGTCGTGGTGAGCTTACGCGCCTGTCAGCGTTCGTACGGGGGTTAGGCAGAACAGCACCGGTATGCCCGACGCTGTTCTTGATGTGAATCCTCAAGTATGGCCCGTCATGGCCACGGGTTATATCGGGACGTGCCGGTCTCTTCCTTGATGTCAGATTTTTGACCCAGACCCATACACTTGGACCTGGAGTGGTTGGCGGTGGTATGGATCCCCGTTGGGCGAGACAGAGCCCTGGGCTTCGGGGTCGGGTGAGGCGGAGCCCGCGGCCTCGGGGTCGGGCGAGGCGGAGCACAAACCCAAGGGTCGGATGAGGCGGAGCCCGCGGCATCGGGGTTGGGCAAGGCGGAGCCCGTGGCCTCGGGGTCGGATGAGGCAGAGCCCACCCCCAGAGGTCGGGCGAGGCGGAGCACAAACCCAAGGGTCGGGCGAGACGAAGCCCGCGGCCTCGGGGTCGAGCGAGGCGGAGCCCGCCCCCAGAGGTCGGGTGAGGCGGAGCCTGCGCGCCTAGAGTCGATTGGAGCTGTAGTCGCGCTCTTGACTGCTCAGATGAATCAATGTTGATGGTCATTAGTAATCGTCTTCTTCGGATACCCTAATATTGTTCCCCGACACCTATTTTAGACAATCCACTTTGTCCATCTAAGCCACCTCATCAGTCATCAACTCATCATCATAAAAGAAAAAAAACTTGGCTCTCTGGTTGCCCTCAAACAAGTAACTGAGCTGCGCATAACTCGGATTGTTAGCAGGTTTCCGAGGTGGAAATAGAACTTGAATATCCGGATTTAAGTCCCAAGAGTATTTCCAAGATGTTCTAAATCTCTCCGTGAAGTCCGATTTAGCTATTGAGGGGTTAAAAACGTGTCCAACAACTTCTCTGTCGGCTTCTCCAATTTATCTCGGGACGTATCCCGTGACTTGCACTCGGAAGAAAAGGAGAGCGCCGCTGGCTCGCCATGTGGACTCGCAGCCTCTCTCCCGCGCTCCTCCCCCTCCCACGTACACTCCGGCGCGTGGGCATCTCCGGGCTCCTCCACCTCGTGCGACGTCTCCAGCAAACCTTTCTGCATTTTCCTTGCAACCTAATTCAATTCAGAAAGCTGACACTGTTTGCACCAATCAGCATTTACCGTCTCCCCAAAAAAAACTAATAAAGTCACTAGTCGCATGCACCTTGGTAGTGCATTATTATTTTTGGTTATTAGAGAAAACTCAACTTCTAGACAGGCTCATGCATGTTCGCAACCTCATCCAATTTTTTTAGTGAGCCTTTAAATCCTGGTATTTAGGGATTTGTTTTATAGAGTCTCTTGGAGATGTTCTAAGCATCTTTAGTGATTTTGTCGTTATCCAATTTTGTTGCTGCGATCCATTAGAGATGCTCGTATTAGTAGAGTGTGTGCAGGTGTAGGAACAATGTGCATGCATGTATGTATTTAAACATTTTTATCTGTAGTGTGTCAAAAAAGAGAGGTAAAAACATTTATGTGGCTCAAACTATTCAGTCAGCGAGCTAAAGTTGTTTTTAGAATTGGGTTGTCCATTTTAAAATTGTAAGAGGAGCATATACAGATATACTGCATACATATAAATTTGACGAATATGATTCCATCTTTCTACATTTCTACCTTGAGCTGTTGTCGCATTCACCTTTTGACCGATCTCGATCTCTGTGTGTGTGGGCGTGAGGCTGTCAGAGCGGGATGGGAGCAGCAAGCCGATTGAGGAGCAGGCCGGGCCATACGCACGCTATTACGCCGATGCAGGCCCGGACCATAGACGATACAGGCTCTTTCCGGCCCACAAAATTTTTGCCTGCCACGAAACGACACGCCGCTTATTGTTCAGAGACATGTTTGGTTACTTCCAAGGCACAAGTCACTACCGTATGTCATAAAATTTGCCACGTTTGTTTAAATAAAGTTAGCGCTAAAATAGACTATTATTCAAAAAACCATGATTAATAAATATGGTCATTTAGGCACGTCTCTACCCGCTCTGTTAACCTCTATATCTACCTCTTCTCTACTCTCTTATACTCCACGGCCCCACCACGTTTCTTAGGAGTACAACTCAAAAACGTGAAAGGCATCGTCTTCAACGTGATGGGGCCGTGGCGGACCATGACCTGTGGTGGCCATGTCGGGCATCTCCTACGACGTCAGCACCGTGGCGGACCCATGATTTAAAGGTTGGGTATTTTCATTATTTCTACATCGAAAAAAATCCATCCATAGGTTCAAAATATTATTGAGAGTAGTACGTTACCAATAATTAAAGTTACAAAATAGTCAAATAACATATTGTTCAGCTAATCAGCTCTAAGATATGCATGAAACAAACTCAGCTCTAACTGACTAATTGGCGAAAGTGCCGACCTAGAGAAGTGAGACTGCAAACTGGAGCTGGAGTGCTGGACTACTTGAATCTGGAGGGGGAGGAGTGGAGAGGCAGAGGCCACGGCTAGCACCAGTTAGCTAGGCAGTTAACACATGCATGCATCAAGAATTGAAGGCACCAGTTAATTAACACATGCATTACGTACGTACTCGCTCGGCGTCTCCGCCACCGCCAGCACACCTGGAGCAAGTGGGTCGTCGGGTCGCCGAGATCCGGGGGAGCCCGCCGGCCGCCGCCTCTGGTACGGCAAAAGGTGAATATATATTAGTACAAGAAAAGGAAAGTCGTGCGGCCCAATGATTGACCGCGCGGCGCAAACACAGGTGGAGCGCCATGTTGAGCTTGAGCGTCTCGGGCGCGCCCTTGGCCGTGGCCCGTGGGGGAGGCAGTACCCCATCACCCGGCCTGAACGCGAACAGCGCCGCCGTCAATTGTATAGCAATTACTAATCAAGTGGTCGCTCAACTTGATTTGATTACCTCTTGAACTTCCTCCCTCAGCTCGTGATCCTACCACCGTCCACGTTGGTGTCCACCCTGAAGGCCTGAATTGAAATGGATTTGGTTCAGGCCAAGAACACAAGCAAAAGGAGCACAACGTACACCAGTTGCAACAGAAAAAAAAAAACAATCAGTGCGGGATTGTCGAAGAAGATTTGGAGGCGCGCGTCCAAATCAGTTGCAAGCTCGATCTGGTCGGAGATTTGCAGCCAGAACTCGTCGTTGCTGATGCGCTCCAGGTTCTGCGTCGATGATGCCTACGGCGGGCCAACTCCTTGGAGTCCACCATCCCTGAAACCGACCTGCACCAATGCCGTCAGCCCGTCATGTACCGATGCAGTCGTCGCGGGCGAGGAGGCCGTCGGTGGCAAGCGTACTCCTCCCACGCCGCGCTAGAGCCCGTCGGCGTCGGAGGAGCCCGTGGTGGTGCGGCTGATGAACCGGAGGCCCTTGAGCGCGCGCCTGGCCCCGGACCACGACCGGTTGAGGAGGCGAGCCTGGACCCTGGACGCGGCGCCGCCAGCGCCGCCTCCCGCACCACCTGCTGGTCGGACGCAGCGACGGTGACGGCGACCGCAGCCACGCGAACTTCCTGCGGATCCCCGACGACGTACGTCGACGAGCACCGGCTCAGGCTCCGCGGGCCGTCCGGCGTGTGCGCCGCCCCCCGAGCCGGGGCAGCGACGTGGTGGGCCCGTACAGCGCGGCGGTGGGCATGACGCTGCGCACCACCATGGACTCCTCGTCCAGCTCCAGCATCACCTCCACGAGGTCGCTCTGGTCCGCGAGGAACGCCGGTAGCATTCCCCCGCCGACGTACTCATCGCTACATGTGCGCCGTGATGAAGGACTCATTGTCCGACACGTCGGTCTGGTCGTCGGCGAGGTAGTCCGCGATGCGCCTGCGCCAGGTCCGCCGGCCGCTCCCTGACAAAGACCCCCGCGACGGCGCCCACATGGCCAGCGGGCCCGGCCCTACGCTAGCTTCCAGGCGCCCCTGCCCTCGCGGCGTGTGCCTGGAAGGGTGGAACTGGAGCGCCGCTCTGCTTGGCCTCAGCCTCACCCTGTTATGATTTCGCCTTTTGCATTGGGACTGGCTGACAGCGCCCAGCGTCTCTGTTATGAAACGGACTCGGACTGATGCTAAAAATCGCTAATCGAGTGACGAGGTAGCAAAGGCAGCGTGAGGATCGGAGCACGGCTAGCTGCCATGGCTGATAACTCTCTCCTCGATCTCGACCTGTGCCTGTGGTCTGCCTGACACGCACCTTCAATTGTTCATGCATGCAACTGGAATTTTGGCCACATATATCGCAATTCACTCAAAAAAAAATGTACATAATAGGTAGTGTGCATGTAATGAAATTTTGGCCACGTAACTGGAACATATATAATTCATGTCAGGACACAGGATTCAGAATTTTTGCTGGTAATCATCAGCAGTTTTCGTCATTCAACGAATAAATATATTCCGGCCGCGGCTTGGTTTCGTTTGTAAACCACATGAAATTTAACTGATGCTCCGCTTTGGGCAGTCGACGAGCGAGCTCGAAGCCGTCCTGGTGCATCGCCAGCGAGTCGCAGATATCATATAGGCAAGTCGCCTGCCTTGGTGATTGGGCACCGCCGACGACGAACCGGAAGTGGACAAAACTGGAATTAATTGGAGTTGAGCTGGATGATAAGGCGTAGTCGGCGGCGGGGCCGCGCCGGCCGGAGCAGCAAGCCATCGTCATCGTCCCGGCGGGCTGGGGTGGCCAGGAGGCAGGAGCAGAGCCAACGGGTATACGGTGTCAGGGGACAACTGAGACGCCCCGGCCTGGCCGGCGCCGGCAGCGGAACAAGCTTCTGCAGGCCGGTTGACGCGCGCGCAGTCCCGTAGAGCGGCACCCTGTGGGCTGTGGCGGCGGCGGCGGATCGGAGGTGCCGTCGTCTGCCGTGCCAGAGGCGGCTGCGGGCGGGCTCCCGGATCTCGGCGACCCGACGACCCACTTGCCCCAGGTAAGCTGGCGGTGGCGGAGACGCCGAGCGAGTACGTACGTAATGCATGTGTTGTGTTATTAACTGCTGCCTTCAATTCAATTCTTGATGCATGCACGTGTTAACTGCCTAGCTAACTGGTGCTGCCACGACACCGTGCATGCATACATTCGCACGTATACGTACGTGTATTGTAATTCTGGTTCAGCAAGGATTACGTAGTATATACAACTCCCATTCCCATGCCACTCGTTCACAAATCACAATGTGAAGGAAAGCAGTCCATGTCCCATGTGAAAAAAATTTCGTTGCTATTGTTCGTCTATGTGTACGTGACTTGGTATATATATCAACTTCTTACGCTTGCTTGTTTTTTTTTTTTGGTCTTAGTCTTAGACAAATCCTAGATCCTATCGCTATTAATCTCTCAATTTTAAATTGTAAGGCGTTTTGATTTTTATAGGTACATTAATTAATACTTTAATTGTATATCTAAATATAATGTATAGATAAGTATAGTAGTAAAGTGGCGCCACCGCCGCCTAGGGCCTAGGGTAGGACCACCGCTTCTCGCTCCGCCGTCATTTGCCGTCGTGCCCGGGGCCCCTCTTGTGGCAGAGCCGTCCGAAATAACACACATTCGGAGACGCTCGTCTTCCACCAGACACTAAGCACCCCGAAAGTAAGCTACATCGGGCGGATTCCGTTGAGCACACCCCAAGAGAAAACTCGAATAATCCACGTTTTTTCTCAGAATCTAATAATGAGAACGAGTTTACAATACTTAGTGCATTTCATACAATCAGAGTTCTTAGAAATACCTTATTACAGTACCAAGTTCAGAGAGCGGAATTTAAACGGCGGAATTACAATAAACATCTAACGGTAGAATACAATGATCCGTCTGTGTCCACCAGAAGAATCCTCCACACAATGACTACTCTTCAAAGCGCACACCGCAATGAGGGTAAATAAACCACTGAGTACACGATATACTCGCAAGACTTACCCGACTAGTGGGAATAATTTTCCGACTCCAAAGGATATGATAAGCTTTATGGGTTGCTGGGTTTACTTTTCGCAAAAAAAACATTACTAGTAGTGGATTCTTATGTATGTTTCTTATTAGCAGTCATGATTAGTTCATTATCTAGCCATTCTATGTAAGCACATGTTCTATTTTCAAGCAAGAGTTGAGCAAACAGATCAATTTCATCATCTTTCATCTTCCAGTTTTTACTATGGTGCTAGATTGTAGACAAGCCATACCGGATTACTTGGCGATTCGCGAATCAATGTGCCCAGCTGGGTACCCCGAAACACACGCTCCGCTTGTACCCCAGGCACAAGAAGGACCAACCCACCACTCTCCTGTCAAGGGGTCCAGGTCCCCGTCCAAACTTGGACTCCAAGCCCCCACACATGAGTCCCGGACTCAGTGCGATGCTTAGACCTCCACCATCCCCGTCTTCAATCAGTCGGTCCGGAAAGAGACAGAACCCATGACAAGAGAGCAACGAGCCTTCCCTGCTCCCATAAACAAGTATATGCTCAGGATAATAAGTCTGTGACTTGCCTAAAACTCAATGCAACGGGCGGTCCTTAACCGACATGGACAGGGAAAATAGTGTAACCAAGCTATGCCTAGTTGGTCGCAAGAAACAACCTCTTACACCCACCAATACCCGTACCATACCCCTGCCTGGTCTCTATTTTTTCTTTCACCATTTTATCATGAGAGTGATAATAATAAGCACCTATTGTGAGTAACGGCGAGGTTACTCACGCTAAAAAAAAAACCTAAGCATAATGACTACTCGACCTAAGCTAGTAGGACTCATAGGTAGATATATCTATGCATGTAGTTTCAATATAACTCCTATAACATAAATGCACATCATATATATATTTCCAGTGATTATTCAAAATAAGGGTTATGCACCGTGGCTTGCCTTGGGCAGGCGTGGTGTCAGCTCAGTCAGTCAATGGCGGCTCCGGGACCTCCTCCTGCACGAGAATCTCCTCGTACTCTTCATTCATCTCCTCGTACTCCTGCTCACCCGCGGTCATGAACTCCACCAACTCGTTCTCTACATCCATGCAATGATGATGCAACACTCAATATTAAGGCAACAACAGTTCTTAAAAAAAAATACATCTACTAAGCCACTAAGCAAGCTCTAATGACTAAGATATCGAGCTAATCATCATTCGCATCAAACCGGCGAGGTTTTGCCTACAAGTGCTACTTAGCTACCATATTTCTCAACATATTCTAAGGCTATAAAAATTACAGTGAGTTCATAATAATACAATGAACCTACTGTAAAAAATTTATGGTCAAAGCTATTACCAATTTGTCATAAAAAATCCTACAAATATTAATCTAAATAATGCTAAGCTTTCCTAAATGAATTAATGAACCTAACATTCTCAAAGATAAATGTAAACTAACTATACCAATGGATAGATCACATTTTTATGAACCTAAAAAAATTTGTTTCACTATTTTTGGACCCATACAGAATTTACTGTAACTTTCCAAAGATCAGCCCAAAACTAAATTAGAAAAACATTTGCTAATTCTTGGAAAAAGGAAAATAAATTCTCAAGATACGGCCCATCCATGCGGCAGCGGCGCGCCCACACGCAGCATAAGCGGCCCACTGACGGAGGAGCCCCGCTTGCGCCAAACCAACTTGCAAAAACTCCCTCACGTTCTCCGATAATACTACTAACACTATGTGCGCTATTTCAATAGACTACGACTTTGCAATAAAACCCTCGCAAACTCCTTCCTTTACAACAGCACGGTCCTCAGCCACTCGCGCACGCGCCGACGCAGTGACGATGGCATTGGACGGCCACGCCGGCCAGCCGGGACCCTTGCTGGCTCCACTAACGGGCCGACCCCTATCTACAACTCTAGCGCATACACTAGCCTAGGTTACAGCAGCGGCGAAGCTCGCGGGAGTGGTGACCACGGGGCGCGACCATCCTGGCCACCCTAAGCCACCGCGGGGTGAACTAGCTAGCGCTATTGCATCACTATCTTACCCTGGTTGTGGCTACGGTGATGGTTAGGTCAGAGGTGGCCCGAGGAGTGCTGACCATGTGCGACCGAGCGATACGGCGGCGCCCCGAGTGTGGCACCTCCACGTCAGCACGTCACCGGTAGTGCCTCTGGTGAACCTGGCGTGAGCATGGAAACGAGGGAGGCAAGGTAGGCTCGAAGGAGCAACTAATTGAATCTCTACCGAAGGATACCAGTTTACCCCAGCGAAGTCAGGCGTGACAGCAGAGACGACCGGCAGTGAGTAATACGCCAAATTGGCGGTCGGCAGTGCTCGGTTGAGGCTCGGTAAGGGTGACACAGCTAGATAGCTTTATGGAGTCGCTATAGGTGCCATGAATCGGACCCTAGTGAACCGAGGCGCACGAATTACGAAGCCGTACACATGAGGGGACGTCGGCCCACCGTCCCTGACGGCAGTAATGGCCCACGAGGGGGACGTGGGAGGAAGGACGTTTTGTTGCGTCGCGTAGCCATTCAATAAAGAGAGACAGGGCGAGATGGTGGACGGCTACATGTGTGGGCAGAGCAAGGTGCGGTGGCAGCGGCACGGTGCAGAGAGGCGCTGTGTCGCCTCAGCGGGACACGACTGAAGGTGGAGCAGGTGCACGTGGGGGGTCGTGACCCTGTGCGTGCAGTACCAAGGTGGCCAGTGACTAAATAGCCGATATGAAAGGAGATCGACTAAATAGCCGATTCCAGCATATTCATGAGAATAAATCGATTAAAGCTCGTTGGGTTGCATAAGAAGAATCGGTTATCATTCAGGGTAAATGTCATTATTCGAACAGATATTAATCAATGGCAATAAAATGTCAACAATGACCGGTTTGTACTGAGCCAATGATTACAAGTAAACCGAACCCCTTTTTATATGAAGAAATAATTCAACATCACTTAACCGTTTAATAAAGATAAATCTAATGAACATGTTATATCTCATCTATCACTATGACCAGTGGGGCATGAGGCAGAATCATGCATGCCGTAGTAGAAATAACAATAGACTCGATTGACCCTAACTCATTACTAACATCGGTGGGGCATGAGGCAAAATCATGCGAACTATAATACAATAATAAGATCATGGGGCTAACATATCTTTTAACTTATCTTTACTTCAACGGTCTCGTGATGCTAATCTGTTCATAAAGCGCTTGATATCGGCTAAAACGGCCCGATTCGGGCATAGCTTACCGATTAAAGTCATGCCTTATTAGGAATAGATCTACCAGATAACAGTTCCCACTCTACGGTGCTAACAGTGGGGTGTGAGGCAGAATCACACAGGCCGTAATAACGGGCCATGGAACGGTTCTCGCTAGCCAATAAATCTACTCAAGACGTAACACGCCTTAACCGCATGCTATGCACGATCAGTATTGACATAAAACAGTCGATAAAATATAACTCATCGTTTAAGGTATAGATTAGATCAATTTGAGATTTAGCAAACGATGGGCTAAACAAGATATAAGGCCGATCTAGATCAATCCCAATCGGGCAGAGTGATATTGCTGTAATTAGATAAATAATGAAAGCAATAAACAATATCGGTAACTTAATAAATCTATCAAAGGCTGTCATCCTAAGGTAGAGCCGATAACTTGACCTTGATCTAGTTCATGCAGTGGGGGTCGAGCGGATCGATGCAGCCATACTTGAACTAGGCAAGAGTCGATAACTAAGTTATACCAGAGTCGCAGTGGAGGTTAACCGGATCGATACAGCCGTACGAACAGAGGTATAAGCCATGACGGTACTTACAACAAGCAGTGGAGGTCGACCGGATCGATGCAGCCGTACTTGCTGAAGAACTCGCCGAGATCTACTCTACTCCTACTCCTAAGGGGTGGCCGGAGCCGAAAAAGTAAATAACTTGTATATTGGATTGATTGATTGTCTTTTACAATAGCCGGGGCTTATATTTATACCCGGGACCTGCGCACGACTTCTGTCTAAGCATGACTCATCACAATTTTTGACCCTAAAGAAAACATTCCTAATTTAAGATAACTTGGACTCTAATCTTTCCCTTTTTGTAAAGTCCAGCATGTTTTGTCTTGGCACCGAATCATAGCCTTTGTCGTTATATCCGCTGGCGCTATCTGAAGAAAGTCGATTCTAGTTTTCGTATCCAAATCAATTTGGTTCCGATGCGCGCATAATTGATTCCTTGATGGCATGATCTTAGGAGCTTTCGAGTCCCTACGACTCTTCTTTCAAATTTTGGTGTAAACACATACATTAGAGGGTACATAAGGCTACTAAAACAATCCGTAACACTACCCTACTTATTAACCAGATTGCCGTACAAAAATTACCAAACATCACAATGTCTAGCTCAACAAAAGTTCATGAAATCTTCTAAGTGCTGAATGACTTCCTATTTCTAGTTGCATTTCCAAACCCTTAGAAATATAAGCTAGCAACATTATTTATCAACACCAAGTATTTCATTGTCATCTACAAATTTTGTACTTTTAACTTTATTTAAGTGTTGCATATCTGTTCTATATTATTTTTGTTCGATAAAAATTGGTTTTAAACTCTAAGTGATATAACATAACTATCAAATCAACTTTCGTTTTCCATTTCTGCCGATCGTTTTGAGTCACGGGAATTGATTTACACACTTTACTACAAGCATTAACATATAACATGATGCTCATGACATGTTTTAGTAAATGATTTACAGTGTAACACCCTTACTCTTCGGTGACTCTACCAGAGACAAGAAGAGGAGGGGACCCATCTTTTTCTCGTAGTTTTTCAGTGTCTTAGGGTTTGAGTCCAAATAAATTTCTAGCAAAATCAGATGATTTTCAGTTGGGATCGTGTTTCCAGCGATGACTTCGGTGATTGCCACGACGAGATCGCCGTTGCAGGCGTCGATTTCATCAGCAGACGGTCAATCTGTGGCCTTTATCTGTAAGGGGAGGGGTGCTTTAGAAGCCCCCTATGAGGACAGCGACTCCGGATCATCAATCTTATCATCGATGGTCGCGGAGAGGAATTCAAGGTCTCCAGGTGATGATTCTGCAGCCTATGTCATACCCGACGATGCAACTGTTGATATTCTTTCAGCGATTTAGATGCGTTTTTGGACAGGTTCCAAAGCATTGGATCTTACGGCATGTCCAATGTTTTGGAGTTAGTCGTTGGATGCGGCATAAGGACTGCACTTTGGCTCTGTCGTTCGAGGGAAGCCATTGGGGAAGAAGACGATGGAAAAATCTAGATAGAATATTATGTATTTTTTATTTCAGATTTTTTCAAGTGTAATTTTGGGATGTACTGTGCCAAGATTTAATATAAGTCTTCATTCCCTTCGCAAGAAAAAGTATTATAGTAAAGTTATATATTAGAAAAATAAAACATCTTATAATTTCGAATTGAGGAAGCACTGTTTATATAGACTAATAAGTTAAGTTTGGAATGCAAGAATGTGAAACAAGAGAATAAAGAAAAACACAAGAATGTCAAATGATGACTGGAGCTGTAAAACAGAGTAATGAAAAAAAAACATCGAGAGACGTTTCAAACACAATAGTTGAAAACACGTGAATGAATATAATAAAAATAAAATAATATATCAAAATTTTCAAGGTGTAATATAATTCTATTTTATTCTTTCAAATAATAGAATTATATTTAGTGTTTCTTGCAATATTGGCCCACACAACAAATTAGATTGCAACCTAGATAGATAGATGCATGCATGGGACCTCCACATCCATGGCTCGCACTCTAGGCTAGCTATTATATCGTTCACACTTTCACTTTCACTCCAATAGAACAAAGGAAATGTATTGGTTGCTACCCATAACTTGCCATGTCAAACAAGAGGTTAGACAATAAGTTTCATAAATTGTGGTTGTTGTTTGCTTACAGTGTCTAGGAGCATGGTTGCTACCCATGACATGGCCATTAGCGAGAGCGTTCGCTTCGTGTTCAGAGGCTGCAGATCGATGCTTGCCCCAACCGTACCTCATGCGCAATCGATTAGTTGGGTCACACGAATTGAATCCTCTATGGCTCTATCCATAGCAGGAGTAGCGTTGTTGCGTGACTCTTTTTTCGCGAACGGGTATATACCCGTATTTCCGTTGTTGCATGACTGCGGTGAATTTTTTTTAATATTTTTTTAAACTATTTTTTATATCTAACACTGTTTTTTCTTCTTCAAAACTAACACTTTTGGTCGTATCTATTTCCCTGGCGCGGCGAAACGTCTGTGCCGCGTCATGCATGGTGGCGCGGCGAGAGCGATGACGTGGCGACGACTGGGACGCTGACCAGTAATGTGACATGATCTACCGTACCATCCATCTTGATGCGACAGTGACGCGCACTGATCGATGTCGCGGCAGTGCAGTGCTACCGGCCAGTTCTCCGCTGCTCAAGCCAGTCTACTGTGGCCTCCTCGTCCCGTCTACTCCTCCCTCGGCACCTGTCTTGTCCGTCCTCGCTTTACCAGCTGAGCGCCCGCACCGCACCGCACCGGGTCTCTCTAACGAGTAGCTTTGGGTTATGCCCTTTTTAGTTGGAGAAATTTAAATTTTGGGGCATATTCATTTTTATTTAGTAAATAGTGTTCATGTTCCTAATTAGGCTTAAAACGCTCGTCTCGTAATTTCCCACCAAACTGTGCAATTAGTTTTTCTTTTCGTCTACATTTAATACTCCGTACACAAGCCACAAACATTCGATGTGACAGGTACTGTAGCAACTTTTTAAAAGTTAGGGTGAAACTAACAAGGGCTATGTTTGCTTGTTGCGATAAAAAAGCTGCCGCGCGCCCACCTGCTCCCTCCCTACCCTCTGCGTGAATCTGCCTTCCAACACAGACGGACAGAGATTGATAGAACATGAGCTTTTGCCCCGCTTTGCTCGGCCCCTCCCCTGCCTTTTTCGTTTTTTCCCCGTGCATGCAACTGACCTAGCGCCAGGCTATAAATAATGGCAAGTCCTGGCAAAACACTGTGGCAAGTCCTCTGACCTCTCGGCAAAACACTGTGGCAAGTCCTGGCAGAACTGTGTAGCAACATTGTTTCACTGCTGTAGCAAGAAAATGTTTCGCAAACCAAAGCGAAAACTAAAAGATATAAATATTTGTCGTAGCCGTAGCAACATTGTTTCACTGCTGTAGCAAGAAAATATTTGGCAAAACACTGTGGCAAGTCCTCTGACCTCCCGTAGCCGTAGCCCGTAGTTATATTTGTCGTCTAACTGTCTGTCTAGTACAGTTTTACCAAATTTATATAAAAAAATATAAATATTTATAGTTATCACACAAACAAGCATGCTATAAAATTATATTCTATAAAAAATGTAATAATAATTATATGATATATATTTATGTTTTTATAAATTGGGTTAAATTTAAAATGATTTGACTCGGTACTGTACCATAATTATCTTTTTAGAAGAAAATATTATACTTAGTTTTTTTTGATAAAAAATATTATACTTAGTTAAATGCATGAGCAGTCTCTAAACTTGTCAAAGGATATCATTTAAATCTACGAACTTCGAACATATATTTCTTAGTTATTAAACATGTTAAGTGGTGCACCGTAGATCCATAATAGTCACATGAATATTTTATTCGATGTGACATTGTCAAAGAGAGGAGGGAGATGAGGAGGAAAGAAGGCAAGATGGGTGAGGGCTAGATATAGTCAACGCGACAATGGCAATGCGATTTTGGATAAAATATCCATGTGGCTGATATAGACCCGCTACACCACTTAACAAATTTAGTGATCTAAAAATATATTTTTAGAAGTCATAGACCCAGGTGACACCCTTTTGACTAGTTTAGAGACTGTTTGAGCATTTAATTCGGTATACTTGTAGAACTTCGTAGTCAAAGTCACGCGTTGGGAACCAATAATGGTGTTTTTTAGCTCACTTAAAGCTTAGAGGGTGCATGCGACAGATATTATGTTGTGTTGTTCAAAGTTTACTATCGATTAGGGCCTTCTTGTTTCCCTGCTAAACTTGTATAAGCTACGGTGGCTTGTAGTTGGTTGTAGGTAGCCATAAATATCAATGCTCTCAATTGTTAGTTGTGGATGCAAAAAAAAAAACTAATTTTGGGCATCTATGGATTGTCATAAGCTAGGATTTTTGTTTAACATACGAATTTATATAAGTCCAGGATAAAACAGGGCCTTATATTAGTTAGAACTTATGGTTACTTAGGTTGAAAAAAATTAGCCAGTGGGAGAAAGATCGCCTCTAGTATTGTTTGGAAGAAGAAGATCTTGTTTGGTAAGACTCCTTCGGAGGAGCTGAAGCTGTTTTTGATAAGTCATAATTTATAGCTTCTCCAAAATAGCTCAAGCTCGTCTCTTTTCAATAAAAGAATAACTTTAAAAGGCTCGTTCTACTAAACAGTTTAGTAGTGCTCGTCCCTTGTAGCTGGAGTCAGAGTGGGAGAGAAGCCCTGCTAAACAAAAAAAAAAAAAAGAATCTTAATAGTCTAAACTCTATAGGTCCTATAACCTAGGCCACCCGGTTTGGTTCCATCACTACTCGCTCTTAGTTAGGGCCGTGTTTAGTTGCCGAAGCGATGCGGCGAAAACACTGTAGCACACTGTAGGTACAGTAGCAGTTTGTTTTTATTTAATAATAATTGTTCAATCGTTGATTAATTAGGCTCAAAACGTTCGTCTTGTAAAGTACAACCAAACTGTGCAATTAGTTTTTGATTTCATCAACATTTAGTACTCTATGCATGTAATGTAAATTTAATGTGACGAGAATTTTCTTTTTGTATGGTGTCAAAGTTGAGAATTTGTGGTGAATTAAACATGGCCTAAGACTGTAATGCTCACACGGACTTGCATCGTTGTCAAATCTTGCCATTATTTATAGCCTGCTGCTAGGTCAGTTGCATGCATGGGGAAAAACCGAAAAAGGCAGGGGAGGGGCCGAGCCGAGCGGGGCAAAAGCTCATGTTCTATCAATCTCTGTCCGTCAGTGTTGGAAGGCAGATGCACACAGAGGAAGTAGGGAGGGAGCAGGTGGCGAGATGATGGGCGCGCGGCAGCTTTTTGATCGCAACAAGCAAACATAACCTCAAGCTACTCCGTAGAGAGACCCGGTGCGGTGCGGGCACTCAGCTGGTAAAGCGAGGACGGACAAAACAGGTGCCGAGGGAAGAGTAGACGGGACGATGAGGCTACAGTAGACTGGCTTGAGCAACGGAGAACTGGCCGATAGCACTGCACTGCCGCGCCACCGATCAGGACGCGTCACTGCCGCATCAAGATCGATGGCGTGGTAGATCCTGCCACGTCACTGGTCAGCGCTCCGGTAATCGTCACGTCATGCCTCTCGCCGCGTCAGGGAAATAGGCGTGGCCAAAAGTGTTAGTTTTGAAAAAAAAATAAAACAGTGTTAAGTTTAAAATTAGTTTAAAAAAGTGTTAAAATAAAAAAAATAACTACGGTAGAGAGAAAATACGCATGACTTGATAATGGCATTCCCGGCGCCTTTTCCCTCCAAAAACAACAAAACATGCCCGAACCATTTTACCGAACCTTTTTTTCCTCACAAAATAGGGAAATTGCAGTGGTACGTGCTCCTTCACAACTTTTTCTTTGTTCAACAGGAGCACAACTATTTTGCATATATAGAGTAGTAGGCTAATTAATTCGGATTGTGCACTTTGCATGTGAACCTGAATTTAAATCCCTAATCTATCTTGCTTTTTTCATGGCCTGACAATCGTCATTCATGCGGCGATACAACACTGGCCTTCTTTAGTTGTTGCAACATGTTTATCTACCTAATGAAGACCAAACTAAACATATTGGCGCGGTACGGTGTGGAGAGCTTTATAATCTTTGAAATGGGACGACCCAAGAGTTTTCTAGAGGAAACCCCCTTCATTTATCGAGTTAGTCGCCAAGATCAAGGACACAGTGAGATGCCACTGCATGAGAGAAAAGAAAAATATCAATTAATGACACTTAGTGACTTTCATACAATACATATAGATATGATAATTATTTATGTTCAATTAGAGAGAATTATTAGCTACTAACAAGAATTAATAATATTATAACAAAAGCGAATTCACTATGTCTTGATACTAAGTAGTAAGTACGGTTCGTTTAAAGCCTCCACGTTAATCCTCACAAAACACACAGAAAAAAAGGAAGAGAAATTCTAAAACAAAATCATAACATGCATCTACTGCCGATTTTGTGGACTTGATAGAAATAGCCATGGGACGTAATTTGCTTCTAATAATATATCCACATATGCCATTATGAGAAATAACGACATGAAGTAACCTCCTCAATTTGTATTTAATTATCCACCTCTGTCATTAAAACACTAATCTAAAAATTATAATATGAAGTAACCTTTAAACATGAATGTAACATCTCTATTATTATAAAAAATAACCTAAAGTAACCAAAAGCCGAGTATGTAATAAGTGATATAAATAGGACGGATAAGCCGCGACGGGTCGCGCAAAAGCAGGGCGCGACCCCAGCGGACCGGCCCCCAGGCGCGACTGAGCTCCCCCCGTGTGTGAATTGTGACCCACTTCCATTTGCCACTGTATGCGCACGTAACTCAAAAAAAGAAAAATATTTTTTTTGAATTGCAATACTTTTGAATGGTGTATTCGTTTTTAATTCCGTTTGCACCAATGTGTTCCACATGACGAGATGAACAAAACTAAATCCTGCTTGCATTTTTTTGAAAAAAAAATATTTTAGTAGCAATTTACGTGTAATACGTGCTAGGAGATTTACAAAGGAGCTACTACCATATAATATTAAAGTTGCTACTCTAAAATATACTAAATTTGTTACATAGTATGCACATCGGTTGTTATTATGGGAATATAATAAATATCAAAAGGAGTTACTATCATGTAATACTAAAGTTGCTATTCTAAAAATATACTAAAGTTGTTACATAGTATGCATAAGCTTGGGGCAAAAAAAATATCAAATGAGTTACTAACATATAATACTATAGTTGTACAACTTGGGAGGCAAATTATTAAAATAAGCATTACATAAGTTGCCAACTGGGGTGGGCAAGTTATTATACAACACATTTTAAAAGCGAGGACACATGACTTGCTGCTAACTGAGGGCATTTATTAAAAAAAGTGGGTAGCAGCACAAATCAAGATAAGCCGCAACCTGGGGGCAAATTATTAGAAGCACAACTAGCTCGAATCTGCTCCTCCTTTCCGCTTGAATCTGCCGGCAACCACCCCTCTCCATCGATCCAAATCTGCTCTTCCTCTCCGCCGATTTGCTACTTCTCCCTGTAGATTGGCCGCTACTCTCCGCACTAAAATACATGAATGCAAAAAATGAAAACAAAACTAAAATAACTAAAATTACAAACTAAAATTGCAAAAATGAAAAAAAATAAAAAATTGAAATTACACACTGAAATTACAAAGTGAAATTGCAAAACTAAAATTATAAAATGAAATTGAAAACTGAAATTACAAGCTGAAATTGCGAAACTGAAATTAATAACTGAAAATGCAAACTAAAATTACAAAATAAAATTGCAAAAAATGAAATTAAAAACTAAAATTAAAAGCTGATGGAGCAGGACGAAGACGTAATCGGCCTGTTCGTTGGTTGGTTTCTGGGCTGATAAGTCCGACTGATGTCAGTTTGTTAGGAGAGAAAAACACTGTCTGCTCTGTTGGCTGGCTGCTGCCTTAAACCAACAAGCGAGAACAGGCTGAATGAATGAATGAACCTGCAGTGTGTCATTCATCAGTCTGCATCGTCGTCTCTCTGAGTGACTGATTGCCAAAAAAGGATGGGTTGTTGGCTGATAAAATGTTTGTCATCAGCGATGCTCCGTGGACGACGACGAGTACCCGTCGTTCAAGAAGCCGGCGGCGGCTCCAGAAGAGCAGCAAGCAGCAGAGGAGGCCCCAGTGGCAACCGAAGAAGCCGCTGAAAAAACACGCTGAGGCCGTGGAGGAGCCACGACCGGTGGTGGAGCTGCCCGCGGTGGACATCGTGAAGGAGGAGGACGCGGCCACGGACACCGTCGCGGACGTGGAGCCGCCGAAGATGATGATGGCCAGCCGGCCGTCGTTCAAGTGGTCGACGCCCACGGGCGCGCGCATCGGCTGCCACCAAAACTACCCGGGCGACGTCAAGAGCATGGCCCTGGAGCAGGTGAACCTGTTGCCGAGAAGGTGGCTGTGGCGCCGTCGCCTCGCCTCGCCCCAGCCCCAAGATCAGGCTGTCGCCCAGCCACCGGAATGGATAGCGGCCGGCGGGAGCAGAGCAGCAGCACGTGCACGGCGCGGAGAGCGGCCGGCGGGAGGGGGAGCGGGGTTTTGCTGGGCCAGCCCAACGCGGCGCGCGACCGGTCGCTTAAAAGACTTTGCGATATAAATGCTTGAACTGGAGTTACTATAAGAAACCTTCGCCCCTAGGAGAGCACCAGAACGGAGCAACTTCTATTTTGGGCCGGTCCGACTCAAAAACATGGCCCATGTCCATTTGGCGCCCAAACGCGCTTTCTAGTTTTCTCCTTCCCGCCCTAACATTCAAATTTCAAGCACTCCACTGCTCCCTTCCCTCCCCAGCAGCCAACATCCGATTGCTTGCTCCAGGAACCTTCCACGAGGCCCCTCTTCGGCATGGAGATGGGGGTGGACCTGTCGCGTGGGGCGGTGGCGCCGATGCCGGAGCAGCTGCCGGCGCGGGGGCTCCGCCCGGTGCTAAAGGTGGCGGACGTGCAGATGCTGCCGCGGTGGACGCGGAGAGTGACTGACCGACACTTCGCGGTGCATGCGGGTGCTCTCCGACGGTGCCCAATGCCTGGAGGGCGCGCTCGTCTCCGATCTGAACCACCTCGTCGCGGACGGCGCGCTCCGCCTCGGCACCGTGCTCCGGGTCCTCGACTTCGTCTGCAACAGCCAACACCATCGGCAACCGCAGGTGAAGAATCGCCCCCGCGAGATTCCCTTGTCCATTTCGTGCTACGTTGGTTGGCCACTATGTGTGAGGGCGTTTGCATCAAACATCGTACCATAGCGTGTATCCCCACAAGTGTTCGGGGGTCTCTTTCCTTTTTCTCTTGTAATTGGGCCTTTTCTCCAGCTCCGTTAGGAGTAGGAACTGCAGTCTTGAACATAGTTGATTCAGTACTGCCGCATACAGTTCTTCGAGAGAGAAATTGGACTATGCTGCAAATTTAATGAAAAGATGTTGCCTTTAGACCAGCTTATTTTGGTAACGTACGTGTTCTGGACAAGTATATTTCGGGCGCTCATGTATAGTTTCAGTCTTTCTGTTCATTGTAATGAAAACTCTGAAGAACAACAAATAACAGAAGCTATAACTCTGCCTTTTTGGTCAACCAAAGATAGTTCTAACTTCTAAGCACTTGTTTCTCTGTTGAACAAATACCAGCAGCTCTGCCTTTTTTTTTTTTGGACAACCACCTATTTCCTTGAACGGGTTTCTTGCTTCATGACATTATCGATGTTGATTCTACAGACTGTAGTAACCATGCTTGCTACTTTTAGACTTCTGGTATTGACTGTTGAGTCACATTCAAACTGGTGGGTTAAATTTTGGCATGTCTTTATCATAAACTTCATCCTTTTTTTAAGATACTTAGATAAATGTAGGTCTGTGATTAAATAAGATTATTGTTGTTGTTTGGCTGGATAGTTTCAATTGGTTGTTTAGTGTTTATTTTTCGTATTTAATGATGGATCTGCCCCTTTCCTATCATGCTATGGTCGTCTGTAGCATCTAATTTTAGCTCCTACACATCAAATAGCAATTCTCCTCTGTATTCCCGTAAATTGTTGTGGTGCTTATCTTCTAGCTAATTTTCTGTTGTTTGTTTAAAAGCTTGAAAATAATTCTGTGGTCTTCAGCTCAGTACCATTTGAGTGAGTGGCAGTAGTGTTTTTTGTTTGTTTGTTCTTGTTGTTATTTCCATAGCTCATGGGCCAGAACACGTCTGATTGTGGAGCTAACTGCATATGCATCATGATTACATTTTGTATTTCATTTCATGTCTTTTGAGGGAAGTGTTATTCAATGCAGCTTGAAAATTGAATCGACAATTCTTTCTTCTCCTTTCATTTCTTGAATTCTTTATTCAGGGTCTGCGTATCTATCCACTTGAAATTCTTCAAACTGTGAGCACAATGATTGGAAGTCCCAAACCCTATGAGTATGGACAAGGTGTTTGGTCTTGTTGCACAGCAACGGAGAATGGTGCAAAACTTAACATGTGATGATCACGGACAGGGCGATTACATGGTAGGTCCTTGTTTTGCTTCAGAGACAGAAGTTGCAAGGAGAACAGTTTCTCAATTAAACAATGGAAACTTTGGATGCCCGGCTAACAAGACTTGGTTATTGTTAAAGCTACTCTCTCATATATAAACACTAGAATTTCTGTTGTACCGTTTGCCGACTGGCAGTGAATGGTAGGCAATGCAACATGAAGGTTGACAGTAATGGTGATGGGTGTTGGCATTGCAACAGATGCAACCAGTCCTGTGTAAGGGGTGATTATAGGTACATGATTCTTGTTCAGATACAGGATGCAACAGGTATGGCCTATGAGGCTATGTTGTTGTGCTGGTGAGGAGATATTTGGTTGCAAAGCCAAGGAGCTCCACTTCTTGTCTTCTTGAAACATGAAAGACGAGACCATGCACAATTTGATGGTACCATTCAGAGTGCACTCTTTCGTGACTCATGGGTATCCATTCATACTGAAGGCTGAAGGAGAGATAAATCAATGATGAAAAGCTGGCCAAATGCATCATCCGGCTGAAAGGGTTAATCCATTGACTGAAAGTTGTCATCTTCTGAGTGAGATAGGCATGCTCCTACAGGAAGGTTCAGCCTCGACCTCTGTTAATCAAGGCATGGCAGCAGAAATTGCTTGGGAAACTGTTTCAGAAATCACAGATGTCTTGGGATCCCTGGTTAAGCCAGTGTGGATCACTGTTAAAGCAACTCTTTCAATTACAAACACCCAGAGTTTCTGTTATGTAGCATGGCCTTCGGTGTTGAATGGTAGCCAATGCTGCAGGGTCACCAGCAATGGTTCTCTGGGTGGTGGCACTGCAACAGATGCAACATGACCGTTGTAGCTTGTGATTGTAGGTTCAGGATCTTCATTCAGCTAGAGGATTCGACAGGTGAGATTTATGCTACTACTCCATACTTCGCAAGAGGTTGCGGAGGACATGTTTGGTCGCACAGCAAAGGAACTCTCCTTAAAGTGTGTTCAGTTTTGTGAGTATGTCTATTCAAGGTGAAAACTGAACTCAGAAGCATTCATCGATAGAAGGCTTTCAAAGTGCACCATTGTCAATGTAGAAGCTTTGAATCCATCGTCTGAAAGTCATTGTCTTGTGAGGGTGATCATTAAGCTTTTGCAGGGGAATTTAGGCTCAGCCTCCGTGTGCCACACACCCGGCACCATTGTGGGCACAAAAACTGATTTATCAGATGTGGAAGTCTGACTACTCCGGCATTGCTGGTGTTCTCCTAGGGGCTATATAACTATATAAGTGCACCATTGCTGCTGTTCAAAGTCCTCGAGTGATGCTGTGAGGTCTCCGTTTAAATTTTTGAACAACGAAGTCTCCGTTTAATGCAATGTAGCGATCATATCTTTCTATATTTGTGCTTTTTTTTCTTGTGTGTGTATGTATGGCGAGCTGCTGTATATCCTTGACGTTCGGGTTCGTTCTCAGCAGGGTCATCTTAGCTGTTTCCCGTCCAAGTTCTCTCCCATTAATCACTTGACTCGGGTGCTTGAAGTAAAAAAAGATGCTCTCGGTATAATTCTCTTTATTTATTTTTGGTAGCCAACATTGTTGGTGTTACCGTGATCCAAAGACAAAAGAATGGGAGATGACAGATCGATCCGACGGCTGCCCGTTACCCTCCGTACATGCATGGACATAGACTGGCTCGTGGCTCCCACCACTTCACTTCACTTTACCCAGTTACTGTAGCCAGAATTCCATTCCATCGAAAGAAAAAACTAATAAAAAGAAAAAAGAGTTGTTTGAGTCAGGCCGGATTTGTTGGGGTTTTGCGGGTGCCTGCCTGGAAGCGGGGCGACGGCGGCGGCGGCGGAGGCGCACCCTGGTCGTCGCCGTCTCCATCGTTGTCGGTCGGGCCACCAGCAGCAGTGATGGCGCCGAGGATACGGCCGCAGCTGCCCGCCCGCGATTTCGTGGAGGTTGGTGCACTACTACTCCGTCCTACCACCCGCCGCGTCCCGATTTGTTTTCTTCCAAAAAATTACTGCGATCGCTTGTCTGTTTCATTGATGATGGATTGAATTGATTGGTGCTTGTTCGGCTTTTCTCCGACCACCGTGTGTCTCCATCCATTAAAATAGTTTCCGTGTCGGAATCGGAACGGCGGCTCCTACCAAGTCCAAAGGTAGGTAGAGAAGAGTTAGGGTAGGCCCTCCTCAGGCTCCTCCTCCGCTGCCTCCCGCTGGTGGCCACTCCATCCCCGGCGTCCACCCCAGCCATCGTCGTTGGTCCTCCTGACCACGCCGACCACTCCACAGTCTTCACCGGCGGCTGTTCCGACCGTGGGTTTGGAAGTACGGATGGATTGCATCGCCCAAAGGCGGCCGGGGATGGACATGGCTCATCATCAGAAGCGCAAGCAATGAAATTGTCCTCTCGATTTGGAGCATGGCGGGGCTCTCGGATCTATGCTTTGATCCAGGAATTGAGTTCTCTTGCTCGGTCTCACAACGCTTCGGGTGTTTGGTTAGTCCCAGCCCCCTTCTTTCCACCCCGGCTTTCCTTCTCGTCGCCAGCTTTGGGCGCTCTACTGTTCGTCTCAATGTAGACTCCGTTGGGCTCATCCTCCAGGCATGCCTTGGTGGCATTGCGAAGGATTTCAGAGTTTATCATCTTTCTGGATTGATGTTTAGCTTTTCAGTTTCTTGCAAGAATGTCGACCTCATGATCTACAAACTCAAAAGCTATTCTTGCAAAACATTTGTTGTCTTCTTTCATCTTTGGAGTGGAGGTGGCCCTAATTGGCGCAAGGAATATGATCTTTGGCGCCATGAACAGGAGTCTGAATGGACAACCGTTGGTTCTAGGTTCAAAAAAAGCTTTGCTGAGGTTGTCCGTTCACCCAAAAAATCCGTTTTCCTCCGGCTAAATTATCCAAAGGATTATGGCGCTTCTCTCCTAGATCAGTCTTTCAGCACCAAACAGACCCATTCGACCAATCACCTTCCCAAGGGCTTTAATCATATACTGGATTTTGATCAAGCTCTGAAGCAGCAGCCTAAGTAGTCGCGTGTTCTTCGCTAGGTTCCCAAGACTACTTTCAAAACCCCAGCGCCTTCCTCGGTGGGATCCAGGTTGAGCAGTTCCAAATCTTTGATTCCTCCCTTCCCGGCCCACTTGGAGGATCATCTGTCTAATAAAGTCAATGCTTCAAATTTGAAAAACAGCGACATTCATGGCTCAGTTTATCCGCCTCTTGTCTCAGCCCACTGCTCCAGATGCTTGGGCCTTGGCCACACAAGGAAACTTTGCAAAGGATCAATCAGGTGCAAATCCTGTTTCAATTATGGACATCTTTCCTATACCTGCCTTTCCAAAGGCCGTCAGTGCCATTACCGGCCCATTACCAAATCTGATGTTGGAAGGCCACGCCCGACTCCCTTAAATGCAACTACGTCCTCCTCCTCGATGCATTCGAAAAAGCTCACCCCTTCACCTTCCCTCACTACAATGAGAAACCCTCCCTTGAAAACAATGATGGCCAACTTCCAGTGCGATCCTCTCCCCACGTGCCGCCGGGCTTCTCCCTGGAAGATCCACCCCTGCGGCCGCCACTTCGTCATGAAGTTTTCGTCACTGGGTGCTACACCTTGTTCAACGAGGATTTGGCCATCGCCAAGCTCACACCGCTGCTGCATAAAGACGACTTCAAGCCCCTCGCCAAGGAACTAAAGGTATTCTTTGACGAAGTCCACTAGGTCAGTGTCGCAGAAATCTTGCCCTGCCCCCTTGGTGATGCCTATGTGCGTTTTGGTAGCCCACTGGTTAGAGAGCGGTTCCTGGGTCCTACATTCACCTTTGGTTGCTACCAACTGCATTTTGTGAAGCACGATGAGGTGGAAAATGCTAGATCTTTTGAACTGGATAGGAAAGCTTGGGTCATGCTCTTAGGGTTTCCTAAGGATTTGCGTACCAGTCAGTTCATTGCTAAGTTAGTGTCAACCTTTGGTATCATGGTGAACTAGGACGATTATGGTATTCTTGCTCGAGTTGTAGTCAAAGTCTATCTGAATGATGACAGGAAAATCCCAGATTCAGTTAAAGTTAATGCAGGTCTGCCCACTAAAGGGAGGTCATGGACTGTTCCATGCTATGTGCTCAAGAACAATGTGCAGGAAATGCAAAATGAGGAAGCTTATGTGATAGTAGGACCGCTGCACCCCTTCCCCACCCCAGCTCCCCGTTGGTCAGGCCCTGTTCCCCCAGCAGACTCTAGTGCAAGCCCTGTTAATTCCAATGCAGATTCCAACATGATGGTGGATGGGCAGAACAGAGCCGTTGAAGCCCAAAATGTCCCTGCTATGCATGATGATATTGGGTTGCATGCTCCTGTTGTGGCAGCTGAGGACAATGCTACAAAGATCGCCAATGCTTTTGAAGATAGGTATGAACCTGTTTCCCTGTTGTGTGATGAAGTAATCCCCCCACCAAAGGTGAAGTCAATATTGGTCAAAGTTGATAGGAAGCTGTTTGATGCTCCCCCAGAGAATTCCTCTGTGAAGACTGTCCCTGCCGTCGTCACCCTGCCTGGATCACGACCGGTTCTGATCAATGACTTGCCCAAGGTATTTCTTTTTATACCCAAAGCACCTCGGTCCAGATGTTACTTTAATCTCAATTTCCTTGACATTGATCCCAATTGTTATATCCCTGATTACTTTGATGATTTCCTAACTCTTGCGTGGTTGGCCTTCCTCATCCCTGATCAGACCAAGGAGCCAACCCCTACCCGCAAGGAGATTGAGGATATGGATGAGGATGATGTGATGGAGATTGCCCCGGCCCAGTTCACCCCCAGGAAGAGAAGGGCTGTCAAGGTCAAGGATCAACTTGATGAAGAATTTCTGAAGCGCAGCAAGAGGAATGCAGTGAAGCATGCTGGTTTCAAGACCCCTAGAAGAAGAGGAGCACCAAGGGGTGAGGTGCTCGAACCGTTGCCCCTCGCCATGATCCCAGCTTCACCCTCCACCTCAGCACTAACGCCTTATCTAACAAAGGAGGTGATCGAAGGCATTGCTACTGGGTTCCTCTAGATTCATCCTAGTGATGTTTCTGCTACCATTCTCCAGAAGGATGTCAATGACAACTAGTCTAAACGTGCATGCTCCTGCATCACCGTACCACTGGGTGGTGCCTCTTTTGCTTTCATGGGGTCAAGACAATGTTAAGTTAGTGTTTTCATGTGTCACCAATCTACATACTGGTTTAATAAGACTTCTATTGCTATGTGGCCTGGACAAAGTACTGCACGATTGAATCGATCCGTTAATGCTATGATTTACCTTTCTTACTTATGCTTGTGTATCTATGGCTCTTTCACTGTGCTATGCTATCTTACTGCTCTCTGTGTAACTATTACCTGGTGTGATAGTTCTTTCCTTCATCTCTCTTATGTGATACAAAGAGTAATAACAGAAGCTTCAACATTTTGGCCTGGAATGTAAGAGGTATGAACTAAAAAAAAATAAAATGCCATTAGAGCAAAGATCAATGAAAGCTCCTGTCACATAGTTTGCCTTCAAGAAACCAAGAGAGACAATTTTGATCAACTGTACCTTAAAAAATTTTGCACTAAACAGCTTAATTCTTTTGCCTTCTTTCCCTCACTTGGGGCTGTAACACCCCAAAATTTGCCACTTTTGAAAATAGAGTTAAAATAATTTATTTGTGAATTTTTGTGCACATGAAAACATAGAAAAAATAAAAATTCATTAATTTAAAATTTATCATAAGGTAGAAACGTGTTTGTTGCATTCATGCCGGTCGCACCTCGTGTTTTTATGTGCAAAATATGTGTTTTTTATACGTTTAGGAGACGAATATCTATCTCTAGGAATTTTCCAGCTTCTTCCTGAAATTTAATTTCTACCTCCTTCACCTTAATCTTTATGTTCTAAGTTTCCAACAATATTTTTATGAGCTCCAAATACTTTATTTGGGTTCATCATATTCCAAAGTGTCTCTAGGAATTTTCTCCGAATTTTTGGAGTTTTTGGAGTATTTTTTACGGCTTAAATATCAATTCTGGACTTTTCTAGAATTATTTTATCCACGAAATTAATTAATTCCGAAAATAATAAATCCCTCATTTTTTCCCAATGCTCAAAGCCCATGTGCAATAATCCTAATAAATCCTAAAGGGCCATGCGTTTATTTACTAATGGGCTTTAATGATTATTTAGGCCCATTAGTAAATGTGGAGGGTGCAACGTCAATTAATACCATATTGCTAGTTGATGTAGATGAGGGGAGTTTTTCTCCCAATAAATATGCATCAACCTCTTGGACAAAGCACACCAAAACTATCGTAAAGGGAGCTCCTAGTTTAGAAAATCCCTCGTGTAGTAAATCAGATTTTTCTTATCATTCTCTCGCCGTCGCCGTCTTTTTCTCCAAGTCCGGCCGTCACCGTCGATCCACTGCTTCGTCGATCCACCGCTTCTCTGCCATCGGCGAGGAACTCTACGCCTTCCACATTTCGTTTCTTAATTCGACTTCGACGTTACCACTGCGCCGATCTTATGGTTAGACTGAAACTCCAGCGTGTCTGTGACAGGCGGCCATGGCTACAGCCGACCTACTGCTTCCCTGCCTTGCAAACCTGCTTTGCGTTCTGTCCTTTGTCTTCCTACTGCAACATATCCAAACCTTCAAGCAAATAGCACCGTGCATGCATGTCAATAATGCAAGCTAGCAAGCGCCAAGGATGACGAGTATGTAAGCTTAGCAACGTAATCTTCTATCTGGAAGCGAAGGTTCCCCATGCCACGTACTTATGTGTTTATAATTAAATATTAATTTGATTAATATCTATGTAATTAGTTTTCCCAGTTAGGGTTTTCACATCGATCTTTTATAAACACTTATTAATTTGATTAACGTCAACTTTAATATGTTTTCATTAATTATGAATTGTGTAGTTTAAACCCAATTATATAACTTCGATTAGAGGCCCACATAAATCTATCTTTTGCAAAGTTAACTTGCTTAAATGGTAGATAATATTTATAAATAAAACATGATTAGTTTTAAATCAGTTTCTAAACTAAAATATGATTTGTGTAATCTGAGTTAATATGCCTCACATGGTTTTGCTTAAATAAAACAAATCAAGTATGTAGGCTTTTCTTTTCTTTTATAATATAAATTTTCCAGTAGCCGTTTCTTTTGATCGTAGCTCTGTTCTCGGCGTTTCTTGTGATCTTATGAGCGTAGCTCCGATTAGAGTGCTTCTTGCGTCTGTGTGTTCGTAGCGATGCGTAGAATCGTGTTTCAAACTATTTTACTTATTTTTCTATGACTGGTGTACTATTCTAATTTAGATCTATTGTTTGCTTCGTGTATGATTGCATGGATGTTTGTGTAGTGCTTTATGATCATGTCTAGTCGGTGATCTTTACGTGTTGATCAAGAAGCAGATCTTTGAAGATTTGGACTCGAAGAAGGATCTAAGTTTAATGCAAGTATAGCATGGGACCATCCTTGTTACCTATTCATATTTAATCATTTAATTCATACTGCATGTGTCTATCTTGATTACCACTAAGGATTTCCTAGTACTTTATTACCTTGTACCTTGATACCTATGGGGTATTGCATTGGATAGTATGATGCTAGTGCTCAAATAAAGACCGTGATCTTGTAATTTGACTAATGGAATATGCAATAAACATTAAAAGATGTTTTTTAGCAACATGGAACAAGGAGGCTAGAGCATTTGGTTGTTTTTATGGTGCTCTAGATTCCTCTCCCTAAGAACTTATCTGTAAGTGATCATCCGGGACTTACAGTACAACTGTGTGGGCTATATGGCTCTGGCTTTAGCTCAGTATGAGGACCTTTTCTAGCTTGTTAGCGGTTACCTTTATTGGCGTAAGAATGGCTTGACGAATAGGATATAGGACAACCTCTACTCTTATGTGTATAGCCGTGATGGAATTGTGCCATTCGATAGGGGAGTTCCTACATCTGTTTGCCGAGTGAATCTAATAACCCTAACTTGTTAGACGAACCTTTGAAAGGCTTCATAGTGAACCCTGCCGACCTTCCTTGGTAGTGGGTAAGAGGCTGATCACCTCGGGCGAAAGGGTAAATCATGACTCACAGTGAAAGTGTACAACCTCTGCAGAGTGTAAAACTGGTATATCAGCCGTGCTCACGGTCACGAGCGGCCTTGGAACCCTTACGGAATAGATGATACTAATGATAAAGATGCTCATTAATTATTATTGTTTATGCTATTCATTATTCATGTTTACCTGATCATGTGGTTATGGGCTTGTGATAGACTTGTTGCTACTCAATTGCTAAAATCATGACTCATTAAAAGCTAATCGTAGTTAAACCAGTGTCAGCCTTTTGAGCCTCATGAACCCCATGTTATATTTGTTGAGTACGACATGTACTTACGCTTGCTTTATTTTTTTCAATTATTTGGATAAAAATCCTGGATGGGTACCAGATTACAAGAGTTTGGAGGAATTAGGCTTGTGATCAACCAGTCAGTTGTCCCTGTGGAATTGTAGTCTTCACCCGAAGATCGGAGTTGTCTTTTCGCTGTTTGTTTTCTAAGGTTATATTGTTTATACTAATACGTTATGTATTTAAGCATTATCTATTGATATTACCCTTATTGGTAGCTATATATAAGATTTGACTTCCTGGGCTCATATATGGTGTGTATCTGGTTTTATCTTTAAAACCGCGAAACATTAACGTTTGGAACCATTCTAATACTTCCCTATTTTGGGCCCTCGTCAGAACGAAATCGGCCTTAGGCTTTCTCCATGACTTCTCGCCTTTGGGAGGCGCCATGTCTAGCTTTGGTCTATTGCATAACCTCGCTTGATCCACTCTAGCCTTAACATTATCCTTTGTCTTATCAGGAATGTTCATGATTGTGCCAAAAATTGCCTCGGCGATATTCTTTTCAGTGTGCATTACATCAATGTTATGTGGAAGTAGAAGGTCATCAAAATATGAGAGGTTCCACAAGCATGACCTGTGAGTCCATGCATGTTGCTCACCATATCCTAGAAAACGATCTCCTTAGTCATTGACCTCGAGAGCGTCTAACTGAGTATGAACCGTGGCACCAATTATCATCTGGGGTGTAGGGCCTTCAACTACTACATCTTTCGTAAAGTTCTTGATGTCTCGTCTGAATGGATGGTCAAGAGGGAGGAATTGTCGATGTTTGTCGAACGAAGAATACTTGCCACCCTTCATCAACCAAATAAACATCAGAGACGCCTTGCATACTGGGCATGAGAACTTCCTATGAACACACCAGCGACAGAATATCTCATACGCCGGAAAGTCATGCAGGGAGTACTAGTACCAAACATGCATTTTGAAGTTTGTCTTTGTAGCTCAGTCGTATGTCCATACCCCTTCCTCCCAAGCATGGACCAAATCATCAATCAGAGGCTCCATATACACACTCATATTATTCCCCGGGTGTTCAGGAATTATCAACGACAAGAATATGTTCTGTCATTGAAAGAGGACACTAGGGGAGATTGAGAGGGATAACGAACATGGGCCAACAAGTGTATGAGGCAGCCACCATTCCATAAGGATTGAACCCATCTGTTGCCAGCGCAACACATATATTACGAGCCTCTAGAGCTTTCTCATGATGAATCATATCAATCCTTGTCCATGCTTCACCATCGGATGGATGCACCAGCTTCTCAGGATTGTATCGACATCCGTATTTGTGCCATGTCATCTGTTTTGTGGATTCCTCAGTCATATAAAGTCGTTGGATCCTCGGTATGAATGGAAGGTACTGTAGGATCTTCATGGGGATGGTGAGCTGCCTCTTCTAACAATCACCAGAGTCTACCTCCAGGAACCTAGATGATTTACACTTCACATAGTACTTTGCTTCTGTATGTTCTTTCCTAAATAAGATGCATCCCTTCGGACAAGCATGTATCTGCTCATATGGCATCTTAAGTGCATGAAGGAGTTTCTGTGCCTCATACATGCTCTTTGGCAGGATGTGACCATCCAAGAGCAGGCTACCAACAACTGTCAGCATAACATTGAAGGCTTCTCGACTCAAGCTAAATTAGGACTTTACGACCATTAGGTGTGCAATGGCATCCAGTTGAGAAACCTTGGCATGCCCGTGAAGGGGTTGCTGTGCCGTAGACAACATTTCATAATACGCCTTTTTGGTTGGCTCTAGCTCCTCCTCCCTACGTCCTTCATCGAAGTGTGCTTCATGATAGTCATTTAACATGTCTCCTACCCCGGCATCAGCATCATAATCCTCAATGCGTTGTCTCATGACCTCGTCTCTCACACGATCGGATTCACCATGGTAGATCCACTGGGTATAGTCTGTCATAAATCGATTCTTGCAAAGATGTTTACCCATGACCACCTTTGTTTGTCAACGCGTGTTTGCACAAATGCTGCAGGGACACCAAGTGGCATGCGCTCCTTTAACCCTTGCAAATGCTAGTTCCAAGAAAGCATCAGTCTTCTCAATCCATTCATCGATCAACGAACCCTGACTAGAGCGGCCCGTGTACATCCACTCATGGTCATCCATCCTCTAACATATCAGCAAGTAATATAAAAAATCAATTGCATCTATAGGTTCCTACGTGGCGATCTAATAGGTGAAGATTGGTCCTAATCCCACCTGAGGATGTGTAGATGGGCTTAGTTTTCATGCTCTACTCCTATTAGAGACATAATTTCGACAGCACCTCCCCGATGTTCTCCAAATGCACGTCCTGGCAGGGAGATTGTATATCCAAAGAACAACAGGGAGATGCTGCCGAAACTCTATCTTGGATCAGGGTAGAGCATGGAAACTAACCCATCTACACATCCTCGGGCTGTCCAAAATACGTGGATAATTCGAAACAGATATGGTTATAGATATACAAAGATGTGCATATTTCCAACCGTATCTCTTTCAAACAGGAGACGCCTAGCTAGGTTACGTGATATACGAACATCCGATGTTTCACATCATACGGAAAGAGGGGTGCAGGATGCCTCACCTTGCTGTCCTGCAAAGTGACGAGCCGAGGAAACGGTGGGGAATGATCTTTGCAATAGCCTCTCCTTCAACAAAGGAACATAATAGTGTCAATTATAAATTTTGGCAGCAGCTCCCCTGCATGGTGAGGTAACCACAACCTACAACAAACCAACGGCACGATAGCCGATAACCAAATACACAGCAAACCAGTGGCACGATGGCCGACAACCACATACACAGCTTATACCTTGCAAAACCACGACGGGTAGAAGGGGGGCGGCGGGAGGGCGAGGCATAGAGAGGCGTACGGCGGTGGCAGGACAGGGCAGGAAGCGGCGACCGCGTAACCTATTAAAACATAAAATTGAAAAGCATATAAATTTGCACAAAAAATTGTATAATACAGTTTGCATGTAGAAGACAGAGAAGGAGGTTCAACCTGCTGCAGCGGTGTTGGACGGGTCGGTGGCACCACAGGGTAGTCGGCGTCGAGCGGGGTCTGGGCCGGACAGGGGCGGATGGAGTTGAACGGCACCTGGGCAGACGACATCAGGTGGGGGACAGATGTCGCCTGGGCTACTGGAGGTGCACTCACGATGAGATCTAGGTCGGCCGGGGCGGATGGAGGCGCATAGGGCGGCGGGGACCTGCCTGGGTGCTGGAGTTCGATGGGGAGGCAGGGGACCTGCTGGAGCCGGTGCGGGGCAGGGGCAAGCCGCGGCGTAGGGACAGGGGGCGGCGCAGGGGCTGGCGGCGGCAATGGCGGCGCGGCGTGGGCGCAGGGGCCTATGCGGGTGAGTGTGTGTGTGAGTGCGCGTGTGAGTGGCACCGGTTGACTACATATTACGATGCTTTGCCGAGTGCCCCAATCTGACACTCAGTAAAGCCAGTTTGCCGAGTGCCCAAACCCTAGACACTCGGCAAACCCACATGAATCAAATGGATCCAAAAAATCACCAAAATTACACATGAATTAATCTATGTTCTCTATTGCCTATACAAAAAGTTTTGAAGTCAAACCCCAATTCAATCGTCACTTTGAATTCAAATCTTACCGAATCCTTCTCAACGCTACGATTCTTCTTCTGAGATACTTCAGTTTCTAAATATCCTACATGACAGATTGTGCGAAACCTTCTCAATTTTTTTTATAGCCTCCATGTATGGTATCATGAGATTTTGACAAATCTCATGATTTTCAGACTTCGTTTGCTTTTTTTAGAATTTAAAAACCATTCGGCCACACGTTCGTGGTCGTGTTTCCTGACAAGATGTTCGAAATTTCTTTTCATTTCCTAGGTAAGGCCTCACACTGGACAAAATAGCATGAATATTATTTTTCTACTCATTTTACTCTATTATTTGAATCACTTGCAGTTCAAATTTAACTTATACCAAAAAATTTCCTTGAAATACAATAAATTAATTAAATATAGCAAACAGATCCAGAAATATACCAAATCCTAACATGGAGTATCGCATGTTGTATGTGGACAGTGGATAAAGTTTTAAGGTCTGAGGAGAAAAAAAAACTTATTATTTCATGCAGTTATGGTTCAAATTCAATTTGTATCAATTAAAATTCTATAATTGTACTTAATAAATTAAAATTATCAAACAGATCCAAAAAATTACCAAAATTACATATGAATCAATCTATATTCTCTATTGCCTATACAAAAAGTTTTGAAGTTAAACCGCAATTTGATCGTCACTTTGACTCCAAATCTTACCGAATCCTTCTCAACGCTACGATTCTTCTTCTGAGATACTTCGGTTTGTAAACATCGTACATGACATATTATGCAAAACCTTCTCAATTTTTTACCACAACCTCCACGTTTGATATCATGAGATCTTGACAAATCTCATGATTTTCAGACTTTGTTTGCTTTTTTTAGAATTTCAAAACCATTTAGCCACACGTTCGTGGTCGTGTTTCCTGAACAAGATATGTGAAATTTCTTTTCATTTCTCGGATAAGGCCTCACACTGGACTCAATAACATGAATATCATTTTTCTACTCATTTTATTCTATTATTTGAATTACTTGCAATTCAAATTTGACTAATACCAAAAAATTTCTTGAAATGTAATAAATTAATTAAATATAGCAAACAGATCCAGAAATATACAAAATCTAACATGGAGTACCACATGTTGTATGTGGAGAGTAGAAAAAGTTTCAATGTCAGATGAGAAAAAACTTATTATTTCATGCAGCTATGGCTCAAATTCAATTTATATCAATTAAAATTCTATAATTGCACTTAATAAATTAAAATTATCAAACGGATCCAAAAAATTACCAAAATTATACATGAATCAATATATGTTCTCTATTACCTATATAAAAAGTTTTGAAGTCAAACCCCAATTCGATCGTCACTTTGACTCCAAATCTTACCGAATCCTTCTCGACGCTACGATTTTTCTTCTAAGATACTTCGGTTTGTAAACATCGTACATGACAGATTATACGAAACCTTCTCAATTTTTTGCCACAGACTCCATGTATGATATCATGAGATCTTGACAAATCTCATAATTTTCAGACTTCATTTGCTTTTTTTAGAATTTCAAAACAATTCGGTCACACGTTCGTGGTCGTGTTTCCCGAACAAGATGTTCAAAATTTCTTTTCATTTCCCGGATAAGGCCTCACACTGGACTCAATAACATGAATATCATTTTTCTACTCATTTTATTCTATTATTTGAATCACTTGTAGTTCAAATTTGACTTATACCAAAAAAATTCTTTGAAATATAATAAATTAATTAAATATAGCAAACAGATCCAGAAATATACCAAATCTTAACATGGAGTACCACATGTTGTATGTAGAGAGTAGAAAAAGTTTCAAGGCCAGAAGAGAAAAAAACTTATTTATTTACCGAGTGCAAAAAAAACACTCGGCAAACTTATTTCTTTGCCGAGTGCTGGAAGAAAACACTCGGCAAACTTATTTTTTTGCCGAGTGCCACTAACGGACACTCGTCAAACTCCTAATGGTCGACACACTAAGTGACGGATGTCCACGTGGCGGGTTTTTTGCCGAGTGTCTCTGTTTTGCCGAGTGTTTTTTCTTAGTTTGTCAAGTGTTTTTTTTTCAGCACTCGGCAAAGAGCTTGTTTGCCGAGTGCCATTATTTTGCCGTGTGTGTTTTTTGCAGCACTCGGCAAATAGCTTGTTTGCCGAGTGCCCGATAGAATACACTCGATAAATATTTTTCACTCGACAAATCTACTGTTTCCGGTAGTGTTTAGTCCTGGTTTAAGCAACAAATCGGGACTTAAGGTCCCTCCTGCAAAAGTCTGCTGCTCTAGCCATTGGGCACGGGATTTTAGTCCTGGTTTGAGCCACCAACCAGGACTAATTTTTCTATTACTCCCAGGTCCAATACTGGCCGAGACTAAAGCCAAAGATGGAAAGTCTGTTCTCTACTATATGTTTAGGAAAAAGGAACTACACGATAAAATAACATTTTAGTCGAATAGAACTGAAATAAATAAGAATTGTACAAAATAAAATAGCATGCTTAATTTCCTTGATCATTGATCACTGCAGAGATCGTGAAATCAAAGCTGGGTGGCTTTTAGAACCTTCTATACGCATATATAGTCGAGGGCTTTGAGGCAAGGACCAGCATCAATCCCTCATCGAGCCCTTATGTAGGCACTGTGGATTCTAGAAAACCTCGGCCACTGTGGATTCTAGAAAACCTCGACCACTGTTTGAGAATTCGGTTGATATTTTTCAAAAATTTTTGAAATTTTTGTTCAATAAAATAGGTATATTTCTGTTATATATCCGAATTACCGAAATATATTGGTGGGTCCCAATTTTTTCAACCGATGTGTTAAAATACTGCTAAAAACTATAGAAAATAGTACATGCCGAGGAGGTGATTAGCCGGGGTTGACAGAAACTGCACGATATAATGCCCACAGCAAAATTTTCCAATTAAAAATGGGCAACTTCAAGGCAATTTTCAAGTGTCGAAAATAGCAAAAGGAACGGGATGTAGCCAACATGGCCATCGATGTTGTGTCCTATAATTTGCATCTCTGATCATATGCATATATACTGTATCTATCTATAAGAACAAAGCTACTGACGATGAACTCCTTCCACCATTAATTCCAAGCTGGTATTTCCTTTGGTGCATGCGGTGCTTGATCCCGGCCGCCTCACACTCCTGGAGCCAAGCCGCAATGGCACGACTGGCGTCAAAAGGCGCAACGGCCCTACGCAGCGGCGGAGGAAAAGGCTCCCTACGCGGCGGCGGAGCAGCCGGCGCTGGCGCGTCCTCACGGGATGATGATGTGCGATGCCACTGCCCCATAAGTGCGTAAGGGTGGCAGCGCCTCTTCTGCTTCCTTGTGCGGCTGCGCTCGGCGACCGCGTCGGCGATGGACATGCCGACGAAGAACGCCCCGGCGATGACGACCATGCCGCCGAAGACGGCGGTGACGACGCGCTCATCTATGTCTGTCCCCGGCCCCGGCTCCGGCTCTGGCGGGACGTCCACGTCCTCAAAGGTTGCCGTCGAGTAGCAGGATGTCAGGATGTCGGCGAGCGTTATCTCGCCGGTGGCATAGACGAGGGCCTGGCGGCGTGCGAAGTGCTCCACCGCCCGCGTGGCGGCGCGCGCGGCCAGGCCGGCGGCGAAAGCGAGGCCGCGCAGCACCGGTTGCAGCCGGGATCTCCCTGCTACCCTTGCGGCGGCTGCCTGCATGATCAATGTTGGAGCGATACGAGAGAGATTCAGTGCAGATATGATGTCCGTGTTTGTTGCCCTGTTGCTGCTGGAAGCGATCGATCGATGATATATAAACTCCAAGATTGGCCTGGTTGCCGTTTCGGACAGATAAAGACCGAGCATATCTATATGAAGTCTCCGTTTCGGTAATTTGGTTATGTTGTTGCACAAAACCTAGCTATCTCTTGCAAATTCCGTCCCGGCCTGTCCGGACATGATGGCAGCGCTGTCTATTCGGAGTCAACCATGATAAACCCTACTGCTTGCGAACATGCATGTTGGCTGCCCTAGGCTTTTCAGCGCCGGGCGTTGGAAACGGCCGCTCCGGCGCCGAGCCAGAGCGCAGCACGTCGGATCTGGTCGCCAAGGAAGAAGTGTCCGGGTCGCCCGTGCTAACCATCAACGCACTACTACAAAAAGCAATTTTAGGGGCGGCTGGTAACCCTTTGTAGGGGCGGTTTGGCCAGCCGCCCCTACTGAACCGTCTCTACAAATCATGTATTTGTAGGGGCGGTTCCCAGGCCGTCCCTACAAATCGATTTATAGGGGCGGTTGGTGATTGAGCCGCCCCTACAAATAGATTTGTATGGGCGGCTGGTATTACGAACCGCCCCTACAAATCTATTTGTAGGGGCGGCTCAATCACCAACCGCTCCTACAAATCTATTTGTAGGGGCGGCTGTAGTGCCAGCCGCCTCTATAATACCTATTTGTAGGGGCGGTTCAATCTAGAACCGCCCCTACAGTACGTTTTCCTGCAAAAAAAATTCAAATTTACAATTCAAATTCGACCAGAACTGTTTGTTTCTGCGTATTCCATCTAGCATCCGCGTTGCCGAACGCCCCGCGACCAACGTTCCGAACCGCGGTCGCGTTGCCGAACGCCACGCGACCAACGTTCCGAACGCGACTACAAGCACAATAATATTATATAAAGTACAATTACAAGTCCAATTCGTAATGATATATATATACAATCCATCATTAAATATACAAATTTCATACACATTGTTATCAACGTCCTAGAGCTAGCCTTTCAGTCTCACGAAGGTGTTGGTACTGAGGATTTGTACCTAAGTCGGACTCTCGATCATGGTAGGCGCCTCTGACGTGTACAATCTGGTCCAATATGAAGTTGCAAAGGTCGTCGACGAGCTCTAAGAGTTGGTCATCCTTGTATGGGTCTCTTTTCATTCCTTTCTCTTCTCTCCACTACAAGAAAACAAGTTTCAGTTTAGTATTTCATACCATTTATGAAGTTTTTATACTACGGATGAAGAGGTTCAAACTTACCCTTAAGGGGTGTCTCCTGTAGGCACCGGTGTTACTCATCATAGAACATATATAGTATCCACAATGTATACTCCCAGGCCTCTGCTTGGGGCACTGTGTGTTTTGCATATGAAAATATTAGGTAATGCTTTTGACAGCCATGTAACGGAGTACTGAAGAAGTAAGTTACACTTACCGCACATAGTGTTTTTATAGCCAGCTTTTCCTTCCTTGCTGGATCATGCCTTCCGTGATGATGAGAGACATAGAACCTAAATGTCCTGTTCGAATTATTTTAGCAAATACAACTTGTTAGTATGCATAAGTGAACGTTACAAGTATGTATACATACATATAAGCTAATGAGGATTGTCGATATGTATACGTCTTGAGAATCGATATGAAGTCTTTGTATGTCGCCGGGTCCTTATCTATTGAATCAAAGACCCATGCCATGCTCCTTCCGACATCGACGGCTATACAAATCCAGTGGTTGCTGCATGAATTTAATCATAGAACTAGATAAGCTCTTTTACATCGAATAAAATATATCGAACATAGCTTTAAATTATAGTTGAACTTACTCGAAGTTGTATGGTAGCCATATAGTAGAGTGTTGTTGGAGATTTTTGAAAGCCAGAGCAATGTATGCCGCAACCTTAAGGGACTCTTCCCTTAGCTTCAAGACTCTGGATGCGCTCTTTCTCCCGAAGAGTCTTTGCAGCTGCTAGCTCTTTGGCATCCAGTGTCCACCGTTTAGGGTAATTAAAATTTGTTTGGGCTATAGCTTGAGGGTCTACATACCCGGCTTTCACACTTGGCATTTGTTTGACAATGTGCACTTGCATTCTACAAATCACGGCGTGGGTTAGTTACAACAAAATTCAAAGATTACATTCATATCATATCGGGAGGACAAGGACTTACAGCACCACGCGTGCGAATTAGATTCATCTCCATTTCTCCCGGTGAAAGCATGTGTGCATGTCATTGAAGTCAAAGACAATTTTTCCTACTGGGCTTCCAAATGTGCGGTGGGAAAGCATGCTTGTATGATATCTATGCTCGTTGGGAGAACACATAAGTACCAATCATAGAACCTTCTCATTCCAAGTGGTAGGCGCTGGATGTCCCGGTTTGGTAGGAAGGGCTTGCCTCTTTCATATTTTTTTTTCGGGCAATCCTTTGACCATTCGATGGCATCAACATTTGGATACCGCTTTGCAATTTGGTGAAGTTTACTCTTGACGGCCTCCTCGGAACCCCGTGATGGGACTTTTTAACTTGGTTTTCGAGCTTGGGCGATCATGGGAATACCACTTGGACACCGACGAGGCGTCTTTGATCGGAACATAAACCGGCCTTATGTGGATTGGAATCTTCTTCGGAGTTCCCATTCGAGCACGTCCTCATCTTCTTGTGCATCACCTTCTTGAGGAGGCACTCGTTGTTCATGTATCGGTTGTGCTTGTTGAGAAGACTGTGGCATCTCATGATGCACTTGCCGCAAGACTGAGTGGAGAAGGTTGTGGCATCTCATCGTGCACATGCTCGATAGGAGGCGGGAAGAATGTGGCATCTCGGGAATGTGGGGGTCACGAGACGGTGAAAATATCTCCCGGCCTCAACAACTCGCTCCAAATTTGGGAGAGGGGAGGCGGCGAAGAAGCGATCAATATAATGTCCCATTTGTGCCAGAGGATGAGCGCCCCATAACATCTCCGAGTAACACCGGCCCCTCGGGAGTTGCGTAGTCTATCCTCCCTTTGCATGAACTCGGGCTTCACTATATGCACCTTGACCCTAGTGTAGTCGGCGGTATGTTATTATTGTGGTGTAAGCCACCGGGAGGATGTGCAACACCGTTGCCACCTCCATCACAGTGTTCTACCGGCCGCTGAGAAACACCAAGGTGCAACTAGTTGGTTCCCGTATGAGATCGACTGAGGTTGTGGCTGTAGTGGAACCTTGGCTGCTAGGAACTTTCGGAGGGCTGCCAACTAATGCCGCCTTCTCCGGTGGCGTCACTAATATACGTGGCTCCATAGACATTCCTTGCTCCTCCAGCGCCTTTCAGAACTAGAGCCTTCACTTGGAGCTCAAGACTAGTCTCCGGTCTCGCCATGTTTCTTGTACATGTGCTGTCCTCTTGAATCCTTGCTTCCAAGTCATCCTTTTCCCTAGCCCCCTAGTGCGGCCTGTGTGCTCCTTGTTTCCCAAGCCAAGGCTAAGCTCGTCCCTCTCTCTGGAAGGATTGAATGAGCCCTTCTCTTTATCTTCAAACATATTTCAAAGTATCCTTGATACGCCTCTTGGGTCTCCGGCTTATCAAACTTAAGATTATCGCCGGATGGTTCTCAGACTCTCGTGATATATCCGGTTCCTTGAGCGTACCTTCAACTTCATCACATCGATATTCTCAGCAGCTGCGGCCTCTTCATCCATCTTTCTAAACTGCTCTTCCTTGGCATAGTAGCCACCGGGGCCTAGATGATGGTGGTGTTTGTTCCTCTTCGCTAGCTCGGTGTTACGAGCACTGAGCTCCAATGCCTCCATTGAAGTCTTCGAGCCACGAGCTCCTCCCATTGACTAGGAGTTATTTTGTCAACTCGTTGAAGGGAGTTAACCCCTTTTGGATATACTTCGTGTTAAGCTCCGACCTCCAACGTCGCAATGACTCTCCCATCATCCTGATAGCATTTTTTTTACCAATTCGTGCTTGCCCTCCGAAAATCTAAAATTGACCTTCAGCTGCCTATCCCATAGTGCATTCTTTATGTTCTCTGGTACCTCTTTCCAGTTAGGGATTGCGTTGGGTTCAATTTATCTCTTACTAGGGCCCCGATCGCATTACGGAATCGTCCTCTTAATTCCTTCGGCTCAAGGATCTCCCCTGCTGGCCCAACCTCCGTTATCACATAGCAAGCCTTATCTGGATATAGATTTCCTTTTCTATCCCCTCGTTTCCTCTTAGGCTTGGTAGTCGTGGTTGTGTCTTGAGTTTATGGGAGCAGAGGCATCGTGATCAAATCTCTCGTGGTTGTTGCCTCTCGCTCTCCTTTCCTCTACTCCGTCTTGTCCAAATGAGATGTCGCGGACGTCGGCGTTGTCTTTTCTCGAGTTTTAGGAGGGACCTGTATATAGGACAGGTCAAAGTGTTAGCAGAGGTAACACAGCCAAAGCTTTAGCAAAATTTACAAGCTAAGGCTTCTTCCCTACCTCCTCGTTCGGGTCAAAATCCTTGTCCAAATCTTCCTCCGTTGGCCTCCTTCTTGCTTCAGGTGGGAAAGGATCCTCGGGACTTTCATATCCCTCTTCTGACTCATCATCCTCTTCTTCGCCTTCAGCAGCCTCTCCTTCAAGGCCTTCCTCCTCGTCACACTCCTCCTGAGTAAGCATCACTTCTAGATCTTTTTCTACCTCGTTATCGAACTGTTCCTGAGTAAGCTGGTCCTCTAGTGTTTGCTCCTCAAGGGTTGGCTGCTCATCATGCTCGGGGCATCGAGCTGCACGGTCTGTTGTCCGCGACATTATTTCGTGCTTTGTTCTAAAAGATGCAAGAAAGTATGCTTTAGGTACGCGAGAAGGTATAAGAAATCAAAAAGGTCTATAAACCAAAGTAGTCCTATAAAACAACAATATAAAAAAACGAGAAGTAGCAGTGGTAGAGGCCTCAGAAACATGTCAATCATCATCTGATCTTGAACTTGGAGCATCAAGGCATCATAACAGAGAAGAGAGGAGAAGGTAATGTAGGGGCGGCTGCTAATGATGCCAAGTTCCTCACAAGTTCTTGATCATCAGCTCATATTCCATATAATGTATGGACTTGGACAATTTCATCATCGGCAAAACAAAGGAGATGAGAGGAGAGGGGAGATTTGGCAAAAAAAGCAACAACTGCTTAACAAACATAGAGAGGAAAATGTGTAAAAAAAGCAGCTGTTGCTTCCCAAACATAGAGGATAGGAAAGGCGGCAAAAATAGAGGAGAGGGGAGATTTGGCAAAAAAAAGCAGGTGCTGCTTCCCAAAAAAGCAACAGCTGCCATACTGACTTTGCTCGATCCCACATGAACATCATATGCTTAATATCTTCTGAACCTAATAGGCAGATTGGACAATCAGAAATAGTAGACAGTAGTAGTAGGGAAGTAGTAGAATTAGTTGACAGAAGTACAAGTAGTTGATAGAAGACAGAAGTAGAAGTAGTAAACAGTAGTATTAAGGAAGTAGTAGAGTAGTAGTAGAAGTAGCAAAAGTCGCTTAGGGAGAGGAGAGGAGTAGAGTGGAGTAGAGGAGAGTATAGTAGTAGAGTAGTAGTAGGAGTAGCAAGTAGTAGTAATAGGAGTTAGGAGGAGACCAAATGAACCCCGTGACCCGAAGAGTTGATAGAAGATGTAAGTAGAAGTAGTAAATGATGAGTATTAGAGAAGTAGTAGAAGTAGCAAAAGCTGCTTAGGAGAGGAGAGGAGTAGAGTGGAGTAGAGGAGAGTATAGTAGTAGAGTAGTAGTAGGAGTAGCAAGTAGTAGTAATAGGAGTTGTAGGAGACCACCAATGACCCGATGAGTTGATAGAAGATGTAAGTAGAAGTAGTAAGTGATGAGTATTAGGAAGTAGTAGAAGTAAAAAGTGCTTAGGAGAGGAGAGGAGTAGAGTGGAGTAGAGGAGAGTATAGTAGTAGAGTAGTAGGACTAGCAAGTAGTAGTAATAGGAGTTGTAGGAGACCAACCAAATGACAGCCAATGACCCATTGGTACCGGTGACCATCGGGTACCGACCGGTGACCAGATGAAACAGTTCGATATACTACCTAATAAGTAGAGTAGTAGTGGGAGCCCCGACCCAATGAAGAAGCCCCGAAGTCGATTCTGACCACCAAAGAAAGATTCGGGTACCGTGTAGATCACAACATTAGGTAGATCACAGCATCAAGTAGTTCACATTTAGAAAATAGCACTGAAATTGAAACTAAAATGAGCACTAAAACTGAATTGAAATGAGCACTAAAACTGAACTGAAATGAGCACTAAAACTGAACTGAAATGAGCACCGAAAATTAACTAAAATGAGCACTGAAACTTAACTGAAATGAGCACCGACACTTAGCTGAAATGACCACTATCCAGCTTTTTAGAAATTTAATAATACTGACACAACACTACTGGACACTTAGCACTTAGTTAGATAGGCTAATTATTTCTATTTTCAAAAAACAAAAAGAAGACACAAAAGGGACATGAAACAAATGCACTACAACTTTCTTGCCGGTTGGTAGCTTGCAAAGTTTGCCAGCAACGAGGAATCCAGAAGATTTAGAGCCAATCCATCAAGCGATGGAACGAAGTTCAGCGACTGTCGGCCACCTTGGAAGCCAGGAAATGCAATGGGGTGAAGAGGCGAGGGTAGCAGCGCGCACGAATCAACTCATTTCTCAATTTATTTACCTATCGTAATGCATGTGACTATGTGAGCCATTAACATGGAACATGGTTTAATTTGTCATCACCGACAATAAACAAGGCGATCTTGGTCTGGCCGAGTTTGAGGTCTCAAGTGGTGCTTACATGCACTTCCATATTTCGTCATGCTCCGGCCGGCCACTCACGGGTGCCTATCGCCGATCGGCGCCGCAGACAAGTGAAAACGGAGGTAGAAATTCTATGTTCTTGGTTAAACGTCCCGACAAACACCATTACTCACATAGCTTATCATATATGTATAGATCATCCAATGGAGGAAACAACAAACAATTGAAAGGGGACACATCAACTAGAATGATGATATCACTGTTACTATTGTACTAATTAATTAATAAATACGATTTCAGAAAACCACCTCTCCATACACGCATGCACAACACAAGAGATTGCCTCACGGAACTATTCAAGAAAAAAAATCACCAATCACTTAAACTAGCTACACAACAGCTTGTCCTACTCGCACAACAAACTCGATCTATGCATATTATCCAATAATCATTACAAAGTCAACGACCAAGAAGTAATGTTTGT
This sequence comes from Miscanthus lutarioriparius, assembly GCA_904845875.1. Taxonomy (NCBI): domain Eukaryota; kingdom Viridiplantae; phylum Streptophyta; class Magnoliopsida; order Poales; family Poaceae; genus Miscanthus; species Miscanthus lutarioriparius. Next base: position 72,361,023 of record CAJGYO010000017.1, on the reverse strand, counting down.
TAGAGTAACTTAGTATTGGTGCGAGTTCTAAGCAAATATAAATATCAAGACCTTTGTAACCAACGTATGAATGAGATAAGGATCCATTGTTGGTGCAAACCTTGAATTTAAAACACATTGTCACTGGTCTACTAACCATATTGCTGAACATCTTTGTGAAATTCAGTTTCCTAGACATGATACAAGGGACAAGCGTTGAAGCACACAGATATAAAGTTCGGTTTTTAACTAGGATAACTTAAGCTCAAAAGGTACCGCATATTTAGAGGACACGAGGATTAATTTAACCGAAGAACATAGAAGTTCAAGCTTGGCTAGGTTCTTCTGACAGACCAATAGCTTGGCTAGGTAGAAATGCTTACATTATGGAAGGAAGGTCATTAGCTGATAGGTCAGCATGACAATAGAGTACTAAACACAAATCTCTATTCTATCATGTTTGTCCTGACCTGATACTCTGCTAGTTAATGCGAACCATCCGTGCTCGCAAACATATGGGGGAGAACAAGCAATGGCCATCACACGTTGAAATAGATCCAATGACAAAAATTCATCCGAAATTGCGAGAAAACAATGTACCGAGATAGAGGGCGTGTAAAAGCATCCTCGGTGTACGGTAACAACAATGTACCGATAGGAATCGAAGACAAGAAGAAGGTTAAGGGGACGGAACAAACTGAGCCGAGGGCGGCACGGTCGTCGTCGGCGGTGGGGTAAGGCGCCGAGGGTCGGCGCTGGTCGCCGGGTCGGGCACACGGGAGGACGCGGGGGGCCGGCACGGACGCCGGGTCGGCCCATGGGGCGGGCGGGGACCGGTGCAGTGTCGGCGTCGGTGGGGCGCTTGGGCGGGGCGGGGGACGGGTCGGGTGCCATGAGGGAGGGCTCGGGTCGGGAGCGGACGCCGGGTCGGCGCATGGGAGGGCGCCGGGTCGGGCTGGGACGCCGGGGTCGGCGGCGGTGGGAGGGCGCAGGGGGACAGCGCGGACGCCGGGGTTTGCACATGGGGGGGGGGACGGAAAAGGATGCGGATGTCGGGCACGAACCGGGCATGAAACCCTAGGCAGCCTGACGGCGTCGGAGGAAGAAGACAGCGCCCAGACGATGACTCCCGTGCGCTTCCCTCCTATTTATACTAGGTACCATTTGTAGGGGCGGTTCCTGATCCAGCCGCCCCTACAAATGAATTTTTAGGGGCGGTTCCTGATCCAACCGCCCCTACAAATATTTTTTTTTAAAATTATAAATTCTATATTTTTTATATCATAAAAACACAAAGTAATATAAAAAAATTTGTGTATATACACAAATATAATATTTTTTATTATTTTGAATTTCACTAAATGACAACTTCAAACAAGATTTTGAAACCTTAAATGATTTCAACAATAAAAGTTGTGAACAAAAAAAGTTGTTGATATCCTCACTATCTACAACTTTTATTTTGATCACTTTTTCATGTGATAAAGTATTAGTAAACATTGTTCATAAATTCACATGACTCATAGTTTCATGAACTATACGAGAAACATGTTGATTTTTAAACATTGTTCAGATTTGTGATTTTTAAATTTCAACGCCTACAAACTAGTTTTCGGAACCTTAGATTATCTCAAATTGAAAAGTTTTGAATACCAAGTTTGTTCAGCTCATCAAGATCTACAATACTTATATATTCCATTTTTTCTTTTGAGAAAGTTTGAACAAAATGTAGTTCAAATTTCACAAGTGTGTGACATAGTTTGAGAAAGTCTATATGAGATTCAAGAATTTGTGACTAGTGTTTGATAAAACTTTTTCAAATGGGAAAATGAGCTATGTAACAATTGTAGATCTTGCTAAGATGATCAAACTTGGTATTCAGAGTTTTTTCATCTGAGGTCATGTAGTGTCTCATTTGAGCAAGTTTGACCAAGTCAAATTTGGTCAAATGAAAAAACAACACTTTAACTCTAGTATTATGAACTCTAAATGACTTCAAATTGAAAAGTTTTGAATACCAAGTTTGTTAAAAGAATCAATATCTACAATTTTTGTTTTGGTCAACTTTCCATTTGAGAAAGTTTGGACGGTTCAGATTTGTGATTTTTAAATTTCAACGCCTACAAACTAGTTTTCGGAACCTTAGGTTATCTCAAATTGAAAAGTTTTGAATACCAAGTTTGTTCAGCTCATCAAGATCTACAATAATTATATATTCCATTTTTTCTTTTGAGAAAGTTTGAACAAAATGTAGTTCAAATTTCACAAATGTGTGACATAGTTTCAGAAAGTCTATATGAGATTCAAGAATTTGTGACTAGTGTTTGATAAAACTTTTTCAAATGGGAAAATGATCTATGTAACAATTGTAGATCTTGCTAAGATGATCAAACTTGGTATTCAGAGTTTTTTCATCTGAGGTCATGTAGTGTCTCATTTGAGCAAGTTTGACCAAGTCAAATTTGGTCAAATGAAAAAACAACACTTTGACTCTAGTATTATGAACTCTAAATGACTTCAAATTGAAAAGTTTTGAATACCAAGTTTGTTAAAAGAATCAATTTCTACAATTGTTGTTTTGGTCAACTTTCCATTTGAGAAAGTTTGGACGGTTCAGATTTGTGATTTTTAAATTTCAACGCCTACAAACTAGTTTTCGGAACCCTAGGTTATCTCAAATTGAAAAGTTTTGAATACCAAGTTTGTTCAGCTCATCAAGATCTACAATACTTATATATTCCATTTTTTCTTTTGAGAAAGTTTGAACAAAATGTAGTTCAAATTTCACAAATGTGTGACATAGTTTCAGAAAGTCTATATGAGATTCAAGAATTTGTGACTAGTGTTTGATAAAACTTTTTCAAATGGGAAAATGAGCTATGTAACAATTGTAGATCTTGCTAAGATGATCAAACTTGGTATTCAGAGTTTTTTCATCTGAGGTCATGTAGTGTCTCATTTGAGCAAGTTTGACCAAGTCAAATTTGGTCAAATGAAAAAACAACACTTTGACTCTAGTATTATGAACTATAAATGACTTCAAATTGAAAAGTTTTGAATACCAAGTTTGTTAAAAGAATCAATTTCTACAATTGTTGTTTTGGTCAACTTTCCATTTGAGAAAGTTTGGACGGTTCAGATTTGTGATTTTTAAATTTCAACGCCTACAAACTAGTTTTCGGAACCCTAGGTTATCTCAAATTGAAAAGTTTTGAATACCAAGTTTGTTCAGCTCATCAAGATCTACAATACTTATATATTCCATTTTTTCTTTTGAGAAAGTTTGAACAAAATGTAGTTCAAATTTCACAAGTGTGTGACATAGTTTCAGAAAGTCTATATGAGATTCAAGAATTTGTGACTAGTGTTTGATAAAACTTTTTCAAATGGGAAAATGAGCTATGTAACAATTGTATATCTTGCTAAGATGATCAAACTTGGTATTCAGAGTTTTTTCATCTGAGGTCATGTAGTGTCTCATTTGAGCAAGTTTGACCAAGTCAAATTTGGTCAAATAAAAAAACAACACTTTGACTCTAGTATTATGAACTATAAATGACTTCAAATTGAAAAGTTTTGAATACCAAGTTTGTTAAAAGAATCAATTTCTACAATTGTTGTTTTGGTCAACTTTCCATTTGAGAAAGTTTGGACGGTTCAGATTTGTGATTTTTAAATTTCAACGCCTACAAACTAGTTTTCGGAACCCTAGGTTATCTCAAATTGAAAAGTTTTGAATACCAAGTTTGTTCAGCTCATCAAGATCTACAATAATTATATATTCCATTTTTTCTTTTGAGAAAGTTTGAACAAAATGTAGTTCAAATTTCACAAGTGTATGACATAGTTTCAGAAAGTCTATGAGATTCAAGAATTTGTGACTAGTGTTTGATAAAACTTTTTCAAATGGGAAAATGAGCTATGTAACAATTGTAGATCTTGCTAAGATGATCAAACTTGGTATTCAGAGTTTTTTCATCTGAGGTCATGTAGTGTCTCATTTGAGCAAGTTTGACCAAGTCAAATTTGGTCAAATGAAAAAACAACACTTTGACTCTAGTATTATGAACTCTAAATGACTTCAAATTAAAAAGTTTTGAATACCAAGTTTGTTAAAAGAATCAATTTCTACAATTGTTGTTTTGGTCAACTTTCCATTTGAGAAAGTTTGGACGGTTCAGATTTGTGATTTTTAAATTTCAACGTCTACAAACTAGTTTTCGGAACCCTAGGGTAGTCTCACACACATGCATAAAATATATAGTCTCACACGCATGCATAAATGAAGCCTTACAAACACACACTTACACAAACACTCCAAGTTCAACAACTAGCTAGCCCGCTGTAACGACTTTCCCCTTGACACCTTTTCGTTCCCATGGCATTATATCTTTGGGGAGGTTCTTTTCCACAACACTGATCTTCTTAGGAAAGTCTGTGAATAGCGGCATCTCATCATAGTTATTGTAAGCTTCAACATCGTCCACGCCATCAACTCCAATAATGTGTTGTTTCCCGGAGGCAACCACGTGCTTTGTCTTCTTCTTCGGGGGGAGGTTACTTTGTGGGTCAGACATATAGAAAACTTGTGCGACACGTGAAGCGAGCACCCAAGGGTCATCTTGGTAGCCTAGATTCTCGAGGTCCAGGACTCTCAATCCGATCTCGTTCGGGTTGGTGTTGTTTGATCCGGTGGCATCGAAACAGGGCCACCGTTATATCCCTTCCATAGTCAAGTTCCCATATCTCTTCAATGATGCCAAAGTATTGGATCTTTCGCCCTAATCCATCGAGAGCCTCTATTGAACGTCATTGTTTTGGTTCACATATTTACTATCCTTTGTGTGGGTATAGTACGTGTACCCATTGATGTCATAAGTATTCCAAGATGTAACTTGTCTCGATGGCCCCTCCGCCAACCCATCGATGGTAATAGAGTCTATGGTTTCTCCAGGCGGTATGTTTTGGTCCTTCAACCATATAGTTAGTCGTTGCTTGTCTTTGTTCATGACCCAATCATCCGAACGGCCATTTCTCTCCGCCATAATGATAGCCAAGTGTTCATCAATATACGGTTGCATCGATTGTGTAGTACTGCAAGACAATCGTAATGCGCCCGACTCACCTCTTTGTAATCATGGTCGATGAACACTTTTCTACCATGGTGCCCTTCCCCAACCTACCCTTGTGACGAGAATCGGGTTTACCAATCCCTTTACGTACTTTTAGGTACTCTTGACAAAGACTCGACGACTTCTTCAAGATGTAACCCTCTATCATGGAGCCCTCTGGGTATGCTCGATTATGCACGTGTCGACTTAAAACCGACATGAACCGCTCATAGGACCACATTTCATGCAAGTAGCAAGGGCCAAGCGCTACCAGATCTCGATGAACCATGTGAATCATGAGATGTGGCATTATATCAAAAAAAGCAGGAGATAAACACATCTCCAGTTGGTTTTGTGTCTCCACCACAAATTCATGTAGGTCACTCGGCTCTTCCTTGCCAATCGTCTTTCGTGAGATCTTGAAAAGAAGTAGCACATACTGGTGATGGCCATTTTCAAGAACTCGGCTTTATAGCCCCGATTGCAATAGGTAGAAACATCATCAAGATCACATGGCAATCGTGAGCCTTGCGGTGTGTTACCGACAAGTCCTTCATCGACACTAGCTTCTTCACATTTGCTAAAAACCCGGTCGGGACTTTGATCCCCTCGGGAAAGTGCATATAGCTCTCTTCTCGCCCGGTGTTAGGTTGAAGGAAGCACGCCATGCAGGCGAGTGTATTTTCCATTAGCCTCTGTGTACCGGGTGAAAGCTGTGGCATCATGTTTATCGCACCATGTCTTTCCGTGCTTTCGGACCATCCTTTGACTTGCTGTGTCCATCAAGGTAGCAATGAGACTCTCAAAGACATTCTTACATGACGTGCATAGCATCAATGGCATGGGGACCTCCAAGTCCGGCCAATAAGGAAGATCTTGAAAGAAGATCGATTGTTTCTTGAAAGGTACGCCGATAGGAGGTGTGCTTCTATCTCTATTCGTCCCATCTGGATTCTTCTTTCCATAGACGCGCGCGATATTTTTCACCATTTCTACACATGTTCTCCGTTATGACGTCTCTCAGGAGGGGGTTCAATCTCCGTATGCGTTGTCATAAAATCTAAAGAATAATTTGCTGCGGTACTTGTGACTTGTCTTTAAGAAGCGTCGGTTCCTTAGGTAAACTATCTTCTTGGATGCATCCAGTACACCCATGTAGTACCATCCAAGCAAACCAAGCATCCGTCTTCCCTTTGATCCTGTCCGGACAAAGCAAACAACGCTGGGTAATCATTGGTAGTAACAAATATTATTGCTCTACATATGAAGTCCTCCTTTCGAACGCATCATACATCTCGCTCCCCATGCCTCCATAGTCTCTCCATTTCTTGCATCAAGGGCTCGAGGAACACGTCTATATCAATGCCACGGTTGTTTAGGGCCAGAAATAAGAATAGTGAGGAGAAGGTACTTTCTCTTCCGACACAACCATGTTGGGATGTTGTACATGGTCAAGATCATCGGCCCATGTCTGTGGTTGCTCATCCTCTCATTGAAGGGATTCATTCCATCGGTGCTCGTGCCAAACCGTACATTCCTTGGGTCATCATTTGAATTCTTTGTGCTTCTCATCAAACCTTTGCCATCGACTACAATCACGGGTGTGCAATCTTATCATCATCCACCTTGCGCTCATCATCCCACCATGTCATGAGGTGCGGCTTCTTTAGGGTTTAGGAACATACGTCTCAAGCGGTCGGTCCTTTGGCGGTACCACATTACTCAGGCGGGAATTATTCTCTCGCTTTGCATCGTTGCCTAATGGAGTGTCCTGCGGGGCTGAGATTCTTGTACCACCTTTTTTGTACCCTTCTTATTCCTCTTTTTTCCCGTGGATGGTTCGTCCCCACCGTAAAGGTCATTGTTCTTGTACTTCTACCTGGCCCCACACCGGGACATTTATCCAATGACTTGAACATTTCACCACGAAAAAAAGTATACGAGTGGTTGGGGCATGCATGTATTTTTTCAACCCCCATTGTCAATGGACTTATGATCTTCTTCGCTTGGTATGTGTTGGCGGGGGCTGAGTTTGGTTGTGGCGGCACCCATGACAGAGATGCAATGGATCATTGAAACTACTGATCGACGACCAAGCCGTACTTAGCCTTCAGGATGAGCAGCTCAAGCACGAAACGTAGCAATGTCCATTGTGTCGGACAACCCTTTTCAACACCATACACAGTCTCCTTCGATGCTTTTGTCACTCTTTCTAAATTTTCTAGACCTTTCGGGCTATTTAGTAAAATCTCTGGTCCAAGGGTTCGAATCATGTCATCTAAATCATCTTCAACTCCGACACGTGCTCCACCATCATTATTGGCACCACCTTCGTCGTTACCATCCCAACCACCAGCATCACCACCTTGTTCATTGCCAAACTCGAAATCCATTTGTGCATCAAGCTCGGCTGAATATTGGGACAGGGACTCTATGGTTTCATCGTCGTATTCCTCCTCATCCTCGTCGTTAACAATAACCGTTTCACCATGATGAATCCACACTGTGTAGTCCTCAACAAATCCTCGTATAATCAATTGTGATCTGATGATAGTCACATCTGTCCATGCCATACGGTTCTTGCAATCTTTACAGGGGCAAATAATTGTATCCTTATTCTCTTTCAATGTCGTTGCATGCTTCGTTGTGGCTTCAATAAATTTATCCACCTCTTCACGGAAACCTGCCTTGAACCTTAACGAACCATACATCTAAGAGTTCCTGTACTCCATCTTTTACAACAACAACAAAATAAACATTAAAGGACTATTTATTCAGATATATATAAAAATTAATCAAAGTAATAATTATTTGAGAATAATTGTATATACCTCAGATATATATGAATATAAATCTAATATAATTACATGAAGCATACAAACACACCATGGTAGAGAAAAATTAATTAATGGCCTATTTATCCATAAATAATTAAAATACATATTTATTGATTACAATAAACAATTTCAAAGACAACAATTAGCAATAATTATACTTTACACAATATCTTTCGTACAAACCCTAGTCCAATTTTATCAAACATAAATTTACAAAAACGAAATTAATAAAAAAACCAAACCCTAGATCTAGATCACATGCACATGAAACATCCATAAAACTAACTAATGGTTCACTAAAATTAAGAAACATGGACCAAATAAGGGTATGATTTTGTTCCCCTCCCTAATTTACCCTAGTACATTTAAAAGTTGGGTCTAATTTGCTCATAAATAGCTCAAGCACCATACAAGAGAGAGAAAAATAAAACTCTAATTATTCACTAATCAACCATTAAAACTTCAAAAAAAAGTGTGGAATAGAATTTTCTTACCTTCTACAACCTCTCCACCAAAGGATTTGAGACCAAAACCTTCCCCCTTAGTAGAGCAATTTTTGGGAGGTGCTCAAGCCCTCCCCAACTTTCTTTCACGGGTTGGAGTGAATGACCCGAGGAGGAAGAAGGTGTTGCTTCAATTTTATATGGGGGTCATTTGTAGAAGGCGGTGGTGATACTGAGCCGCCCTACAACAAATAGAAGCTATAAACACGGAGGTCATTTGTAGGAGGCGGTGGTGATTGAGCCGCCTACAAATAGAAGCTATAATCACGGGCCATTTTTTAGGGCGGCTCAATCAACAGCCCGCCTCTACAAATACCATTTCTAGAGGGGTTGGTGATTGAGCCGCCTAAAAATCATACTCCATTTGTAAGGCGGCTCAGATCAGCCAATTACCGCTATTCCATTTGTAGGGGCGGCTGGTGTCTGGGCACCCGAGCAAGCCACTGTAGGGACGGCTCCATCACCAGCCGTCCCTACAAAAAAATTGAACCGTTGCTAAAAATCATTTTTTACGTAGTGACGGGTACTCCCTGACTAACAAGAGTCACCACATTCACTGCCGCTACTACAGAAAACATTTTGAGGTATGGTTAAAATGATGTCTGTAGGGGTGGACGGGAGAACCGTTCCTGCTTTCATAGGTAGAAATATCGTGATTGCAAGCCGTCTCTGCAAATCCCTTTTAAGGCAGGCGATGCCATCAACCGCTCCCCAAAAGAAATGTGATTGATAGCATCTGCTGTCCCTAGAAATCAAATAAAAAAATAAATGCTTTGGCTGGCCGCGCCACCGGCTCACCGAGCGCTGCTGCTCTACTCCCCGCATCGTGCCGCTCAGTTGCGCGCAGCCACTCCGCTCCCCGTGCCACACCACTCGGCCCCCGTGCCGCTTGCCTACGCTATCACTACAAAAATTCCGTTGATCCGTAACAGATCAAATCCGTCACAAAAGGCCATCCATGACGGAATTTTTTTCTATCATGTATCGAGCGTCACGGATTGGCTGCGAGCCATCCGTGATGGATTTCGGCCGATTTCGGATGGCCTGGAAGCCCACTCAACTCACTCTGGGCCGGGCTGAGCCCGGTAATCTGTGACGATTTTTCCGTCACGTATGGCTGCCACATAGGATCCACATAGGATATTTTTCCGTCACGGATTTGCATCGCCACATATGTGCCATGTGTTCGCCAAGGTGGAAGCTGACGTGTCATCGGTGCCACATAGGATTTAGCCCAGATCATTTGTGGCCCAATTCGGGTTTCCAGGAGCTTTCGGCCCATTTTTATGCCCAATTTTTTTTGGGCTGATCTTGTTTTTTGTTGGCCTTTTTTCGGCCTTTTAGTTTTTTTAGCGGTGTTTTCAGCCTTTTACTGCACATACAACCCAGTTCAAATTAGGCTGCTTCCATATTTCAGCCTAGCTTAAATTGGGCAGCAACCAGATTTCAGCCCAGGTCAAATTGGGCTGCTTCCGGATTTAGCAAAATACAAATAATTCATCCATAATTTCAGCAAAACTAATTACCAATCATCATTAATTAACACCAGTTCTCATCATCATTACTTAACACATGTACTCATCACACAAATATTACAGGTCACCAAATTACAACTGTTCACATCTCATACAACATAATTAGGACCTGTCCACAAGCACATGACAGTAATTAACAGCCAATCCAGCACATGTCCAAGGCATTGGCCACTCCAGCGTCAAAGTTTTCATCACAACAAAAGGAGCTGATAACTAGCTCAGCAGCAACAACAGCAGAAATGACACTTCGCCCGCTACAGCACCGTAGCCAAGCAGCAGCAGCAACAACAGAAATGATGTAACAAAAAAGCAACAATGTTGCCAAGAGACCCAGACCATCTTACCCAGTTGGCTAGGTGTGTCCAATCTGACTTAACAGAAGGTCAAGTTTTGCATTAGTCTCAGCTTGCTTCCTTGCCATCTCCTGTTGTTCCGCCACCCTTGCTTGCTCAGATGCTTGTAGCTTCTTCGACAACTCTTCCATTTGCGATTTGAGCTCATCCTTTGCCAACTTCTCTGCAGCTAGTTGCTCTTTAAGTGTGCCTTTTTTTTTGCTATGAAGCCCCACACTCTGCAGAAATGTGCTTTTCTTGGTGTTCTCAGCAAGCACACCAGCAACTACCTCAGTCACGGAAGGGGTCCCTTCATCTTCTGCATGTCCGGACAGCTTGTTTTCCATTTCATCCTAGTAGTGCAAGTAAAAACACATGGTTCATGAGATACAACAACAAATATTAAGACTGAGTTTTTTTTGGAAATTAACTTACAATAGCAAGTTGGACATCTGGTGTGTAGCCTTTCTTTTTTTTACTGTAGTGGCACTCCTTGAACATATCGACTGCATTAGGTTCCTATTCTTTGTACTTGTCTCCCTGTGGAATGGTCACTATTAACTAACATGTATGCAACACTAAATTGAATGTGAAAAAACAAGCAACTTGCATGAGCATGTAATAACATGTAATACAGTAAAGATCATATAGAAGCAAAGTGCCATCACATGTGATCATCAATAACATGTAATACAGAAAAGATCATATAGAAGCAAAGATCATATAGAAGCAAAGTTCCATCACATTAACTAGGCATAATTACACATCCCATTAGCCCACTTTGTATCCTACATTTTTGTGTTTCTGTTGCAACTTACATGTGCTTCAGGAATCTTTAATACAAACCATGTAGCATAATAATTCTCAAAACATGTGCAAGATGCAATAACTTACCAAAATTTCCAAATGCACCATGTAGCTGCGTGAGCCAGTTGTATGATGGTACTTGACCTTGCTTCGATTGGTTTTGTTCAGTTCAGAGTTCTCCTACACCATGAACAACATCCATGTTAAACAGGCATCTAAGCTAGCATATAGGAGGCAAACTTTTAGCACAAAACATACCATTTTTTCCAGTTGCCCATGATTTGACAAGTTCACTCCACTGTGTATCAGTCATACTTTTGAGAGGAGAAGTTTTTCTCACCAAATGGAGCGGAAAGGATTAAAGAACATCCTCTTCAGATGATAGCGATGTTGGCGAACTGCTTTCTTCATCATTTGGGCACAAGCAAATTTAACATGAGCAGCTTCTAGGTCGATATCAAACTTTGCCTATTCAAATCAAAGAACACAAGAGTATTAGCAAGGGAGCAGCTCTAGCCTATTCGTTAATGTTAAGGGAGCAGCTCTAGCAAAGAAATTTTTGGAGTAGGCTAATAGTCCATAAAAATAGGGTAGGTGTCCTCTTAGGCATTGTACATGGTGTTTCTAAAACAATTAAATGAGCTTGGTACAAAATTTGGTGGAAAGATAACTATTAGTAATGTTGCAGCTATTGTAATCTTCAAAGATAACTATTCAAATCAAATAACAGAATTAAATGAACTTGCTCTACCAAACCTAATTTTAAATCTTCATAGATAAGTATTCAAATCAAATAACAGATTGGTAAGGGAACATAAGAGTATTAGTAAGGTTGCAGCTATTGTAGAAGTACTTAGCTAGATAACAGTAAACAAGGATTACTATAACAATGAATCTGAATGTCTACAAATTAATAGATCAGTAGGCATTAAAGCTGCAATGGCATTGGATAGGGACTTACAACAACTTCCCCCCTAAACATTTTGTGGATCGCAGTCTGATTCTTGTAGTCCTTCCATTTGGGAAACACAGGCACATGGTTCCTCACTATAATGTTGCATTCAATTGCAAACTTTGCAGCAACAACAGGCTGTAGCAGCCTTATGTCCCCTTCTTTGATGACCACTGGCAGTTTCCCATGCCGAGATCGGGACATCCTTTGCAGAGCTGCTCCTTTATTATTCCCCCTGATCCACGGTTCCTCTTCTGGGTGTACATGTACAAATAATTATAACTAGTGAGCTGAAAATAAACTTGATTTGACAGTTAATAATACAGTAAACTATTGAACTGAAACAACAGGGCTAAGAGGATTAGGGTGCAATAACATGCCTTCACACTCTATGTCCATTTCAGCTTCACCTTCAAGCTGGACATTACCATCATCTTCGCTGGCCATCAGGTTGTCCCCATGAGTTTGGGCTATACCATCACCTCCGCTGTGCACCTGATTTTCCCCATGACCCTGGGCTATACCATCAGCATCACCTCCACTGGCCACCTGATTGTCCCCATGACCCTGGGATATACCATCACCTCCGCTGGACACATGGATGTTTTGTTCCTCCAAGCCATCACCTAGAAATAGTGATATAGTCAGAATGTGCTATCATTAAACATGAGCAAACATACAGATGGTAAGTAACAATTTAGTTGTCATAAAAACTTACCTTCATGAAGTGGATGAGTGTGCTCGTCACAGTTGCCAACACTTTCATCCGCTGGGCCAGTGGAGGTGACTTCACTTGGTGGCAAACTTTTTCTTACCCTTGTTACTCTACTCACTGGCGGAACGGCAAGCGCTGTCTTTTTACACGCCTTGAAGCCACCAGGAGCCATGTCGGCATGTCTTTTCTTGATACTAAATGCTTCATGAACACAAATGCAAACATAGATCAATCAATAAGGCTTGGATTGTATTATATTGCCTTAGCAAACAAGTCACATGACAAGGATCACAAAATTGATGGAATTAGCACCTTAGCGTTGTTAGTAGCAACAAATCTCCATCAATGGTTTCATCAAGCTCAGGATGGTGTAACACCTCTGGTGTTACGAGCTCGCTTAGCACCAAGGTTAAGGCCTAAGAGAAATTAGTCAACAAAATTTTTGGGTTTTGAAAACCTAATACGCACATGAAGTAATAAGTGAATCCTATGTGACTCACTTTTGTGGACTCAAATAAACATCCAGGGTAACTCACTCAGTGCATGAAGTATTTAAAAATGTCCGATAACGATTCTAGCAAATAAATAGCGAATGTCTTGTTCTATTAGATTAAGCATAAAAAACATTTTTTATAAAATTTTTTAAAGTATAACTCGTATTTATTACTTGAATAAAAATTGGAGTGCAAGTTTAGTAGAGGAAAATGCAACTTTTGTTTTGGTGAGTAGAAATTGTTCAATAGTATATTTGATAGCTCAGAAATTGAATCCGAAATTCAACTCGAACTTTTCATGAATCGGCGGGAAGTTGAAATTATAGCTATAATACTATTTTGACGAGTTATATTGAGCAAAATAGTTAAAGTGTGCTTAAGTATTTCGCTCCTATGGGTTAATATGCAGTATGGGCTATGTCATGATATGCTTGTTAGTGGAAATCGACAAGGGTTAGACCTTTTAAAAATTAAGGCAAACACGCTAGTGGATGTTAGTTCAAAACTGAAATATATGATTTTCTAAGTATGGAAAGGTGGTAGACAATGCAATCTTGACATTTGATTTCTAACAGAAATGTTTAGACACTAGCCGCATGTTTTGGTATTGTTGATTGCATCTAAGTGAGCATTTGAGAATGGTATAGGTCATAGTGGTGTTGGGTGTTACGTTGCTCTCTTAAAAATTGCTCGAACTTTGTAAGAACGCGCTGTGAACTATGTGCTTGGTGCTCTGTTCGCGAACCGATGTTTCCGCAAAGAACGGATCTTGGCACTCGTTGATCTTCCTCCTCAGCGGCTCGTTTATCATAACCATGGTTTCACTAGGAACTGGGTAGCGTGAACTATGGATGGGGTGAGCGGTTGAGCCTTAGGTGGGGTAATTAGTCGTTTTTGTTGAGCTTTAAAATTCATGCGTGTTGCTGTTTTGGCCGTTGGGCTTCCGTGGTCACGGTCACCACGCGAGCATGGCGCCACGGCTGCCCGGCCGCTCCTGGCTGTGGCCGCTGCTCCGCCAGCCAACTTCACAAGCAGCTGGCCGCACATCGGGTCAGGGTGGGACACGCTCGTCTCCGCGGGACCAGGCTAGGGTCGCCACCAGCGAGGCCATGAGCGGGCCAAGCCGACGCCGTGGCAGCCGTCGTCTAGCCGACGTGGCACTCGTTCTACCGCTTGAACCACCTACGCGCCGAGACGTTGCCTACTTCGATAGTCACGTGGCACTTACAACCTGGTCGCGATGTCACTACCCTCTCTCGCGTCGCGTTGTGACTTGGCTCCATGCGATAGCTTAGCACGTGGCCTCTGTTTTGCTGCCACCGATCAAGTCCACCTGGACAAGCCGTCCCATCCTGGTACCTCACGACTGCTCCCTCTGAGTCGCGCCGCACGCACATCCTCATGTATTTATCATGGCCTTGGCCAGGGCTGGCCGAGCCACGTATAGCCATCGTCGCCTGCCTTGTCACCATTGGAGCCACGCCGTTTTCGGGATTTCACGTTGTCCGTAGCCCACCCTCCGCTTCGGCACTCCAGTAGATAGATATAGCAACTAGCTAGCAATCCGACCCCTCCCTGACGCTGGCAAGCCCTATCGGCCAGCAATTTGGTGCTTCGCTCACCGCGAGCCATGAGCGTCGCCGTAGCCAGTAAGAGGTAGGTAAGGCCCGAGGGTTCAATTACTTGCGATCCCAAACTTGGTTTGACTTTCCCTATTCGGTGCTCGTGTTGTTATGGCCAGAGCGTTCATCGATGGCGTGGTGACGTGCTGGTGTCTACGACGGAGCATCGCCATCCCACTCGGTCGCACATGGCTAGATCGCCACCGCGTTTCCCTGCTTCAATCTCTAGAGCAGCGGACACCATGGTGAGCCACTGTTACTCATCCACCTTTTGTACTTTGCTGAACACGCGTAGTTTAGTCAGAACAGGTTCGCCGTCGACGTGGATCGCCGCCCACCACGGCAGACCGCGACAGGGTGTCGCCGAGTGCCCAACCACCACCCATCGCTATGGGTTTAGTCATAGATGGTGGTCGATCTGTTAGTGCCATCGCAGTAGGTCTAGCGCGTTCGGCGTAACCGCTATCACCGCCGGTGTGCCGCATCGCCATGCGCGGGCGCGCCGAGGACCGCCCCGTTGCGAAGGCAACACATTCTAGGGACTTTAATACAAAACGTGAGTTTGCAGTAATAGTGCTATGTTGCTCTGCCTGATTATCCTAAAAACTGAGTGCTCTTTTACAAAGGGCCGCGCGCGCGGGTTTTTCCCTGCCTTGGGCCGTAATGGGCCACCGCGGCGCGCACGCACCCGCATCCCGTGCTGGGCCGGCAGGCCACATGGGTTAAGGTCAGCCCTTTTCTTTTTCCATGTATTTGCTAATTTATTTTCTAAGCCAAACTTGTAAATTCAATACCAATTTGTGTAGCTAACCAAAAATTGTGAAACTTATTTTGTTAGGTTCCTAAATCATGATCTATCTTCTAGTATATTTTATTCACATAGGTTCATAGAATTTTCAAGAGTAATATAATTAATTCGAGACACTTAATATTGTTAAAACATAAACTTATAGGAAATGTTGTGATGAATTGGTAGTGTTGGCTCCAAAATCTTTACAGTAGATTTCTAACATTATTAGGTGCTCACCGTAATTTTTGAAGCTCCATAGGAATTAGTTTGTTAAGGTGACTAAATGAGCCCTACTACGAAAATATATATTTAATCAATCAAATGTCAAAATAATTGGGGGCTTGTAGAATGAAAACATTTTCTGAAAACGAGCCTCACTTGACAATGTGGATACATGACTTAGTATGTTAGTCATTAGAGCTAGCTCGTTAGCTTGCGAGACGTAATCGTATTTTAGAGTTACGATTGCCGTGGATTATTTGCGTCCCTGCGTTGCATCCACGTATTTCATGATAGGAGCGATGTTGGATCGCGGAGTCATCTAGAGTAGCGGAAGCAGATGGTGACTTAATGATCGTGCCACCATGATGAAAAGCTAACTTGGTTAGATTTTATCCAGGCAAGCCCCGGTGCATAACCCATATTATTCTGCACTTTATTTTATGCTTGTGCATTAAGTTTTAAGGAGTTGAATGAAACCCACTTGCATATATATATATATATATATCCTTATCCTATGAGTCTTACTAGTATGACAGGATCGTGTAGATTGCTATGCTACAGAACTTCGGTAGAAGTCGAGTGATTGTTTGTCACTCGCGAGAGATAGGGAAGATATTATTATTGTTATTATATTATTTTCACCTGGAATATATATATATGAATGATAATTGGAGACTGGGCGGAATGGTACTTTGGATCTGGACTTGGTTTGGCATTCGAGCGAGGCTCGGATTGCACTTGTTCCACCCATGTCGGTTAAGGACCGGCCGTTGTATTGGATTCTAGTCAGGTCACAGACTTATTATCCTAAGCACATGTTTATGGGAGCAGGGAAGACTCGTTGCTCTCTTGTCATGGGTTCTGGCTCTTTCTGGATCGACTGATTGGAGGCGGGGATGGTGGAGGTCTAAGCACCACACTGAGTCTGGGACTCAGGTTTGGGGGCTTGGAGTCCAAGTTTGGACGAGGACCTAGACCCCTTGATAGGAGAGTGGTGGGTTGGTCCTGCTTGTGCCTGGGGTACAAGCGGGGTGTGTGTTTTGAGGTACCTAACTGGGTACATTGATTCGCGAATCGCTAGGTAATCCGGTATGACTTGTCTACGATCTAGCACCGTAGTAAGAACTGGAATATGAAAGATGATAAAATGGTCTGATTGCTTACCACCTACTTGAAAGTAGCATAGGTGCTTATATAGAATGGTTAGTTAATGAACTAATGGTGACTGCTAATGAAATTGAATATAAGGACGCACTTTTAGTAATGCTTCCTGCAGATGCAATAACCCACGAGCCAGATAACCTTGCATATCCTTGGAGTCTTTTCTTTCCTCTTGACGGGTAAGCCTTGCGAGTACAATTGAGTACTCAGGGTTTGTTGTACCCTGTTGCAGGTGATAGGAACATGTGGAGCTAGCACTTGTGTGTGGAAACCTCCTGGTGGGCTCAGCGAGGATTTCCTTAACGTTGCGGACATAGAGTTTATTTGAAACTTTCACCCAAAATATTTTACAATGGAAAATCTTATAACCTGCTATGATGTATATAACGGATCATCATGTTAATGTTTAATTTGTCATTAAATAATTTTATTTCCGCTGAGACTCTGATAACATGATTATATTCCGCTGTTATAAACAATAAATATTATACTCTGATGTTGCATGAAAAGTGATGTAAGGAATGGCTAAAATATTGTAAGCTTTATTCTCTCATTTGTGATCCTGATGGAAAAATGTGGATTTTCGGGTTCTCCCATGGGGTGTGCTCGACGGAACTGCCTGATATTGCTCACCTTTGGGTGCTTAGTGTCTAGTGGAAGACAAGTGCCTCCGTAAATGTGTTATTTCGGGTGGTTCTGCCACAGATGGTAGTCTGGATCACAATCTCTATCATTTCTATGGTCAGTTGTAGCATCATGTTGCGGGATCACTCTTTTATTTCAAAGCGCTGTTACGAATGCAGGAATTCCTAGCTGTTGCATCCTTGCACAGTTTTGCATACATTTTCTTAGCTTCAGAAGCTCATATGGATGCATTTGCATTTCTAAAAAAAAGTAGTGGAATCATTAGCAGTGTGAAACACAAAGGGAATAAAGCACCACATGCACAGAACAAGGAGAACAAGGAATTATATCATAACCGCCCTCTCCTACATAAATCTACAAAACCATCACCTCATCCCAGCAACAAAATTTTGCATCTATTCATGTGAAACACAAAGGAATGGATTAAAGCACAATGACCAAAGTACAAATCCTATCAATCATAAACCCTAAACCCTAAAAGTCTCGTGTCAGCGTTCACCACACAAAAAGGGATTGAAGCCCAAGGTCAAATCCTATCAATCTTGGTGTAAGGAAAATGGACCCTTGACCCATTTACTTTGGATTTTGGTGTTTGATGACCAACACAACCAAATTGGACTAATGAATTTGTGAGTGTTTGTTTTGTAGTCCAATAGGGTGCAAGACGTGACTTGGACGAAGGCGACATGATGATCTGATGATCAACACCTCAAGCAAGACCTTAGAAGCACAAGAAAAGACCCAAGATGTCAAGCAAAGTCCAAGCATGAAATAGGAACCAAGCCGTGCGCAAGATCGCGAAGAAACGAGCTCGCAAAGGCGATCGGACGCTGGACCGGACGCTGGAAGCGCGACCGGACGCTGGACCGGTGGCTCGGCAGACAGGCGACCGGACGCAAGGACCGGACGCTGGCGGCAACCGACCGGACGTAGGAACACAGCGTCCGATCGAGTATAGAGAGGTTCCAGGCGCGCGAAACTGCGACCGGACGCGTCCGATGGCAGGCGACCTGACGCTGGCAGCGTCCGATCGGTAGTTCGTGGCTACAACGGTCGGGACGACCGGACGTGTCCGGTCAGGACGATTCAGCGTCCGGTCAGTAGCAGAATTGCGGGAGTTCGACCCCAACGGCTACTTTCTCAGTGGGGCTTATAAATACAACCCCCAACCGGCCATTTGAGGAGTGTGGAGCTGAGGAAACATACCAAAGGTGTAGATACACCATTCTAGTGATCTCCACTTGCATAGTGCTTAGTGTTTCATCAGGTGATTAGCGTAGGTGCTTTGCGAAGTGCTTAGGTTGATTAGACCACCGCTTATGTGCTTGCTCTAGGTGTATGCCTAGTGTTTAGTGAGGTTTTCATATCTCTTGCCACCCCGTGCTTGCGAGCACAAGAGTTGTACATCGGAGGGGCTTGAAGTCTTGCGAGATCGCACCAACCGCGTTTGTGGTGCGGCCGCCACCATGTACCGAAGGGAACAAGTCCCGCGGCGTTTCGGCCAAAAGCTTGATAGTGAAGACGGTGGAGAGCATCCGGGAGAGGCTTGCCGGAAGGCACATCAGAGACCCACTTGCACGTGGGGAAGGCCCGAGGCTATCCACGGAGTTACCCGACCGGGAGCTTGGCCCTTGCGAGGGATTCCTTGCGAGGGGCTCCAACGAGGACTAGGGGGAAGCTTGCGCGCTTCTCGATACCTCGGTAAAAATACCGGAGTCGTCGATGGGAGTTTGCATATCTCTACCTTGCTCTTTAAGCTTCCGCATTTACATTGATCATATTATTATCATTTGTGGTAGAGATAGCAACACACTAGCAAAACCGTAGTTGCACATCTAGATAGATTATCTTTTGCATAGGTTTTGCTAGAGGTAGAAAAAGAGGCCATAGCTTAGAGTTAGATTTTTAAGTTGCCTAATTCACCCCCCCCCTCTTAGGCGTCCGCGTGTCCTACAAGTGGTATCAAAGCCGGTTGGCTCATATTTGGACCTTTGGCTTAACCACCGTTGAGCCGACGCTATTGTAGAGTGGTGGGGATGGATACCGCTAGGCCTCCATAATTTGACGGCACTAACTTCCCATACTATAAAGCTAGAATGGCTTGCCACCTTGAGGCGGTTGATTTAGGTGTATGGAGAGTCACTCATGACGGGATGAAACCCATCAAGAATCCCGAAAAACCCACAAAGAGTGATGAAAAAGAAATGCATTTTAATGCTAGAGCTAAGAATTGCTTGTTTGAATCATTTAGCATGGATGTATTTAACCAAGTGTTCACCTTAAATATGGCACATGAAATTTGGTTAAAACTCCAAGAGCTCCATGACGGCACAAGTAATGTCCGTGAGCAAAAACATTGTCTAGCTAAGCAAAATTATGATTCCTTTACAATGAATGAAGATGAGCTTGTTCGTGATATGTATTCTCGATTGAATCTAATTATCAATGAGCTCCACTCTATAGGATTATTAAAGCTAGATGATGCGGACATCGTGAGGAAGATCATCTCCGTGCTACCACAAAAGAAATATTCAAGCATCATCACCATCCTTCACAATATGGAGGACTTAAGCACCATGACCCCGGGCATTGTCATTGGCAAGATAGTGGTATTTGAAATGTCACGCAAGATGGGTCAAGAAGAAGCCTCTTCATCGAGCAAAGGCAAAGCTCTCGCTTGTAGCGAAAAGAAAAAGATGAAGGGCAAGAAAGTTGAGTCAAGCTCAAGCTCAAGCTCCTCAAGTGAAGAAGAAGAAGATGAGGATGATGATGATGATGAACAAGAATCAAGTGATGATGATCAATCTTCCTCCTCCACCTCCGACCTTGATGAAGATCAATCAAATTAATCAACAAGGTGGAGAAGATGATCCAAAGGCTCAATGTCAAGGGTGTGCCCATCCAAATTCAAGATCTCATTTTCTCCAATCAAAGAAATGAGCAAAGAAAGAGAGGATGCTACGGATGCGGCGAGATGGGGCACTTTGTGGAAGTTTGTCCAAACAAGCCCACACCCAAGATAAAGAAGAAGGCATGCAAAAACAAAGCCCTCACAACAATAAGGTCATGGATGATTCTTCAAGTGAAGAAGAAAACCATCACAAGAGGCGAGGTCTCAAGCACTCATCATCAAGCTCTTCTCGTGTGTGCCTTATGGCACGAGGTAACAAAAGCTCATCCTCTAGTGAGAGTGATAGTGATGATGATTTGCCTTCTTACAATACAATTGTGCAACAAAATCTTAAATATGCTAAAGTTTGTACTAGTCAACAAAAGAAGCTCAAAACTTTAAAAGAAGAGCTAGGTAGTTCACAAGAAGCATACAAGAATTTGCTTGAACAATATGAAAACTTTGCAAATCTCAATGTCGAACTATCTACTAAAATTGAGCAACTTGAGGCTAGTGCAACAACAAGTGCATGCACAATTAATGATAAGCAACTTGAAAAGAAAAATGAAAAATTAAAAGAAAAGTTAGCTAGCTCACAAAATGATTATCAAAGTTTGCTTGCTAAAATGGAAATCATGTGCAAACATTGTGATGAGCTAACAAATCAAGTTGCTAATCTTGAGGCCGTAAAAATACCCCCCCACCAAGGCATCTAAAAGAAATGACATAATTAAAAGGATGCATCTACCTCTTGCAATGATTTATGTTTAGACTCACCTTTGTGCAACCAAGCTTGTGTTAAGAAAGTGATTGTAGATACATGCACACAAGAGGTTGCAAAAGAGAATGAGCAACTCAAGCAAGAAGTAGCTCGCCTCACCAAGGACTTGACTCAAATGAAAGGCAAGGCGAAACAAACCCAACTTCATCAAGATAACACCGTCAAGGGAGTGAAGAAGCTTGATGAAGGACAAACCATGGTTTGCTACGTGTGCCACAAAGAAGGCCACAAGTCCTATGAGTGTAAGGTGAAGAATGGGGGAGGAGCAAAGAAGAAGGAGAAAAAGCAAACAAGCAAGCTCTCCAACACCTACACCAACAAGGTGGACAAGAAGGCCTCCACACCTTATCTCTTGAAGAAGAAGAAAAATGACAAGGTGGTGGCCATCAAGGTGAACAAGCAAGCAAACAATGGGGTCAAACGCTTTTGGGTGCCAAAGGAAATCACTTCCAACATGAAGAGCACCAAGAAGGTTTGGATCCTGAAAGGGAAGTAAGAAGTCCGTCAGACCTCGGGGAATTTGGAGACTTGGCAAAGTATGGGTGCATTTCATGGGGTGCATCATGATGGACAAAATCATTGCCAAGTGGGTTAGTGGATACTATGAACCTAAATTCCCCTTCCCATGTTAGGTAACTAGATGTTATTACTTTTTAATTGGTACATCTTGCAATTAGATTTTCCTACAATTGGTATCTTTAAGCATCTAGTTACTCCTCATGCCTAGGGTTGCATTTGCATGCTTATATCTTTTGTCATGCATATACTAGGTATTTCATATGGTAGGCTTGCTCGGTCTCATTTGTAACCCTTGGAGCAAACCTACATGGTTTAAAATTGCTTAGGAGCACGGCACATAGCTTGTCTTACTATTGTTTATCTAATATGTGCCAAAGTCCAAATTGTAGATAATTTTCTCCCAAATATCATCTTTCAAGTGGTATTTTGACTCCAAAATCAATTGTGCATGAGTACTACAAGTATTCCATGTCTCCATGCACAAATTTAGGGGGAGGATCATCCACAAGATGGACGCTTTGAGACTAACACCTTTTTCAAGTTTATCATGTGTGTAGTGGTCTCATTGCAAGGAAAATGGAGTCCCTGAAGAGAAGCATTGTTCTTCAATTGGCATCATCATTTCATTTCATATTTACATGCTTTCTCCATGCATTATATAGATTAAACTCTCTTGTGCAACAAATTGCTAATTATGCATATGCTTTGCTTTCTACCATATGTATGCATATATTTAGGGGGAGCTTAGTCTATATAATGCGAGAGTCAAATTTTGTGATCCATTTCTCTCTATACACAAAGGATCATGAAATTTGACCCTCCCTTGTGCTACTAATGTCTTCCTTTTTAGTGTTTGATGCCAAAGGGGGAGAATTTGAAGGACCAAAAGCAAGCATCAAATTGATGTCTACAAGTGGTAATGGTCCGAGAAAGGGAGGAAAGTGAACTATGGATTAGTCTATGTAATGGGAGAATTTTTTTTAGAAAGATAGGCTCTAATCCATAATATCACATGGGGACATTTGCAAGGGCAAGACATGCTTTTGAGTAAAGTTTTAATTGGTATCTATCAATTAGTATCATATAACCTTGCCTTTTGCATTGCATCCTAGCAAGTAGATAATTTTTAAATTTAAAATTTTTTATCATTTGCTTGCTTTTGGTCGTGTTGTCATCAATCACCAAAAAGGGGGAGATTGTAAGGAAAATGGACCCTTGACCCATTTACTTTGGATTTTGGTGTTTGATGACCAACACAACCAAATTGGACTAATGAATTTGCGAGTGTTTGTTTTGTAGTCCAATAGGGTGCAAGACGTGACTTGGACGAAGGCGACATGATGATCTGATGATCAACACCTCAAGCAAGACCTTAGAAGCACAAGAAAAGACCCAAGATGTCAAGCAAAGTCCAAGCATGAAGATAGGAACCAAGCCGTGCGCAAGATCGCGAAGAAATGAGCTCGCAAAGGCGATCGGACGCTGGACCGGACGCTAGAAGCGCGACCGGACGCTGGACCGATGGCTCGGCAGACAGGCGACCGGACGCAAGGACCGGACGCTGGCGGCAACCGACCGGACGCAGGAACGCAGTGTCTGATCGAGTACAGAGAGGTTCCAGGCGCGCGAAACTACGACCGGACACGTCCGGTGGCAGGCGACCGGACGCTGGCAGCGTCCGATCGGTAGTTCGCGGCTACAACGGTCGGGACGACCGGACGCGTCCGGTCAGAATGATTCAGCGTCCGGTCAGTAGCAGAATTGTGGGAGTTCGACCCCAACGGCTACTTTTCTCAGTGGGGCTTATAAATACAACCCCCAACCGGCCATTTGAGGAGTGTGGAGCTGAGGAAACATACCAAAGGTGTAGATACACCATTCTAGTGATCTCCACTTGCATAGTGCTTAGTGTTTCATCAGGTGATTAGCGTAGGTGCTTTGCGAAGTGCTTAGGTTGATTAGACCACCGCTTATGCGCTTGCTCTAGGTGTATGCCTAGTGTTTAGTGAGGTTTGCATACCTCTTGCCACCCCGTGCTTGCGAGCACAAGAGTTGTACATCGGAGGGGCTTGAAGTCTTGCGAGATCGCACCAACCGCGTTTGTGGTGCGGCCGCCACCGTGTACCGAAGGGAACAAGTCCCGCGGCGTTTCGGCCGAAAGCTTGATAGTGAAGACGGTGGAGAGCATCCGGGAGAGGCTTGCCGAAAGGCATATCGGAGACCCACTTGCGCGTGGGGAAGGCCCGAGGCTATCCATGGAGTTACCCGACTGGGAGCTTGGCCCTTGCGAGGGGCTCCAACGAGGACTAGGGGGAAGCTTGCACGCTTCTCGATACCTCGGTAAAAATACCGGAATCGTCGACGGGAGTTTGCATATCTCTACCTTGCTCTTTAAGCTTCCGCATTTACATTGATCATATTATTATCATTTGTGGTAGAGATAGCAACACACTAGCAAAACCGTAGTTGCACATCTAGATAGATTATCTTTTGCATAGGTTTTGCTAGAGGTAGAAAAAGAGGCCATAGCTTAGAGTTAGATTTTTAAGTTGCCTAATTCACCCCCCCCCCCTCTTAGGCGTCCGCGTGTCCTACACTTGGTACCCATCACCATGACCTATTTTACCTAGAAAAAGCTACCAAAATACGGGCGCTAATAAGAGGCAAGTGCTCGAAAGAAGAAACCAACTACCTGGTGTCTTGCGTCTCTTTCCTCCCTTCCTTCCATCGCCCAGCGCCATCGGAATCGGTGGTCGGCTTTGTTGCATACTGCTCGTCGGTGATTTTCTGCACCGGCTAGGATGGCAGCAGGGGACTGATGGGGGAGGCATGGATGGCAGCAGTAGGGAGGTGGATGACAGTGGTGGAAGGCAAGGTGGACGACGGTGGTCGGATGGCAGCAGCAGGGAGGTGGACGAAGGCAGCGAAGGAATGGCCTTGGGTTTGGATGGATTTGGGGGGAAGCGGATGGCGGAGGTAGGGATGGTGGTGGCGGTTCAGATGGCGGCGGCAGGGAGGAGGACAACAGTGGTGGAAGGGGAGGTGGACGATAACGATGAAGGAGAGGCCTAGGGTTTGGATGGATTGGGGGAAGTGCGGCGCCAGGAGGGGAGGTGATGGGTGGGTTTGGATGGATATGGGTCCTGGCATGTGAAATTACTATCTACCCCTCAGGAGGTACACTGTCGGGGTCAACAAGCGAGGGTATAAGCGTCTTTTGTAGCCATGAAAATCCTGTTGTAGGCGCACCACCGTGCGAAACTAGCGACATTTTGTGCGCCACCGTGCAAATTGGAGTTGGGCTGGCCTCATTTTCAAGCCTAGTTAAGGATATATGTTTTTCTTTTTTCTTTTACTATCATAGATACATTTCGTTTGAAAATATAAATCAAAATAAATATGATGATTATGAAAAAGTCATCAACACCAAAGTTGTAAGACTCATCGAGATCTAGAACTTGTGTATTGGTCCTTTGTCCATTGGAGTTCATTTGATGAATCGAAATTTGAATTTCACAAAATGAGAACTTTCAAAATTAATTTTGGGTCAAGAACTGGTTTCAAATGAAAAATTAATCAACAAGAAAGTTGTAGAACTCATCGATATGTACAACTTTTGTTTTGATCATTACTCCATGTGACACATTTGAATAATTCAAATTTTGAATTTAAAGAAATGACAAATTCAAGCAAGATTTTGTAACACTAAATGATTTCAGCTGAAAAAATCATGAATACTAACATTGCATAACTCATCAAGATCTACAAATTTTATTTAGGTAATTTTTTCATTCGAGAAAGTGGTAGTATACATTATTCACGAATCCTAGAATGACTCACATAGTTTAAGAAACTATATGGGAGACTTGTCAAAATGGTACCACATGTTATTATCACTTTGTCGGATGACAAAATGACCTAAATAAAAGTTGTAGATCTTGATGAGTTATTCAACTTTGGTATTCATGACTTTTTTAGTTGACATCATTTAGTGTTAAAAAATCTTGCTTCTAGTTGTTATTTCTTGAAATTCAAAATTTGAATTGTTCAAACTTTGTCACATGAAAAGATTTTTCAAAATAATAGTAGTAAGAGCATAAGAACTTGATAGAGCATGATTTTAGAAATTTTTAGGAAAAAGAATCGTCTAATTTGAAGTTCGTATGAGGGAGAAAGACTAGTTACAAGTTTTATGCAAAGATTAAAAAGAAAAACTATCTTTGTTCATATGATTTGTGAAAACTTCTATATATAAGAACTTTGAACAGAATTTTGGGGGAGTAAATGATTTCAAATCAAAAGTTGTAAACAACAAAGTTGTAGAACTCATTGAGACCTACAATTTTGGTCTTGGTCATTTCTTCATCCGAATTTGTTTGGGTAATTTAAAATTTAAATTTCAAATTTTGATAAATTCGATTAGAATTTTGACATAGTAAAATAATGTCAAATGAAAAAGTGAGCAACAACAAAGTTGTACAACTCATCAAGATTTGAAACTTTTATTTGGTCATTTGTCCCTAACTCCTGTCCTTTGTCACCAATTTTTTTTTTAAAATGCCATTGTTTTTGGTCATTTTTAGCCCAGATTTTTTGCTCGTACTGACACTGTAGGCCCACTATCAGCCACCTGCAAAGGGGGGCATTTGACCCCGACCGTGACCCAGCGTGTGGATGCTGTCTCCACTCTCCATTCCGTCTCCTTCCCTACCCCATTCTCTACAGACCCTAGGCGGCGGCGGCGATTCGGCGGCGCAGCACTACTACGGCCCGCTCATCCATCTCGGTGGCGACCTCATGCTCAGAGGAAGTAAGACAAAGGGCGTTGTGACGGCAATGAGCTCGACGACGAGCGCCAGCAGATTGGAGGAGCAGTCTGACCTCCTAGATTGCCCATATTGCTTCATCCCTTTGGTTCGGATCAAGAGCAAGCTGCCATTAACCATGGATTGGACCTTCGTCAAGTGCCCCTACAGTGTCAAGGTAAAAATTCTTTGCATTGGTAGCTTGATCATGGAGGCTTGCTTTGTGATTGACGCAGCTATGATTTAGTGCAGGATGATGCTACTACCTGTAGATTCATCTAGTCTGAGGAGCAGTATGCAGTGTGGGCAGTGAAGTGACGCCAAGAATTGGCGAAGGCGGCCGCCATTGGTGCTCCACCCAAACTAATGCAAATGTCTGGTGAAGGAGACGCCGATTTGAGGCATGAAGTGAACACACTGAAGCAATTGGTTGACAGTCTTGTACTTGAAGTTTAGAACATGAAGATGGGAAAAGGTGTGCCAATGTAGGAAGTAGAGAATAGGAAGGAAATAGAGAACATGAAGTGGCAGATTGTAGTGGATTTTTTTTTGTTCTGGCGAAATTGGTTGTAGGTCTTCTGATTGGTGTCTTTTGTGCCCTCATTTGGAAATGATGGTAGTGTGTAATGGTTGTAGTGCTTAGTGTGTGTTCTCTGTGCCTTCAGATTGTAAGTTAATGTGACATTGTGCACTTTGCAATTATATGTGGTGTTTCAAGTTTCAACAACACTTTTGCAAATATATGTGGTCTGGGACATATATGTGTTCAAATACATAGTTTTCAGATATCATAT
The DNA here is from genome assembly GCA_904845875.1 of Miscanthus lutarioriparius. Taxonomy (NCBI): domain Eukaryota; kingdom Viridiplantae; phylum Streptophyta; class Magnoliopsida; order Poales; family Poaceae; genus Miscanthus; species Miscanthus lutarioriparius. Next base: position 72,333,529 of record CAJGYO010000017.1, on the reverse strand, counting down.
ATAGTTCACAAGATCACATATTACAGTTGACAAGAACCACATAGTTCACAAATTGGTCTCATACATAGTTAACTAGCAAATTCAATTCTAGGCATGATAGCAGTTCTAGAAAAGTTCACAAGACATTGTGCACAACTACATTCCAAGTGTCAGTGTTTTGAGTCACCAACTAATAAATTTCTAAATTGCGCGTCTGGCCCGGATGGTGTGCTCGGAGGACACAAAGATTTATACTAATTTGGGCAGAATGTCCCTACGTCTAGTGTGTTGCTGCTCATGTTACCGACACTAGTTTGTAGTAGGGGTTACAAATGGGCGAGAGAGGGACAAGTTCCCAAGTCTCTGGTGAAAAGAACGAATGGCGTAGAGTCTTGCTGAGCTTGTTCAGCTGTGTGCTCATTGTGCTGTGTGTTCGCCTTCTTTTCCTTGGGGCGTCCGGCTCCCCCTTTTATAGGTGAAGGGGAAGGCACCGGTTACAGAGACATAGAAGGAGAAAAGCTAAGGAGAATAAGGCCTCCTTTATGCGAGTCATGCCGACACTGTAGATGGTGATGGGGATCGCTCCACGCTGGGCTTCTGTTCACCACTGGTGCCATGCCCCGGCATCATCAGCTCATCGTGGCATCCCATCCTGTCCCGGCGGACGACACGGCGAACCGACGTGCCGGTCAGTGGCCGTATGGGGAGTAGGCAGCAAAATGACCTCGCACCCATCACTGTTGGCGATGTGAACTCCTGGGAGTGGCCTGTCGTGGCCATGGGTCACATCGAGACATGCCTGCTTCCTACCCAATGTCAGAAGTTTGACCTTGGGGTCGTACCTTCTGACCCATAGTGGTTGGAGGCGGTGTGGGCCCTTGTCGGGCGAGACAGAGCCCGCGCCCCAAGGATCAAGTGAGACGGAGCTCAGACCCTTAGGGGTCGGGCAAGACGGAGCCCGGACCCTCAGGGGTCTGGCGAGGTGGAATCCCTTTTAAGGGGTCAGGCAAAGCGGAGCCTGCACTCTAGCCTCGTGGGGGTTCGGCTTGGGTCAGCTGGTGACTGACTCTAGATTCTCAGTGGCCAATCCATATAGTTCTCGAGTCCATTCTACCGGTCCCAAGGGCTCTCTGCCTTTCTTTGAGGAAAACCATGGATTGTAAACCAATTGAGACTCGAACATGGGCTAGGATGCTCGTGGCGCTCGTGCACCCAGGTACTAGCTGCTTGCAGGCCCATCCCTTTCCACCCCTCACTCTAAAGGTGCCTTGGAGCAGTTGTCAACATGTCGGTGGGCCAACCTTTGAACTCCTGGGCCTGAATGGGCCGTGGGAGCATTTTCAGGTCCATACCCCTACTTACTTACGATGGTTCTTGGCCCATCGACCGGGTAAACCGTGATATGGCAAGGGACGGGCTTCACTTTGGTGTTTACTGATCGTTCGTGATCGCCCATTCTTGTTATGAGAACATCGATTTGGCGGCAATGAGCCAAGGCTTCGTGCTCGTCTACACCGACGCCGAGCTAGATGACATCGAGGAGGCGGTGCCCCCCTGGCGCATGACCTTTCTGCAAAGATAGAAGATGAAATCATCCCCTCAAGGGGGTTAGTTTAGTCAGATAGGTCTAGTGGCATATTTGTAATGAGCGGACAAGTTCTAGCCCTTTCGTTTTGTTTAAACAAACTTGTTTTTCTCCCTTTTTATGTGTAAAAAGGGTTAATGCATTTCGACCCTTTATGTTGTTAAGACTGTAGAGCCCGAGGTGCGGGCGAAAAACTCAGATCACGCTGGTGAGCAAGAGTGGCGAAGTCGTTGGGGCGTAGGTTTCTTACAGTCCGACCAGTTTTACTTAGCGTTTGTTTCCGCACACCTTGCTCTAGATTCTTAATATGAGAAAGGGTTGGGCAAAGTGGTTGTTTCTGAATAGGTATATATATACCCTTATCAGCCCCCGAGTGAGGCCTAACCCTTGCCATCACTGGGGTCGGTTGTCACCAAAGATCGAGGAGGCGGTAGCGAAACCAGTAACAGAAATTGTTTTTCATTTTAGAAACAACATTCTTAATTTTTGTAAGTATATGCATGGATTGGGGGTAAAGCTACATAGATGTTCGATGTTCCATGCGTTGATGAAGACTTCACCATCGATGGTCTTGAGCTTATAGGTGCCTGGTCGGAGGATCTTCACGACGACGTACAGTCCCTCCCACGGCGGAGAGAGCTTGTGGCAGTCCTTGTTGCTCTAGACAAGGTGGAGCACCAGATCCCTAATGTTGAAGGCCTGACCCCACACCCGATGGCTATGGTACCAACGCAATGCCTACTAGTACTTAGCCGAGCGAAGGAGGGCAATGTCATGCGTCAGACATGAACCGCTTCATGAGGACGCAGTCCTTGTACATGTGCTTGACGGGGAAGGCATGGTTCAGATATGGCCCTTCGAGTAGCCTCTGGAAGTGGTCTGAGGTACCCTCGATGGGCTCCCGACCCCTCTTGTGATCAGCGGTGGCCATGAGCAAGCTCTCGTGCCACTGCTTGTTCTTCTTCTTGTTGGGGCAGTTAGAAGCGCCTTCGCCGACGTCCTCATCTCGCTTCACCTTGCCCTTGGAGTGGTCGAAGATAGCTCCGTCCGCCTCCTCTCCTGAGGCATGGCTGGTGGTGATGTCGAGGAGCTCCTTGGTGGTCCTCAGACCCTTGTGGCCCAACTTGTGGACTAGGGACTCACAAGTGGTCCTAGACAAGAAGGCTCTAATGACGTCGGCGTCGGCCATGTTAGGCAGTTCATTGCACTACCGGGAGAAGCCTCAGATGTACTCGCGGAGAGTTTCTCCATACTTCTGCCGGTAGTTTTAAGGTCCCATGGGTTCCTAGGGCACGTATAGGTGCCCTAGAAGTTGCCCACAAAGATCTCTTTTAGGTCCGCTCAACTATGGATGTGATTGGGCGGAAGGTGCTTCAGCCATGTTCACGCTGAGTCAGCGAGGAATAGGGGGAGATTGCGGATAATGAAGCTGTCACTATCTGCACCACCGGCCTAGCAGGCAAGCCGATTGTCCTCGAGCCACAACCCAGGGTCTGTTTCCTTAGAGTACTTTATGGCATTGGTCGGTGGCCGATATCATGGCGGGAAGGGCTCATTGAGGATGTGCCTGCCGAAGGCCTGAGGCCCCGATAGGCCGGGGATAGGGCTCCGGTCTTTGGCACTATTGTAGCACCTGCCCCGATGAGGGTGGTAGCCATGATTGGCTCTCCCCTCTTGTCATCCCATCAGCGCCTGCTGACGTTCAGGGTGTCGCAGGCATCGCAGTCGTGGCCAAGGCGCTCGCATACCAGGACCACAACTCACTTCCTGTCGCCGCGTGGTGCCTGGTGGTCGGAGACATCTTTGTTGCGTAGCCCCGATGGCGCATGGTGGCCGGCGTCGAGCTCACATCGTCAGGACAACGAGCTCTTTGCTTGCTACACCGCGGCATGGTTGAGTAACATGCAGATCTCCTGCCCGAGGTCTGCACGTTCTTGCTCGAGTTTGAGCCACGCCTAATCGATATCCTGGCATTGCGCTCATAGGTGCTCCTCCTGCATGTGCAAAAAAGCCTCCGCACCTTCGTCGTCGTCGTCGTCACGCACAGTGGGTCAACCCCTTGATCATGGATGCTCTTGATGCGCCCCTCGGGGGTCTCTACCATGAAGCATTCCCACAAGGGGTAATGGCTTCCCATACCGGAGTTGGAGTCAGAGAAGGATTCTGAGCCCCCCATGAGAAGGTCGTGGAATGATTCCACAATGTATTCTATCATCCCTACGAACTCATCATTCATGAAGGATGAGTGCATGCACTGCGCCACAAGGTGGCCAACGGCCTTTGCAGCATTGCGGAGACCGAACGGGAACGTTGTCGGGGCATTCCGGATGAGGTGTTCTAGAGAGAGCGGTTCCCTCCTAGCAAGCTACGCCATGATGTTGGCGAACGAGAAGGTGAGGTAGCGTAGGTCCTCTCGGGATGGTTGGGGTCCTAGGAAGGCATTGAGCTAGCGCTCTGACCTCCCATAATCAAAGTCAAGGAGCTGGTCACTCCCGAGGGCATGGGCCTCTGGTGCGTGCAGCTACAGCTCCTTAAACGCCTCATCGACCACATCGAGGCTGTTGGAATGAAGAGGCTGCACGGTGGCGGGAGCCTACGTCAGCTCTCCCTCCATCGTGATGATGAAGTCCAATCTCCCAAAGTGTACGCACGCTCCTGGGACCCAGCTGATGATGTGGCTAGCCATCTAGGGTCTGGTTTGGATGTCGAGACGCACAAAAGGCCCCTACCTAGCACGCCAACTGTCGGTGTTTCGAGTCACCAACTAATAAATTTCTAGATTGCACGTCTAGCCTGGATGGTGTGCTCGGAGGACACAAAGATTTATACCGGTTCAGGCAGAATGTCTCTACGTCTAGTGTGTTGCTGCTCGTGTTACTGACACTAGTTTGTAGTAGGGGTTACAAACAGGCGAGAGAGGGATAAGTTCCCAAGTCTCTGGTGAAAAGAAAGAATGGCGTAGAGTCTTGTTGAGCTTGTTCAGCTGTGTGCTTGTTGTGCTGTGTGTTCGCCTTCATTTCCTTGGGGCTGAGCTTGTTGTGCTATCGTGCGTGGCCAAGGCAGTTTTAGGGATCGGGCGAGGAGAGCTCATGGACTCGGGCGTCGGGCGCGGTCGAGGGATCGGGCGAGGCGGACTCGCGGACCATCGTGCGTGGCCAAGGCAGTTTTAGGGATCGGGCAAGGCAAGCTCGTAGACCCGGGCATCAGGCGCGGCCAAGGGATCGGGCGAGGCGGACTCACGGACCGTCGTGCGTGGCCGAGGTAGTTTAGGGATCGGGTGAGGCGAGCTCGCGGACCCGGGTGTCAGGCACGGCCGCGGGATCAAGCAAGGTGGACTTGCAGACTGTCGTGCGCGGTTGAGGTAGTTTTAGGGATCGGGCGAGGTGAGCTCATGGACCCGGGCATTGGGCGCGGCCGAGGGATCGGGTGAGGCGGACTTGCGGACCATCGTGCACGGCCGAGGTAGTTTTAGGGATCGGGCGAGGTGAGCTCGTGGACCCAGGCGTCGGGCACGGTCGAGGCGGACTCGCGGACCATCGTGCGCGGCCAAGGCAGGAGTCACGGACCTAGGAGCAGCCAAGGTGCTTGGGCGTCTTGAGCCCCTAAGTCCCATTGGGCTTGGTAGGGGTTGGTTGAGTTTTGTGCGTTACCCCGTCCATGGTTTCTCACAATTAGAGGGGCAAAGCTAACGTCACTTTCCTCGATGGCTCGAGTGACGTGCTCAGTGAGCTCGCTATCGGGTACGTTCGAGTGAAGTCTGGGTCCGTTGTTCATGACGGGGTCAGCATAGCCCTCATGTGGCACTCCACTGCTCCTTAACCTGCAACCCGACAGATGCCTAGGTCATTCCGGAGACCAATCTGGGTGGCCCGCTGGCCTCCCATCAATGGAGATTCTATGGGTTTGGCGGAGGTTAGGATCGAACGAGAAGGTTGAGATGACCCTGTCTGCTTCGGGGCAGAATAGGCGAGAGCCGCTCGGGGCTCACCTGCGTTTTCTCCCCTATCTCTGTTTGATGTGAGGTGGCCTCGAGCCCTTTGTGGGCCGGTCTTTGAACCCCGGTCGGTCGTTGCTCATGTTGAATGAGGCAACTGCCACTTCGTGGCGCAACACAGAGCGTTGTGATGCATTTAACTGCATATGCGATGCTTTTGGATGTATGAAATGAATGAATGCGTGCATGGATGAATGAATGCTCGTATAAAGAAATAGTGGGGTTTGGTAATGTTACCTTGATGACTCGAGTGACGGGGTTTGAGGAGCTCCTATCGGATATGTCCGACTGGGATCCACGCTTGTCATTCGTGACAGAGTTGGCATGGCCCACATGGGGAGTCCCTCTGCTCCTTACCTATCTCTCAGCATTTGCCTGAGCCATCCGATCGACTCAGGAAGCCTAATGGTCTCTCCTAGGCGGAGATCCCGTAGTTGGGCCTTTCCAAATCTCGCTTGGGAAGGCAGAGGGCCGCCTGCACGTGGTGGCTCTTTGTTTCTCGCGCTGGGTGTGCGGTAGTGGTGGGCCATACCCAGGCCACGTCCCGTCTGACTAGGCGCCATTCCGTCGGGCAGGGTGCGTCCCATCGGTTAGGGCGTGTCCCGTCGTTTCCCATCCGCATTGAATAGGGGAAGGGAGAGGGTTTTTCACCCCAATCCTTTGCCCTTCTTCAACTGCTGCATCTCCTCCTTAAATAGGGGAAGGGAGAGGGAAAGGAGAACTCACAGACCTGTTCATGATTTTGGAGCCTAATGTCGAGGTGGAGGTCATCTAGCATAGATGAGGTGCTGCTGGCCGCCTTCGCTGAGAAGGGGCCGCTTCCATCGAAGGAGGTGGCGCACTAGAGGGTACTACACATCGCTGGCTTTGTCACCGTCTGCGAGGCTTTCGTCGGGGTGGAGCCATACGTGGACTCGTTCCAGCAAATCTTCTCTGGGCGAGTCTTGACGGAGGGGAAGATGCTCAGGACTGCGCTAGTGGGGGGTTTCGCCCTTACAGCCGCTCAGGTTGGCCAGTTCATAAAGTTTGATGAGACATCCTCCAGCCACAGTGACCATACTTCAGCAGGCAGCGTCCCTATCTAGGACCTACCTCGATTGCAAGAGAAGGTCCGGAGCACCATGCTCTTCTGTTGAGCATCTATGGATGCAACGTCCTTGAGGACGCTCATCGAAGTCGAGGGAGCAGAACCGGGCAGGGCCCTTGCGGTGGTGATTATGTCCGGCGGTATGTGCTGCAACCTCACCTTTAGCCGATGCCGCCGAGCGGCCACAGTAGCATTTAGAGTAGAAGTAGCCAGCAAATGTAATCGTTACGTTTGTGGGGGAGCCCCCGTGTGAACAGTTTTTGTATCAATGGATACATCAGTTCTGCTTTGTGATAGAATCACTATCCGTCTCTTGTTTTTTATCCTAGCATAGCTTTGTTTTTATCCTTTATTTTTTTGCACCTGTCCGTTCGTTCCATAGGATGCAACTTTAAGAACCCAGGCGTGGCCCGCGAGGCTCGGTTGCTCGTAACCGTAGGTCATGGCGGGGTGCGCTCGGTCGGGAGTAAAAACAAAGTTACGTAGCGTAATCAAAGGAATGGAATGCCCTTTCGTTTGGGCGAAAAGTTTTTACCATGTGATAATAAAAAGAGAGGTGGTATTGTACCCTCATGGAGCCCCCGAGTGACTCGGGTCGAAAGTGTTCAGGCTGGGGCGCTTTACAAGAGCAAGCATTGAATAAAAGCGGTAAGACCAAATTTAGGGGGAAAACGACGTAGCTGTTTAATGTTCCAAGTGTTGGTGAGAACGTTGCCGTTGTCGTCCTTCAGTCGGTAGGCGCCCAGTCAGATCACCTCATCCACCATATAGGGACCTTCCCATGGTGGAGAGAGTTTGTGCTTCTCCTTCATTGATTGGGTCCTCTAGAGTACGAGATCACTAACTTCAAGGATCATCCCCCTGATCTTCCTTTCATGGTACCTGTGGAGAGTTTGCTGGTAGCGAGCGGAGCGGATGACGGTCGTCTCGCGGACATCCTCGAGCAGTTCAACTACGTCTTGCTGAGCCTCCGCGGCTCGGTCACGGTCGAAAGCCTTTACTCTTGGGGCACCATGGTCGAGGTCGGAGGGCAGCAGTACTTTAGCTTCGTAGGCCAGGAAGAAGGGTGTGAACCCTGTGGATTGGTTCGGGGTCGTTCATAGGCTCCAGAGGATCGCTGGGAGCTCTGCAATCCAACGCCCGGTGTACTTGTTGAGTCGATCGAACATGCGTGGCTTAAGTCTTTGGAGGATCATGCCATTGGCACGCTCGACCTGACCGTTAGTACGTGGATGTCCGACCGAGGCCTAGTCGATCCTGATGCCATATCCATCACTAAAGTCCAGGAACTTCTTCCCGGTGAAGTTTGTTCCGTGGTCAGTGATGATACAGTTAGGAATGCCGTACCGGTAGATGATGTCGAGGAAGAATTTGACCGCCTCTTCTGAGCAGATGTTGGTGATGGGTTTAGCCTCTATCGACTTGGTGAACTTGTCGACTTCTATGAGTAGGTGAGTGAAGCCGTCCGAGCCTTTTTTAAGGGGTCCTACCATGTCGAGGCCCTAGACCATGAATGGCTAGGTGATGGGGATGGTTTGAAGCTCCTGTGCCGGCAAATGGGTTTGCCAAGCGTAGAACTGGCATCCTTCACACCTGCGGATGACCTCTTTTGCATCTCATAGCGCGGTGGGCTAGTAAAAACCTTAACGAAAGGCTTTTCTGACCAGCGACCTCGAGGCCGCATGATGTCCCCAGATTCCGGCAAGGACCTAGAGGAGAAGCTATTTCCCTTGGTTGGCAGGGATGCACTTCATGAGTATCCCCGATGGACTTTGTTTGTAGAGTTTGTCATCGAGCGTGACGAAGGTCTTCGTGCGTCGAGTGATCCATCGTGCTTTAGTCCTCTCGGGTGGGAGAACCTCCTCGAGGAGAAAGGCGAGTAGCGGTGCTCGCCAGTCGGTTTGATCGCGTGCCGTCATGTTGACGTCGGCGGGCGACGCTGCCATGGAAGTACTGGGGTTAGAGCCCCCGGTCGCTGGGTTGGCATCGGGGTGTGTCTAGATCGGTCCTTCTAGGATGTGGGCGGATGGCTCGTGGAGGTCATTGACGAAGACCCCGTCCGGAGATGGGATCCGCCTGGCAGCCAATTTCGTGAGAAAATTGGCGTCGTCATTGTCCTTTCGGGGGACATGATGGAGCTCGATCCCCTAGAATTTGTCATCAAGCTTGTGCATCTCCTAGTAGTATGCTGTCATGAGAGGGCTTTTGCAGGAGGACTCCTTCATGATTTGGTCAATGACCAACTCCGAGTCACCGTGGACGTAGAGCCACGTAGCGCCGAGCTCGATGGTGATGCGTAGTCCGTTGATGAGGGCCTCATACTCCACGACATTGTTTGAGGCCAAGAAATGGAGGCGGATGGCGTAGCGGAGCCTACTCCCGTCCGGGGAGATCAGAACCACTCCAGCCCCTGAGACGGGCGCCATAACAGACCCGTCGAAGTACATCATCCAGTACTCGTGGGTGACATCTGGGGTCGGTAGCTGGACCTCCATCCATTCGGCGACAAAATCCACGAGAGCCTGAGACTTAATAGCGGTATGGGGGATTTACCTGATGTCGTGGCCCATGAGTTTGAGTGCCCACTTGAAGATCCATCCCGCGGTGTCGCGATTGCGGATGATGTCTCCGAGTGGGTATGAAGTGACAACCGCGACTTCGTGGTCGGTGAAGTAGTGTAGGAGCTTTTGGGTCACCATCAGCACGGCATATAGGAGTTTCTGCACCTAGGGGTACCGGACCTTGGGGTTGGTGAGTGCCTCCCTGATGAAGTATATGGATCGCTGGACCTTAAGGTGGTGTCCCATCTCCTCCCTTTCAATGACCAGGGTGGCGCTCACCACATGGTTGCTTGTTGTGACGAAGAGGACGAGGGGTTCTCTAGGTTCAGGAGCGACGAGGATTGGGGACATTGTCAGTGACGCTTTGAGGCTCTCTAGAGCCTACTGAGCTTCCTCAGTCTAGATGAAGGCGTCCATCTTTTTGAGGAGCTTGTAGAGCAGCATCCCCCATTCGCCGAGCCGGGAGATGAATCGGCTCAGGGCAGCCAGACAGCCAGTGAGCCTTTGTACACCCTTGACGTTGCGTATAGGGCCCATGTTGGAGATGGCCGTGATCTTTTTAGGGTTGGCCTCGATGCCGCGCTTGGACACAATGTATCCAAGCAGCTTCCCCTTCGGAACCCCGAAAACACATTTTTCAGGGTTCAGCTTGATGTTTAACCTTCGGAGGTTCACGAATGTCGCGGCCAAGTTTGCGATTAGGTCGCAAGCTTGAGCTGTTTTGACCACTATGTCATCAACATAGACAACAATGGTTGGTTTTGGTCGGTTGACCTGATCAGGTTGGTCAAGCGGGTCGATTTGGTCGGCGAAGCATTGCTGCATGCACCGTTGATAGGTGGCGCCAGCGTTCTTCAGGTCGAAAGGCATGGTTACTTAGTAGTACGAACCATACGGGATGATGAATGAGGTTGCAAGCTGATCGGATTCTTTCATCGCAATCTAGTGATAACCTGAGTAGGCATCCAGAAAGGAGAGGATCTCGCAACCCGAGATGGAGTCGACTATCTGGTCTATGCGCGGAAAAGGAAAGTGATCCTTCAGACATGCCATGTTGAGGCCAGTATAGTCAACGCACATTCTCCATTTCCTGGTCTTCTATTTAACAAGAACAGGATTGGCAAGCCAGTTGGAGTGGTATACCTCTCTGATGAATCCGGCTGCTAGGAGTTTGGCAATTTCTTCGCCTATGGCCCTACGCTTCTCGTCGTCAAAGCGACGTGGCCTCCTATGCCGCGCTTGGCGGCTGTAGCGGTGAGCGGATGGAGCAATCCATCTGGTGTGTCCCCACCCCCTGGTGGGGAGAGAGGTTATGAGTCATAGTCATGATAGGGAGCTCTCCGCCTATTGAAAGACGGCGGCTTCCACCAGCGCCCGGAGGTTTCGGTGGATCGCCCTCTCCTCAGGGCCGACGGGCTCGGGAACACCGCGCAGAACCATCACCGTAGTGGCGATGTTCTGGCTTGCTCGAGGGAACTATGGGGGGTCATTCCCCCCGTCCATGATGTTGCGCTGGACCTGACGGGCGCGCTCTCGGGCGTCGTTCGCCGGGTCATGCGCGCGCGGCGCAACGTGCTGCGCCGAGCACACCGACACAGGTGGCGGCTAGTTCTGCCGCCTTTGTCGTAGCTCCTCACCGTGCTCTTGCACACACGTGAAAGCCCCCACGCGAGGGTCCAAAGGGGTGTGGGTCTATACAGACTCCGCTACCACCGGTGGCTGTCCCAGAGCGTCTGCCATAGCGCACTCTCGGGACGAACGGTGGCTAGGTGCCACATCGTTGATGCTAGAGCAATCACTCTCAACCTTGTCATCTATGAGTTCATAGAAATGGGTGGGAGCATACCTCGCCATTCCCATGAATTTGGATGTGAGGGGGCACCAGCGTCCTTTGGAGCCCCCGAGCATACGTGTCCGCGGGGGATGCGAGGTCGTAGGAGAACTGGTCATACGGTGGTTGCGGTGCGAACAATGCGGTCCCTCGGATAATCGGTGGAAGATAGTAAATAGTGAGTAAATAATAGCATGTACATTACTCACAGCGGGGTTTGAGCAGAGCGTTTGCTCGGAATGAAGCGTAGTTGCCTCGTTGTTGAAGTCATGATGTGTCTCGAAGCCGATGGAGGGCGCCCCTCCGACGAGCGCCGGAACAAGTGCCTCCTCGTGGAGGTGTAGTACACCAAGCCGGTCGGCGATGAAGTCCAGGCTTCCGAAGAGGAAGGCCTGGGACGGCTCGAAGACGGGTGGAACCCACATCCCAATAGGTGGGAGTGTGGGAAACTCCAGTGAGCCGAAGCGAGTCGTATCGTTTAATCCCGCCATGGCGAAGATGGCGAAAAAGTGGGCCATTCGATGACCAAAAGCGTGAACGTACAGCGTCTTCCCCACGGACGGTGCCAACTGTTGATGCAGAAAATGACCAACACATAAATATTTGTAGTTTTGCCGTATGTTGTGATCGGATGTGGCATAGCACTCAATGACACAGGGTTTATACTGGTTTAGGCAATGTGCCCTACGTCCAGTTTGAGTCGGTCGGTGACTTTATTCCTAAGCCCAGGTGCTCGAAGTTTGCAACGGGGTTACAAATGAGGAGGAGAAAGATGGGGGTGCAAGAGGCCTGGTCGGACTCTAGTCTGAAGAACCGAGAGAGACAGGACTTCCGCTATGTGCTAAGTGTTCGAGCGTGTGCTCGAGGTCGGAACCTGGTGGTTCTGTTGTTGTGTGTTGAATTGATCCTAAGTTATCGATCTGCCCTATTCAAAGAGAGTGCGTCCCCTTTTATAGATGAAGGGGATGGCCATACAAGAGAGAGAGAGAGAGAGTACGTAAGCTACTAAGCCTTGCTGCTCACGTTGTCGGGTACAAGGTGATTGTAGGCGCCCATAATACTGTTGATGTCAGACGTATGTGGGAGGTTTTACCGTGTCCTACCAGGTATGGTAAATGTCGGTGCCCACAACATTGTGGATGCCCAGATGCATGTGGGGGGCCTTACTGTGTTTGTCTGGTATGGGAATTGATAGCGCCCATAACACTATAGGGTAAAACTTTGGCGCCCACAACACTGCTTGGTTCTGATATGCCTGGAAGGTTGCAGGGCACCCTTATGACATGCCCTATCAGTACTGTCCTGCAAGTGTATAGGGTATGGTCCTCGGTATTGCAGTTGACTTGAGCGACCTGTCTTACTTGCTCCGGCAGTTTCCTGGTCTTCACCAAGCGGGCATCCCCGGTCGGTTGGTCCCAGTCGGCTCCGACTGCGCCAGTTGGAGAAGAGCTATAAGCAGAGGTTCGGTGCATCCCCGGTCGAAGACGTGGGTCGGAGTCGGAGGTAGCGTTGGCCAGGCCTTCCGGTCAGAGAGGCAGGCCAAAGTCAGAAACGGGCGTCGTTCCTCCTTGGCTAGGTCTTCCGATCGAAGATTGGATCACCCTTTGGCCTGTCGCTTGGTATTTGGGCTGGCTCAGGAGTTGCGCGTCATTTGTAACGTCGTCTGCTGGGCTGAGCCTTTGCTGGGAAGCTAGTCATGAGGGTCCCCAGGTTTATGAACCCGACAGGAGGCTTTTCCGGACAGGAGGACTCTGAGGGCCTTGGCCTTCTTTTGTAGCCCACGGCGTGTCCTGGTAGGACGGCACTTCCCTTTTGTCGTGATCGGACTTCTTGGGGGTATGTGACCATAGGATTTGAGGGTCGGAAAAGATTTCTCGTTTCCGACCCTCCCCTAGGATCCGAGCCATCGTCCTGCGACCACATATTCGGTTTCCTTGTGAGTCCAACTTCCCTCGAGCCCCCACGCATTGTAGGGGTCCAGTCGAGGGGTCAGCTCATCTTTGTGATCATCATCCCTCAAGTGTTTTTTTGATAAACCAGAGGGGCTGAGCCGTGCCACATTTTTCCTCGATGGACAAAACATGGTTCTCGGTGAGCTATTAATGGGCTAGTCTGAGTGGGGCCCCGGCTTCCTATTCGCAGGGGTCTGGCTTGGGTCAGCTGGTGACCGACTCTAGATTCTCAGCGGCTAATCCATATAGTTCTCGAGTCCATTCGACCGGTCCCAAGGGCTCTCTATGTTTCTTCGAGGAAAAACCATGGATTGTAAACCGACCAAGACTAGAACATGGGCCGGGATGCCCGTGGCGCTCGTGCGCCCGGGTACTGGCCACTAGCGAGCCCATCCCTTTCCACCCCTCACTCTAAAGGTGCCTTGGAGTGGTTGTCAACCCATCGGTGGGCCAACCTTTGAACTCCTAGGCCTGAATGGGCCATGGGAGCATTTTCAGCTCTGTATCCCTACTTACCTATGATGGTTCTTGGCCCATCGACCGAGTGAATCGTGATATGGCAAGGGACGGCCTTCACTTTGGTGTTTACCGATCGTTCGCGATCGCCCATTCTTATTACGAGAACATCGATTTGGCGACAATGAGCCAAGGCTTCGCGTCCGTCTACATCGACGCCGAACTAGACAACATCGAGGAGGCGGTGGCCCCCCTAGCACATGACCTTTCTACAAACATAGAAGATGAAATCATCCCCTTGAGGGGTTAGTTTAGTCAGATGTCTATGGTCAAATGTTTGGACAACTTGCCAATTGTTACCAAATCTTGTATCTGGCAAATAGAACACCTTTCTAGCCTGAGTAGCTAGAATTAAAGAATCATCTTTGTACCATAGACTTCCAACATTGATGCTTTTAAAGAACCCATCATCTCTCAGAGCATTCTTCCCATCCAGTTTATACCAATCACATTTGAACAAGACAACTGACATGTCATCACCATTATAATCTAAATGGATGATCTCTTTTATTTTTCCATAAAACTCAATGAGCTCAGAGTTATGTGTACCTAGTGACATTACTCCACTATTCTGAGACTTCTTATTCGTATCACAGTCAATAGTGTTAAACCGCACCCCATTAACTATACATGACTTGTACTTCTTGATTCTTAAATCAGGACCACATGCCAAGGAAAAGATGTCATCATCTACCATTTCTTCATCTGTATTCTTTCTCAGCATTTGGCATACAACATAGAACAACAAACATTAGTAGAATGCACAGTACAATGTTGATAATAATTTGCAAAAGATGCTGAATGAAATCTAACCAGGTTCCTGAACCATGTCTGGAATCCTTTTTGAAGTGTTTTTTCAATGTTACACACCCCTTTCCCTCTCTAATTCATCCTTGAACATTCTGTTAAAACCAAAAAAGTGTCAAAAAATTAAATGGCCCATATGAACAAGAGGAAGGGAGCATATAGCATAGTACATAAGTGATAACATACTTGATATATTCCTCAACTTGACTACAGTTGTTCAGAACATACCACACCATTTCATCTAATCCACCATCATCATACACTAATTCTGCTGCTGAAGTAAATCTCACTCCATGCCCAAACACATCTGCACCATAGGCTTCTTCATCAGAAAAACTAACATTTCTCTGTTCTCTATTAAATCTTGTTTCGACATCGTCCATGTACTTGGAGCAAAATGGTAGGCATTCATCTACAATATATGCCTCTGCAATGGAACCTTCTGGTCTTGCCCTATTCCTCACATAGCGCTTTAAAGTGTACAAACGCCTTTCAACTGGGTACATCCACCCATACTGCATAGGACCTCCGAGCAGCGCCTCCTCAGGCAAATGTATAGGAAGGTGCATCATCACATCAAAAAGAGCTAGGGGAAAAATTCTCAAGCTTGCACAATAATACAGTGATTTCTTCATTCATTTTAGCTAACACATCCTTGTTCAGAGTTTTGCTACACAATTGCTTAAAAAAGTTTCCCAACTCAGCTACTGCTTCATATATATCCTTGTCAACAAAGCCTCTTAAAGCAGCAGGTAAGATTCTTTGCAAAAGAATATGACAATCATGTGTTTTTAGGCCTTGTACCTTGCTTCCATCAGCATTAACACATCTTGATATGTTCGAAGCGTAGCCATCTAGAAACTTGACCTCCCATAAAAAATACAAAAGGCAACCTTTTTTTCTTTAGACAAGGTGTATCTAGCTTGAGGCATCTCAGAAGTATCTCCTTCATCTCTGAACTGCAACTTTTCTTTAATTCCTAAATCACTAAGGTCAAGCCTAGCATTCACTGTGTCCTTTGTCTTCCCATGTATATCGAGAATTGTGCCAGCCAAGCTTTCACATATGTTCTTCTCAATGTGCATGACATCAAGATTATGTCTAACCTTTAAATTTTTCCAATACTCCAAATCCCACAGGCAAACTCTCTTGCTCCAAATTTTCACACTAGCAGTTTTGTCACTATCCAAGGCAGAACGCTTCCTTTTCCTGCTCTCCTTTTGCTTGATCCCAGGTTTGACATGTCTAACCTTCTCTAATTCTGCTAGTAGCTCTTCTTTGGTAAATTTACCTGGCGGATCATTGGTTCCATGAAGGCCACTGTATTCATTGTTCCTCCTCAAACGATGTCCACTTGGCAAGGAAATGGTAGTGTCCAATATATGCAATTTTATTCCTTAGTGCATAAGAGAGGATTCTTGTCACAGTGAATACAAGCAAAATAGCCTTTCGTGGTATGCCCAGACAAAGTAGCCAGAGCTGGGTAATCATGAATGCACCATAACACTACCGCACGAAGTTTGAACTATTTGTCAATAATAGCATCATAAGTATGCACACCCTTCCAAAGGTCAATCAATTCTTCAACAAGAGACTACAGAAATAAATCAAAGTCTTTCCCAGGGGAACACGGACCTGGAATCAACAGAGCTATCATTACATTGGACTGATCCATGCATGCCCAAGGTGGAAGGTTGTATGGCACAACAAATACAGGCCACATGCTGTACTTCGTGTTAAAATTGCCAAAGGGATTGAATCCATCAGTAGCTAGCCCAAGTTTGAGGTTTCTAGCTTCTTCAACAAAATCTAGATATTCCGTGTGTAAATCTTGCCAAGCCTCACCATCAGCTGGATGACTCATTTCCTTCTCACTAGGCTACCTCTTTAACTTGTGCCAATGTGCTTGTTCTGAACCCTCCTTGGTTACAAACAGCCTCTGTAGCCTAGGCACCAATGGAAAATGCCTCAACACTTTCTGTGGAATCTTCTTCCTCTGTGGGTCTTTCCATCTTGACAAACCACAAACTGGGCAATTGTCATGATTAGAATAATCCTTTTGAAACAGAATGCAGTTGTTGTAGCACACATGGATCGATTCATATCCAAGACCTAATTCCTTTATAATGTTCTTTGGTTCATGGTATGAGGTTGGTAGTGTATTAAACTCTGGGAATGCATCAACTAGTAGCTTCACGAAAGCAGAAAGTGCACTATTGGTAATCCTATAAAATGACTTCATATGAAGTAGCTTTGCCACAAAGGAGAACTTTGAAAATTTGGTACAACCAGGATAAAGCTGACACTTAGCCTCCTTTATTAGATTTTTCAAAAAAGAGGATTGGCGGTTTCCATCATTGTTTCCATTTTTAGTTTTAGAGTCATGACTACCATGTCCTTGTGCAGTTTGTAGCTCCCTAAGCAAAATATCTAACCGATCAACACCATTGTTGTCATTCTCAGCCACACCAATGGAATCCTCATCAATGTCAAAAACAAGAATAGAAGCAGGGACTTCATTAACATGTACACTAATGTCCTCTCCGTGATGTACCCACCGAGTATATGTACAGTCCATGCCATTCATCAAAATGTGATTCTTCACAGTGGGCTGGTGCAGGTACTTCTGATTAAGGCATCTAGTACATGGGCAGAGAATCTCAGCATCCTCACCAAATTTTTCTTTAATGAAATCCATAAATTGTTTGACACCATTGACATATTCAGTGGGAAATAATGTGTTGTGCACCCAACTTCTATCCATCTGACAATGCATTGCGGAAGCACAAATTTTAATAAGCGTGCACACAATTCATATGCTGCAGTATAAGAAAATCAAAGAGAAGATGGCATACATGGCAAGTTTGGAGGAAGGCAGCCGGCGGCGGGAAGTCACCTTGCAGCGGCGTGGTCGGCTATCGGAGCAGCACGGCGAGGTGTGCTGTCGGTGTGTCGCGGGGCGGGGAAGTGTGTGTCGGTGCGGTGCGGTGAGGTTGGGGGCGGCGCGGCGAGGTTTGGTGCGGCGCGGCGAGGATTGGGGCGGCGCGGCGTGGTGTGTGTGTCTGTTGTCGGAGGGATTCAGGGATTAGGGATTATATTTGCTGAAGTCAACGATGTTTCAATATGAGATATGTAATCTAGTTTCTAACATAATAGAACGAAGTAGTGCAGTGGTGAGGCATGCGGTATGGAAGTGGGAGGTCTTAGGTTCGACTCTGAAGCGCCGCACAATTTTTTGAACTAGCCATTTAACAAACAAATGGCTCAAGGCCACGTCAGCATGACACGCTGGCATCCAACGTGTCAAGAGAGCCAAGGTCTGGTTTGGGCAATCTGTGATGGAAATAAAATCAGTCACAGAAAAACTGTCACGGATCAACACAATTCTTATAGTGTATTCATGCAACTGCTCCTCTCCCTGTGCCTCACTGCTTTCATAATCTACAACTTTCACAAAGGAGCTACAACTTTCACAAAGGAGCTATATTTTAACCATGACATTAAGATGGCCTAATCCATAGTTAAAAACAGAGTTCAGAATCTACTCGAGAATTGAATCATTAAAATTCATATTTTCATATCTCGAAATCCTTTAAGTCCAAAATTTATGAAATTTAACGATGGAGAAGATAATTTGATAACCTACAACTTTAATATATGCACTTTTACAAAAAGAGCCAATTAAATGTCCCTCAGCATGACCAAATCTTAAGTGGAAATCCTACTGAGCAAATAGTACATTGAAATTTAAAAAACTATACCTTTAGTTTCCATTATCCAAAAATCATGAGCTTTACCAATCTAGAAAGCTAACAAAAAGTACTACAAGTATCTTACAATTTATGAAGTCCTATCATGCCTCTAAGGTTCTCAAAAACCTTACAGATCCAGTTCTATCCAGAACTTTGTTAGAGAATGATAGCCAGCTTAGAAAAATCATATCTCTCAAAACATTTGGGCTAAAATCATGAAATTTCACAAGCTAACAGATCGTAAGGTACTCTACAACTTTGTAGTTCATCTACAACATTCAATTCAGATTCCAATGGCCCTAATCGCTCCCCCAATAAAAGCTACAGGAACTGCACAACTGAAATCCAAGGAATGACATCCCAACAACTTTTCTTCCCCTCTAATCCACTTATACCCAAGGCCAAACCCATCATAGACATCTAATTTGTGCAGGGAAGGACGAAATCTAATTCACCTTGGTCACCCACAAACCCTAGGGCAGTGGGAAGAGAACGGGAGAGGCTGATCTACATAGAAGATGCACCTCTTCCTGCTCCTCTTGTTGTCATCGATCTGTTTTGCTAGTTCCCCCAAGGGTTTGCTCCCGTAGAGAGGGGATCTAGGGGAAGGAAGCCATGGGAGAGAAGGAATGAGGAAGTAACGTGAGAAGGGAGAAGGGGCTAGTCTGGAGGAGATGAATGAAAGAGGGGCGACTTGGGCCAAGGGAAGGGGTGGGCTCGCTGGGCCTTAGCCCTCTTCCAAGCAATTGTTTTATAATGTGTTATAGCCACGTCCCATCCCTCGCATGTGGACGACGCTAGACGACAGAGGCCGAGCAGCAGCTGCGCTGACAGTAGTGGGGTCCGCCGACAGGCACGAGCCTGTGCCGCGAGCAGGCGCGGGAGAATTGCAAGAGGAGCGATGAGCCACGCCGATGAACGCGAGCGCGCGAAGCGACGTCCCTCCGACCTGAGCTTCCCAGCTACAACAATTCTCCATCAGGTAGGTCGTGGCCATCGGCGACGCCGTGTCTCAGGTGTTTTAAGCATTTCAGGCTTAAGTGTTGCATCAAGTTGTTGCAAAAGTATATCTAAGATGTTGCAATGACAATATACGCATGTTGCAAGCATATGTTTTCAAGTGCTTCAGGTGTTTCAGGCGTATGTTTCAAGTGTTTCATATGAATGTTGCAAAAGTAGATCTGGATGTTGCACGTACATGCATGTTGCAAGAGTATGTTTCAAGTGTTTCAGGTGTTTTGTACGTATGTTGGAAGTGTTTCATCTGGATGTTGCATATATTTTGTAATGGCTATACTTGTGTGTTTTAAAGTGTTTTAGACGTATGTTGCGAGTGTTTCAGCTGTTTCAGACTTTTTGCTAGTGTTTCATCTGGATATTACAAAAGTAGATCTAGTATTGGTACATGTTGCAACGGGACCCACTTGCTGTAGCTGCTAGGGCGTCGTGCATGCGTGTGGGAAGCGGAGGCGGATGGAGGCAGGGGCACGAGCAGTCCTGAGCGCGTGAAACGAGAGCTGCGTGGCGCCATGCATGCGTCGGGCGCGGGAAGGAGAGGGGGATGGAGGCGGGGGCGCATGGCCCCGCGTGCATGCGTCGGACGCGGGAAGCAGAGGGGGCGCGGGTGTCCAGACACAAGGCGCGGAGGTTCCCGCGTGCGTACGGGCGCGCGTGAAATGGAGCAGCAGACGTTGGCACCCAACGTTTAGACGCTAGCCACGCCATTCTATCTTATATCCCTGACCGCAAACCGAGTCTCCTCATTAAACCACAGAATCGATCATGTAGTAGTTATATATTATGATCATGTAGTTATTATACGCCTTGAATGACACGTGTTGTGGAAATTAATCACACGACTGATTTGTGCATGTAATTGTTGGGTTTGTTAACCGTATGATTTGTTTAAGATGTCTCATGTCGCTCATCGAGGACGAGGATACAGGTCCATATGAGAGATTTGAACACACAATTTTATTTCCAAGAAAAATATGGCTACTACTAGAGTGCGTCTCTACTAATAACAAATAAAGTACTTAAAATTAGGGGAAAACTGTAAACCAAAACTCAAAAGTCCGGCCATGTGGGATCCGATTTGGAGTCTTGAGTATGTAGAGCCCAGCCTAGGTTTGGGTTTCGGAGATACCCAGACGGCTAAACCCCCAAATTTCGCTAAGAAACCGTCCCCAGCCCAAATCCAGTCAGATCGAGAAGGTTGCGATCCTGAGAATGATGGCGGCGGCTGCGCAGCTGACACCCGGAGCGGTGGCGGCGATCGCGGAGCAAATCGACGGCATGGGGACGCTGCAGCCAGTACTGCAGGTGGTGGACGTGCAGTCCATGCTCGGCACCGCCTCACGCTTCCGGTTGGTGCTCTCCGACGGCGTCTACACGCTCCAGTCCATGCTCGGCACCGCCGATAACCCGCGCGTCCGGGACGGCTCCATCCGGAAGGGCTCAATCATCCGCCTCCTCGAGTTCACCTGCAGCACCATCCAGAACCGCAGGTGAGGATTAGTTATTAATCCTTTTATTATTCTATATACTTGTATAAATAACATATGCTATTTATGATCCTTAGTATTTGTAAGGCAGTGCTTACATATCGGCAATTTTCCATGTATGTTGACACCCATATCAAATCAGTGAAACATGTCACAGCACATGCTGTTGTCACCAGCATTCTAATTCTAATGAGTCGTACCAGTAGCTTTTCTAAAATTTAAACAAGTCTAAACCTTGTGTATATTCTTAATTCTTGTGGCCGTTACTAAGTATGCGCAATTATAGAATTCTAATAAAGTATCTTAACAATAGAACATGACCGTACTGCAGATAGGATGAATTATTTCAAGATCTCAAGTGGGTCACTGTTATTTCCTGAGTATTTGCAAGAATCGATGTTTGCCTAACTTCTTTGGTTAATTCATCGAAATACCTATTCTAGTAGAGCTGACTTGGCATCTATCTTATGAAAGGAGAGGAGTATACTATTTGAACAGTTGTTTGTTTATACCTTTTCATGGCTTACTTATCAGTTGAGCTCACCATGCATGTCTTTGTCTTTTATTCAGGATCATTGTCGTTCTCAAACTCGATATTCTGCAAAGTGAGCACGACATAAATTTTTTTAGATAATGGATAATTTATACCCGGCTTCATCTATCAACTGATAGAATCAGGCCAATTATTACAACGTCTCGCCCAAAGGCACACACACAGACTTCAAAAACAACACCTTTGCCGCCAGCCACACTGGTAACCGAAACAAAATAAAGTTTAGACTAAACATAACCAAGACGTCTTGTAGATAGCCATCCATTTGAACTAAAAAACTGCGAAGCTGACGATTCTAGGTGCTGTCCAACTAGGATCAGCTGATCCCGCTGATCATCATGCCGCTGCAATCTTGCCCACCGTCAAGCCAAAGCCATCGTTCCCTGAAGAGTACCTACAAGAAAGATTTTGGTTTGCATTTATCAAAAACCACCTCGTTCCTTGTTAACCAAATGGCCCAGCAAAATGCGGAAGCTGCTGTTAATAACAATGAATTATACTTTTGGTTCGCTATCTTTAACCATCTAATAAAAATGTCATTTATATCTCGGGGGGCGCAATACCAAAAAGTATATGTATAGCACGCCATAAGTATTTGGCATAAGCACAGTCTAAAAGAGATGTTGTATGGTCTCCGGATAGTGATGTAAGTAGCAATGCTCTGTCCCCATTCCGATTACGCCTAACTAAGTTGTCCTTAGTTAAAATTACACCTTTTTTTAGGTACCACAAAAATATTTTTATTTTTGTAGGTACTTTAATTTGTCATAAATCTTGTGACACTCTAACCCCATTGTTAATTAACGCAGCATACATGGACTTGACTGTAAAGTTCCCAGATGCATTTAGACTCCAAACAAAGACATCCCTTTGCTCAAGTAGGTTAATATCTTGTAAAGAAGCAACAATTCTATACCAAGCCATTAAGTTCGCCCCCGCTAAATTTCGTCGAAAGGAAATATTTAGTGGGATTGTACTAAGAACCCGTACCACAGAGTCTTGTTTTCTTCTTACTATATTAAACAACGAGGGGAATTTGTCTTTGAGAGGTTTATTTCCCAACCAAGTATCTATCCAGAACCTAGTTTGAGACCCATCTAACACTTTGAACGAGCCAAAGTCCATAAAGACATCCTTGACATTCATTAAACTTTTCTAAAAATGAGAATATGTTGGTTTCTTAACACAACTCCCTAGAGTCTTATCTTTTATGTATTTGTTCCTTAATAGTTCCTGCCACATACCATCTTCATTTAAAAGTTTGAAGAGTCATTTACTTAATAAACATTTGTTTTGTATATCCAAGTTTTGTATGCCTAAACCACCCTGGTCTTTGGGTTGACATAATATCTCCCATTTGGTCAATCTATATTTCCTTTTGTGCTGGTCATTTTGCTAGTAAAAACGTGATCTAAAGCAGTCTATTTTTTCTAACACGCCTTTCGGCAGTTCGAAAAAAGACATCATGAACATCGATAAGCTAGACAAAGACCGAGTTTATCAAAACCATTCGCCCCCCACCGAAAAGCATTTTTCCTTTCCATCCACTAAGTATCTTTTCAATTCTCTCCTCAATTACCTTCCAATCTTTGTTGTTTAGCTTCCTTGTATTCATGGGAAGACCAAGGCAAATGAAAGGGTATTTTCCAATAACACATCCAAACAAATCGCAAATAAAACTCTTCATGATCTTTTGCTTTGCCAAAACAAAATATTTCACTTTTGTGGAAGTTAATCTTAAGCCCGATAGTTGTTCAAAGGTGGTAAGCAAAAGCTTCATATTTACCGCCTTTTCGACATCGTGGCTCATAAAAATTATTGTGTCATCCGCGTATTGAGGATAGACAATCCATCCCGGATTAGATTAGGAATAACCCCTTCGACTTTATACCGCTTCCTTTGCTCGGCAATCATTATGGCAAGCATATATCGACCACTATATTAAATAGTATGGGCGACATGGGGTCACCTTGCCTTAAGCCTTTTCTAGTTTGGAAGTAGGACCCTAACTGATCATTCACCTTAATATTAACATTACCCCCTTGTGTGAATTTTTGCACCCATTCACACCATTGGTGTGAGAACCCTTTCATTCTCAACGTTTGTTGTAAGAAACTCCAATTTACCTTATCATATGCTTTTCAAAATCAATTTTAAAATGACCCCATCCTTCCTTTTGGAATGAAGTTCGTGTATCGTTTCATGGAGTATTACTGCTCCCTCCATGATGTTTCTCCCCGCAAAAAAGCCGTCTGTGTTGGTCTAATTATCTTCGGGCAATGGTAGACAATCTATTGGTTTGCGACTTTAGTGAAGATTTTGAAAGATACATTCAAGCAAACAAATTGGCTCAGACACGAATCACTTTCGATCCTTCTTTTTAGGTAAGAGGATTATAGTTCCAAAATTAAGGCGATTCAAAGGTAGGTTTTCTTGATGGAAATCCGTGAACAGAGCCATCAGATCATCTTTTATAAGGTTCCGAATCACCGATAAAACTCGGAGGAAAACCATCTGGTCCAGTGTCTTATTATGTTCCATTAGAAAATTGCCGCCTCACCTCTTCTTGGGAAAAAGTATCTCGTCAAAGTACTCATTTTCCAAATTGAGAGACTCGAGGAATGTCATCCGTCTCGTGACTCATCCAACATGATGTGCGAGTTGGTTGAAGGTCCAAATAGGTTCTTATAATAGCTGGTGATATGCTCTTTAAGTTGAGCATCGCTTGATTATTATATTATTTTCATCCTCAAGCTGAAAAATACGAGTTTTCCTGTGTCTACCATTGGCTAGTAAATGATAATATTTAGTATTTGCATCACACTTTAAAAGGTGTTTGACTTTAGCCCTTTGGTACCATTTGATTTCCTCCTCCCGAAGCAATTCTGCCAGCCTTTCATTTAGGACATGTTTTAAATCTAGTTCCCCTTCACTAAGTGCGGTAATTTCTGCCTTTTTGTCTAATTCATCCAGCTTGTTTAGTATGGCAATCTTTTTCTTCTTGTACGCACCACTGACACTCTTTGCCCATCCTCTGAGGTACTGGCGAAGCCGTCTAATCTTCGCTTGCCATCTCTCTATAGGTGAGCCATCAACTAGTGTACTGTTCCACACATCCGTAACCATCTCACAGAAACCATCTCTCAGCAAACAACCTAATTCAAATTTGAATTGAGGTTGATAAGCTGACAATGGGTTATTAGTGGATAAAAGTAGAGGTGTGTGATCAGATATTTCTCTAGTTAATGCATATACGGTGGTATGCGGATATTTAGCCTCTAAATCTGTACAAACTAGTACTCTATCTAATTTCTCAAAAGTTTGATTCTGAAAATGGTTAGCCCAAGTAAACTTTCGTCCTGTCATTTCTATTTCTCTGAGATTTAAGGAATCAATCACAGCATTAAACATGAACGGCCATCTATCATTATAGTTGTCATTATTTTTCTCATCCGGTCTGTGAATAATGTTAAAGTCGCCACCTATAACAATAGGTAAAGCTTCTTTAGAACATACCCTAACAATTTCGGATAAGAAATGTGATTTATACTCTCTTTCAGGTTGGTCCGCGTAATCAAATCAAAGTTGAACTTAAAATCATCTTTCTATGTCTAACCTTGAAACGAATAAAAAACTCCCCTTCCTCTATTTCTCCTATGTCAAAAGTTAATAAGTGAATACCTAGAATCATGCCACCAGACCTACCACGTGGAGCCATGCAATGCCAAATAAAATCTCTCGCTTTGCCGCAGATATTATTCAAGGTCGATTGAGGGAAATTAGCTCTACCAGTTTCTGATAAGGCAATGAAATCCAAGTTTTTCTCTTTTGTTAAATCTGACAGGAATCTATACTTCTTACAATCTGCAAACCCGTTGCAATTCCAGAATATGCCTTTCATCTAGAATGATTCTTAGTTTTTTTCTTATGTCTACATGGACTCTTCTTCCGTGATACAGGGGTTTGTAGACACTTAGGGTCGCAACCCCCATCACCTAGTCCTTCTGAAATTTCAGAACAGATAAAGTTTAAAGCTTCTAAGTCTATACCATCATCGTTAGAACAAACTATTGATGCATCATCCAACACTATATTGTTATCGTCCACTAGTTTTTTATTTTGATTTAATCTGAACTTTTCTAAGTCCCTTAAAGAATTTAAGGAATTCAATATCTCATACTCATTATCCCCTAAAACAACTCCAATAGATGTAGCAGAATTTAGCAAAGAAGAATCATCACGAGATATAAAAGAGCAAGGTTGTGGTTCTTTACCTTTGTCTGATGTAGTATCCATGTTCCTTTTAGCCTTCAACTTTGTTGCCTTGTCCACGGAATCCTGATCCGCAGTTGCTGCAGTCCTCTTGCTTGATCTCGAAGGAGACACTGTCCCACCCTTATGTGCTTTCAAATTATTGAGGTTCCCGAGTTCTGTTTGAGGGGGCATCAATTTAGGCTTCCACCGCCATCCCCATTTGCATTCACATTCTGAGAAAGGACAATCACTGGTCTGTTAGGATCTTTCACTGGCTTTCCCGAGAGGGCATTGTATCAGCCCCTTTTGCTTGTTGTTGTGTAGCATCAATAGCAGCACCAGCGGCTGGTAGCTGATTACCAGCATCATTGTTAGGCACGTGATCCCCCTCTTTACCTCCATCAATATCCATTTTCCCATTAGTTTTGTCCTCATTTGGTTTTTCCCCTTTAGGGTCATCATCCTCCATGGTAGAGTCTAGATCAATTAGCTCTGGCTCACCATCAGGCATACCCTGCTCCACCCCAAAGTGTAGCTGGTAAACATACTCCCCAATGACCACATCCACAAAGACTGGGATGAGGTTGGAATCCAGCACCGCTACTTTCATTCTTGCTCTTCCAAATTTCTTCATGAATTTAGTATCCATGACTCTTGGTACACCTAGGATAGAGGCAATTGCCGGATAATGGGGAATTCCTAAATTCCTTAGGTAGCCCCTAAACCGCACCTGCACCTTCTCAATCTCATACTTGTAAACATCCTCCACGCTCTTTTCAAATTGAATTTTGCCTTTCACAGTTTTTGTAACCATGGGGCCCCAGTAAACCATAGTGTCCAAAAGGTCAGAGGAAGGAAAATTAGTGGTGAAGGCATCCTTGCCTTTCTCATCAATCACCCACTTGGTCTTGCCAGGTAGTAGATTTTCCAGTTCCACTGCTAACAGCTCAGCAGTAATGGAACCTTCCAACACACGTACCATAGCAGACTTTTCCTCTACAATGACCTTAGGATTTTCATTGACTGGTATAAAATAGAACCCCAGACCTTCTACAGCATAGCCACAAGGGATAGCAGTAACGTTCATTTTCTTTATATTTGGGCACAACTTAGTAACATGGTCACCATAACATATATTGCAACATAAAACTGTAGTGCACTCATGAATGGTATGACCTTTAGTGTGGCAGCGATAACAAAACGGTGTACCCTTCTTTTTCCCTACATTTTTTGATGACTCCGGTACCTCGACATTTACTTTAGAAGCATTTGCATTCGGTGGGACAATGCCTTTCTGTACCTCCTTTGTCGCATGTGGTGCTGCAGTTGCCGAAGCCGATGTCGTGGTCCTTTATTGTAGCCGACCACGTTGTCCGATGGAAGGCGCTGCCCCATGGTAGGAGCAGCACCTCGGTGCCTTCCCTTGAGCCGGCTCAACCAACTGGTGTGACCCCCCCGCTGCAAGACACCGCCTCTCACGCTATGAAAGTTAGGGAGGGAATGAACCCCCCATTGCATAGGACCCTTCCCCATGGAACAGGATGGAGCCCCCCGCGTTCTGGTATTGAGGGCCCCCGTGTTCTCGAGAAGGGTGCCCCAAGACACCACCGGGTTGTTGTTGGAGAGGTTGCCCCCGCCGCCTCTTTGTTCTTTGGTTAGGGTTGGCGCCACCATAATTCGGAACAGGCCCCATAGACAGATGACTGGAATGCCCCTGGCCGGACCAAGGACGACGTCCACTGCCGTATCCGCCTCCACCAAAGTAAGGCCGACGTCCTTGACCATGATGGCCATATCCGTTGCCATAGCCGCCATACCCTCCATGCCCACCTCCATATGCGTCGTGACCATGACCTCGACCATGCGGGTGGAAACTGTGTCCACGACCACTTCCCCCGAACCCTGGATTAAATCCCGGGTTGAAACCGGGGTTGAATCCCGCACCTCTGCCTGCCTCCTCCTCGCTCTCCAAACCCTCCTCCATTGCTCGCTCGGCGGCGCCGCCATGGTCTTGCCCTCACGCACAACTTCCGCGAAGGAACGTCGCTGTGGCGAAGAGGTAAGTGGCGGCGGCTTCGGTTTGCAACGAGGACGGAGTCGGGCACTGGTTCGGAGGAATAGGGTGTTTAGTCCTTTGGTGGGCCTAAAGAACTTTCCTGGCCCAAGCTGCACACGATCCTGGATGCCAGGACGAGCCTCTCCCCATTTTTTCTCAAGACCGCACACGACCCTCGGAGTAGAGTCCGAGGATGCCACGGTAGTACGTGAGTAGAAGCCGGGATCGGTTCCCTGGTGGATCGGAGTTTCTGATATGTTTGACTCCACCCCCTTACTCTCCGGATCCTTCCCTTCCGCAACGCATGCAGCATGCTCGACCAAAGCCGACGAAGCCACGACATAACCTCGACCTGCTTTCTCAGCCGCTCCACGCGAAGGACACGCGGTTGCCGCAACCGGAAGCCTCGCTCGAGATAGCGGAGGAAAAAACGGATCATGATCCTGAAGTTTCGGTGATTCAAATTTTTTTGAAGCATCATCTTGCCTTGCTGGACCGAGAATCTCCGGCGAGCTCGACCATCTAGGGGACGGAATCGAACCACCGCGGGAACCTGACGTCCTGAATGATGCCATGTCAAGGATGTCCCCAAGGGTTCTCAGTGGAGAGACGCGAGGAGAAGGCAGCGGCCCGTACCATGGCGCTCCCATGAGCTTCCTCTGGACCAACATTGAAACGATGGATTTAGCGAGAAGAAGATCGCCGAAGGATGGATTCTTACCTGAGCCTAGTGCTTGTTCGGCTCTGTAGAGCTGTTCGGTCATAAACCCCGCATCAATGGCGGCTTTGATGAACTCCGGTGTTGAGGGAGTCCGCGGCTCCTCCGGTTCGTCACTCTCGGACTCATCGGTCTCCTCTCCGACAGCCCAAAATTTGGACCTGATCGGAGAAGGTTCGGACCGCTCGACGTTGAGCTGGACGCCATGAACGGGGCTTGGACGACGGCTTGCCTCCGCCGCCAGCGCCACCACTCTTGACAAGGCTTCTCTCCCTTCCTTCCTTCTTCGATCAGCCTCGTCATCTTCCTCACCGGCGCCGTCGGCGGTCTCATCGGCCTGAGATGGCCGCAAGGCCTGCTTGACCTTTGGCGCAAGGGTGAGCTGCAGGGCGGTGAGCTCCCCATCAAGGGCGGTCTCATCTCCTTCGAGCTGCACGGCGTGGTCCTTGGCTGCCTTGCGGCCGGCCGCGCCGCGCTTCTTTTTCTTCCTAGAGCTGTGGCCCATCGACATGCTGATCAACTACATTATGACTAATGAGATGGTATGGCAAAATCAACAATGCTCCTTGACAAAGTCCGATGAGGAGATTTTGTTCCTTGGCAATACAAGGAGGACCCCCGCGACAAGCTTCCTGATAGCCTATAAAACAAAACAAAAGACCAAAACTAAAATGACGGGAAATATGAAATGAACATCGAGCACGACATAATTGGAAACTATAAACCCTTTGAGATGAAAAATGTACCCAAGGAGCAGTGTCCAGGAACAACCTCTGTTAATCAAGGCATGGTAGCAGAAATTCCTTGGAAAACGGTTACTGAAATCAGAAATTCCTTGGGATAACTGGTTAAGCCAGAGTTGTTCACTGTTAAAGCTACTCTCTCAGTTATGAACAGCGAGAGTTTGTGTTATGCAGCATGCCCATTGGTGGTGAATGGTAATCAATGCAACGGGGCAATCACTATCGATGGATATGAGTGGTGGAACTGCGACGGATGCAACATGACCTTTGTAGCTTGTGATTATAGGTACAAGATCTTCGTTCAGCTAGCGGATTCAACAGGTGAGATTTATGCTACTACCTCGCAAGAGGTTGGGGAGGAGATATTTGGTCAGACAGCAAGGGAGCTGTACTTAGTGAAATATGAAAAGCAAGATCATGCACAGTATAACAAGATCGTGATGGGTGTTCAGAACTGTGAATATCTACTGGAGGTAAAACTGAACCTGGAGGCATTCAGTGATGAAAGTGAAACCCTTCCAATGTTCATCATTGTCAAGGTTGAATCCCTGAATCCTTCAGCTGAAAATCACCGTCTTGTGCGCCGCACCTCTGTGGGCATGAGAACTGGTTTCTCAGATTTGGAAGCCCGGCTACGGCAGGGCGTGCAGAACTTCAGCAATGGCAATGCTATCAACGCTGCTGGTGTGCTTGTGCCGTATCTGCTATCAGAAGAGACAGACAGCAACTAGAAGAGACAGACCCTGTAGGAGGGAAGAGGGCTTCAACTGAAGCTGTTCATTTGCCGCTCAGAATGTGATGAGACAGGGTACTGAACTAGAGACTGCCCACGTGCAAAGGGCAATCCTACGGTAGGATTCCTACGTACACTCGATTGGAGGCAGTTGTTTATGTGGGGTTAACATTTTTGTGTGATCCAGGGTAGGGTGTCTCAAACACTGAATGTGTTCTAGTTGCATGAACGATCCAATCTGTGTCATGTACTCGTGTGTGTGTGTCGTCAGGACAATGCATTGGCTAGTATTCTACTCGGCATTATTGCTGGTGCCAAGTGCTCCTTGGGGCCATGGATTACCTGATATCATGCCAAGTCCTCGAATTGTAATGATAATTGTTGCAAGGTCTCCGTTTAACGTTATGTAACGATTACATCGTGTGCTATTTATGTGTGCAATCCTTGTCTTGTGTTTCAGTGATTGTGTATGTATGGATGCAGGACGCTGCTTGTGTGAACTAGTTATATCATTGATGCTGAGTCAGCAGGGTCGGTAACGGCCTCAGCTCCACCATGCTCGCCGGCTCCCTGAACCACCTATACTTTTCTGGATAAAAAAACTGTTCCATTTTGATCTGGACTTTTGGTGTTAATTCCTGAACCAAATCTCTTTTGGTGGTGAATGCTGCATTTTTGTGGTGTCTGCACCAGAAAAATCAGTCTTGTGGATTGGTTCTGCATTTTGGACATCTTCGATGAGCTGAACGTTTCACCGTTCATGGATCACCTTCAATGAGCTGAACGTTTCACTGTTCACAGATCAAACGTTCACTGATCATCTTCGATGAGCTGAACGTTTCACTGTTCACAGATCAAACGTTCACTGATCATCTTCGATGAGCTGAACGTTTCACCGTTAACGGATGTGTTATTACTCATCCAAAGTTCACGGATCTGTTTAGGCGTTCAGCTATGCATATATATGTGTGGAATGTGTTTTTTTAATATACATTTCCTCATTAAAACCAGCACATACATAAGATTGCACCAGCTAATAATTGAGATGATATGCTTCATTCCCATAATTTCAGTTTGTAATCACCTACTGCAATCTATGTAAAAAATTGTAAAATCAATAATCTTATGGATTTAAATATAAATGTACTCCTTGCAAGTATTTAGATTTTGTAGCCTCAGTTGTTGATGCTACCATGATGCAAAAGACAAGCAAGCTCTGATATGGCAATTGTTATTAGTGGCTAGTAATTTTGATCCAAATAACAGTATCAACCGTTTACAGGCAAGTTACCGTGGAGCCGCTCAAATCTCATATTATGTTGTTACAAAACTGGGCTGCTTTGCCCAGCCGACCAACAAGTCTCAAGCCACTACAAGCAAGCAGCCAAGGCATAAAGGGTCAGACATACTGAACCCCTTCACCCTGGATCGCCTCTCCAATGCGATAAGCAGGATTTGCTCCACGGGTCTCTTCAATAATTCTGTCCGCAGACTCTCTTCCTACCACAAGAACCATTCCGATGCCCATATTGAACGTTCACCGCATCTCTGCATCATCAATGTTCCCAGCCTGCAAAATACATAATGATTGTATATGTTAAAAGGTATCTAGACCTAGGCAGAGAGTACATATGCAGCGCATGCAGATGCTGAAAGTCGTAGTTGGATCTCGTGGATCATTTGTTCTTACCTGTTGAAGCCAGCTGAAGACAGGAGGCACTTCCCATGACCCAGTAAAAATTTTGGCACCGAGTCCAGAAGGAAACACTCTTGGAATATTTTCAGTAAAGCAAACCACCAGTAATGTGGGCTAGTCCTTTAACACCACCTTTGATAATAATCTCAAGCACCTTTTTCCATTTCAAACAATTTAGATTAAAAGTTCATCAGTAAAAGTCTGAAGGAAATTGTCACACCCGATTTTAAGGATAAAATGGGATACATAATTTTATATACGCCCAGAGATCAGTCACACATATAGGTCAATAAATTATAAATAGTATCATCACAAGTGTTTATTACAGCACGAATAATAAGACATAGTCTTCACATAAATGCAGCGGAAGTATAAAGAAAAATCTCTCGCGGAAGCTCCATATCACAGGAACGTCAACTGGTTGACCACAAGTCTAGTAATCCTCAGGAAAGTCGTCATTATCATAGCCATCTATTACTCATACGGGTTTTTTATTCAAATAATGAAAATAAACAAGCGTAAGTACGTGTCATACTCAATAAATGTAACATGGGGTTCATGAGGCTCAAAAGGCTTGACACAGGTTTAACAACATTTAGCTTTTAGTTGTCACCATTTTAGCATAAGAGTAGCAACAAATTGTTTTAATCCCAAAGTAAAACACATGATCAATGTAAACATGAGTAATGAATAGCATAAACAGATAATTCTTAGTGATCATCTATTCCATAAGGGTCCAAGGCCACTCATGACCGTGAGCACGGCTGATATACCAATTTTACACTCTGTAGAGGTTGTACACTTTCACTGTGAGTCGTGATACCCATATGTCTGGGTTAATTACTCCCAAAACACTTCTAAGGTGAGAAGGCATGGGTCACTATGAAGTCTTTCAAAGGTTCGTCTAACATGTTAGGGCCATTAGATTCACTCGACAAACAGATGTAGGAACCCCCTGTTGAATGGCACAATTCCATCACGGCAACACACATAAGAGTAGAGGTTGTCCTATACCCAATTCATTAAGCCATTCTTATGCCAATAAAGATAATCGCTAACAAGGTAGAAGATGTCCTCATACTGAGCTAAAACCTGAGCCATGTAGCCGTCACAGCTATACTATAAGTTTTGGATGTTTGCTTACAGATAAGTCCTTAGGGAGAAAAATTTAGAGCATTAAGAAAGTAGCTAAACACTTCAGCCCCATGTTTCTAAGTTGCTAAAAAGTCATATTTTAATATTTATTGCATATACCATTAGTCAAGTTACAAGATCATGATTTAATTGAGCACTAGCAAAGCTACCCAATGCATATCTCATAGGAAATAAGGTATAAGTACAATTCTAGGAAATCCCTATCAAGGTGACACATGCAACATGATTTAAATGTATTGAAGTTGATAGGAAACAAGGATAATCTCATGCTATACTTGCCTTAAACAAATTGCTCCTGCTGATCCTGCTCATCAAAGTAGTACTCTTGTTCATCCACGAATTGCTCACCGTCTATACTCGATAATCACAGCAACATACAAGTATCCAGAATGCACAGCAAACAAAAGTTATAGATTAGAACAGTACACCAACAACATAAAATCAAGATAAAAAGTTTGTAAAATGAATCAACGTCTCGCTATGAACACACAGACGCGAAGATCACAAAAATAAGAGCTAAAACAAAGAAGTTATGAATTAAACAAGATTTTCTTTAGTAAAATAATAGATTAAATCTAACCTCGAATTTTAAAGTTGAAAACATACTTAAAAGTAGTATGAACATTTAGATTACTCAATTACGAACCTAACGCAACTTGAACGGATCAAATCGGAGTTAAAACGAAGATTTTATGGCCTACAAAAGGTAGTGACAGTTTTGTAAATAGATGAAACTTATTTTTTCGAATTTAAATAACTAAAATCAGATTTTAAACCGAGCCAAGGACTACGGGAATGAAAACGAAGAAACACAGGGGCTCTTTAGAATAAATGCAAGGACGGCGGGTTAAGATCCAAATAATTATAAGAGCCTTTTTGCAAAACGATAGGCGAATGGGTATCTTAAGATCTGGACCGTTGGATCGGAATCGGACAGCGCAGATCAAATCAGAGGGGAGGGAAAACGGCCAGCGAGAACGGCGGCGAGCTCCACGGTGGCGCCATGGCCGGAGACGGGCGGCGTGTATGAAACATGGCCTACGGACCACGAAACAACAAACCAAGTGTACCGAAAGAAAGAGGAGATGACGGCGAGCTCGGCTAGGTAACTTACCAAGGCGCGGAGCGGATGGAAGCGCCGCGCGGCTTCGGCGGATTGAGCTCGGCTTGGGCGGCTAGGGTTAGCGTGGCTCGGCGCAATGCGAGGGCACGGGTAGCTTCCGAGCGGCTTGATGGAGGCGGCGGGTGCAGGGGTCACTATTTATGGGCGGGGCTGGCTTGCGGGTCATGCCAGGCATGGCGTAGCGGAGGCGTAGTTGAGCTTGGTGTCCGGCTCGGCCACGAGCAGAGGAAGGAGATGCGCCTGACGAGTGGGCCCGGGCTGTCAGCGGGATAGGAGGCGCGGGCGACACGGTGGGGCACTGGGCCACCTGTTGGGCCGCTGCGGAAGAGAACGGATGCCGCGCGGCTAAGCGAGAAGAGAGGAAGCTGGGCCAGGAGCAGCAAGCCCATGCAGGGGGGAAGAAAAATTCATTTTCTCTTTTTCTTTTCTAATTTTTCAAACCAATTTTGAAATACAAATTCAAATCAATTTGAAGTTTGATTTCAGACCACACAATTCAAAAATAATATGTAGCAGCTTAAATGCATAGACATGTATGTAAACCTATATTTGATTTTAATTTTAACAAAGTTATTATTTTTCTAAATTTCAATGCTCACAAAATGCATAATTAAATTATTTTCTCCTATTTTAAACCATGCAAATTTTAGGGTGTTACAATTCTACCCGCCTTAAAATGAATCTCGTCCTCGAGATTCGGACAATGCTTACTCAAAAAGTTGTGGGTACATTTTCCTCATATCTCCCTCTCTTTCCCAAGTAGTCTCATCTTCTGTATACCGATTCCACTGAACCTTACGCATCTTTATAACTCGGCTCCTTATAACCCTTTCCGCTGTCTCCAAATTCTTTACCGGAAATTACTAATATGTAAGATCTTCCTTAACTGTAAGCTCCTCTAACGGTATCTGCTCCTCAGGTATACACAAACACTTCTTTAATTGAGACACATGGAACACATCATGTACACCTGACAAACTCTCAGGCTATTTCCAACTGATAAGCTACTTCACCACGTCTCTCTAAAATCTTGAAAGATCCAATATACCTTGGTGCTAACTTTCCTTTCATGTTAAACCTTCTCACACTTCTCATAGGTGACACCTTCAGGTAAACATAATCCCCTATTTCGAAAACCAATTCTCTTCTTCGAGTATCAGCATAACTCTTCTGTCGAGATTGTGCCACTCTCAAGTTATCTCTAATCATCCTTACTTGCACTTCTGCGTCTCTTAAAACATCCTATACAAACACTTGAGTTTCTCCCGTTTGATTTCAAAACAACGGGGTTCTACACTTTTGTCCATGCAAAAGCTTCGAAAGGTGCCATATTGAGACTCTTCTGATAACTATTGTTATACGAGAACTCTGCAAAAGGCAAACTCTTGTCCCAACTTGTACCGTACTGCAACGCACAAACTCTCAGCATGTCCTCTAAAATCTGATTAGTTCTCTCAGTTTGCCCATCTGTCTGAGGATGATATATTGTACTGAAATTCAACTTTGTTCCTAATGAACTATGTACTTGTTGCCAAAAATGAGACGTAAATTGAGTACCTCGATCAGACACAATTTTCTTGGGAACTCCATGTAGACACACTATCATCTCCATATATAATTGGGCCAACTTTGGCCCTTTATAATGAGTCTTGACCGGTATAAAATGAGTAACTTTAGTTAACCGATCCACTATCACCCATATTGAATCATAACCTCCATGAGTGCGTGGTAACCCAACAATAAAATATATACCAACTTCTTTCCACTTTCACTCGGGTATCTTCATGGGTTGTAATAATCCTGCAGGTCTTTGATGTTTAGCATTGACTCTCTGACATGTATCACATAAAGCAACATATCCAGCCACATCCCTCTTAAGTCCATACCACCAATACTTCTCTTTCAGATCCAAATACATCTTGGTACTCCTAGGGTGAATAGAGTAAGCAGACTCATGTGCCTCACGTAGAATTGCATCTCGTATAGCCTTATTCTCAGGCACACATAGTCTTTTCCCAAACCACAAAGTTCCATTATCATCCATACGAAAACCTGGTGCCTTGCCAATCACTATATTTTTTGCTATCTCTTTCAACTTCGCATCCTGTAACTGGCCCTTACGTATTTCTTGCTCCAGTGTGGGTTCTATCACCAACTCCACTGCATTAGTGACAAAGCCCAAGTTCAGTTGCTCAAATTCAGCACACAACTCACTTGACATAGCTGTTACTTGCACCTCCTTTGCGTAACTCTTCCTGCTAAGAGCATCGGCAACAACATTCGTCTTTCTAGGATGATAGTGTACTTCCATATCATAATCTTTAATCAACTCCAACCATCGACGATGTCTCATTCAGATCTATCTGAGTGAAAATATACTTTAGACTCTTGTGATCAGTGTAGATATCACTCTTATGCCTAATAAGATAGTGCCTTCATATCTTCAGAGCATGAACTACTGCTGCTAACTCCAAATCATGAGTAGGATAGTTTAGCTCATGCTTTCTTAGCTATCGGGATGCATAGGCCACTACTCTTCCTTCTTGCATAAGAACACATCCGAGTCCTTGACGAGATGCATCACAATAGATAGAGAAATTCTTGCTTAGATCTGGCAAAACCAATACTAGGGCTGTAGTCAACCTCTTCTTCAATTCTTCAAAGTTAGTCAGGCACTTCTCGGACCACACAAACTTAGCATTTTTCTCCAATAGAGCTGTCATTGGCTTGGCAAGTTTAGAGAAACCTTCTATGAACCTTCTGTAGTATCCAACCAGTCCCAAGAAACTACGAACCTCTCCCACATCGGTTGGTGGTTTCCAATTCAACACATCTCTTACCTTACTTGGATCTACTGCTATTCCACCATTAGAGACAACATGGCCTAGGAAAGAAACTTCCTTCAACCAAAACTCACACTTGCTTCGCTTAGCATACAACTTGTGTTCTCTGAGCTTTTGTAAGACCAACCTTAGATGTTCAGCGTGCTCTTCTTCTGTTTTGGAGAATACTAGTATATCATCGATAAATACCACCACAAACTTATCCAAAAACTCCATGAACATCTTATTCATCAAGTACATAAAGTATGCAGACGCATTGGTCAAACCAAATGACATAACGGTGTACTCATACAAACCATACCTCATAGTAAAAGCATCCTTGGGTATGTCAGTTGCGCAAATCTTCAACTGATGATAACCAGAATGAAGATCAATCTTAGAGAAAACACAAGCACCTCTCAACTGATCAAACAAGTCATCAATTCCAGGTAGCGGATACTTGTTCTTGATAGTAACCTCATTGAGTGACCGATAATCGACACACATTCTCTAGGTACCCCCATTCTATATGGACGCTTAGCTATAGGTGCAGTTCTAGGTAATAATTTAATAATAAACTCAATGTCACAGTCAGGTGGCATACCTGGCAAGTCATCAGGGAACATATCTAGAAACTCATCCACTACTGGGTCCTCTGTTGACATGATCATCAAGCTGGTTCACCGTGGCTGTTGGTTGCTTCTGCACTACAACATCGACACTGATCCTATCCCCATTCGGTGTAGTCACAACAACTATCTTCTCCTTACACTGAATCACTGCTTGTTATTGCATCATCCAATCCATACCCAGAATCACATCAATACCATATGTCCTCAACACAATGGGGTTCACTTTGAACTCTACCCCCTTAAGGATAGACTAGTCGAAAGACAACGATAAGAAGCTTGCATACTATCTCCTGGTGAGTTTACTAATATGGGATTTTGCATGGCACATAAGGGTATGCTATGCGTTCTAACAAATGCTTGTGATATGAAAGAGTGTGAAGCTCCAGAATAAAAAAGAATAGTGGTAGGAGTGGAATTGACATCGAATGTACCGGGCATGACTTCAGGTTCCGCAAGTGCTGTCTCTGTAGACACATGGTTCACCTTTCTCATGTTGGGTGTTGGCTTCTAAGGCGTTCCCTTCTGATTACTATGCTGACCCTGGGTGTTAGCTAATTCTGCTTCCTAGGGCAATGGTTAGCATAATGCCCAACTTCTCCACAACGATAGCATATGTTGGGGGTGCTAGGTGCACTGGTCTTCATGGGAGTGTTGTTGGGTGTTTCCTGTCATGGTGTCTGTTGGTCACGCTGCTGCTAGGGAAGTTGATTGCCATTCTGCTGCTAGTATGGTGGACATTGCTGGTTCTGGTTACGATTCCACTGATTAGGTGGTCCCTAGTACCTCTACTGGAAGCCTTGCTGAGAGTTGGTGCACGGACGGGTATTACTCCCAGAGGCCTATCCCTGAAGCCTCCTCTTCTTAGCCTCCATCTCTTTGCTCTTATTGTTAATAACAATGGCGCGATTCACCAGCGTCTAAAAATTGGGGTATGTGTTAGAAATAAGCTAGAGTTGCAGACCATCATACAGACCCTTGAGAAAACGGCGTTGCTTATCAGCATCATCAGCCACCTCATTAGGAGTGTAACGCGACAACTGAGCAAATTTGTCACGATAGTTAGCTACAGACATAGATCCCTGTTTCAGAGCATGAAATTCCTCCTGCTTGAGCTCTATCAATCCTTTAGGTATGTGGTAGGATCTGAAATTCTCTCTATACTCCTGCCAGGTGATAGGAGGAGCATTGGCGGGTGAAAGCTCTAGTTTGGTTTTGGTGAATTGATGAAACCCTAAGTGCTAACCTAGTTTATCAAGTGATCATGAGATAGGTAGCACACTCCAAGTGGTGAAGCAAATGAAGATCATAGCATGATAAAGATGATGGCATGGTGATGATCAAGTGCTTCGACTTGGAAAGAAGAAAGAGAAAAACAAAAAGCTCAAGGCAAAGGTACAATTTGTAAGAGCTATTTTATTTTAGTGATCAAGACACTTAGAGAGTGTGATCACATTTAGGATTGATAGCCGTACTATTAAGAGGGGTGAAACTCGTATCGAAATGCGGTTATCAAAGTGCCACTAGATGCTCTAACTCATTGCATATGCATTTAGGATCTAGTGGAGTGCTAACACCCTTGATAATATTTGTGTAAATATGCTACCACATGTGCACAAGGTGTTTTGATTCGGCGCTTTCGGGAAAATGAAATGTCTATTTTCTATTGCGCCAGATGCAAAATTCTTGGTGGTTGGCACACTTGAGCAAGGGTGAAGAAGTAAGAGTTGAAATGGAGTTGATCGAAATGATGCTGGCGTCGGTCCTGTGACCGGACGCTGAATCCAGAAGCACAGGACGCTGACTGCCTGCGTCAGGTCGCGCTGACTCGGCGGTACAGTGGCTAGGGGTTGAGCACCGGACGCTGGCTGCGTCCGGTCAAGGTGGACCGGACGCGTCCGGTCAAAAAATCATGCCTCGGGGAGCTTACTGGAAACAACCGGACGCTGGGGCTTCAGCGTCCGGTCAGTTTTACTGGAGCGTCCGGTCAGTTTCACGACCGTTGAAATCTGACGAACAGCATTTGAAGCAGGGGACATGTGGCGTGAATCACGTGAAGGTCTTGACTTTGGAGAAACATATGCCCCGGTTGCTAGATTGGAAGCAATTAGAATCTTGCTAGCCTATGCTTGTGCCCACAACATCAAGCTCTATCAAATGGATGTTAAGAGTGCATTTCTCAATGGTTACATCAATGAAGAAGTATATGTTGAGCAACCTCCCGGTTTTGAAGATGACAAGAAGCCCAACCATGTGTATAAGTTGAAGAAGGCATTGTATGGCTTGAAGCAAGCACCTAGAGCATGGTATGAGAGATTGAGGGACTTCCTACTCTCTAAAGGGTTCACAATGGGCAAGGTTGATACTACTCTTTTCATCAAGAAGATTGGAAAAGATCTATTTGTATTGCAAATATATGTTGATGATATCATATTTGGATCAACCAATCAAGATTTTTGTGATGAGTTTGGAAAGATGATGGCTAATGAGTTTGAAATGTCCATGATTGGAGAGTTAAGTTACTTCCTTGGTCTTCAAATCAAGCAATTGAAGAATGGTACTTTTGTGAGTCAAGGGAAGTACATCAAGGACATGATCAAGAAGTTTGGCATGAGTGATAGCAAAGTCATTAGAACACCTATGGGAACAAATGGCAACTTGGATAGTGATGCAAGTGGAAACATGGTGGATCAAAAGT
Organism: Miscanthus lutarioriparius; assembly: GCA_904845875.1. Taxonomy (NCBI): domain Eukaryota; kingdom Viridiplantae; phylum Streptophyta; class Magnoliopsida; order Poales; family Poaceae; genus Miscanthus; species Miscanthus lutarioriparius. Next base: position 72,293,781 of record CAJGYO010000017.1, on the reverse strand, counting down.
TGTATCGGTCTATGATTGGAAGCCTACTCTATGTGACCGCATCAAGGCCGGATGTCATGTTTAGTGTATGCATGTGTGCAAGATTTCAAGCCTCACCAAGAGAAAGTCATTTGAAGGCTACAAAGAGGATATTGAGGTACTTGAAGCATACACCAAATGTTGGTTTGTGGTATCCCAAAGGAGCAAAGTTTGAGCTAGTTGGTTACTCCGACTCGGATTATGCGGGATGCAAGGTTGAAAGGAAGAGCACATCGAGCACATGTCAATTGTTGGGAAGATCACTTGTTTCATGGTCATCAAAGAAGCAAAATAGTGTTGCATTATCAACCGCCGAAGCCGAATACATATCCACTGGTAGTTGTTGTGCACAAATACTTTGGATGAAGGCCACTTTGAGTGATTTTGGAATCAAGTTCAAGAAAGTGCCATTGCTATGTGACAATGAGAGTGCAATCAAGCTAACCAACAATCCGGTGCAACATGCAAGAACAAAGCACATTGATGTCCGCCACCATTTCATAAGAGATCACCAACAAAAAGGGGACATTTGCATTGAGAGTGTAGGCACCGAAGATCAACTTGCCGATATATTCACCAAGCCATTGGATGAGAAAAGGTTTTGCAAGCTAAGAAATGAGTTGAACATATTGGATTTCTCAAATATGTGTTGATGCAACCCCACTCATATGACATGCCTCCTCCTTGAGCAATCTAAGGTAAAAGTTGATTGGCATGACATACATTCTTGCTAAGGACATGATTAGTGCATCTAGTCATATTTTCAATCTCATTAGGACCTTGCAAGTGGTTCTATCTTATTAGGCTCATTCATGAAAATCAAATGAATTTTGATGTCAATATGGTATCACTATTGCTTCTATGCTTGACTTGATCTAGTGATGGCATATGACATGTTTATGGGCTTGCAAACCTAGTGTTTAATCTAGAAAATGAACTATAAGTGTTTAACTCAACATGGTACAAGATAACCCTTATTAGGAGGTGTGAAGAAGCTTGTCCTTGGATCAAACCGAGTTAAATATCTTTGGGAAATAATCTAGAATTGAACCAAATTTGGGAAAATAACCCTCACCCCATTGATTGACATTGATAATCTTGACCCTACAAGTAATTCTATTTAGAACCTTTGTGGTCATTGATGACAAAGGGGGAGAGAAACAAAGATAAAGGGGATAAGGGGGAGAGATATAACAAAGGAAAGGGATCAACTAAAATTTTGAGCACACAAGTAGGGGGAGCAAGCTCATGAACTTGTATGGTGCATTTGAACGTGCATTTCATATGTTTGCTTGCATGGCATAAGTTCCATATTTATAATATCCATGCTTGTGTGATGTATGCTAGTTGTAGATTTGAATGATGAAATGCAAACTAGCATGCATAGGATATCTAGTGATTTCACTTCCAACTATTTCTAAGTGGTATTGAGCTAACCATGGTGCTAAGGATGGTATATTGGTGCACTCCGATTGGTATCACGCTTCAAAGGTCAATCTTTTATACCTTAGCATCATATGATAGACATTGACTCCTACATTTCCTATCTAAGCATATGTGCAAGCTTCAATCCAAACTCTTAGCACATATGTAGGGGGAGCAATTGCTATCACTTAGGGTTCATGAAACTTGTCCATATCTTTTTACACATGGTAAATATGCTTGGACAAGCAACATGGATTCAATTGAATTTTAATTCATATCTTTGTATAAGGGTTGTCATCAATTACCAAAAAGGGGGAGATTGAAAGCTCTAGTTTGGTTTTGGTGAATTGATGAAACCCTAAGTGCTAACCTAGTTTATCAAGTGATCATGAGATAGGTAGCACACTCCAAGTGGTGAAGCAAATGAAGATCATAGCATGATAAAGATGATGGCATGGTGATGATCAAGTGCTTCGACTTGGAAAGAAGAAAGAGAAAAACAAAAAGCTCAAGGCAAAGGTACAATTTGTAAGAGCTATTTTGTTTTAGTGATCAAGACACTTAGAGAGTGTGATCACATTTAGGATTGATAGCCGTACTATTAAGAGGGTGAAACTTCGTATCGAAATGCGGTTATCAAAGTGCCACTAGATGCTCTAACTCATTGCATATGCATTTAGGATCTAGTGGAGTGCTAACACCCTTGATAATATTTGTGTAAATATGCTACCACATGTGCACAAGGTGTTTTGATTCGGCGCTTTCGGGAAAATGAAATGTCTATTTTCTATTGCGCCAGATGCAAAATTCTTGGTGGTTGGCACACTTGAGCAAGGGTTAAGAAGTAAGAGTTGAAATGGAGTTGATCGAAATGATGCTGGCGTCGGTCCTGTGACCGGACGCTGAATCAGATACTAGACAGATTTCGATGTCGTGTGTCGTCATGTTGACTTCGGCGATCTGATGGCTAGGGTTGAGCACGGACTGGCTGCGTCCGGTCAAAGTGTGGACCGGACGCGTCCGGTCAAAAAAATCATGCCTCGGGAGCTTATTGGAAACGGCCGGACGCCGGGCTTCAGCTTCGGTCCGGTCGATTTATCGAGCGTCCGGTCGATTCCACGACCGTTGAAATCGACGAACAGCATTTGAAGCAGGGACATGTGGCGTGAATCACGTGGACCGGACGCGGAGGGCCAGCGTCCGGTCGATCGGACCGGAGCGTCCAGTCACCCCGCGTTGTGCCCAGTGAAGGGGTACAACGGCTCTATTTCACTGGGGCTCTATTTATAGCCCCATGGCCGACTCAAGCTCAAACTTTTGGCCATTTCTATTGACATAGCATACTTGTGAGCTTAGCCAAAGCCCTCCCACTCATCTAGATCATTGATTCATCATCATAGTGAGATTGGGAGTGAATCCAAGTGCATTGCTTGAGTGATTGCATCTAGAGGCACTTGGTGATTGTGTTTCATTGCTGAATTTCGCTTGTTACTCTTGGTGGTTGCCGCCACCTAGACGGCTTGGAGCAGCAAGGATCGTTGAGTGGAGGAGGTGATTGTCTCCGACTCGATCGTGGTGATTGTGAGGGGTTCTTGACCTTTCTCGGCGTGAGCGCCAAAAGGTACTCTAGTAAATTGCTTGTGGCTTGTGTGATCCTCATCTTGTGTTGGTTGTGCGGCACCCTATAAGGGTTTGGCGAGTGATGCCAATCAGTAGCGTGAACCTCCAAGTGAGTGAATCGCCTAACGAGGACTAGCTTGCTCAGGCAAGCAAGTGAACCTCGGTAAAAATCATTGTGTTCATCATTTGATTCCGAGGTGATTGGTCTACATTGGTATTCATTATTGTGATTGATTGGTTCCTACCACTACTGCGGCGGTATAACTCTCTTGCTCACTCTTACATTACCAAGTAAAACTAGTTATCAAGCTCTTTAGTGTAGCTAGTTGTGAGAGCTTGTTTGTTTGATTAGTGTTGCTCTTTAGTTAGTCTTTGAGAGCACACTAATTTAGCTAAGTGTCATAGCTATTGTGTGGACATACACTATTCGAAATAAAATTGTGGTAGGTGGCTTGCATTTTAGTAGGCTAGCGCAACACTCGCTTCGCCGCAAAATTGTCTAACACATTTTGTTAAGTGTTGTTGTAGAATTTTATTAGGCTATTCACCCCCCCCTCTAGACATTAGGACCTTTCAGCAGGACATCCATACTCGAATGCCTCCCACCAGTCTTGAGCTTCTCCCTGGAGTTGTCCTGACGCGTACAACACCTTCTGCTGGTCATCGCACTGTGCTATATTGAGTTGCTTTTCTACTGCACGAAGCCAATCATCTACTTCTAGTGGATCAGTGGCATGAGAAAACACCGGGGGACGGCCCTTCAAGAATTCACCACGCTTGTCACGCGGTGCTCCACCAATTGGTTGATTCTGCTGATTTTGCACCAAAGCTTGCATAAGCTATGTCTGCACTGCCAGAAGTTGCTCAATAGTTGGTGGCGGTGGTGGTGGTGGATGTGGGGGAACACCTCCATGACCTCGGCCTCTTCCTCTTTCAGACATATGAATCCAACAAAATATTCAAAATTTAGAGATTTCCAAGTTATATGCGCTTATAGAGATATAGAATACATTCTAAAAAATTTCTGGACGAGTTCCAACATTAGTAGCTTGGTAAAACAGTCATATCTCAAGTTCTAGATATCCAAAAGAGACGTTCTTTACATGGTTGGAAATCTTAAGAAATTATCTACAACTTTTATTCAAACCACATGCACAGATTTTGTCATTAGATTACTCAAAAACAGGATACAACCGAAACTGTCCTAGATTCCCAACTATGCAGAAACTTCAACTTAAAATAGTTATATCTCTCAAACCAGATTAGGTATAGGGGTGATTCCAGAGGCATTAGAAACATACTTAAGTCTAGTTGGTCCCATAGAAATTTCATAATTTTTGGTAGAGTAGATTTATATTGGCATTGAGATAATGGTAGACTGCTCTGAAAAGCAGATCCGAGAGAACAAGATGTACCCAACCCAACTATTTATTCATTGACTCAAACTTTAATATTCTTAACTATGGAACTTACGAACATGCCCATAAAGTTCCAGCACTCATTACAAAAATCCAATTCACACAAACATAATAATAAATCAACTAGGCACACCAAAGTTCACACCACACTACTAGACTCGACTTGACTCAACTTGACCCGTGCTACTAACGTCTTATTACATAGAAAGGAACTCCAACACCTATGGGCGAAATTCATGGGGAAGCTCCTCATATATCCTTGGTTGGTTGAGGCACACCCTTTGCTCGTCTATCACTTATCGGTATCTCTTAAGGGTCGTCTCCTGTGTCTTCAACTGATCTTCCCGCCATCGATTCTTGTCTACTAATTCACAGGCATAGTGCACAATCACTTGAGTAGTGGGTTTCGTGCCTTCAGGGTCCATTATTGCCCATTCCAAGTCAGGGTGTTGGCGAGGGAGGAAGCGATATTGATCTTCCTTCATATCATCAAAGCGACGACCATGGAGACCCATGCAGGCTACAGCGGCTGCATCTTCTATGCTATCTTCCATGGTGGCACAGTGAGCGCGATGCGCATAGTTCGAGTGCAGCTTGTATGCTTCCTTCTGTTCATCCTAGATGGAGATGCACACTTTGGTCTTCCAATAAGTGTCCTCCAGAGGGTGCGTATGCTCGTTGCAGACGTACTTCACAGCTGCGTCCCAATCACCGTAGTAGGTCTGAAGAATCCCAATAAGTCGGTGGTGCGAGATGGAGGATTCACACCCCCAGCTTGTACCAAACCTTTGTAGTCCATCCTAGGGGAGGGATCGGCTCATCATCATCATACATTACAATGACCTCTACTTCTTTGGGTTCTTCTTCTTCAGGCTCTTCCTAGAATGGCTCAGGCATAGGTGCAGGTGCCCACGAATCAACTTCTTGCTCCTAGGGTTCCTCCTTCTCATGTGGCTCTATGGACTCATACAAGCCACGAGGCGGGTAGTAGCCTCCGGTGCTGATGCGAGCGGTCTTATTAGCACGAGGCATCTATAGAATTAGATTTAGTCAGATTAGAAGCAATACTTTTCATAACAGAGTGAGGCAAAAAGAAGCACAAAACTTTAGCAAATAATAAGGGTGAGATGGGAAGCATGAAATGAGTGAAGCAAAAGAAACTAAAACGACCATTGCTAACTAGGCTTATGTCCTACAGTCAACACGGCTCTGATACCAATCTGTCACACCCGATTTTAAGGATAAAATGGGATGCATAATCTTATGTACGCCCAGAGATCAGTCACACACATAAGCCCACAAATTATAAATAGTATCATTACAAGTGTTTATTACAGCATGAATAACAAGACATAGTCTTCACATAAATGTAGCGGAAGTATAAAGAAAAATATCTCGCGAAAACTCCATATCACAGGAACGTTAACTGGTTGACCACAAGCCTAGTAATCCTCTGGAAAGTCATCATTACCGTAGCCATCTGTTACCTATCCGAGATTTTTATCCAAATAATGAAAATAAATAAGCGTAAGTACGTGTCATACTCAACAAGTGTAACATGGGGTTTATGAGGCTCAAAAGGCTTGACACAGGTTTAACAACATTTAGCTTTTAGTTATCACCATTTTAGTATAAGAGTAGCAACAAGTTGTTTCAATCCCAAAGTAAAACACATGATCAAAGTAAACATGAGTAACGAATAGCATAAACAGATAATTCTTAGTGATCATCTATTCCATAAGGGTCCAAGGCCTCTCATGACCGTGAGCACGGCTGATATACCAGTTTTACACTCTGCAGAAGTTGTACACTTTCACTATGAGTCGTGATACCCATATGCCCGGATTAATTACTTCCAAAACACTTCCAACGTGAGCAAGCGGGGGTCACTATAAAGCCTTTCAAAGGCTCGTCTAACATGTTAGGGCTATTAGATTCACTCGACAAACAGATGTAGGAACCCCCATGTCGAGTGTCACAATTCCATCACAGCTATACACATAAGAGTAGAGGCTGTCCTATACCCGATTCGTCAAGCCATTCTTACGCCAATAAAGATAATCGCTAACAAGCTAGAAGAGGTCCTCATACTGAGCTAAAGCCAGAGCCATATAGCCCTTATAGTTGTACTGTAAGTCCTGGATGTTCGCTTATAAATAAGTCCTTAGGGAGAGGTATCTAGAGCATTTAGAAAGTAGCTAAACACTCTAGCCCCTGTTTCAAAGTTGCTAAAAAGTCATATTTTAATGTTTACTGCATATACCATTAGTCAAGTTACAAGATCATGGTTTAATTGAGCACTAGCAAAGCTACCCAATGCATATCCCATAGGAAACAAGGTATAATTTCAATTCTATGAAATCCCTATCAAGGTGACACATGCAACATGATTTAAATGTACTGAAATTGATTGGAAACAAGGATAATCCCATGCTATACTTGCCTTGAACAAAGTGCTCCTGCTGACCCTGCTTGTCAAAATAGTACTCTTGTTCATCCACGAATTGCTCACCGTCTATACTCGATAATCACAGTAACATACAAGCATCCAGAATGCATAGCAAACAAAAGCTATAGATTAGAACAGTACACCAACAACATAAAATCAAGATGAAAAGTTTGTAAAACGAATCAACGTCTCGCTATGAACACACAGACGCGAAGATCACAAAAATCAGAGTTAAAACAAAGAAGTTATGAATTAAACAAGATTTACTTTAGTAAAATAATATATTAAATTTAACCTCAAATTTTAAAGTTGAAAACATACTTAACAATAGTATAAACATGTAGATTACTTAATTACGAACCTAACGCAACTTGAATGGATCAAATCGGAGTTAAAACGAAGATTATATGACCTACAGAAGGTCGTGGCAGTTTTGTGAATAGATGAAACTTAATTTTTCGAATTTAAATAAATAAAATTAGATTTTAAACTGAGCCAAGGACTGCGGGCATGAAAACGAAGAAACACAGGGGCTCTTTAGAATAAATACAAGGACGGCGGGTTAAGATCCAAATAATTATAAGGGCCTTTTTGCAAAACGACAGGCGAAGGGGTATCTTAAGATCTGGACCGTTGGATCAGAATCGGACGGCGCAGATCAGATCAGAGGGGAGGGGAAATGGCCAGCGAGGACGGCGGCGTGCTCCACGGCGGCGCCATGGCCGGAGACGAGTGGCGCGTATGAAACATGGCCTACGGACCACGGAACAGCAAACCAAGGGTACCGGGAGAAAGATGAGATGACGGCGAGCTCGGCTAGGTAACTTACCAAGGTGCGGAGCGGATGGAAGCGGCGTGCGGCTTTGACGGATTGAGCTCGGCGGCGGCGGCGGCTAGGGTTAGCGTGGCTGGGCGCAATGCGAGAGCACGGGCAGCTTCCGAGCGGCTAGATGGAGGCGGCGGGTGTAGGGGTCACTATTTATGGGCGGGGCTAGCTTGCGGGTCACACCAGGCGTGGCGTAGCGTAGGCGTAGTCGAGCTCGGTGTTCGGCTCGGCCACGAGCGGAGGAAGGAGACGCGCCTGACGAGCGGGCCCGGGCTGTCAGCGGGATAGGAGGCGCGGGCGACACGGCGGGGAACTGGGCCGCCTGTTGGGCCGCTGCGGAAGAGAGCGGATGCCGCGCGGCTAAGCGAGAAGAGAGGAAGCTGGGCCAGGAGCAGCAGGCCCATGCGGGGGGGCGGAAGAAAAATTCCTTTCTCTTTTTATTTTCTAATTTTCCAAACCAATTTTGAAATACAAATTCAAATCAATTTAAAATTTGATTTCAGACCACACGATTCAAAAATAATATGCAGCAGCACGAATGCATAGACATGTATGTAAACCTATATTTGATTTTAATTTTAACAAAGTTATTATTTTTGTAAATTTCAATGCTCACAAAATACATAATTAAATCATTTTCTCCTATTTTAAAACCATACAAATTTTAGGGTGTTACAGAAATATGAGATATAGATAAGCAAACCCAACCTGCTTAACATAGATAACAGTTGGAGCCACTAGAGCTTCACCAACAGTAGTTGTTATGCCATCGTTTCTTGGGAGCTGGTCACTCAAGGAAAGTCCACTTTTCTTCAATACTCTAGAAAATTAAGGATTTTCAGCCATCGTTAACAAGATGCATATAATGTTCAACAATAGGAAGAGATAAAAAAAAATATATAGATAAATTTACTATTACAGATTTGATACAAGTGGAATTCAAGGTGTAATACCTTCTAACAAGAGAGAATCCGTTAGAATGAACCCCGCTGGAAGGAAGACCTATAAGGACATCTCCCTTAACAATGTTATTTCCATCAATGACTTTATCCTTTTCCACAATACCCAAAGCAAAACCACATAGATCATATTCACCCTCTGCATAGAAACCAGGCATTTCTGCTGTCTGTAATGATCAATTATTCAGTAATCAGTTTGATTGTTTTTGGCTTTTCATAAAATTAATGCATATGTGTAATGCTTTAATGTGGATTCATTTAAATTTGTATGGAATTATCTCCTACAACAAAAAAGAACAAAGCGTAGACACTTTTTGGTGTGACATTCTAATGTGGTCCATCGTCCTACCTCCCCGTGCGATCCCACAAGTACCCGACGGGCCGAAGCGTGCGATCCCGCCCGGCACTTCCCCACCCTTCCCCTAAAATGCCACTCCATGCGGACCAAGGCCATCACACCTCATCGTATGCCACCGTGCAATAGATGTAAACTGAGCCATTGAACGCCACCAGGAAAATGGAAGGAATTGATTCACGCCCCCATGGCTACGGCACCCCCGTGGGCGGCGCGCCGGCGAGAGCGGTCCTCGACAGTCCTCCTCCCTCACCCCCACGCGGGCGTAGCCACGGTTCGATCCCAGCGCCATGGAGCCACCGCCGCCGCTGGTGGGAGGGGCCGCCGCCACCATGGGAGTCGGCCATCTCGAGGCCTCCCCAACGCCTTGTAGGTCCAGCGGTGCTCCCTCCTCAACCTGGGATCCAACAGCTCTCCCTCCCCATCGCCCTGGGATCCGGTGGCACCCCCTCCCCATTGCCCTGTTGATCTGATGGCGCCGCCTCCCCATCCCCATCGTCAGCTGCGCCCCGTCCTTTGGTGCTAGATTTGCGGGGTCCAACGCCGCGGTCGCTCACGTATCGCCTTTCTCGAGGCTTTTCTCGTCAGCCTCGGCGGCCGTGGCCATCGCGCCCCACGACGCATGCAACTCGGGCCTTGGCGGCTTGGCGTACTGGGCTTGGATTCGCGCGGGGACCGAGTCGGCCCCGACGCCCGCGCCGCCACAGGAGGAGGAGGACGAGGGCCCGGCACGCTACATCCCCATCAAGGCCTACTTCCTCTCCACCAGGTAAGCACGCAGCGCCGCTCCAGCGCTTGCTCGATAGGTGTTTGATGATTTATCAGCGTGGAAACATTCGGTCCTAGCATGCAAGCGGAGCACGGGAATGATATTGTACCTCCAGCGACCTGTTTGCTTATCTACATTGCGCTTCGGTACTATGAGTTCCCACCCGAGATTATTTTCTAGTATGGTTCTGCTGTGCTTTTTAGCATTGCTGATCATGAAGCTGAGTAGTATCTTGATATAATAATTAGGAAGCATGCTTCAGGATGGCTTCCAGAGACGAGAAAAGATGGTATGCCCAGTTTGCTCACTGCTAAACTGTGTCTGTTTACTGCTTTTTACTTGCCTCCATTTTTGTGTTCCTTGATAACATTTGCATGGACAGAAAACAGTATAATTGCCTTCTTTTATATTCAAGATCCTATTTGGTAACTGTGATAGAACTCAACTTAAAGAGAATCATCGCATGCCTAGGCTGTGCGTTGTGTGCATTTTTGTTTAGTAGAAATAAGTTCCCACTGCTTTTTGGTCACTGTGATGCTGTGGCATATGCCCCTTGGAATTTCGCTGTTTGACTCTTTGTAAAGATGCAGTGCCATCTATTTTGCATGAACAGATTATGCAGTGGTTGAGAAACCATCCTTGACAACATGGATGAAAGGAGGTCTTGATTATATAGTTCTTAAAAGTTTGGACACGGATGGGATTTGCATAATTTAAAGCGTTCTTGGTCAAAGTATCGCCCTTGATCATTATATTCGATAGGTACTAAAATTCTGCGAAGTTAATAAACTTATGTGTTGTGACAGTATCATCAAAGCTTTGTCTAGAAGTTCTAAACTCCAAAATACTAATTTGATAGGTTGATGATATGGTTGAGGAATTCACTGAAATTAATCGTGTCGTCGAAAAAACCGGCAACTTCACCATGCAAAGAAAAAAACTCTTTCAACTTGTGGGGAAGGCTAATTCGAATCTTGTGGATGTTATCATCAAACTTGGTCTTTTTGACAGGTATGTCTACGACACTCAATTACTGTACTTCCTATTTAGGATGGTTCCATCTCTCATACAACATATATGAAGTTAAATATTTGTTATGGATCAAATAATGTGTGAATCCCATGTGAACGATTGTGAAGGTGTGTAATTCAAGTTGCTAGACATTGCAGGTCTATAAGCCACTGTTAGCATACATTTGATATTCCCTTTTGGAAAAGAATGGTTCACTTGGGGTTTATGCTCTTTGTTTGGAATTTCTTCCGGTGCTTTGAATAAATATTGATGATTTTGATCGTTGTACTAAGAAATTGGACATTACTATCTCACAGTACTCATTATTTTTAAAAGTATTGTGCTTGCTATCCGTGGATTATATCATATTCTTGTTGGCTCTATTGCATGCACCCCTTGTTTCTGTCTTGACTCACTTGTTGCTTTTATAGTGCAATTTTGCTTCTGGATCCCTGTTTTTCCCCTCTGTTTTTTGCTTCTGGATACATCCGCCTTCTGTCATTTGACCATGATTTTTTTTCTGTATTTATGTGTCTTTTATGAAGATTACCTTTTATCATTTAGAGATTCTCTGGCATACTTTTTACAATCACCAACCAGTTTATTTACTTCAGAAGTTGATCTTGTTGTGCTTCACATGCAAATTGTGTCCTATCCAGGTTATGTAGTTCTCCTTTCGTGCATTGTGTTGGTTGGTCTATTTGCCTTGCAAACACCAGGGTACTAAGAACTGCATTCATGTTTGCACCAATTGTAATCATCTGGCTGCTTTCCATTGGAGGAATTGGTTTATACAACATTCTTCATTGGAACCCAAATATATATCAAGCTCTGTCTCCATATTATATGGTTAAGTTCTTTAAAAAGACAGGTAAAGATGGATGAATTGCTTTAGGAGGGATCCTTCTTTCTATGACAGTGGAGTGATGTATCATGTTTACCTTTCCCTTCCTGTTTTTTTTATAACCTGTTTGCCATTTAGGATTTAATCACCAAGTCTACTTTCCACTTTTCAGGCAGTGAAGCAATGTTTGCTGACCTTGGTCATTTTACGAGTGCATCCATCAGATGTACAATTAGATCCACAAGATATTTGGAACAAGATATGTCCATGCTAATATCCTTTACTACTTTATAGAAAGAGATTTTACTGTAATTGTAATAAAATTAACCATGGGCCATGGAGATGGATGAGCCTGCATTTTAGGAAGACCATATCAGCTAACTGAACTTAAGCGGTTATGGACTGTTAAATGGGCACAATAAAATTCTTCAATTTGCTTGCTAGCTCTACAAATGAACAAGTAATATTAGTTCATTTTCTTTATTTTGCCACAGCTCAACCAGATTTACGTGCTATCAGATTTCATAAGCATTGTAGAATGCATGTGTGTGTTCAGTATGATAGACTTCACTAATCTGGATTTGAATATACAATTATAGCCTTGACAGTTCTGAAGCACAAAGGGATGTACTTGAGACCCATAACAGGTACAATCTTCAACATGTGTATTTTATCTCTTTATCATACATCTGTTCTTCCTATCTGAATGACTGAGCGAAGTTCCTGTTAGGTGAAGAATCTGGTTGTGTTAGTCCTATTGAATATAAAGAAGTTCCTGAGAATCCTAGCATGGAAGAGAGGAAGGAAATCCATGTCTCACTACAGAGCAAGAAGTGTAGGACCACCGTCGCTACCGGCGCGGTCCTAACCCATGCGTGAGGCTAGGGTGTCGACGCTGCGGCAGCCCGCAGCTAGGCAAGGTGTGGCCTACGCAGCGGGCGGAGAAGGCGGCGTGCGGCCCGCATGGTTGAGGCGCGGCAGCTGGCGGCGCTAGCTGATGTGCCACGGAGGTGACGGAGACGGCGACACGCGCGTGGCGGAGCTGACCCGCAACGCAATGACATGAGGCAATGCGAACGCCAATAGCCCCCATGTCGTGTGGAAAGGTCTATACAGTTTGTGAGTCTGCGACGCCGTGCTGTGCGTGACTGTTAATTTTACGAACTTGGCTTTTTGGATTAACGTGCGTATTTAATTTTACAGTATTGTTATCTTATCGTGTGATCCGTGTGTTTTTAGTACAAAAATTTAGTTATCCCGTAGCAACGCACGGGCACACTAGTACAAGTATAAAAAGCAAAAAAAAAAATGTTACACTGATATTATTAATCATGTAGCAAGCACAAACATTAAAAATTCTGCTTCTTAGTAAAGCGAGTTATCCCAAAGAATCCAGATAAATAATCGAGTGAACAATTACAAGATAATAATATGCAGCAATCAAAGACAGTCTGGCAGTGCAAGACATTTGATCCATTCATATACAGCTACTGTGACTTATGACAATAATACTGCAGGGTTGAATTGCTAAGTCATGGTAATTTAATCAAGAAAATCTTACCTCCCCTCCTAGGAGAGCAAAACCTGATAGCTTTTTTTTGCTTTTTGTATTCAGGACAACCTGATTGTTGGCACCCAACCTTAATCCCCTTGATAACCTAAATAATTTGTAAAGTGCTTATAGGCATACAGCCTATTCGGCTGGTGCTGATACGATCGTAGATTATTACTGTTGGCTGGTTTGTTGCGAGAGAAAAATATTATTCTTGCTTATAATCCACGATCGTTTACGACCGAGCGAACAGGCTGATAATCGAAATGTTCCATGAGCCAAAGACCAAGAAAATAAGTATGAGAAGGACAAAAATTACTTTAATAAAGTTTCAGTCAGTACCTTCTCTGCAACATCAACATCAAGCTTACTCGTTGCATAGTAATCTAGGAAGAACAGCGGTCTTGCACCTGAAGTTATGATGTCATTGACGCACATTGCCACCTGTCATAATGACCTAAATCCATTCAGTCAACTTGCAACAGAGATAAGGAAAACAGCGTGCATCGAAGCTAATCTCTCATACCAGGTCAATGCCAACTGTATCATGAATACCAGTTTCGAAAGCAAGCTTCAGCTTTGTCCCCACTCCGTCAGCGCTAGCAGCAAGGTAGTCGTCCCCTGTTCAGAATTTCAGATAAAGGAACATGAAAGCAAAATTTCAGAAAGTGAGCGCAAGGAAGGATCATCGAGTAAGCAGCAGCAAATGAACCATCCAACTACATGTTTGTTTCAACACAACCAAAAAAACATCCAACTTCATGTTGCATTGCACACATCTACAATTGTCGCACTGACATATCTTGAGCAAACAACAAGTACATTAAATTTGCACCTTTCACCAGCTAAAACTGAGAATTAACTTACACCTATGCACCCAACAAGGTGTTCATCATCACCACAACCGTTCTTCAGTCTTCACCCAACATATTTTTGCCTACTCCCTACTCGAGTTGCAATTGCAAATTGTGCCACATGTAGAAAGTAAGAACCCTCAGAAAAAGGCTGCTTCTTCTTTTACCCCCAAAAAGGTGGATAATTAAGTTACTGAAGTTGAAGTGATGCCATGCCAGTGCATTACCCAAAGCGAAGAGACCGCTGAAGCCGCCAATCCCGGGTGTCATCCTGGCGATGCGGCGCACAAACTCGTTGCTGGCGTCGACGTTCACACCGGCATCCTTGTACATCGGTCTCCCCTCCCCGCCAGAGCTGCTGCTGGTGCTCGAGCTGCGGCAGGACACGGACGCGCGCCGCGTCCCCGCAGGAGCCTGCCTGAAGTGGAGGCGATGCGTCTGTGGAAGACCCCGGCGAGCCGCGCGGGCGGGGGCAGCGGCGGCCGGAGAGCCTGTTGGCCCGCGGAGGAAGTGGAGGACACGATCGGCGGCGGCCATGGGTATGGGAGGGGATGGGCGTCGGGAAGAGCTTTGCTGGAGGCGACGGGCGGCGGCCAAGAGCGCGGCTCTAGGCAGCCGAGCGAGCTGCGATGGACGGCGGCGGCGTGGCGCCCCTGCCCTAATCGGCCAGGTGGCAAGTGCGACACGTGTGGGTTTAGCGTCGGCCCGTTTAGAGTCGGCCGGATTAGTAAGGTTTATAGCAGTCAAAAAATATTTATATTAGCCCCCTGCTGTACAGTTTTTTTTATGCTAATATAAGGACCTGTTTATCCAACCTGCTAAAAATTAGCACTATGTCTAGATGATAATTAGAAGGACCAAGCCGCACTAATTTTAAAACTATTTTCATAAACAGTGAATAATTCGTGAGACGAAACTTTTATTCATAATTAGGCCAAGATTAGCTTGTATGGTGCTACAATAAACATGGCTAATCAAGGGCTTCGAGGAAGAAATTTTATTTCACGATAGCTCAAGAAGCTTCAACGAAGGATGTGGAGAGAGCATTTGGTACATAATGATAGCTGTGATGATCATGCACAACATGGTTATTAAGGATTAGCGGGATGAGAACAATGAGGGAGCTAGGCCTATAACTACGGATGACTCAGGCTTCTAAGCTTATCTAGTCGATATCGGTCCCGTTCGCTGGTCTGAAATTTGGCTGAAACTGGCTGAAAACACTGTTCCGGCTGAATTATTGTGAAAGAAAAACACTGATGTGGCTAAAAAAAGAAGCCGAACAAACCAAATACGGGGTAAGCCGATCTTTCAAGTAGTCAATGCACGAATGCACCTCGACTAGTTTGGTCTCTCTCTTCGCAAGCTCGGTCCATTCTATTTTAGTCGAGCTTATCTTTTAGTTCCCGAAACACGTAGGGCCTAGTATATACCGATAAAAGTGTGAAATAGATTTTGTTGTAAGTTTTTGTTACCAGAAATCGCTTTCATGTTTACCAAAAAAAAAAGAAAATCGCTTTCATATATCACTTGAGACTAGAGGTGGCAACATCGATATTGCTCTACCAACAACAGGGGTGTCAAAGGAAGTTCCCCTTCCATCACACGCCACGCAACGGCACGCGTTCTCTCTGGCTGGAGTCCCCCAAGTCCTCGTCTCACCACGCCGCCTCGAGATCCGTGACACCGCCACGTCTTGTCCTGTCACAGAAGAGGAGACAGGGGCCTCACCTGACAAACACTTCGCTCACACGCAAATCCTCCACCCCACTCCACCACCTCCCGGCTCCCGGCTCCCAAGTCTCCCCTCCGTCACCGCTCCAGCTCCGGGAGACCGGGACAACGATATGGAGGGAGGGCTCGAGGCCGACCTGTCGCAGGGGGCCGTGCCGGCGCTGTGGAGTGTGCCACAGGCCGCGCTGGGGCGGCGGGGGTTGCACCTCGTGCTGCAAGTGGCGGACGTGAGGCATGCGCTCGACGGTAGCGGCACCGGCCTCCGCCCCTCGCTGGCGTGGACCCCGTGGTACCAGCGGTACCGCCTCCTGCTCTCCAATGGCGGCTGCGGCTCCTGACGAACCGCGTCCAGGTAGGGGGTCGTGGAGGTGATCTGCACCTCTTCCGCATCGGAATCGTCGAGGAGGTCGTCGTCCGCCCAACGACGGGCCTTGGAGCGTCCCGCCACGCTACCCCAGGATGGAAGGGGCAGCTTGGGGGGATAGGGTGGACGGTGGGCTCAGAGCGGGAGCAGACGCGTCGAGGTTGGAGGCAGTGGACGACGACGCTACCATGGAGCCACGCCCGGAGGCCGCCTCTAGGCAGAGCGCCGCTGCCTCGGCCCCTACGGCACGGGGCCCTGCACCCACCGGCTGGGCGAGCGCAGCAGCAGGCCCGGGCGCGCGCCTGGCTGTGCGGGGCAGCCTTTGCCGCAGCCTGGCCACGAGCTGGTGACGTGGGTGGCGGTGGCTGTGCATCTGGCGCGCCAACACCGGCGACCACGGTGCCCAGCTGAAGCGACACGACGGCAGCAACGACGAGCTCGGACCGGGGCCGGCCATGGCAGCCAGCTGCTTGGGACCGACTTCCGTCGGCACCTTCTCCTCCGGCGACGTCATTGGCCATGGCGGCAGCAGTGGCTGCTGCCGCGCGGCGGCCTCTCCATCGCTGCCGGCCATGGATCCGGCCGCCCGGGGCCCATTTGCACGGGAATGGGCCGCCTCCTCGGTCTACGGCGGCGGTAGTGCCCCATCACCGGCTTCCGCGAGTTGGGAGGGCGCGGTGGTGGCAGTGGCGGCTCTAGGCCCCAGCTGCGGAGGAGGGGGAGCGCGCAGGGGGAAGGAGGGGAGGGAGGGGTGGAGACGGCCTTCGTGGCCGCGGCCGGGACGGCCCGCGCCGGCACCGGCGCTGTCGAGGATGGGGAGCATGGCGTGGAAATGGTGGCTCCCGGCGGTGGGGGAGGAGGGGGTGGGGATGAGAGGGGGAGGGGGAGGCGGGCACCGGCGGCGACGCCGGGAAGGCCGCCGGTGCCGGGTGCGGCGGTGAGGGTGGCGGTGCCGCCAGCTAGGGTTGGGGCTTTTTTTTTGTACTAGATCGTCTTGCTATGCTTCATAGGTTCAATTCCAGGGTCCTCTGTTCCACTTTCACCCCTGTTTTTGCCTTTTTGGCGGTGACTGCTGCCATTTGCGTTGACTGCACTGAAAAAAAAAACTAATAAAACCATTGTGGATTAGTTCCGCGTTTTGGATATCCACCGTGAACTGAAAGCTTCACCCGTCACGGCGTATTTGATGACAACTTGGCAGATCTATATAGCGTCCTTATGAGTTACTCTACCAAACAGTCTGTAGCTCCGATTTGCTCCTTCCATAATTTGTTACAAGGTTCAACTATGCATATATGTGCAATGTGTGTGTGTGTTTTTTTTTACATTTACTAGGTTCAACTTGCAGAAAATATAAAAAAAATTATATCCCCTTCCACATGAATAATCTGCTTCATTCCCATAATTTCCATGTCCTTGACAGATGACAGGCAATGCCAGTTTGTAACTGCCCCAAGATGGTTCATGGGCACAATACATGTAAAGTCAATGTCCTAGTGTAGTTAAACATGGCTGTAAGCTTATGTATTTTCTTACCACAATTACCATGATCCAAAGAACCACAGTTACCATGATCCAAAGAAATGCAAAGTCTGACATGCCAATTGTCAATTGATGGTGACTGGTGATTTACAAACTAGTTAGTTTATTTGCATCATTATTATCACTTCATGCCAGCATTGACGCTTTTTTGCTCCGCACCAAGGCACACAGTGCCTTGCAGATTGTTTTAGTCCGTGTTCGGCTGGCTGGCTGGCTGATTGCCGGCTGGCCAGCCACCTCACAAAATCACTATTCACGTCCTGCCGGAATAGTATTTTCTTCTCACAACAATCAGCCGAAACAGTATTTTTCAGTCCTGCCGAACAGGCCCTTAAATCGAGAATTCTCCCCCATTCCTGTAAAGTTCTAGCAGGATGCATGTCAAATACATGCGTTACAAACAGACCCGTAGGTTTTGATTCGAGTCTTTTCAGGAGCTGCAATTTTCTGTTATTGTTAATTGAATTGCAGCATCTGTACTAAATGTGTAGCTTAGTTTCTATCGCAGAGTATATAGAAGCACAGGTGCTCTACGGTTCCTTACAAAAAAATTATACCAACATTTAGTCCCCTTATGGATTTCAACAGTTACTGTACTATTCTAGCACTTGGCTTACATTGATGTCCCTCTATTCTTTTAATATATTAATACAACTTGAGTAGTCAGCTAAATGTCGGCATTGTTCCCGAGCCGAGCAGCTCAGCATGGTGGCATCTGAAGGAGTGGCACTGTTGGGGCATCCTAAATCTTACTTCAGCTCATTCAGTTGAGAAAAATGTGCCCCTTCCTTGAATATGTCTTGCAATAACCTAATGGCGTTTATCTACAGTGTCTACATTTACTAGTGGCTCACTGCTTGGAAGTTATGTTGATCATTCCTGTCTCCCTATTATATCTTGTATTTTCTTTTTCAGGACCATGGTCATCATCCGGTTAAAAATACTGCAAACAGATCGCTGGTCTGAAACTTGGCTGAAACTGGTTGAAAAACACTGTTCTGGCTGAAATATTGTGAGAGAAAAACACTGTTCCGGCTGAAAAAAAAAGTCAAACAAACCAAATTTCAGACCAGCCGAACAAGCCGTAGAGTGGGCACTGATGGGGAGTCTCATGCTCTACAAGCCGCCAAGGAACTCTGGGGTGTTCAGCACTAGTAGATCAATGAGTTATGGTCTTAGGTCTGATGGTGTACCTTGTTTTGGAGTCCCAACCCCAACACATTCGATATGGACTTTGACAGGCTATCTTCTGTTGCTCTATCGGAAAAAAAACACCTGTCTGGAAACTGCTTGGACAGATAAAGGATGAAAACTTAGGGTACTCAAATAAGCCAGACCTCATCACTGTCAAGGCTACTATCTCATCTGTAAATCCCGTGCTCTTATACTATGTTGCCTGCCCGCTAGTGGTCAATGGTAAGCAATGCAATGCTAAGGCAACTAGAGTTGACGGGATGTGGCGCTGTAACCATGTGTTTCGTTTGCGGGTTCAACTGGGATATCCCGGGTTCGTCCCAGATGATCTGTTGTTTGGTTCTAGAATCAGTGGGTTGGGTTCATCCCGCACAAGGTATATTCTCTCTAGATGCGGGTTTGTTGGGTACCTCCAAATCGGAGAAATCATCTCGACCCAGATGGACGTCGTTGCATCTCCGTTGGCGAGCGCAGACGCGGATTGCTCGGATGCTTCTCCATCGCCGGCATGGGCGACCTCCGGCGCCCAGCAATGTCCGGATGCTTCGGCCATGGCGCAGCTCCGTGCGACCTCCGGCTCCCGGCCCCCGCCCTCCGACGCGGGACGAGCCCCTGGCCCTTAGCCCTCGACGGACGTTGCATCGACCTGCATCGACGGACGTTGCGTCCGTCCGTTGCACGCGCGCGTCCGTGCGCGGGAGGAGCGGCCTGGTGCGGTGCGGCGAGGAGGGAGCGAGCGGCGCCCCAACGGAGGGAGGGAGGGAGTGGCCGGCGGAGGCGGCCGGGAGGGAGGGAGCGGCTGGGGAGGAGCCGGGGAGGGAGCACCGGGGAGGAGTCGGGGAGGCAGCGCCCGGCGTCGGGTGGAGCCGGAGGCGGTACGTCGTCGGGGAGGAATTGGGGAGGCAGCCCGCGTCGGAGGGAGAGCAGGGGCCTGCGGGAGGAGCCAGGAGAGGAGCCGTGCGGGGAGGAGGAAGAAGGTAGAAGAGGAAGGGAGGAAAAAAAAGAAGAGGCTGACTGGTGGGCCCCGCAGCTGACAGGTGGGGTCCAGAACTAACGGTGTTAAAAGGACATCCATCCCAACCCTCTCAACCTCTTCAACCAAACAAAAGACTGGGTCGGCTCCACCCCACTCATCCAAACACGAGATAGATCGGCTCCGACCCATAAAAGTGGGTCGGCTCCAACCCAACCCACATCGTCCCAAAACCAAACACATGCTAAGAGTTGCGAGTACAGCTTTCTCCAGCCCTCTGAGTACGGGCGGTCGGTTCGCATTCAGATCCAGGATTACACGGGCATGATGTGTGAAGAAGCTGCGGAGGAGATATTTGGCTGCAGGGGAAGGGACCTCAAGTCGCTGAAGTACAATGAGCAAGGTTTTGCACAGCTGCACGATATCTTGCTGGGCGCCGTGTGTAAGCAGTATGTGTTCCAGCTGAAGATCGAAGGACGGTCGCCGGCGGCATTGTTCTCAAGGCAGAGAAGGTGAATCCATCGGCCTAGTCCCACCGCCTCCTGGGGCAGATCGACACGCTTCTGCAGGAGGGTTCAGGTTCAGGTTTGGAGCTTCACAGCCCCACCATGCCCACCTACACTGGTTCGCTGGATTCACGGTCACGGGTCTGTTCAAGCGTGCGGCCATCCTCCAACTCCATAAGCAGTGACTGCGCTGATTCACCACAGCTGAGGGCCCTTATGATTCAGCAGCCGCAGACGAGCCGTGATCGTGCAGGAGCCGCTAGGCGATTCGTAGGTGAAGCTGCTGTTGGGTGCATGGTGGTTGGTTGTATCAGGATGGTGCGTTAGCAATGCCGGGACTGTTGTAGTACTCTAGTCGCTTAAGGCCTCGTTCAGTTACAGTGCCTAAAATTTTAAGGTGTCACGTCGGGTGTTACGTAGAGGTGTCGTATGAGGTGTTTGATACTAATAAAAAACAAATTACAGAATCCGTCAGTAAACCGTGAGGCGAATTTATTAAGCCTAATTAATTCGTCATTAGCACATTTGTTAGGTTTAAAAATTCGTCTCGTAAAGTAGTCACGATCTGTGTAATTAGTTATTTTTTAGTCTATATTTAATATTCCATGCATGTCTTTAAACATTTGATGGGATAGGGTGTAAAGTTTTGAAGATAAACTAAACCAGGCCTAAGGCCCCGTTCGTTTTGCTGAAAAAACAAACCAAAACATTATTCCGGCTGATTTATTGTGAGAGAAAAATATTGTTCCAACTGAAAAAAAATAAGCTAAAAAATATGGATTATAAGACAAACGAACAGGGCCGGGGGTGTATGGCTCCGAGTCTCCGACGACAAAATGTTTTACTACTCCCGTCAGTATTCAGCCTATTCGTTTGGCTGTGGCTTGTCGTAAACGATCACAAATTTTTAGCCAGAATAGTATTTTTCTCTCACACAAACTAGCCAGTAGTACTTCTTTACGAACAGCAACGAAACGAATCAGCCAATTGAACAGGCTAATTATGTGCTAGTAGTAGGAAGGGTCGGATGGCTCCGGCATGTCATGAATCGGTGTATGTTTATTAGTGCTTGTTTAGTTCAAAAAGTGCTACAGTAGTCATCACATCGAATCTTGCGATACGTGTATAGAACATTAAATATAGACGAAAAAATTAATTGCATAATTTTATTGAAAATTGCGAGACGAACGTTTTGAGCCTAATTAGTCCATAATTGAACACTAATTGCCAAATAAAAATGAAAATACTACAATAGCTAAATTTTCAAAATTCGGGACTAAACACAGCCTTATTATCTTGCAAGGACCTTGTGTTAGTATGTGTTCAGTCGGTGCATGCCAATATGCTGGAATGAATCTTAACATTAAATTGCTTGTTATCTTGTTGGAATGCCCAGCCGGTGCATGTCAGAGGTGTTTGATCCGGTGACTAAAGTTTAAGATGTGTCATATGGGGTTGTCGTATATATGTTTGGATACTAATAAAAAAACAAATTACAGAATCCGTTAGTAATCTGTGAGACGAATTTACTAAGTCTAATTAATCCGTCACTGGCACATGTTTACTGTAGCACCGTATTGTCAAATCATAGACTAATTAGGCTTAAAAATTTTATCTCGCAAAATAGTTTCAATCTATACATTAAGTTTCGTAATTAGTCTATATTTAATACTCCATGCATGTGTCAAATATCTGATGGTACAGTGACTAAAGTTTAGAAGGTGGAACCAAACACCCCTTAGTCTGGGAGGCAACGATTTCATCTCGACATTGACACTCTGTATTATGCATGAAGTTTCTGATGTTTCATAGCAGCAGTGCCAGGTACAGGTTCTGCAAGCGATCATCATCTGTTAGCCCACGGAGCCCAAGGATGCATAGAGCCAACTCTATGGGTTTAGAAAAAAAAAATCTAAAGTAATTCTCGTTTTTTGAGAAATCAAACGGTTTGAATTTTGACTAAATTTATATAAAAAATACAAATATTTATGATATAAAGTATGTACCATTAGTTTAGTTATAGAATATATTTTTTTAATAAATTTATTTAGAGATATAAATGCTAATAATATTTACTATAAATTTGATCAAATTTAAACTTATTTGACTGACACGTATTCCATGATTACGTTCGTTTTCGGACGAAGGTAGTATTTTGCTTTCTTCAGCTATCGCAGAAGTTAGCTTTTCCTTGCCCAGTGTCTCAAGTATCGTAAAAGTCAGAGCCGCACAGGCATGGCTAGTGCTGCTCCTGTGCGCTCGCCCCGTGTGGTCTTTGCAGCATGGTAACTTTTTTTTTTTTGAGGGATTCACTTTGGAGCATGGCACATTGGCACCTAGTTTGATTTGATGGGAAAAAAATGTTTCCAAACAATCCAGCATTAATTGTATGGACTTGTTCCACTGTAAGAACTTTAGCTTATTTGTAGTGCCAGCAACTGTATTTTTTCTCTGTTAGCACTGTAACAACTACTGTTTTTTTTGCTAAAAATGTACAAGCAAGCAGACCCGTATCTATAATTGTCGATGAAACCTGGTCGGCAGTCTACCGAAGGGTATGCCCACGACAGTAGATGAATCTGTAGAGTGCGCGTGAGAAAACTAGATAGTGACACAGAACGCAAGAGACAGCAATTTAGACAAGTTCAGGCCATCAGCTCGACGTAATACCTTACGTCCTGTATCTTTGTGTATTGTATTGCTTGAGATTGGATTGAAACGAGGGGGTCCCTACTCACCTTATATAGCCGGGGATAGGATTACAGATCGGTAGTTTCCTTTTTGGTAAGATTACGAGATAGGGAGTTACAGATTACTTGCGGTCTGTTGCAACCGAGCAGATTTAGCAGGCTATCTGAAGATCGATCGGTTGCCTTGTAGAATGCGGCGTACGAGCTGGACTCCTGCGACCGGCATCGCCCAATACGTAGCCTCACATGCTAGGCCTCCCTAGGCAGCTCGGCCCACGCGTGGCTTTGTGCGCTGGGCCTCTCCTGGCGGCTCGGCCCAAGTGTAGACCTGTGGGTACGGAGGGTTATGACCCGCACAACAATGGAAATAGAGAATTGCTATATCAATACCTATTCCTTTTATTTTTTTCCAGGTGGTGAATAGCATCTTAATTAAATTCAACCGTTCACAGCTTAGGGACTGTTTAGTTGCTACCCTAAGAAACTTGTCTGGCTCAGGCAACGATGTCCAACCACAGACAACTAAAATCCAACACATGAGATTGTTGCGTGACCCACGAACTTTCTCATCAGTGTCCAAACTAGGGCCTAAATAAGCCCTAAGTCTTACTATTCTTCTTTCACCTCCCCGGCCCCTTCTTGGCGCAACTGCTGTCCTCCTCCGCCCATGGATGACGGGGCTCGAGTCTTCTTAGCTCAGCCAGTCAGCCCAAGGATCTTTCTATGCCCGTAGGGAGAGCATGACTCGAATCTGTTTTTGATGTAAGAAGAGCGACGCCTAAAACAAATCTCGATTTCAAACAACAGTAACATAGATCTCTTAAGCTACTGGCCCACCGGGGGAGAGCGGGGTGATGGTGTATGACTTTGTAAGACAACAACAACAATGCATAAGATATGAATGTGGCTAGTTGAAATTGTACACAAGCATATCATTCTCTTCTTAGGCCTTGTTTAAATCTATGATGTAAAGTTTGGAGGTGTCACATGAGGTGGGTATGGGGGTGTTCGGATACTAATAAAAAAACAAATTACAGAATCTATCAGTAATCTGTAAGACAAATTTATTAAGCCTAATTAATTCGTCATTAACACATGTGTCACTGTAGCACCACATTGTCAAATTATGGGCTAATTAGGTTTAAAAGATTCGTCTCGCAAATTAGTCGCAAACTGTGCAATTAGTTTTTTTAGTCTATATTTAATATTCTATGCATGTGTTAAACATTCGATGGGATAAAGAGTAAACTTTTGAGCGAGGAACTAAATAAGGCCTTAATTTTTGCTTTTCTTCATTATAAATAAAAACTTGTTTGATATGGCTCCTCTTCTACTACTCTTTCAGAGGAGCTAAGCATTCGAGAAAAAGTCACAAATGGTAGCTCCTCATCCGCGACCCAATTCACAAAGCGTCTCGAACTCCTCCAATATTCAATATAAAAAGTTTGGTATAACTCTTCGGAGCCTACAGTAAGCTCTCGTTGTCCATTCTCGTCATTTTGGGCATGCTTGATTAACTTCCAAAATTTGTCGTATAAAAGATTTGGTAAGTCAACAGTTAAAAAAATATTACTATAGATTTAGTAAGCCAAACGAGAGAGTTTGACAAATTTAATAGTAAACTAAATACTTACTAAAATTATAGCTCGACAAATAACGCGGCATATTTTGGAAGGCAAGCAATCAGACCCTTCCACTTCGCCGCCCCAACCAGACCACCGTACACTCCTCTCCATTACTACAAGTCTGCTGCAACCGCGACTGCGAGGGCTACCTCCTGTCTCTCTCTCTCTCCCTCTCCCTCCCTCTCTCTCTCTGCATTCTGCACCAAGATACCTCCGAGTTCCTTGCATCTCCGTTCCCCACTGCGCCCGGTGCTGCAGCTGGCGGACGCGCCGCAGATGGCCGGCGGCGGCCCGGCTTCGGAGGCTGGGCGGTACCGCGTCGCGCTCTGCGACGGCGGCTCGCGCCTGCATCCGGGGATGCTCGCCGCGTCCCTCAACCACCTCGTCGCCCGCGGCGCGCTCCGCCGCGGCACCGTCATCCGCGTCCTCGAGTACTTCGCCGGCTTCAGCCGCACGCAAAGGTGACGGATCGGTCCGTCTCGCATGATCGCATCCCGCCCCCCTCCTTCCTCTCTATGCTACCCTAACCTAACGGCTAGCGCGCCCGTCAGGATCCACATTGGACAGTTCTTGTGCGCCGCCGCTGTGCGCGTCCGTCAGGATCCACATTAGTCACAAGTTACTACTGTAGAGATGCCTAGGATTTCGTGCCTTTTTTATTTTTGTGCTACTGAAAATCTTGCCACGGCGTCCAGCAACCCTTCGTTACGTTCATTCGTCGCCCTAGGGGTGGCCGATGGGGTTTTTGTGACTGCGCAGTGACAGATCCAACGTTACTGCATGGCTTGCCAACAAGCGCTGGGTTTTTTTTTTTTGTTACCGGAATGCATGCGGGGCTGTTCTCCGTTTTGGGGGTTTTGGCACCAGCAGTGAGGAGCTGAGCTATCGATCATAAAAATGTATTGCCTTTTTTTTTTCCTTATTACTGTGTCTATGGATGTGCCTTTGCATGGAATCGGCAAAGTGCCAGTGACCCCTCTGTGGTCCTTGCTCCTTTAGTCTTATATAGGTTTGGTTATGCGCATAAGGTTTTGTATTTATAGCATATCAATTTACTGATCAGATCATGCTGTAATTCCTTTCTTTGTAGTCTGAAACCACACAGATTTTTTAGTCTGTTACTGCACCATACTCTGAAAAGTAGAACTAAAATCATCGGTTTATTTGGTCGGACGTGGTTTGGGTTTCTTATTAGTTTGTTACTGAAATGGCCATAACTGCCTATGTTGCATTTCCACTTGCATTTGATGTAGGAGTATATGCTTGTACATTACTGATTCAGATGGGGTTGTCTGTCCATTTTTACTTTCTTATCAGAAGTTACAAATTCCATGGAGTTCCCAACTTGTCAACCAATTTTCTTAAGTTCAAAATAACTTTTTGTTCACACATTTTCTACATAATAAAGGGCAAAGCTCTCAGCTTTGAGCGAAATATTCTTCCGTTATTTATTTCACTGCTCTAGTTGGTTTGTCACAAACATTACTGCATGGACTGCCAACAAGGACTGCATTTTGTAGTTACCAGATGCATGCGGGTGTGCTCTCCATTATTTGGTTTTGGCACCTGCAGTGAGACCTTAGCAGTCGATCAGAACCTTATTGACTTCTGCGTCACATCTGTGTCGAGTACATCAATTTACATGCAATGGAGAGCTATATGCATCAGATGCATCAAATGTACAAGCCATAGCAGGGCCGTCCCACAAATTTCATGGGCCCTTGGGCCAGTAAGACACTAAGACAGTATACACATGGGTATAACGCACTGTTAGCAGATCATGGGCCCCTGGGCCAGTAAGACACTAAGACAGTATACACACTAAGATAGATAGCAGATCGGTTAGCAGATCATGTTACTATAACGCACTGTTGTCTTGCCAGCGTATGGGCTGATAGCATCTACTATACAGTATACACATGGGTACCCTCATGGGCCCCCAGCCTCATGGGCCCATGGGCATCGCACAGGCTGCCCCCCCCTATAGGACGGGCCTGGCCATAGGCCCAATGCTCAGTGTTGTTTCAGACTAAACTGTCAGACCATGGATTTTGTCTTTTACTGCAACAGACTTTAAAAAGTGAAACTGAAATCATCAGTTTTATTTGGTTCAATGTGGTTCTGGGTTTCTTAGTTTGTCACTGAAATGGACACAACTGTTTATGTTGCATTCCCACTTGCATCTGGTGTATATATGCTTGTACATTACTGATTCAGATGGGTGCACTCATACGTTTTTCCTTTCTTATTTGATGATACAATTCCATGGAGTTCCCGACATGTCAGTTTTCTTTCCTTAAGTTCGAAAATAACTTTTTGTTCACATATTTGTATCGCTACATATGCTAAACTAAAAGGCAAAGGTCTGAGCTTTAAGCTAAATGTTCTTTTATTATTTGTTTCACTGCTCTAGTTAGTTTATCAGAAACAGGCTCACTCTTTCTTCCTGTATAACTATTATGTTTTTCTAACTTGCTGGTCCTGTTCAAATTTCTTTCTCCATTTATATATGTCCTGCAATTCTAAGTTCATTACTCGAAGTAAGCATATTTTCCTTTTCCGGATGAACAAACTCCTCACATATCATATCCCACTAAATCTGCTTGATGTGTTTCGTGAATTAATTCTAAACAATTATAATTGGCTGTTCCCTGACTATTTTTCCTTCTCTGTCTTGGTTTCTTCATTCAGGGTCATTATTGTTATCCAACTTGAGATACTGCACGCTGAGTGCATGCTAATCCGCAGTCCCACAATCTTTGAGGCCAATGCAAGTCAACATATTGGTGTATCCTGTTCTGGTGGTCTTGCCATCCATGAACCTTGCTTCATGCCATGTACTCAGCAAGTTATTAGCAACTCGTCATGTTCTCCTAATAAGGGAGTGTTGGATTCTACAGTTACACCAAGGGCAGAACCTACTGTGATTAATCTGCCATTCAGTGAATGTTTTTTGTTCAATGCCAGCACAGAGCACAGTAGAAGGCAAGATGCAGCAGCTTTCATTGAATGATCATCAAAACCAAAGGTTTATGAAGACTGCCACAGGTGATGGATTGACCCTCCTGGAAACTCTTATGCAAACCCAATGCTAGCTTCTTATCTGTACGATTCACCAGGGCTCTCAGGCACGATGGCGGCGTGGCTGACGCCCGGCGCGGTGGTGGCGGTCTCCGAGCACAGCGACGGCAATGGGACGCTGCAGCCGGTGCTGCAGGTGGTGGACGTGCGGATGGTCAAAAACGTCGAGAACCCCTCCGCCGAGTGCTTCCGGATGGTGCTCTCCGATGGCGTCTACACGATGCAGTCCATGCTCGCCACCGCCGAGAACATGCGTGTCCGGGATGGCTCCATCCAGAAGGGCTCAATTATCCACCTCCAGGAGTTCACCTGCAGCACCATCCAGAACCGCAGGTGAGGATTAGTTATTAATCCTTCGCTGCGCTCGATTCCCCGCTTCATCCCTGGTCCGAGTCGCAGATTTGTTTTATCTTGCTGCGTGCCTAGTAGAAAGGTTGAATCTTGGTTTACCTCCTGCACGATTCGCTCAATGTTCGGTGCTGTAAAACCTGCAGCATGTTAGACTCGTGCCATATTGTTGCGAACTTTGTGACGTTTCCGTAGGAGATTTGCGGCTACCGCCTTGGAAAGATAGGTTGGGATTCGGTGGTGGTAGAAAATGGTATTTGGTCGATGTGGTACTAGGGTTTATGGTCATTCCAGTCCACACTCCGGGAAGTCTTGTTGATAGTTTTCCACTACCTTTAGATTAGCCTCGGACTAGGTTAAGTTCGCCACAATGGAGTCCAATAACTTTCAGCCAGTTATATTCTTGTTTCTGTCAAGGTTGTTGCGCTTCGCTGCATGTGTTTTTTCTTTGGTCCTAGAATCCACATGGATGTTATTTTCCCTTGAGTAAAGCTCATGGCCGGTCCTTAAACTTGTGAGGGTGTGTCATCCCGGTCCTCCAACTCAGAAAGTGTGTCATTTCAGTCCTTAAACTCTGTTTGGGTCTCATATTCATACAAACGGGTATGGATCCATGCCCGCATACCGAGATAAGACTTGATCGCTTCAAATAGAAGTTCAGCGGGGCTTATATATAAAATCGTCTAGACACAAAAATTACACAAATATTTCTAAATTTCTTGAGGGGTTCTTTTGAAAAAAAGTCGCCTTCTTCCTCTCACATGCTGTGATGCCGCGGCCGCTGCTGGGCAGGCGCGGGTGAGCCACCGCCGTGGCCGCGTAGGCACACGAGCGAGCAGCCGACGTAGCGCCGTCAGCTCGCCGCCGAGGGCGTCGCCACGCCAGCCGATGCCGCGCTCATGATGCAGCTCGAGTGCGACTGCAGCTTCGTCGGCTCCGGCATCTTCAACAGCGACCGCAATTATCCTGCCCCGACGTCAGCGCGGGTGCCGTGCGCGGTGGTGCCGGCGGAGGTGGCGCGGCACCACGAGCACGCTGTGTGTGCAAGCCACCGTGGGCTGCTGCTGTGCCTGCGGTGTTGCTGCTGTTGCAACCTAGGCGGCGGCGGGGAAGCTGGCTCGCCGGTGTGGCTACGGCAGCTCGCGCGCGTGGCTGTGATAGTGGCTGTAGGCACACTGACCAGCAGCAGCACAGTGGCTTGCACAGCAGCACGCCGACAGACCGGACAACACGTAGCAGCACGCCGACGGACCAAACAACACGTAGCAGCACGCCAACGAGACCGAACAGCAGCACGTAGCGACGGACCGAACAGCAGCAGCACGCGCGTGGCTGTGATGGTGGCTCGCACATGGACTGATCAGCAGCACACCGACTAGACAGCGGCACAGCGATGAGCTAGCCATGGCCATGAGAGAGGTGAGAGATGAGAGATAGAGATGACATGTGGGCCCATACCCGTTTGGATGAATATGAGACCCAAACATAGTTTAAGGACCGAAATGACACACTTTTTGAGTTCAGGGACCGGGATGACACGCTCCTACAAGTTTGAGGCCCGGCCATGAACTTTACTCTTTCCCCTTTGTCATTAGCAATTTTCAATTGAAAGAAAACTGTCAAACGGGCAAAGTTTCTTTTATTCTTTATAGACTTTCTATGCTGTTGATGATCCTTAGTGCAGTGAAAGGGTGGTGTAGTTTTGTGCTAGTAGTTACAAGTCGGAAAGCTCTTATTCTGGCATCCATGTCAAATCAGTAAAACTGTCACAACATGTTCTGCTGTGACCATTCAAATGAGTCATAGAAGTAGCTCTTTTAAGATATGACGAGTCTGAACCTTGTAGACTCTCGTGGGCGTTACTAAACTGTGCACAATTATTGAATTCTAATGAATTACCATACATCAATAGAATGTGGATTTACTGATATGCTGAATTTTAAGATCTGAAGTGGGTTACTGTTGTTTCATGAATATTTCAAGAATCATTGTGTCCCCTACTTATTTGGTTCTATGATTTGAGTCAATTCTTTGAAATACCTATTTCTGCTAGAGCTGACTAGGCATCTCCTAAAGAGAAGAATATCGTATTTGAATTTTAGTTTGTTGACACCTTTCTGTGGCTTGCCTCTTGTCAGTTGAGTTGACCATGCCTTTATCTTTTGTTCAGGTTCATTATTGTTAGCAAACTTTATGTTCTGCAAAGTGAGTGCAACATAATGGGAAACCCCAAACCCTATGAGATGAGGAACCAACCTAATGAGCAGGTCACCAACTTACTGGCCAATGCTGCTCAAGCTAATACTGGCATTACCCCTGTTAGTGCATTGAACCCATACCAAACTATATGGAAGATCAAGGCTAGGGTAACTGCAAAGACTGATCTGAGGCACTACAACAGCTCCAGAGGTCCCGGAAATGTCTTCTCCTTTGATCTCCTTGATGGACAGGGTGGAGAAATCCGTGCAACATGCTTCAATGCGCAGGCTGATCAGTTTTTCGACCTCATTGAAGTTGATAAGGTGTACCTGATATCTAAAGGGTTGGTGAAACCAGCACAGAAGAAGTTCAACTCTTTGAATCATGAGTATGAAATAACTCTGGATTTCAAAACATCTATCGAAGTCTGCATTGATGATGATAGCAACATCCCTAGGCAGCAGTATAATTTCCGGCAGATAAGCGAAATTGAGAACATTGAGGCAGGTGCTATAGTGGATTTGGTTGGGATTGTTACATCAGTTGGTCCTTCTGCCATGATAATCCGAAAGGATGGCTCAGAAGCCCAGAAAAGAACTCTTCAACTGAAAGACATGTCTGTTCGGAGCATGGAAATAATCCTTTGGGGCAAATTCTGTGATGCAGAGGGACATCAACTGCAGTTGTTGTGTGATTCAGGTTCAAACCCTATACTGTCTCTCAAAGGTGGCCGTGTTAGTGATTTCAGTGGTAGATCTGTGGTCACAATCAGCTCAACTCAGTTAAAAGTAAACCCAGACTTTCCAGTGGCTGAAAGGCTGAAGCAGTGGTACATAACTGAAGGAAAGAATACTGCTTGCATTTCTTTGTCTCGGGGAATATCAAACATGAGCGGGAATCATGTGCTGAAAACAATTGCACAGATCAAGGATGAGAACCTGGGGCGATCAGATAAGCCTGACTTCATCACTGTCAGGGCTGTACTCTCACATGTGGGAGCTGATAAATTCTGTTATCAAGCTTGTTCCTTGGAGCTTAATGGTAAGCGATGTTGTTCCTTGGATCTTAATGGTAAGCGATGCTACAAAAAGGTGATGGGACATGGTATTGTGATAAATGCAATCAGCGCACTGAAAATTGTGAGTACAGGTACATGCTTTCGTGTCAGATCAAGGATCACACTGTTACTACTTACGCTACTGCATTCCAAGAGGCTGGTGAAGCAATATTTGGCCACACGGCGCAAGAGCTTTTCATGATACGAAATGTAGAACAAGATGACCTGAGATTCACAGAAATCATGCAGGCGGTCCTTTGGCGTGAATACCTATTCAAGCTGAAAATCGATGAGCAAACCTATAACGGTGAGCAGCGTGTGAAATGCACCATCATTGGTGTCAAGAAGCTGGAAGAGACCAACAACCTTTTGAAGGATGTTTCGCACCCAATTCTGAAGGATGATTCGTCCTACACCCCAAACGTTGGCTCTGCCAATTTGGAAGCTAGACAGAGCATGCTAACCTCCAGCAATGCTAACCTCCAGCTAGACAGAGCAAGCTACAGCTCCAGCATGCTAACCTCCAGCAATGTGGGTGCCACAGGCTTTGCACAGTCGAACTGGATGCCTACTCCACCATCAGCTTCATCCGATGGTTGTGATTTCAATGGTGGCTTTGGCTTTTTGGATCAGTCGGCAGTGAGGGGAGCCCCACTGTGCTTCAAATGCATCCAGCCTGGGCACTGGTTTAAGGACTGCCTTGTCTGAGGCACTTCAGTGCCTTGGCTCATCCAGGAGGTCGCTGGAAATACCTCTCATACCAAATAGCTCTATCGGTTGCTTTTGCTTAGTAGGCTGGAGTCCTACTTTTTCATGTGCAGTTATATTTTCAGTTCCTATCTATATATCTATGTGCCTGGTTCCTATGGACCAGGTGGTTAGTACTTAGTAATATGCAGGAGGTTGCTGGAAAAACCTATGTCCTTTGCAAGCCTGCCTTATTGTGGAACCTGTGGTTTGTAAGCAACTGATGGCTAGTAGTTTTCATCTTATGTTGAAGAATGTTTTTATATATTTGTTCTGTCCAAGTCCAATCGACAGTTATTTTTTTTAACGGACAGCAGGGGGAGAGAATTCCCACCTGAATTTGTATTGATATATCGTGGCATAACCATAAGGCCTCGCTTCGCTGAAAAACCAAAACCATAACTGAAAGTACTGTTTGTTGATGTGTTGTGAGAGAAAAATAATATCCGTTCGCTGAAAAAGTATGGCTCATAAGATAAGCGAACATAGACTAAAACCAAAACCTAGCTAAACTAGGGGAAAGTACTGTTTGCTTCGCTGAAAAAGTCTTGTTTTCGAGGAAAATAAGGCAAAATCCTTTTGTTCGGATAATTTAGGAAAACCGGAGTAAAACTAAAACCTAGCTAAACTAGGGTAAATATCCACTAGAAATAAAAATCAACCCAGCACATGGACAGGGCAAGAACAACAATCGAAGTTTTGTTGGTGTCTACTTTGCTTCTGTATGCCTGTGAAGCGTTCAGGCAGATGCCCTCTTTATTTTTTTAAATCCTCATGAATTAGGTGTTCGCGTGTAGGAGCAAGGATACTGCACCCGGGCTGGTTGGTGATGGTGATCACCTGTGCTGTGACTAGGAGAATCTGCTGCATTTGATTGCCCGAGGATTATTTGATCTGCTCGCGTGAAAAGGCCCTTTTTATCATCAAAAGGCCGCCGGAGTATATTTTACTGTACATGCTGAAGTCAAGAGAAAGGAGGAAATATTTAATGGCGAGCAGCTCACTTTTATTTTAAAAGAAAAAAAAAACCAAAATCAATGTAGCAAATTTTGTTAGAACGAGGGAAGACAAAGCAAGTATTGCCGCAATATCTATTGTTGCTCAGACCTTTTTTTCGAGCAAGGAGAGAATTTTATTAGTTAGCCACAGGCGAATTACAATCAGTTTTAAGGAAGGTCCAAGCGCACTCAGGCACTTGTCCTGAATCCTGATCAAGCCGCAAAATATTTACAACGCTTAGCTAATAAAGCTAATGCATTAGCAACTTGATTACAATTTCTCTTTACTTGGGCGCACTTTCACTCACTCATCAACCGACGCCCTATTCGGCTGGTATATAAGCCGGCTAGTTTCTACTGATTCAATAGTATTCTGTGAGGAAGAATAAGCTGAAATAAGTTGACCTAGCTGAAAAGTAGTTCAAACGAACATGCCCCGAGTTAATTCCCTGTTGCTCAGACTAGTTGTGGTGGCACAGAAGAAGAGACTGAATTTACTCCAAAGGTCATTTGTAGAGATGATCACTGTACCATAACCAATCTGTGGCGTCAGATAACAGTCGTTAAAAGGATAATATGGTGTCAGTATAGGATGCTAGGGAAGGTTCTTAGTCAATGATCTCTTACTAAAATAAATGTGCATCTCACTTTATGATATATAATAAATATTTTTAAGGTTAGCTAAATTTTAAGAAATATTTATGACATATAATAAGTATTGATCGTTATATATCTTTCATATCTTTATGGGATACGTAAAACTGATCAAATCTACGCCCGCGGTGGCCTCCTCTTCCCCTCCCTGGCGTCGTCATGGCCATGGGCGCTCCCGCTCCGATCTGGCCCAGCCTACGCTACCGGAACCTTAACTCGCCCTCCCGCGCGTCTCCGTTGCCTGGCCAGCCTACCTCTCCCGAGCCCCTTCTAAGCCTGCCAGAGTTGGGAAATAAGAGAGGGAGAGAAAAGGCACGGTGTCACGCTGTCGTGATACAACCCGGGCTTCTTCTCTGGCCGCGACAGTAGGTGCGCATCGAACGGCCCAAACCCCAGACCCCAAACCCCAAACCCGGAGAGCATCGGACGGCAGGAACGGTGTGTGCGCTGAGCGATGCGAGCCGCACGCTCGGAAAGAAGCATTTGCGTAAGTTTTATTATGATAGACGTCTAAAACCAAAAAAAAAATCGCTCTCATATATTAGTATACTCCATGCGTCCATAAAAGAATACAATTCTCGTTTTTCGTGGAGTCAGATAATTTGAATTTTGACTAAATTTATATAGAAAATTAATAACATTCGTATTATAAAATAAATATCATTAGATTAGTTATAAAACGGTTACAACAATTGCATTATTTTAAATAGAGGTAGTATATCACATCTACTCCATTTGCCCCTCAATATCTATCGTTTACGTTTTTCGAGAAACAACTTCGACTAAATATATATTAAAAATATTAATATTTATATTATATAATTAGTATCATTAGAAAAATCTTTAAATCTAGTTTTTTAATAAATTTATTTGGAGATACAAATTGTCGGGTTCATAAACCTGGGGTCCCTCACGAACCGGCTTCTGAACAAAGGCTTGGCCCAGCAGGCAACGTTGCAAACAACACACAACTCATGGGTCGGCCCAAGTACCTAAACGACATGCTAGAAGGACGATCCAATCACCGACCGGAAGGCCTGGCCGAGGATGAACGGCGCCCGTTTCCGACTCCGGCCCACCACTCCGACCGGAGCGCTCGCTTCGGTCTCCAGTCCGCCTCCGGATGGCCTCTCCGACCGGAAGGCCTGGCTAAAGCACTACTTCTGACTTCGACCCGCATCTCCGACTGGGGATGCACCAAACCTCTGCTCACTGCTCTTCTCCAACTGGCGCATTCAGAACCGACTGGGACCAACCGACCAGGGACGCCCGTTCGGTAAGGACCAGGAAACGGACGGAGAAAGTAAGGCAGAACACACAAGTCAAACCGCAATACCAGGGACCGTACCCTGTATACCTGTAGAAACAGTACTCTGCGACCTCCCTGGCACGACAGAACACAAGCAGTGTTGTAGACGCTGACATTTTTCCCCTACAGTATTGTGGGTGCCATTAACTCCCATACGGTAAGGCTCCCCCCACATGCCTCTGGGCATCGACAGTGTTGTGGGCGTCGGCATTTACCGTACCTAACGAACATGGTAAAACCCCTTGCACGCCTTCGGGTATCAACAGTGTGGCAGGCGCCGACGTTTGCCATACCCGAAGAAAACAACACGACCTCCCACGTGCATCTGACATACAACAGTATTGTGGGCGCCTACCATCATCCTGTACCCGCCGGCGTGGACAACAAGGCTTAGTAGTATACGTACTCTCTCCATCTCACTTGTAAGGCCATCCCCTCCTCTATAAAAGGGGATGCGCTCTCTCTCAACAGATAGATTCATTTAGATCGATCAAGTTCACTAGTACACAACAGTAGAACCTACAGGTTCAAACCACGAGCACACGCTCGAACACTTAGTATGTAGCGGAGCTCCCGTCGCTCTCGGTCCCTCTGACTAGAGTCTGACCGGACCTCTTCTACCCCATCCTCCTACTTCTCGTTTGTAACCCCACTGCAAACTTCGAGCACCTAGGCTCAAGAATAAAGTCACCGACCGACTCAAACTGAACGTAGGGCACGTTGTCTGAACCAGTATAAACCCTGTGTCATTGAGTGCTAGGCCACCTCCGATCACAATGTATGGCAAAACTATAAATATTTACGTGTTGATCATTTTCTGCACCGACACCACCTGTCTGGAAACTGGTTGGACAGATCAAATGCTCAGATAAGCCAGACCTCATCACTGTCAAGGCTACGATCTCATGTGTAACTGAGCTCCTACACCGTGTTGCCTGCCCGCTAGTGGTCAACGGTACTTCCTCCGTCCTGATCACTTTCCGAGAAAAATATTTTTGACTTTGACCAAATATATATGTAAAAATATTAATATTAATAATATATAATTAGTATCATTAAGTATTAGGTAGATCGTTGAATATATTTTCATAATAAACTTATTTAGAAATATAGGCCCTGTTCGTTTCTCTTATAATTCGTCTTTTTCAGGTGGAACAGTATTTTTCTCTCACAACAAATCAACCGGAACAGTGTTTCGGCTTATTTTTTCAGCGAAGCGAACGGGACCATAAATGTTGCACGCATTTTCTATAAATCTAGTCAAAGTTAAGAAAGTTTAACTTACACGTATCCCATAACTACCTCTATTTTGGGAGGAGTAAGCAATACGTGCAATGCTATGGCAACTGGTGATGTTGACGGGAGGTGGCGCTGTGAGTCTGTGACAGATGTGGGTACAGTTTTTTTAGCCCTATAAGTATGGGTGCTCGGTTCGGAAGGCACGGCTTCTGCTACCGCATACGAAGAGGCTGCGGAAGAGATACTTGGCTGCAGGGCAAAGGACCTCTACTCGATGAAGTGCAGAGAGCACGATCATGCACAGCTGGATGATATCATATGGCGCGCCGTTGGTAAGCAGTATGTCTTACAGCTAAAGGTCAAACGGCAGCTGCTGTCTGGCGTGTGCACTGTTGTCAAGGCAGAGAAGGTGAACCCATCGGCCGAGTCCCGCAGCCTCCGGGGGCAGATCGACATGCTTCTGCAGGAGGGTTCAGGGCCACGTTCGGAGTTTCACAGCCCCACCATGCTCACCTACACAGGTTCGTAGTCATACCGTGCGGCGATCCTCAAACTACAGCAACTCAGCGATGTGCTGTTGTGTTTCAGGAGACAAGCGTGATCGCCCGGGAGCCGCTACGCGATTCCCAGGCGAAGCTTTTGTTGGGTGCATGGTGCACTCTACGTCTTGTTCGTTTAGCTGATAAGTCAAAAGTACCGATGGTTAATTTATTGTGAAAGAAAAACACTATTCGTTCGTCGAAAAAATATGGATTATAAATTTATTGTGAAAGAAAAACACTATTCGTTCGTTGAAAAAATACGGATTATAAGCTAAACAAAAAGGACGTATATATGCAGTAACCAGTAGTTGTATGCCTTGAAGCACTAAGTGGTTGGTTGTATCAGGATGGTGCATTAGCATTTAGCAATGCCAGGACTCTCATAGTATATGTGTGTGTGTGGCTTGGAGTCAGTGACTTGACAATATTTTACTACTACAGTAGTATTCAGCAGTCAGTATTATGTAATATGTAGTAGGATCGGTATATGTTTATTATTATCTTGCAAGGACCTTGTATTAGTAAGCTCAGTCGATGCATGTTAATCTGCTGGAATGAATGCTTAAAATGAAATTGCTTGTTATCTTGTTGCAATGTCCAGCTGGTGCATGTCATGGGAGGCAGCGATTTCATCTGGACATTGACACTCTGTATTACGGCGCCGTTCGCTGGTTCTAGGCCAGTCGGCTGCTTCTCCTCACAGCGGTACTGTTCATCAATAGCCGCTACAGTATTTCTCTTTCGTACAACCTGCCGCTACAGTATTTTGACTTCCTTTTCCCGACACACGAACGGGGCCTACACAGCATGAAGTTTCTTATGTGTCCAGACTGTGTACTGTATAGTAGCAGTGATCATCATCCAGCGAGCCCAAAGATATATATATATATATATATATATATATATATATATATATATATATATATATAGAGAGAGAGAGAGAGAGCCCAGCTGTTTGACTTTTATTAGAATAACTCCGGCGGTAGCCCAAAACAGAGCCTCTCCCCCGGCGGCTTCCAGCGGCGGTGGGTCGAGGGGGGAGAGGAAAGAGGCGGCGGTGGGGAGCCGGCGGCGGATGGAGTTGCAGCGAAGGGGCCGCGGCAGGCGGAGCCGGTGGCCGCGACCGGGAGGCGGCAGGGGAGGAGATGCGGAGGACCTCACCGTGGCCGCTGAGGATCCCGTCGGCGTGGCTGGGGGAAGCACGCCCGCGCGGCCGAGGGAGGCGTGGTTGGCCTACTCCGGCGCGGCGGAGGTTGGCCGGCCCATATGTTCCATGTCTAGTTTGGTCATTTGGCGTCTGCCAAAATTCCAAATCCCAAGACACCCGCCGTGTGCCCGTCTCCCGCGCCGTCCCCGCGCCCAGCTTCCCGCGTACGCCTCGCCTCCGCGACGTCTCCGTGACGGTCTCGCTCTCCCTGCCCATTCTCGTCATTTCCACTTCGCGGCTCCACACTTCTCTCTCCCACTCTCTCACTACAAGCCTGCAACCGCAACTGCGACGGCTTTCCTCCTCCTCCTCCTCCTCTCTCTCTCTCTGCAGCTGCAGTCTCCACCAAGATACCTCCGAGTTCCTTGCATCTCCCGATCTTCGTTCTCCACTGCGCAATGGGTGGAGGAGGAGGAGGAGGGGAAGGGATGGAGGTGGAGGTGCCCCTGTCGACGGGGGCGTTCGAGGCGATGTGGCGGGAGCACGGGCTGCGCCCGGTGCTGCAGCTGGCGGATGGCCGGCGGCCCGGCCGCGGAGGCGGGGCCGTACCGCGTCGCGCTCTCCGACGGCGGCGAGCGCCTGCAGCCGGGGATACTCGCCGCGTCCCTCAACCACCTCGTCGTCCGCGGCGCGCTCCACCGCGGCACCGTCATCCGCGTCCTCGAGTACTTCGCCGGCTTCTTCCACAACAAAAGGTGACGGATCGATCCTCCAACCTCCACTTTCCTTTATATCCTACTACCCTATCCTAGCGCGTCCGTCGGGATCCACATTGGATTATTTCTGGTGCGCCGCCGCTGTGTGCGTTCTTGGTCACGAGTTACTACTGTAGAACTGCCTAGGTTTTTGTGCTTTTTTTTTTTAATTTTTTGTGCTACTGAAATCTTGCCAAGGCGTCCAGCGCCAGAGACCCTTCGTCACGTCCATTCTTGGCTCTAGGAGTGGGGTTTCTGTGGCTGTGCAGTGACGGATCCAACATTACTGCATCGCCTGCCAACAAGCGCTGTTTTTTTTTTGGTTACCTGAATGCATTGCAATGCCGTGAGCGCTGAGCTGTCGATCATATAAATGTGTTGACATTTTTTTATTGCGTCTGTATATGACTGCTTTTGCATGGAATGGGCAAAGAGCCAGTGACCCCTCAATGGCCCTTGCTCTTTTAGTCTTATATAGGTTTGGTTATGTGCATAAGGTTTTGTATTTATAGCATATCTATTTAGTACTGATCAGATCATGCTGTAATTCCTTCGTTTGTAGTTTCAAACCACGCACGCAGAGTTTTTAGTCGTTTACTGCACCACACTCTGAAAAGTGGAACTAAAATCATCGGTTTATTTGGTTCGACGTGGTTTGTGTTTCTTAGTTTGTTACTGAAATGTCTACGGCCGCCTGTGATGCATTTCCACTTGCATCTGATATATATGCTTGTACATTACTGATTCAGATGGGGGTGTCTGTCCATTTTTCGTTTCTTATCAGATGCATCAAACGTACAGGCCATAGGCGCAATGCTCAGTGTGGTTTCCTGAACTGCCAGGCCAAGAATTTAGTCTTTTACTGCAACAGACTTAGAAAAGTGAAACTGAAATCATCAGTTTTATTTGGTTCAGTGTGGTTCTGGTTTTCTGAGTTTGTTACTGAAATGGCCACAACTGTTTATGTTGTATTCCCACTTGCATCTGGTGTCTTGTACATTACTGATTCAGATGGGGTACATTCGTCCATTTTTCCTTTCTTCTTTGATGATACAATTCCATGGAGTTTCCAACATCTCAGCTTTTCTTAAGCTCGAAAATAACTTTGATCGATGTGGTACTAGGGTTTATGGTCATTCCAGTCTACACTCAGGGAAGTCTTGTTGATGGTTTTCCGCTACCTTTAGATTAGCCTACGACTAGGTTAAGTTCGCCACAATGGAGTCCAATAACTTTCATTCAATTATATTCTTGTTTCTGTCAAGGTTGTCGCGCTTCTCTGCATGTGTTTTTTGCCCCCTTTGTTCCTACAATGCCGATGGATGTTATTTTCCCTTTGTCATTAGTAATTTTCCAATGAAAGAAAACCGTCAAACAGGCAATGGTTAACATGCAGAGTTTCTTTTATTCTGTATAAACTATAAACTTTCTATACTGTTGATGATCTTTAGTGCAGTGAAAGGGTGGTGTAGTTTTGTGCTAGCAGTTACAAGTTGGAAAGCTCTTATTCTGGCATCCATGTCAAATCAGTAAAACTGTCACAACACGTTCTGCTGTGACCATCCAAATGAGTCTTAGAGGTAGCTCTTTTAAGATATGACAAGTCTGAATACTCAAGTGGGCGTTACTAAAGTATGCACAATTATAGAATCCTAATGAATTACCATACATCAATAGAATGTGGATTTATGATATGCTGAATTTTAAGATCTGAAGTAGGTTACTGTTGTTTCATGAATATTTCAAGAATCGTTGTTTCTCCAACTTATTTGGTTCTATGATTTGAGTCAATTCTTTGAAATACCTATTTCTGGTAGAGCTGACTGGGCTTCTCCTAAAGAGAAGAATATTGTATTTGAATATTAGTTTGTTGACACCTTTTTGTGGCTTGCCTCTTATCAGTTTAGTTGACCATGCCTTTATCTTTTGTTCAGGATCATTATTGTTATCAAACTTTATGTTCTCCAGAGTGAGTGCAACATAATGGGAAACCCCAAACCTTATGAGATGAGAAACCAACCTAATGAGCAGGTCACCAACTTTCCGGCCAATGCTGCTCAAGCTAATACCGGAACATATTACAGTGGCCCTGGTATGCTGGGTTCTTCTGCTGCTCCAAGGCCAGTGCAAGATGTTAATAATGTACCATACGGTGGATCCTATGGTGGTTATCAGGGTATGATGGGCCTTCCAATTGGTCGTGCAGTAGAATCTGTTCCCAATGTGGCATCTGGTCTCTCTTATGGTACAACTTCAGCACATAATAATACAACGAATGTGGGTATTGTGCAGTCAAACTTGCAGCAGCCTTCACTGAACTCTCACCAGAACCCAAGGTTTGCAGTTCCTTCCATGGCTGGTGGCAGCGGTGCTCCTGGGAATACATACGGCCAACCTACACAGTCCTTTTATCAGCAATCGCCTCCAGGGCATATGAATAGAACTCCTGTGTCTAAGAATGATGCAAATCATCTTGTCCCAGTGGCTCAATTGAACCCCTACCAAAAAAGATGGGCAATCAAGGCTAGGGTGACTTCAAAGACTGATCTCAGGCACTACAACAACGCAAAAGGTGCTGGAAAAG
Source organism: Miscanthus lutarioriparius (assembly GCA_904845875.1). Taxonomy (NCBI): domain Eukaryota; kingdom Viridiplantae; phylum Streptophyta; class Magnoliopsida; order Poales; family Poaceae; genus Miscanthus; species Miscanthus lutarioriparius. The sequence continues at coordinate 72,252,393 of CAJGYO010000017.1, read as the reverse complement.
TTTTCTTCTTTGATCTCCTTGATGGACAGGGTGGAGAAATCCGTGCAAGATGCTTCAATGCGCAGGCTGATCAGTTTTTTGACCTCATGGAGGTTGATAAGGTGTACCTGATATCTAGAGGGTCGTTGAGACCAGCACTGAAGATGTTTAACTCTTTGAATCACGAGTATGAAATAACTCTGGATTTGAAAACATCTATCAAAGTTTGCGTTGATGATGATAGCAGCTTCCCTAGGCAGTAGTATAATTTCCGGTAGATTAGCGAGATCGAGAATATTGAGGCAGGTGCTATTGTGGACTTGATTGGAATCGTTACATCAGTTGGTCCTTCTGCCATAGTTATGCGAAAGGATGGCACACAAACGCAGAAAAGAACTCTTCAACTGAAAGACATGTCTGTTCGGATCATGGAAATAATCCTCTGGGGCAAATTCTGTGATGCAGAGGGACATCAACTGCAGTTGCTGTGTGATTCTGGTTCAAACCCTATACTGTCTCTCAAAGATGGCCGAGTTTGTGATTTCAGTGGTAGATCTGTGGTCACAATCGGCTCAACTCAGTTAAAAGTAAACCCATACTTTCCAGTGGCTCAAAGGCTGAAGCAGTGGTACATAACTGAAGGCAAGAATATTGCTTGCATTTCTTTGAGCAGGAATCATGTGCTGAAAACAATTGCACAGATCAAGGATGAGAACCTGGGGCGATCAGATAAGCCAGACTTTATCACTGTTAAAGGTGCAATTTCACATCTGACCACTGATAATTTTTGTTATCCTGCTTGCACCACTGATAATTTTTGTTATCCTGCTTGCACCATGGAGGTGAATGGTAGGCTGTGCAACAAAAAGGTAATAAATAATGGTGATGGGACATGGCAGTGTGACAAATGCGACAAGAGCTTACTGTTAAAAGTGAATAGAATGAACAAGATTTTAGGAACAATTAACTGTTCATTGATCTTTTTGGATTATATATAAATGAAGGGTCATGTTGTACGGACGTCGTATGGACGTGATTGTTCGGGAAAGTTAACTACTAATCTAATCTCTAATCCTAACTGCTTGTACGGATTGTTCGGGAAAGTTAACTACTAATCTAATCTCTAATCCTAACTGCTTGTACGGACTGATGAGATCATCTATAGAAGGACGCCTGTTGGTGTACTGGTGTCATTTCATAACACTCTCTCTTGATCGAATTTTCTTTAAGATCAATGCCGTTGTATGATTGGATTCCTTGAAAAACCCTATGGGAAAAAACTGAGGAATATGTATGTATAGATATGCTATAAAAACTCCTTTAAACCTTATAGGAAAATAAGGAGAAAATGGCATATATGATTGTGATTTAAATAAATCACTATGTTATTGGTATCCCATTAAAAACCCCAGTGGAGAAAAATATTGGAGATACGACATATAGATTACTTCCTCAAAAACCATTTCAGAAAAAATATGAGAAGCAATATAAAGTGATATGTCGCTAAAACTCCTGTAAAAATCAAGTGGGAAAATTAGGAGAAAATATGACAACATATTATTGGTATTGTCTCTTGGATAACTCACATGAAAAACTTTTTCAGGGAAAAACTATGGATGAGTTGTGAGGGCAATATATGTCTTTGATATTTCCAAAAAAAACCTCGATGGGGGAAATAGGAAATATGACACATGCTTATGTTAATATTAACTCATTAAAAACTTGAACAAAAAACCTTGTAAGTAAAACTTGTGAAAGAAAAGAGTATAATATAATGCTGGTACATGTCAACATTTAGGAGATGTCTCCCCCTGATTCTGGCAAATTTTGAAGTCGCCGCATACCAATTTCATGTACCAATTTTTTAAACACACAAGTTGGTAAAGACTTAGTAAATAGGTCAGCGAGATTATCACATGACTTGATTTGCAAGATGTCTATTTCCCCGCTTTCTTGTAATTCATGGGGATAAAACAGTTTAGGAACAATATGCTTAGTGATATTGCTCTTTATGTAACCTGTTTGTATCTGTGTAGCACAAGCGGAATTATCTTCATAAATAATTGTAGGTGATTCAATTGAACCGATATCACATGACTGTTGTATGTGGTTAATCATTCTGCGAAGCCATACATATTCTCGTGATGCCTCGTATAGAGCAATAATTTCAGAATGATTAATAGAAATCGCTGTCAGAGTCTGCTTAGAAAACTTTCATGAAATAGTTGTACCTCCATGTAGAAATACAAATCCTGTTTAGGATTTTCCGTTATGAGGATTAGATAAGTAACATGTATCGGTATAACCAATCATACTGGGATCATGATTTTTCTTGAAGAATAAACCAAGATCCTTTGTGCCATTAAGGTATATGAGGATACACTTCGCTCTCGTCCAATGACGGCGAGTTGGGTCCGCACTATGTCTAACTAGTAAGTTCACTGCAAATGCGATATCAGGCCTGGTGCAATTTGCAAGATACATAAGTGCGCCAATGACACTGAGATATAGGATTTCTGATCCCAACACCTTTTCTCCAATATCCCGTGGTCTAAATGGATCTTTCCCTATTTCTAAGGAACGAACAACCATCGGAGTTTTACTAGGGTATGATTTATCCATATTGAATTTCTCCAATACTTTCTGGATATAGGCTGATTGATGCACTAACATCCCTGAAGGACGGTGCTCAAGTTGTAAGCCTAGGCAATACTTGGTTTTACCCAAATCCTTCATCTCGAATTCCGTCTTTAGATGTTTGCGTGCTTCTTCTATATCCTTTGGGTTGCCAATGATATTTAAATCATCAACATACACGGGTATAATACAAAATCCCGTTCGAGATTTCTTAATGAAAACACATGGGCAATCATCATTGTTAGAGTATCCTTTCTTTAGAAGGAATTCACTTAGTCGGTTGTACCACGTTCGTCCCGACTGCTTCAAGCCATATAATGATTTTTGTAGTTTTACACAATACATGTTGCGATTTGCGTTTGGATTCCATCGGAAACCTTCATGTATATGTTCGAATCAAGTGACCCATATAGATATGCTGTCACCACATCCATCAACTACATAGATAAATGATTTTGAACTGCCAATGATATTAGGTATCGGAAAGTAATTCCACTCATTACCGGAGAATAGGTTTCATTGTAATCAATGCCGGGTCTCTGCGTGAACCCTTGTGCTACTAGTCTTGCTTTATATCTCACCACCTCATTGTTCTCATTCCGTTTCCGGACAAAAACCCATTTAATGCCTACAGGAAAGACTTTGGAAGGTGTAGGTATTGCAGATGTGAATACCCCTCTTCTAGTGAGCGAGGCTATCTCAGCTTGAATTGGTTCTTTTCATTGAGCCCAGTCCGAGCGCTTTTTGCACTCTGCCATGGTCTTTGGATCTGGATCATTGAGAAAGATTTCTGCACTTGCTGCGGAGAAGTACATGTCGACAACAGTAGTTTTACGATCGTATGATTATCCAGAATCTATGTAATTGATGGAAATTTCTTTCACCCCATTATTTGACTCAACATTTCCTAAAACTATGGAGTCAAGGTGTTCCGATATCCCAGGATCAGAATTTGGATGCACCGTTGATCCGGGTTGTGGATTTGGTCCTGATGTTGGATTTTTATCCACTATTGGGAGTCTACCAACTTGAGGTTGGCATGAATTTACTGATTTGGAGGATTTAGCCCTCGATATCCTCGGACGCTTACTTGTAGCATTATCCTTAGGAGCGGCCGTACTTCTCACCCTCTTCTTTGGAAGTGGGAGTTGAATGATTTTTATTGGTACCTCCACTCTTTCGGGCGCATTGCGAGCAGGATAAGAGGATTTAGTGACACCCTTATAATCAGTAAATGCTTCTGGCAGGTTATTTGCAATATGTTGCAAGTTTATGATTTTCTGAACTTGTTGTTCAGTCTCTAGAGTACGTGGATCTGAGGGAGGAATGCCTTGGGCATTCCAGATGATTTTCTGGCATTCGTTTTGGTACTTGAAGTCTCCTCCTAATGCCGGGAGATGGTCCTCATTAAATATGCAGTCAGCATATCGGGCCGTGAATAAGTCCCCTGTAAGAGGCTCGAGGTATTTGATAATTGATGGAGATTGATATCCCACATAGATACCAAGTTTCCTATGTGGGCCCATAGAAGTACGCTTAGGCAGTGAGATCAGTACGTATACAGCGCAACCGAATTTTCGCAGATGGGAAATATTTGGTATATTCCCACATACTAATTGCAATGGGGAGACTACATGATATGCAGGTGGTCGCAATTGAATTAAGTCAACAGCGTGTAAGACTGCATGACCCCAACATAAAGTTGGTAGGTTGCAATTTTGTAATAACGGTCTTGCAATGAGTTTAATTCTCTTAATAAGAGATTCTGCTAAACCATTTTGTGTATGGACATATGGGACAGAGTGCTGAACTTGAATTCCCAAAGCCATACAATAATCGTTGAAAGCCTTTGATGAAAATTCAGTAGCATTGTCCATTCGAATTGATTGAATTTGATGTTCAGGATGATGTGCTCTAAGTCTAATAACTTGAGCAATAATTTTTGTAAATGCATGGTTACGTGTGGACAAAAGACATACATGAAGCCATCTAGTAGATGCATCTATTAGAACCATGAAGTACCTGAACGGTCTAGACGGTGGTTGTATGGGGCCACAAATATCTCTTTGAATGCGTTTAATAAATTTTAGTGGCTCATTTTGGATCTTAACGGGCGATGGCCGTACGATCAATTTCCCTGTAGCGCATGAAGTGTACATAAAATTTGAAGATTTTGGGAATTTAGTAGTATTTAACTCATGACCTTTAGAATTGCTGATAATTTTTCGCATCATCCCTGTACCAGGATGGCCAAGGTGTTCATGCCAAATTTTGAATGCGTCAACATTCTAAAAAATTACCTTGTACACAACATGCGGTACGGGTTTGATGTATGTGTAGTACAATCCAGACAGAAAAGAGGGAATTTTCTCAACAATTCGTTTGCCATATCCACTATTTTTAGTAACGAGGAGTATTTCCTCATTATTGTCATCACGGGTTTCAATATGAAAACCATTTTGACGGATATCTCTATAACTTAATAAGGTACGCTTTGAATCGGGATACAATAATGCATCCTCAATTGTAATTTGGGTACCCATGGGGAGTACAATAGTGGCACGACCAGAACCAACTATTGTAGCATCGCGCCCGACGATTGTTAAAACATTTCCTTGTCTTTTTGTAAGAGTTTGGAAATACTTTGTTTCTCTAAGTATAGAATTAGTGGTACCACTGTCCACTAGGCATAATTCCTCCTCCATCAGATTGACCCCCGTAGAAACTATATATAAATAAAGAATTTGATATGAAACTCTTTGATGATATATAGAATACATACTTTATTTATTGAATATCAAATGTGTAAAATATATCAAATGTGTACAATACATTTATTGGGTATTCAAACTAAATAGTGATGACATTATTAAATATTTACAACACATAGGACATAAATTATTTTAACTATTATAATCACTAGGACATAAAGACATGAGAATCTAAGGGATTGAGAACCTATTCAAAGTCTCCAAATATGTCGTTGGATGTATATTCCACGATCATATTCCCCGTATCAGCAAGATCCTCGCCTCCTCGTATGTTGTTGCTTGGTTCCGTTGGAACTTGTTGTGAACAACCAGCCTCATTCCTGGTGGTGTCAGGTCGAATGTTGAAGTGGGCTTCATACTTTTGTCTTGGTGCAGCACATCCGCGACCCACAGACTTTAAGTAGAGATCAACAAGATGACTTGGGGTATGACATTTCTTTATAATATGGTTATAACAACCACACTTCTGACACACAGGTTTGCCATTCCTGTGTTTGGAAATGTTCTTACCCTTGTTGGAAACACGAGTTTGGGATTTCTTGTTACGTCTGCGTTGTTTTTTACCTTTCTTGGAATTTCCCTGAGAATGGGTCTTAGAAAATCCACCATCAAATTTGGGTTTATTCTGAGTGTAGGCATGTACTTCAGGCAATGGAGCAGACCCTATAGGGCGCTGCTGATTATTCCAAACTATAAGTTCAGAATGTTTTTCGGCCTCAAGTAAAGTTTGTATAAGCTCAGAATAAACCTGGAAACTCCTTTCATGGTATTGTTGTTGAAGAATCCTTTCAGAGGAAAGCATAGTAGACAGAGTCTTTTCTATTTTATCCGTATCTGTAGGTTCTTTCTCGTAGAATTGCAACTTTGAGCAAATCCTATGAACAGCATGGTTGTAATCACTCACAGTTTTGAAATCCTGTAAGCGAAGTTGCGTCCACTCATAGTTGGCCGCAGGCAGGACAAGTGCCTTTTGTTGTTCATAGCGTTGCTTAAGAGAATTCCATAGATTTCGTGGGTTCTCTTCCAACAAGTATTCAACCTTAAGATCAGGATGAATATGACTCCTAATGAGATATAGGGCCGTGTATACATGTTGATCTTCAAGTAGTGCAACACCCTCTTCGGGTGGTAACACAGCTCGATAAAGTCCACGGGACGCAAGACTAACCTTTACGTCCACAGCCCATGTGGGATAATTGTGGCCGTCTAGAGCAAACAAATCAAACTCTTTGACGATCATTGATCCTACACGAGGCAAACCATCAAAATATTTTAAGTTATTAAAATGTTGTGGTGTGTTGTAATTATGGGATGCAAAATAGAGACAAGATAAATCTTGTATTATTAATGTTGTAAAGATCTCATGTGCATAATGAAATAATGGAGGTAGTCACCATAAAAGTGTAGACCTCAAATTGGGCATAGTCTGTATTAACAGTAGATGCCAAATAATTATGCAAGTTGTATAAACACGTCTTAAGGTAGTCATCAAGAATGATGTAGACCTTAGTCAATTCGCAAACGAATTGGGTACGCACGTTGAGGATAGTCACTAAGTTGTGGACTTAGTGTAGATCCCACAGTAGCAACTATGGTGCTACCTTGTGTATGGCCAATAGGAATGCGAATTAACGGTAGTCATCTTTGTGAAAAGATGTAGACCAAATGTTCTCATTTGTGATGCTAGGTACGCACGTTGAGGATAGTCACTAAGTGTTTACTTAGTGTAGATCCCGCAGTAGCAATAGTGGTGCTACCTTGTGTATGGCCAAAAAACAAATAGGGAATATGCGCGTTATACAATTAATGAGAAAATATACATAAAATGTCGCATCCATTATTTAAGCGCGTAGTGCTTTAAAGTCAAAAAGCATAAAAGAGGCTTAAATAAAATGATCGATTGTAAAAGTGATTAATGAATAAATAATTTGCAAGATCATGGTCGTAATAATAAGGATATTATTTTATTGGATTTGCCATACATACAGGGACAAATACTTTGAATAATATCATAAATGGATATTTTACAATGATAAAATATCACAAGTACAACGGTAGTTAAAGTCAGCGACTAAACATAAGAGTACTTAATTTTACAGCACATAATTATAAGAGACTAACAGAGTCTTATATGAATTAATGCTAAAAATATTAAATAAAATAGACACTAAGTGTGCTGGACCGATTGGAACCGGAAACAAAGCCAACATCAGATTCGGGCCCAGAAAAGCCCATGCAGGCAAGCACAAGGGAGTGGAGGGAGGGGCAGGGCACCAGCCTTGGGCCGCCGGCCCATTTGCATAGGCCATTAAAGGCCTAGTCAGGCGGGCAGTTAGGGTTACCCGCAGCCATAGGGGCCAGGAACCGCCGCCGTAGTTTGACTGGAGAGCGCCGTCGTCGCAAAATCTCCTCGCCGCTCCTCTCCACTGTGCCGCCCATGTTCGCCATCTTCAGGTCAAGGAAGACCCCCCTTTGTCGGGGGAGTAGAAGCCGCTGCCACCGATGGCCATGTTTAGCACCTCCACGCTTGGGAGGCCGAGATCCGCCGAATTCCAGGCGCCAGTGTGACGGAGGTCGGGGCGCCTGTCCACTGCCGCCGTCTTGCGGCCGAGGAGGCGCCGGAGCGTCGGGGTCGATAGCATCTCGGTCGGAGGAGGACCCGGGAGGGCCTTCACCTTCATGCGGGCAGCGGCTTCCGCGCAAGTCGCGGGTGGAAAAGTCGGTGTCGGTGTCGCCTTCGGAGGAGGAGCCGAGGGGCCGGCCACGTCGAGGAAGGTGTATGGCGTGACGCCGGTCCTGGCCGCGCGCGTGCCGCCGGGGTTGAAGAGGTTGCCGACGCCGGGGGCAGCCACCATGTCCTCGTCCTTGGTCTTCACTTGCTGGAGCATCGGCACGGCGACGGTGTTGAAGATCCAAGGATTAAGGACGCCGCCGGGCATGCCACTGTCAGCCGTCACTTGAGTCGGATCGACCGGTGTGGGCGATGGCAGCGTGTAGTTGTACTCCAGTGTGTGTGGCATCAGCATGTACTCCTTGCAAAAGTCACACCAGTAGCGAGGCGGTGCCGGTGCTGGCGACATCGGCTCCATGGGGACGTACACGGGTATAGCGATGGGCTCGGCAACCACTTCATCAATGGGCGGCGCCGAGGCTTCAACGACTGGTGGCATCGGGGCTTCATCGACTAGAGGCGCAGCATTGCTGGGGCCGACACCGTCGAAGCCAAGGCGAGGAGATGGTGGTTGGCTCTACAGACGGCGCGGAGGAGAAGCATGGCGGACACGAATAGGAGTCCATCGACGGCGAGGAACTGCATTGGAACAGAAGCCATGAACAGCGGAGTCGAAGAGGTGGCTGAAAGGACCATGGCCATGACCATGGGCAATGTTGCGGCGAACACGAGGCCCAAGGCGCTCAAAGACGCTGCGGCGTTGTCCATGGTGGCCGTGGTGGCGGATCGGGCCACGACGAACTCCACCAACGCGGCAAAGGGCGAAGAGCAAGCCACGAACAAGGTGTGAAGGTAAGTTGATCTTCGTCATGCTTACCGGTGATGGTTCAGAAGCATTCGTTGCATCTGCGTTCTCCTTTTCTCTGTCTAGAAGAGCGAAAGTGCTGATAACGTGTTAAAAGTGAATGGAATGAACAAGATTTTTGGAACAACTAACTGTTTCATTAATCTCTTTGGATTATATAAATGAAGGGTCACGTTGTACGGACGTCGTACGAACGTCGTATGGACGTGACTGTTCGGGAAAGTTAACTACTAATCTAATCTCTAATCCTAACTGCTTGTACGGACGGATGAGATCATCTGTAGAAGGACGCCTATTGGTGTACTGGCGTCATTTCATAACACTTACCAAATTGCGAGTATAGATACTTGCTGCAGTGCAAGATCCAAGACCACACTGGGGTCACCCATGCTACTGCATTCCAAGAGGCTGGTATCGAGATTGCTGGCCACAGCGCCCATGAGCTCTACAATATAAGTGTCGGTGTTTCGAGTTACCAACTAGTAAATTTCTAGATTGTGCGTCTGGCTCGGATGGTGTGCTTAGAGGACACAAGATTTATACTGGTTCAGGCAGAATGTCCATACGTCCAGTTCGTCGCTATAAAATCAAGGGTTAGCCCTCTGTATTTCACACGCACGCCTGCATCCTACCTCCGTTGATTCACCGCCGCCGCCTGCGCTAGGGTTTCCTGCCTCGGCACCCTTGCCACCGTCGAGCTCGCATCCATCCGCCCCACCTATGGTGCTATTCCGACATCACCTTCCAGCGCATGGAGGGCCTCATCCATCGCGGTCTTCTCCATGCGCGGATCGTGGCCGAAGAGTGGGTGCTGCTCGGCACCGAGGATTCGCCATCGCCGTCGAACGGCTACGTCATGTCGTTCATGCACTTCCATGAGCGTGGGCTCGCGACCCTCGCCCATCAATTCCTCCGGAGGCTGCTGTCCTACTACAACATTGAGCTGCAGCACCTCAACCCCAACGGGATCCAGCACATGGCGGCTTTCGTCGTGTTGTGTGAAGGATTCTTGGGGATCGGTCCCCACTTCGATCTGTGGAGGCACTTCTTCGCCGTCAACCTCTAGAAGGAGAGGGGCTGGTCGGAGATGCACATGCCGATGGGGTGCGCTAGCATCCAACTCTAGAACAATCGAGTCGGAGAGTATCCATCCATGAGGCTATCGACGTCGAACAAGGGGTGGCACTCGCAGTGGTTCTACTTGAAGAACAACGCTGTCGCTCCTCTACCGGAGTTCTCCGGGCGCCTGAAAGAAGAGACCCTGGATTCGTGGCGAAAGTGGGGCGTTCTGGAGAAAGATAAGAAGAAGATTTAGGATCATGCCACCGCCATCAGGATCCTGAGGGAGCACGGCCTGAAGGGGTCTGGCATCATCGGGGCGTACCACGTGAGGAGGGTGGCGTCGTTGATGGCGCGCGCGCTCCCGGTACACCTGATGGCGCCGGGCACGACGCTTGAGGGAACGGCGCTTGCCGAGGAGGCGCTCCCCAACTTTGAGATTGCGCAACGCATTAAGGAGGTGATGGAGCCCTCACGGGATGACACGGGCGCCATCCTCGACTTCATCTACCCAGTGCCGGGGCATCCTCCGATGCGGCCGGAATCGGGCTTTGTGCAGTTCGTAAGTCTCCCTCTCTTCTGCCTCTTCTCTTCCGATTGATTTCCCGACCTTGTTAATCTGATTTTGAGAGGGGACGGGGCCAATCGAGGGATCTCATCCTCATGGACCATACGACGCTGTTGCCGAGGGACCCGACCGTGAGGGCGGCGAACCACGCCGAGAACGATTGGCGAAGGAAGGTGAAGGAGGACAGGAGGAGGGAGCAACAAAGGAGGCTGTGGGCGCGAGAACGAGGAGAAGACACCGACGACGATGACGACGACGAGGAGCTAGAGGAAGGGGAAACAGTAGCTGACAACATCGAGTGAGACAACCTGGAAAACGAGGACATGCTGACAGGTACTGATTCGTTCTCGCAGGCGACGGGGCCCTTCCCGTTCCACGAGAGGGCGGGCTTGTCTCTAGAGCCAACAGTGGCGGGTTTCCCCGCCGACGCACCCTAGGAGCCGGTGGACGCAGGGCGTACTGCCGACGTGCCCCAGGAGTCGTCGGAGGCAAGCCGCTCCAACCCGTCCGGGCCCTCGGAGCAAAGGGCGGGCTCGAAGCACCCGCGTACAGACAAGACGGGGCAGGGGTCGGGCGATTCGTCCCCCAAGCGTGCCTGCCGCCCGGTAGCGCCGAGGTGAGCTACCAATTCCTCTGTTCTTCTGTTGTAATCAGATCTCGCTGCGGCTTACGCTCTTTGCCCCTTTGCAGCGTCGGCAGACATCGAAATCTTCTGGCGCTAGCGCCAAAGAAGTGCGTCGCCCTCCGGGTGACACAGCAATAGTTGGCCGGTGTCGTGCCCGGATCAGGTGGGAGCAGCGCTGGGGCAGCCACGTCGTCGGCTGGACAGGCGCCGCCCACGGCGACGTCGGTGCCCTCGGGGGGACAGGCTGATGTGGGCGCGCACGTGGTGCCCACGACAGACATGGAACAGTCGGTCGCGGCCGTAGCTCTGATGGCGACGCCGGAGCGGCCGGAGCTGTTGGCCTCGGCGGAGCGAACAGGAGAGCAGGTGGAGGCGGACGCGTCCACGACGGGCTCGGCGGGGGTGGCGCAGCCAGGTGCGACCCCGCCAACGCAGATGAAGGTGTCCGTGACAGGTGTGTCTCGGCCGGATGCAGGCGCGACGCCGCAACCCGTGCCATTGGCGGCGCGGGAGGCGGTGCCCGAGGCGGGTCGGATGGAGGGGAACATAGCCGATGGTTCCTTTGTTGCCGTGAAGATAAAAATTGATATTGCTGCTGTACTACACACTTGCTTTGGGTCTGACAACAGGCGTGATTTATTGAATAAACAATCATTATAAATTTTTGCTGAAAATTTATTGCCGAAAGTTCAGAGAAGTTGCTTAGGCGATTTTGTACCGTGAAAGATTGGGCAGATATTTGGACATCGTAGGCGTGTACTCATCATTTGGTATCAGCTTCTGGGTTGCTCATGGTGCATTTGGATTTTTTTTCTTTCAATGGCTGATTTGAAAAGAAAGTTCATCTTTTGCTAAAGTTATTTCGAGCAACATATCTCAAAGAGTACTATGACTAGGAAGAACATACGGAGGATTTCTTCTGCCCTAAAGATGTATTATGCCAAAGAGACAGCACGGCACAGCGCGAGGTAAAAAGCGGGGGCGCTCGTCCATCTTCTCTTCTCTCCTGCTCACAGTTCGCTCAGCAAATCCGCCACACCACGACCTCTCTATCAGCAGCCACCGGAGTCTGTAGTCGGCTGCGACCGAGCTGCTTCCGCCGCCTCCTGAAATCCCACTGCCCCCGCCGCTCGGCATCTCTTCCGTCACCGCCGCCGGGCATCTCTTCAGCCGCCGCCGCCGGGCATTTTCCACCGCCGCATCCAGAGCCCCTGCAGATTCTTCATCCGTCCTAGCTACTTTTGTCACCCACCATCAACCCCGCTGCTCAAATCTTGCCCCTTCTCTCTGAACCCGAGGCCCCAACTGTCGAAGATCTGAGTGCCAAGATTGTACATGTGTTCTGCCATCAAGTAAATTTCTACGAAATGTTGGCCTTGAGCCAGCATCTCCCAAGAGAAGCGCTACTCCTGCACTTGTAGAATTTTTGTATCTTTGAAAAGAATATTTGGATATAAATTTTGCTGTATCTGTAACAGGTAAAATTGGTTAAAAGGCACGTACATGATGGGACACTATTGTAACCGGACTAGATAGTTGTGAGGCAATCTAGCTCGGGGATTACTTGAACTCGAGACTCCGGCCACCGCCAGGAGGTCGCCGCCGACGCCAATCGGCTCGGTTCGATAACGTGTTCAAGCTTGCGTTCATCTTCGCCAGCAAGACATTACATAGGAGCCGTTCGGTACCTTGGCTTCGGTGACAACTATATGGGACATCTTGACATACCACAAGGTACAGGCAATTATCTCATCATATCAAGCACCTCATTTTAGAATTGGTTGTGGTATGTAATTTGCAGTGAACTATGAATTTTTTAGTTCTCCAACAACACATGCTTGTCCATCTCTTACTGCTGCTGTTTGATTGTGCATAATGAGATTAGTGCCATTGTCCTACATGCATTTTTTTTTTCATGTTGCTTGTAGCTAACCCCTTTATTTAGTTGCATTCTGAATGTTTTGAAAGACAAAATTGTACTACATGTATTCTGAATTATACTATTGGCAATTGTAGGTTCACGTTTTGAAAGATAAAATTGACCTAGTAAATTAAATGAGAATGCTTCTTTCCTAGCTGTTCATAAATTAAATTAATCTGTTTCTTGAATTACCTATATGTTTGCTGTCCAACTTGCATTGTATACAAAGATTTATAATACTGTCCAAGTTGCATTGTGTATACTAGTCCTGTACAGTTCCATTTCAGCTCTTTTTGACATAAAAAAACACATCGTTGGACCCAGCAACGAGCAGGGTGCACCTCTCACTCCCCGGCGAACCCTTCCTCCGGCAAGCCTCCCTGCCCGGCGACCCTCCGTGCACATCATGCCTCCTGCAGGTTGAAAATGGGGAGGAAGCAAACGACAACCAGCAGGTAAGGTTGCCCTGGATTTGCTTCTGCTGCTTGACATCAACTATCCAAGCTCATGGTTCCTTTTATGCATTATCAAAATTAAATGGACTGTTCTATACCTGAAGCTATTTTGTTGTTTCATTTCTTGCTCTAGGTGTCTAGTTCTAAAACTGCAGTGTAGTTAATCTTTGCTCTTAATGTTACTTCTTGTCCAATGTACAGTTCCTTTATAGCTGAACTTAGATGATAGTTTACTGCAAAAGATATCACTTGTCCCATTCCAAATAGCATTCTAGAATATCTATATGTATATCTATGTACCTCACTGATTTGTTTTCTACATGATCCAGAATTTTCTGGATGAAACATAAGTTGTGGAATTTGATGGACCAAACAGTAAACGATCAAATTATTGTCAATAGGATATCTTTTGCAGGTGGCTGGAATTAATCCTATGAACCTGAAACAAAACTTTTAGAAACATAAAAGTAATGTTAAGGGAAGAAATATATTGAATCACATAGTTGTGACCTTTTGCGAAAATCTGCACCTACAGAACTATATATAGTGCAAGGAGAGAAGTATAAAATCTGCACCTCCTTGTGAAAATCTGCACATATAGAACTAATATATAGTGCAAGGAGTCGAGTATAAAATCTGCAGCTCCTTTTGTAAAAATCTGCACCTACAGAACAAATATATAGTGCAAGGAGTAGAGTATAAAATCTGCACCTCCTTTTTTGAACATCTGCACCTACAGAACTGACATATAGTGCAAGGAGTACATAACTAACCAATCGAGGTGCACATGTGCCACCACTGCACATCCAAGAGCAACTACTGTTGTCCGTCATATATTATGTACTTGTGAATTTTAATTTACTGTGAGACTTGTGACTTGTCAAATTTTCAATATATGACCTGAAAATGAAGCCCTTATAGAACAATTATACTGCTGGTATTTCACATCTACAAGCAATGATTAAATTATCCATACTGATTCCAGCTTGTTTTGGCATCAAATGTAGTATGTTTTTCTAATAAGTCAGCCATTGCTTAAATTTTTTGAACATTTGCATACTAATGCAAACTATTTTTCTTATCATGTTAGGCTCAAATGGACGCCGCCATGACTTAGCCTACACCAGAAGGGGAACAACCAATGAATCCTGCTCAAGTTGTTGCTCATGTTCTGCCATCAAGTAAATTTCTACGAAATGTTGGCCTTGAGCCAGCATCTCCCAAGAGAAGCGCTACTCCTGCACTTGTACAAGAGTGGGAGGTTGAAGTTGGTAATGACTTGGACATGTGAGATTCATGTATTTTGGGTTGAGTTTGACATGTGACAATTATTTGGACATGTAATTATGAATGAATCTGATTTGCCAAGTGATAATGAATGTGCCATTTTCAATTTGTTTGTTGGTTGTAAATTGTTTTTGTGGGCTGCAATATATAGAGTGGGCAACAGTATATGAAATTGCATAAACATCCATGGCAAATAGTATGTGATGTTTTCTTCGCTTGATAACGAAGATAATAAGTATGAACGACGCAATAACTATATGTATACTATGACCAATCTTTGCTAATATGTCCTAGCATCTTGCAATGTAAAACTTTTGATGCAATAGTGACAATGTACCACATCAAAACATTCCTAAACCGATGATATAAAAATCACATATTGCATCAGAGTTTTGCACTATTAATCTGATGCAATAGTAATTCCTAATTGCACCCATATTCTAAGTTGGTGCAATACCACCTACTTATTACATAAAAAATCAATAGTAACGCAACTAAATTTGTCTGATGCAATAATTTGTACCTATTGCATCTCTTCTTCGAAATCGGTGCGATAGATCATACCTATTGCATCGACATGAATTACTATCGCATCAAATGCCTTCTCGATGCAATAATGACCACCTATTGCATCAGATTTGCTAAATTGATGCAATAGCACCCACCTATTGCATCAAATTTGTGTTTGATGTAAGGCGAAGCGATGCGATAGGGTCAAAAATTAGTAGTGAAGATATTTTACATTGGTGGGATCGCTGGGACAAAAAAATTCCTTGTTGGACGTGGAGCGATATGAAAGCTGTGCTTCGGCGCCAATTTCTTTCTCTTGAGTCAAAGAAGAAGGTAGCTACTACACGTGCACAAAATCCCCAAGGCACTAAGGCAAATATGCGCTCGTCATGGGCTGATTCTATTGCTAGTGATGAGTACCTTCCTGCTTTTAACCGGCCAGTCGGTGATATTAATTCTTATGAGAAGAAGCTGGGTTCTGGTGTTAGTTATGGCAAGTCTATGCATGCTGAATTTGTTTCTTCTGCTAAATTAAAGCAAGCTACCGGTCACAATAATTATGGTGACAAGTTATCTGCTTGTGCTCGCAGTTCTCTTTGTCCCAAGAAAATGTGTGTGGCAGCAAAGGAAAGTCAATATGTTGATACTCAGCAGTGCATGGTGCCTATCAAACACTTGGGTTCTAGTAATCAATATAGCAAGCCTCTCAATATAGGACAAACTTCTTCTCCGAAAGAAAGTATGACGCAAGCTGCTAGTCATTTTTCTGTAATTTTGTCTCCTCCAACAGCACATAAAGAGGTTCCCGTTCCTGCTGATGGTGTGAAGGAAGGAGACTCCACTGCTACATTAATTGACCAGGAAATGAAAGGTACAACTAGTAATGCTTCCTCCCATGATAATCATTGTCACTCTGGAATTACTGATATTGTTGATGATGCAACAAATGGGTTATGTATATTGGCTCGAGAAGTACAGAGTGATGGTACTGTTGTTAATGTCAAGGGGCAGCGGTCCAATATATTTCAATCCGAATGCAAAATTCAGGATAAGATATGCAAGCTAATTATTGATGGTGGTAGTTTCACAAATGCTATTAGTTCAGATCTTATGCATGCTTTGTCTCTGTCAACGCGGAGGCTTCCAATGCCGCGTTATATGCAGTGGATGAATCAAAGTGGTATGCTGAAAATTACTCATAAGGTTAGAGTAAAATTTTCAGTTGGTAATTATGTGGATACAGTAGACTGTGATGTTGCGCCGATGAGTGCGTGCCATTTATTGTTGGGTCGACCATGCCAATTTGATCTTGATGCTACACATGGTGGTCGTTCCAATAATTATTCATTTGTGCATAAGGGCGTTCATCATCTGCTAAAATCGATGCCGGATAATGCTATTACGGCTAAGGTGTTTAGGCTCCTGAAATTATCCCAAAGCCGAGGATGGCTTTGCTTCAAGAGGGAGAGAATGGCGTGAATATTCCTACTGTAAATATTGATGTTAGTGAGTCTGCAATTAACTGCCCAGAGCCAATTAAACCAGCAATTCAGTTTGGTTCTATCTATGCCAATATTGAGAAGAATGGTACATCTGCTTTAGCTCCATTGTATGCTGCTGATAATTCAAATATTCCTAATAATGCAAGAAAGAATGATGTGACTATAGCTGCTGGTATTCTTGCATCTGAAAATTCGTGTGTGGATTCTAAAGCTGCAGGTAGTAATCCTGACATCCCTGTTGCTGGAGACGATACTATGGTGATGGTTAATTATTTGAGTAATAAAGGTTGTGAAAGTTACCACAATGAGTCAAATAATTCTTCTGAAATTATAATAAAGCCGATGGTGGCTTTAGCTCTGGAGGGAGAAAATGATATAGTTTCTGAAGCAACTTGCAACGGATCTGAAATTGCAAAGGCAGCTCTAAATAAATCTTCTATGCAGTTTATGGAGCATGATGTGGTTGTTGCTTCAACTAATAATGAATCATTCCAAGAAATCTCAAGGAAAGGAACTGCTTTATTTCATGGTCCTAATGATGCGACTACTATTGCTTTAGTAGCTACTAGTAATGGCAGTCAAGATGTTTCAGTTATGACTCGTGATGTTTGTGAAATTAAGTGCAAGATGAAGGTATCACTTGAGGATACACCAAAGTCGAGGGCGGCTTCGTTTCAAGAAGGGGAGAATGATGAACCCATGGTTTCTCAAAATGTATTTGATGCACAAGATACATATGAGAATATATCAAAGCCGAGGACGGCTTTGTTTCAAGGGAGAGAGGATGATGAGCCCATGGCTGGTCAAGTTATTCAGTTTGGCTCATTTTTATTTGATGCAAAGATAAACAAGATGAAGGAAGGGATCCTAGCTAATACTACAAGATTCGGGACCAAGTTTATTTTTTAAGGAATTAATTTCCGCAAGAGACACATGTCGAGATGCGCTGGATACGTATTAGCATATTTTTTGTTTAGTGTTTGGGAAAATAGAGTCCAGCTCATTTAGTTTAGTTTATTGGAGTCCATTACGTTCGGTGCTGCATGCTTAACGTGGAGTCCGTCTTTGGCTGGCCTGCGATCCATATAGCCTGGGCGCCGCACTTGTAACAGGGAGACTGGATTTTATTCGTGGAGTTATTCCTCGTCGAGCCGCCACTCGAAAAACTCTAGATGGTGTTCCCATCAGGTTCTTCGTCTTGAAGATTATCTTCTGGATTCTTGTGGATCTGCGTGGAGTGCGTGATCAAGCTGCTACGGTTTGAGTGCGTCGCTTGGAATTCTTGAAGTTCCCCATCTTCTGATCGTGGTTCATCATGGCTGCGTGTGGAAGAACATTGCTGGGGTTTGGATTGCATCTATTGTAAGCTGGTCCCTTTATCAATATTATTGCTACTGCTAGTATTTGATTTTATCTCGTCACTGTCGAGAGGAATTCTTGCTCCTCTTTTATTGCTACTGCTGGTTAGCCGATCCTTTTCTGGTGGCTGCTGTGGATTTCTAAATTATCTATATTGGAGTTTGAGTTACTGGTTGTAGCACTGAAGGAAAAGTTCTGACTATTTAGTTTCTATTAAATCACGAAGAGAACTTGTCTCTGCTTGCCTGCTTTGTTGCAGTGAAGATAAAAATTGATATTGCTGCTGTACTGCACACTTGCTTTGGGTCTGACAACAGGCGTGATTTATTGATTAAACAATCATTATAAATTTTTGCTGAAAATTTATTGCTGAAAGTTCAGAGAAGTTGCTTAGGCGATTTTGTACCGTGAAAGATTGGGCAGATATTTGGACATCGTAGGCGTGTCCTCATCAGTTCCCAGAAGTCGTGGCGGCAGAGCAGGGGTCAGCGTCCGCACCACTGCCCCCTTACGCTGTTGGGGAGACCGTCCCGGCGGAGGCGTCGTGGCCAGAGGGATCGATGATGCCCGGGGCCGGTGGGGAGTCGTCCTAGGCCTTGGCCCAGACGAGCGGCGACTCGCAAACATGGGGAGAGCCCCCGCTTCGGTGGATGGATCGGCGGGACCTGCCGTTGATGCTCTTCACCCTCGACGACGCTGCCGAGGACATGGAGCAGGAGAGCATTGACATAGGGGTCTCATCCGCGCTTGAGGCCTTGGGCAATGCGATGGGCGTGCTGCACGACGCCGTCATCCCGGCCGGCCAGGTACTGCGTGATCCTGCTTCTCGTCTTTCTTCCGCTTAGTTTTTTGCGTTTCTAACTCGCGTCTCCCCGTAGTCTCTTATGGCTCACAGCTGGGAGAAGTCCTAGTTCCTACGTCAGCAGAAGGATGCTTGGGATCAGCTCATCGAGGAGGCCTTGCCACCGCCCAGCGGAGGGTGGCTGAACTGACCCCCTCGCCGAGGAGGCTGCCAGCCTTCGGGTACGGGAGGCCGAGGCCCATCTTGATGCCGATGACGTCGAGAAGGTGTTTGCGGACCTGTCGAAGAGGTCACGTAGGGATGGCGAAGAGGCCATGTGGGTCAGGAAGGAGCGGGATGAGCTGCTCCAGGGGAACACCAAAGCCCACCAGCGGATCCTCGACCTCTTGGGTGAGGTTGAGAAAGAGAGGGACCTAAAGCTGGCGACCGAGGAGAAGCTCATGGCCTGGAGACAAGGGCGATCCGGGATGCCGTGGCGGTCGATCGGCTGTGCAAGGAGTGGGACATGTTGTCCCAGATCATGGAGAGGTTTCGCTCGGAGCGCGACATGGCTAGGAATGAGTGTAGCTAGGCCTGTCAAGAGCGCGATGCCGCGCAGCAGCAAGTTGGCTCCCTCCAAGCCGAGCTTGAAAGGGAGACGACCCAAAAACTAGAGGCCGAGAGCGTCTCTGCCGGGCTTGCCGTGGATCTAGCTTGGGGCTAGGCGGAGCTCGCCGAAGTGAGGAGAAATCTTCAGGCAAAGAGTGATGAGCTCGGTATCCTGAGCGTTGCCCTCAGAGTGTCTACGATGACCTTAAAGTGGTGCAGTCGGAGGGGACCATCTCGCTCATGGCTCTTGCCGTCGAGATCATGGCTCGAGTGCGCCAGCTGGAGAGGAACGCCCTCTGTGCCGGCATTAATTGGTCCTTCACGATTGCTCGTTCCCATTATGGGGACAGCATCAATCTGTAGGCGATGAGTTTCGGCTATGCGCCTGGTTATGAAGACCATGAGCTGGAGGAGATAGAGACGGCGGTGGCTCCCCTCTCGTAGGACCTGGCGGACAAAATAGAAGACATAGTACTCCCCCGGAGGGGTTAGTTAGTTAGGCAGATTCGGGCCGTAGAGCCACCAACCTTGTAATGAACAAGTATTTTTCATTGTCTTAAAAGCTTGTCCTTTTCTAAAGAAGGAATGTGATGTGAACTTGTGATGAACAAGTTTTTATTTTGAGTGTAAAGTGAGTCTATGCGGCCCGATCCCTTCCGACGTTGAGTCTGCCCATCTCAAGTTGCGGGTGAAAAAACTTTGATCACGCCGGGAGCAAAAAACACCATAGCCATCGGGGGCGTAGGTGCTTTAGCAGTCCGCCCGGTTTTACTCGAAGTTAGTTTCCGTGAGTTACTTTTTAGGCTCTTTAACGTAGGGAGGGGATCGGGTGCGAAAGGTGTTTCCAATCAAGAGTATTCCCCTATCAGCCCCTGAGTAAGGCCCGACCCTTGGCCATTGCTGGGGTCAGGTGTCACTAAGAATCGAGGAAGCGATAACAAAACTGATAAGGGAAAGTGCTTTTTATTTCAGAAACATGATTTTACATAAGCATGCTAATGACTTGGAGGAAACTAAGGGTAGAAGCGACGTAGCTGCTCAATGTTCCATGCATTGGCGAAGACTCGGCCGTCGACCGTTTTGAGCTTGTAGGTGCCTGGGCAGTGTACTTCTGCGATGACGTACGACCCTTCCCATGGCGGAGAAAACTTGTGGCGGTCCTTGTTGCTCTGGACGAGGTGGAGCACCAGATCGCCAACATTGAAGGCTCGTCCCTACACCCGGTGGCTGTGATATCGGTGCAACGTCTGCTGGTACTTGGCTGAGTGGAGGGCAACGTCGTGTGCTTCATCGAGCTGGTCCAAGGCGTCCTTGAGGAACTCCTTGGCCTCCAGCTCCTTGTACATCATGGCCCTCGGCGCCCCGTAGTCGATATCGGTCGGAAGGATAGCCTTGGAGCCGTAGACCATAAAGAAAGGCATGTAGCCGGTCGCCTGGCTAGGGGTTGTCCTTAGGCTCCACATCACCGCGTGGAGCTCTGCAATCCATCGCCCACCGAACCTATTGAGTCTGTTGAAGATCCTGGGCTTGATCCCTTGTAGGACCATGTCGTTCACGCGCTCAACTTGCCCGTTCATGCAGGGGTGTGCCACAGCGGCCCAGTCAACGCGAATGTTGTACTCGTCGCAGAACCTTAGGAATTTTTTCTCGGTGAACTGTGTGCCGTTGTCGGTGATGATGGAGTTCGGCACCTGTAACACCCTCGGTGTTACATAGTGAATCACTTGCTAAAACATGTCATGAGCATCATACTTAAGTGATATTGCATGTGGTGTGATGGATAGGTAAAGCATTGTAACTTAAACGAGTCATAAAAACGTAAAACGAAGAGTTAATTCACGATTTATAAAGTTAGCTAGAGATGTTAACTAATTTTTATTGAACAAAAACGCTATAAAACATATATGTGACACCCTAATAAAGTTTAAAATGTGAGATTTGTAGATGACAAGGAAATACTTGGTGCTGAGAGATAATGTTGTTAAGTACTATATTCAATAGCTTAAAAGTGCAACTAGAAATAGAAATCCATTTAACACTTAGAAAATTTTATGAACTTTTCGAAGGTTAAGCATTGTGATGTTTAGCAATTTTTATAGTGAAATTGGGTTAAGGAGTAGGGTAATATTATGGCTTGTTTTAGTAGCCTAATATACCCTCTAAGGTATATCAAAAGTGGTTTGGGGGATTGGATCAATGATTTAGATGTTTCCAACGCTTTAAAATCCATGCATAACATGAACTCGGGCTGTCTTCTCATGTTGGGCGCGGTCATCGGGCCGTCCAGCCCCGACGTCGGTGCGCTGGGCGCGCGCACACGCACGCATGTGGACATGCTGGCTGGTTGCTGCTGCCACAGCCCGGCCACGGTGGGCACGCCTGCCGCTCACCTGCGCCTGGCCGTCCTACCGCCGTGCCGTGCTACTGTCGCTGCCGTCGCATCACCGCTGCTGTGCGCACAACCCTCCTCGAGTCCCGCTGCCTCGTCGTTGTCCTACCCGTGGTGCTGCAGCAGCACATGGTCGAGCCTGTAACCGCAGCAACGCGCATGCTCTACCCTAGTGCCGCGTTGTCTAGTAGCACCGCTTGGACACCCACATGCGTGCGTGTCCTCGCTAGCGACCAGCCGCTCCCCGAGGTGACACAGAGTTTCCACGCATTGTTGGCCTCGCTCTGCGCCACACGTGCAGCCAGTTACCATCTCGCCCTTGTCATTTTCCATTAAATGGAAACCGGCCACGCCGAGTCGTCATCGCCATTGAAGGCGGGCAGACGAGGCTGCGTCGTGTCGAAGCTGATCCTACAGCACTCGGTCGATCTCTATGCAATTATTTGTGCCAGATGTCAATTAAGGAACCTAGCTACGCGCCAAGTCCACGTACGATCCTAACCGAGCCCTATTAAGCTCCAATTTTGGAGTTTTCCCTCCGCCGTGCCATTAAGGTCGGGCTCGGCCGTGGACGAGGGCAGTCACCCACCGCACCACTCCACACCAATCCACCTACCTCACGAGCTTTGTATCCACCTCCACTCCACCCTGCATGCCTCACTTGCACCTCTACCACCTCGCCGTAGCTGCTGACACGGCTGCATCGTCTCGGGGCGCCGCCGTACCCCTCCGATCGCGCGTGGCCAGCCCTTATCCGCTGATTGTTCCCTCAACCATCACCACAGCCATGATCGGGGTAAGCTGGGGTTGCTCACACGCTAGCCAATAGCTACGCTGTGGTCTAGGATGGCCGGTACGGCTGTGCCATCGTCGCATGCGGCCGCTCGGCCTAGCCATCGCTCCCGCAAGCTCCGCTGCTCCCGTAACTTCCTCTAGTGTAGGCACTAGGACCGTAGATGCAGGTTGGCCTGCTAGCGGGGCCGCTGTGTGCCTTAGTTGGCTGGCGTGGCCGTCCATTGCCGCGGCCGCCATGCCAGCGCACGCAGGGGTGGCCAAGGACCTGGCCATGGTAAAAAAGGATAGTTGCGAGGTCCATTTTGCATAGTCTCTCTCTCAAGGAATAGTGCTGTAGACCCCGAGTTGATTTGTCTGTAGCGCGGGGGTGTTTTTGCTAAGTTGGCAACGCGCGCGTGGGTCGCCCCGTCTTGGGCTGTCTCGCGGTGGGCCACGTCCGCGCTGGCCGCGCGGTGGTGGGCTACGCAGTGAGAATTTGTTTTTCTTTTTCTTAAGGAATTAGAAATAGTTTTATATTTTACATTCTGAGCTGAACTTTGAAAATTAATGTCAATTCACATAGGTGTCCAAAAATTATGAAATAAATTTGTTGGGTTCCTGAAAATATTGTCTATATGATGGTTTAATTAGATGATGCAGGTCTAAGTTGATTCTAAGGCTTATTAAATCATTTGCGTGTGTTTAGTATTTAGATTAGTATTTGTAGAAATTTTTGTGGCAAATTGGTAATAGCTTTGACCATGAAATTTTTACAGTGGCTTCATGGTATTATTATGTGCTCACTGTAATTTTTGTAGCTTAAGAATAGACTAAACATAAGGGTAGTTAAATGCTCTTTGTTTCAAATATACATTAAATCATTAGTGGAAATAAAGATTTATCCTTTATTTGTAAAGCTAGGTGTTTGCTAGTTGAACCCAACACTTTACTTGATGAAGATGATAGTTAGCTTAGTATCTTAGTCATTAGAGCTAGCTTAGTAGTTTACCATGTGCATTCTTATTTTAGGAGCTGTTGTTGCTAAAATACTAAGTGTTGCATCATCATCGCATGCATGTAGAGAACGAGTTGGCGGAGATCGCGACCATCGAAGATCATGAGTTCGAGGAGGTGATCGAGGAGTACGAGGAGGAGATCCTCGTGTAGGAGGAGGTCCTAGAGCTGCCACTGACTGACTGAGCGGACACCCCGCCTGCCCAAGGCAAGCCCTGGTGCATAACCCTTATTTTGAATAATCATTGAATATATATATCTGTGATGTGCATTTACATTATAGGCATTTTATGTAAACCACCTACATAAATATATCTGTCCTATGAGTCTTACTAGTACAGGTGCGAGTAGCTGCTATGCTTAGGTTTTTCGGTAGCGTGAGTAACCTGCCGTTACTCACAATAGGTGATTATTATTATTACTCTCATGATAAAATGGTGAAAGGAAATAGAGACCGAGCAGGGATATGGTATGGGTATTGGTGGGTGTAATAGGTTGTGTCCTGCAACCAATGGGGCATAGCTTGGTTACACTCTTTTCCCTGTCTATGTCGGTTATAGACCAGCCATTGCATTGGATTCTAGTCAGGTCACAGACTTATCATCCTGAGCATATACTTACTTATGGGGGCGGGAAGGCTCGTTGCTCTCTTGTCGTGGGTTCTAGCTCTTTCTGGATCGACTGATTGGAGGCGGGGAAGGTGGAGGTCTAAGCACCACACTGAGTCTGGGACTCAGGTGTGGGGGCTTGGAGTCCAAGTTTGGATGGGGACCTAGACCCCTTGACAGGAGAGTGGTGGGTTGGTCCTGTTTGTGCCTGGGGTACAAACAGGGCATGTGTTTTAGGGTGCCCAGCTGGGTTACATTGGTTCATGAATCGCCGTGTAATACGGTATGACTTATCTACGATCTAGCACCGTAGTAAGAACTGGAAGATGAAAGATG
Organism: Miscanthus lutarioriparius; assembly: GCA_904845875.1. Lineage (NCBI taxonomy): Eukaryota > Viridiplantae > Streptophyta > Magnoliopsida > Poales > Poaceae > Miscanthus > Miscanthus lutarioriparius. The sequence goes on along the minus strand of CAJGYO010000017.1, from coordinate 72,227,673 downwards.
GTCAAATGAATCTGATTGCTCAACTCTTGCTTGAAAGTAGAATGTGTGCTTACATAGAATGGTTAGCTAATGAACTAATCATGACTGCTAATAAAACACATACATAAGGATTCACTACTAGTAATGCTTTCCACAAAAAGGAAACCCAGCAAATCATAAAGCTTATCATATCCTTTGGAGTCAGGAAATTATTTCCACTAGTCGGGTAAGTCTTGCGAGTACATTGTGTACTCAGGGTTTATTTACCCCTATTGTAGGTGCAACTTGAGGAGTAGCTGTTGTGTGGAGGATTCTTCTGGTGGGCACAGATGGATCCTTATACTTATCGTTAGATGTTTATTTCAATTCAGCTATTTAAATTCCGCACTCTAAACTTGGTATTGTAATAATGTATCTTTGAGAACTATTGTTGTATGAAATGGACTAAGTATTGTAAACTCGTTCTTATTATTGGATCCTAGAGGATAAACATGGATTGTTCAAGTTCTCCCTTGGGGTGTGCTCGACAGAACTGTCTGATGTAGCCAGCTTTTGGGGTGCTTAGTGTCTGGTGGAAGACAAGCACCTCCGGAAGCGTGCTATTTTTGTGTGGTTCTACCATAGCACCCCAAACCGATGGATGATGTCACAGAAGAAGAGCTCGGCTTGCTCAGATTTGATCTTGGTGATCGGTCATGCCTCTATCCATTTTGAGAACTTGTCGACGACGACAAGCAGATGCGTGTAGCCTCCGGGCGCCTTCATGAGGGGCCTGACCAGATCAAGCCCCTAGACCATGAATGGCCACATGATGGGGATCATCTAGAGCGCTTGGGCTGGCAAATGTGTTTGCCAAGCATAGTACTGGCACCCTTCGTAGGCACGTACGATTTTCTTGGCGTCGACCATGACGGTCGGCCAGTAGAAACATTGTCGAAACGCGTTTCCAACGAGAGTCCTTGGCGCCATGGGGTGTCCACAGGTCCCGCCATGGATATCCTCCAGCAGCCACCTCCCTTGCTCGGTAGGGATGCAGTGCTGCAAGACCTTGGTGTGGCTCTTTTTGTAGAGCTCTGCCTCGACGATGACGAAGGACTTAGCGCGGCGCGCGAGCCATCGGGCCTCCGTCTTATCTGTCGGGAGCACCTCATGGATGAGTCAATCGAGGTAAGGGATCCTCTTGTCAGCCAAGGGGTCGAACCCTACCACTAGATCTCCATGGCTTTCCCCCGTTGGGTCTTCATTGACCTCTATGGCCTCGGTGTTGGGTGGAGCCAACAGGGGGTCAGCCCCTGAGCCTAGAGCTAGGAGTGCATCACCGGCCCTAGCTCCCGAGCCTGAACCAAAGGGGTCGGAAGGAGCCAACGGTCGACCAGCCCCCAAGCCCTAGGCAGAAGGGTCAGGTGAAACCGATAGCCTATTGTCGACCTGCTCTGGCTCTTTGTAGTTAACCGAGCACTTATGCTGGTCCCTGGCAAAGACGCCAATCGGGACTGGCTCCTGGCCAGATGCCATCTTTGCTAGCTCGTTGGCCTCCTCATTGAGCCATCGGGGGATGTGGTTGAGCTCGAGGCCGTCGAACTTATCCTCTAGCTTGCGGACTTCTTGGCAATATGTAGCCATCTTTGGGTCGTGGTAGCTTGACTCCTTCATGACCTGGTGGATGACCAGCTGGGAGTCACCCTGGATGTCAAGGCATCAGATGCCCAACTCTATGGCAATGTGTAGGCCATTGACGAGGGCCTCATATTTAGCCACATTGTTTGAGTCGGGGAAGTGAAGGCGGACCATGTATTTCATGCGCACCCCAAGGGGCGAGATGAAAACTAGCCCCACGTCGGCACCCTTCTTCATCAGCGAACCATCGAAGTACATGGTACAATACTCCTGATCAACGGCCATCGATGACATTTGGATCAGGGTCCATTCTGACATGAAGTCAGCCAGTGCCTGGGACTTGATGGCAGTCCATGGGACGTACGAAATGCCTTGACCCATCTGTAAGGAAAATGGACCTTAGGCCCATTTATTTTGGATTTTGGTCTTTAATGACCAACACGACCAAATTGGACTAATGAATTTGCAAGTGATTTGTTTTGTAGTCCAATAGGGTGCAAGACGTGACTTGGACAAAGGCAACATGATGATCCCACGATCAACACCTTAAGCAAGACCTTAGAAGCACAAGAGAAGACGCAAGATATCAAGCAAAGTCCAAGAACGAAGATAGGAACCAAGCCGGACGCAAGATCGTGAAGAAACAAGCTCACAGAGGTGACCGGACACTGGATCGAACTCTAGCGTATAGCGACCGGATGCTCCAATCAAGAGGCTCAACAATAGAAGGCACCAGCAGCAGCAGCGACCGGACGCTGAACAGTAAAGTGACCGGACGCACCGATGGTACTGTTCATCATCACCGGCAACACATCTAGTACTACCAGATGCTGGTGGCAAATTGACCGGACGCAGGACTGTAGCATTCGATCGAGTACAGAGTGGTTCCAGAGCAGCAAAATTGCGACCGAACGCTGGCAGCATCCGATCAGTTGATCGTGGCTCTAACGGTCGGGACGATCGGATGCGTCCGATCAGGACGACCTGAGCGTCTAGTCAATAACAGAAACATGGGATTTTGTCCCCAACGGCTAATTCTCAGTGGGGATTATAAATAGACCCCCCAACCGGCCATTTGACGAGAGTGGAGCTGAGGAAACATATCTAGGATGTTGACACACCATTTTAGTGATCACCACTTGCATAGTGCTTAGTGATTCATTAGGTGATTAGCATAGGTGCTTTGCGAAGTGCTTAGGTTGATTAGACCACCACTTATGCGCTTGCTCTAGGTTTAGGCCCAGTGTTTAGTGAGGTTTGCATACCTCTTACCACTCGGTGCTTGCGCGCACCATTGTTGTACATCGGAGGGGCTTATTGTCTTGCAAGATCACACCAGCCGCGTTTGTGGTGTGGCCGCCACCGTGTACCGGAGGGAACAAGGTCCGTGGCATTTTGGGCAGAAGCTTGATAGTGAAGACAGCGGGGAGCATCCAAGAGAGGCTTGTCGGAAGGCACATCGGAGACCCACTTGTGTGGGGAAGACCCGAGGCTATCCACGGAGTTACCTGACCAAGAGCTTGGCCCTTGCGAGGGATTCCTTGCGAGGGGCTCCAACGTGGACTAGGAGGAAGCTTGCGCGCTTCTCGATATCTCGGTAAAAATACCGGAGTCGTCGATGGGAGTTTGCATATCTCTACCTTACTCTTTAGCTTCCGCATTTACATTGTTTGTATTACTCCTTTTTGTGGTAGAGATAGCAACACACTAGCAAAACCATAGTTTAGATTTAGAATTTTAAGTTGCCTAATTCACCCCCCTCTTAGGTGTCACAGTCCCCTTACAATTGGTATCAGAGCCAGTTGGCTCAATTTAGACCTTTGACTTAACCGTCGTTGAGCCGATGCTATTTAGAAGTGGTTGGGATGTATACCTCTAGGCCTTCGCACTTTGACGGCACTAACTTCCCTTACTATAAAGCTAGAATGGCTTGTCATCTTGAGGCGGTTGATTTAGGTGTTTAGAGAGTCACTCGTGATGGGATGAAGCCCATTAAGAATTCTGATAAACCCACAAAGAGTGAAGAAAAAGAAATGCATTTCAATGCTAAAGCTAAAAATTGCTTTTTTGAATATTTTAGCATGGATGTGTTTAACCAAGTGTTTACTTTAAATATGGCACATGAAATTTGGTTAAAACTACAAGAGCTCCATGACGGCATAAGTAATGTCCGTGAGCAAAAACATTGTCTAGCTAAGCAAAATTATGATTCATTTGAAATGAATGATGATGAGCTTGTTCATGATATGTATTATTGTTTGAATCTAATTATCAATGAGCTCCATTCTATAGGATTAACAAAGCTAGATGATGCGGACATCGTGAGGAAGATCATCTCCGTGCTACCATAAAAGAAATATGCAAGCATCATCGCCATCCTTCACAATATGGAGGACTTGAGCACCATAACCCCGGCCATAGTCATTGGCAAAATAGTGGCATTTGAAATATCACGTAAGATGGGTCAAGAAGAAGCCTCCTCATCAAGCAAATGCAAAGCTCTTGCATGTAGCAAAAAAAAGAAGATGAAGGGCAAGCAAGTTGAGAGAAGCTCAAGCTCAAGCTCCTCAAGTGAAGATGAAGAAGAAGAAGAAGATGATGATGATTCAAGTGATGATGATCAATCTTCCTGCTCCACCTTCAACCTTGATGAAGAATCAATCAAACTTATCAACAAGGTGGAGAAGATGATCCAAAGGCTCAATGTCAAGGGTGTGCCCATCCAAATTCAAGATATCATCTTCACCAATCAAAGAAATGAGCAAAGAAAGAGAGGATGCTATGGATGCGGCGAGTTGGGGCACTTTGTGGAAATTTGTCCAAATAAGCCCACACCCAATACAAATAAGAAGGTGTGCAAGAACCAAGCCCTCACATCAATAAGGTCATGGGACGATTCTTCAAGTGAAGAAGAACACCATCACAAGAGGCGAGGCCACAAGCAGTCATCATCAAGCTCTTCTCGTGTGTGCCATATGGCATGAGGTAACGAAAGCTCATCCTCTAGTGAGAGTGATAGTGATGATGAAATGCCTTCTTATGATGAAATTATGCAACAAAATCTTAATTATGCTAAAGTTTGCACTAGTCAACAAAAGAAGCTCGAAAATTTAAAAGAAAAGCTAGATAGTTCACAAGAAGCATATTAAACTTTGCTTGAACAATATGAGACATTTGCTAATCTCAATATTGAACTATCTACTTGTCGGGTTCATAAACCCAGGGTCCCTCATGGACCGGCTTCCCAGCAAAGGCTTGGCCCAGCAGACAATGTTGCGAACAACGCGCAACTCCTGGGGCGGCCCAAATACCTAAAACAATAGGCCAGAAGGGCAATCCAATCTCTGACCAAAAGGCCTCGCTAAGGAGGAACAACGCTCGCTTTCGACTCTGGCCCACCTCTCCAATCGGAAGGCCTAGACAAGGGGGAACAACACTCACTTCCGACTCCGGCCAAAGACCACTTCGAACTCCGACCCGTGTCTCCGACCGGGGATACACCGAACCTCTACTTACAACTCTTCTCTGACTATCACAGTCAGAGCCAACTAGGACCAACAGACCGGGGACGCCCGCTCGGTAAGGACCAGGTAACGGGTAGAGCAGGTAAAATAGGACACTCAAGTCAACCACAATACCAAGGACTGTACCCTACACACCTACAGGACAGTAACCGATAGAACCCAAGCAGTGTTGTGGGCGTCGACATTTGCCCTATAGTGTTGTGAGCGCCATCAACTCCCATACTAGACAAATGCGGTAAGGCTCCTCCACATGCCTCTAGGCATCAACAGTGTTGTGGGCACCGTCATTTACCATACATGATGAATACGGTAAAACCTCGCACATGCGTCTGACAACAACAGTGTTATGGGCGCCTACCATCATCTTGTACCCGACGGCGTGGCCAACAAAACCTCTCTCTCTCTCTCTCATTTGTAAGGCCATCCCCTTCATCTATAAAAGGGGATGCGCTCTCTCCCAACAAGGGAGACCCCTTAGTTCACTTACATCGATTCACCCTCTGCTAGCTTTAGACACTCTAAAGCTACACAGAGCGCATGCTCGAATACTTAGCACATAGCGAAGCTCCTATCACTCTCGGTCCTTTAGACTAGAATCTGACCGGACCTCTTGCACCCCACATCTTTCTCCCTTCCGTTTGTAACCCCACAGCAAACTTCGAGCGCCTGGGCTTAGGAATAAAGTTACCGACCGACTCAAACTGGACGTAGGGCACGTTGCCTGAACCAGTATAAACCCTGTGTCATTGAGTGCTAGGCCATATCCAATCACAACGTATAGCAAAGCTACAAATATTTACGTGTTGGTCATTTTCTGCACCGACACTACTAAAATTGAGCAACTTGAGGCTAGTGCAACAACAAATGCATGCACAATCAATGATGAGCAACTTGTAAAGAAAAATAAAAAATTAAAAGAAAAGTTAGCTAGCTCACAAGATGCTTGTAAAAGTTTGCTTGTTAAAATGGAAACCATGTGCAAACATTGTGATGAGCTAACTAATAAAGTTGCTAATCTTGAAGCCATTGGTACAACCCCCACCAAGGCATCTAAAAAGAAAAGTTCTATCGTTAACATGCCTAAAAAGGATGCCTCTACTTCTTGCAATGATTTATCTTTAGACTCACCCTTGTGTAACCAAGTTTATGTTGAGAAAGTTCTTGTAGATACATTCACACAAGAGGTTGAAATGGAGAATGAGCAACTCAAGCAAGAAGTGGCTCGCCTCACCAAGGACTTAACTCAAGTGAAAGGCAAGACGAAGCAAGCCCAACTTCATCAAGATAACATCGTCAAGGGAGTGAAGAAGCTTGATGAAGGACAAACCGTGGTTTTCTACGTGTGCCACAAGGAAGGTCAAAAGTCCTATGAGTGCAAGGTGAAGAATGGGGAAGGAGCAAAGAAGAAAGAGAAAAAGCAAACAAGCAAGCTCTCCAACACCTACACCAACAAGGTGGACAAGAAGGCCTCCACACCTTATCTCTTGAAGAAGAAGAAAAATGACAAGGTGGTGGCCATCAAGGTGAACAAGCAAGCCAACAATGGGGTCAAACGCTTTTGGGTGCCAAAGGAAATCATTTCTAACATGAAGAGCACTAAGAAGGTTTGGATCCTAAAAGGGAAGTGAGGAGTCCATTTGGACATTGGGGAATTTGGAGACTTGGCAAAGTATGGGTGCATTTCATGGGGTGCATCACATTGGATCATGTCAATTGCCAAGTGGGTTAGTGAATACTATGGACCCAAATTCCCCTTCCTATGTTAGGTAACTAGATGTAATTCCTTACAATTGGTATTAAGATTCAATTCTTGCAATCTCAATTAGCATGTAGTTCCTTTTTATTCCTAGGTTTGCATTTGCATGTTTAATCTTTTGTCATGCATACACTAGGTAAATCATATGGTAGGCTTGCTCGGTTTCACTCTTGACTCTTGGAGCAAACCTACATGGTTTAAATTGTTTAGGAGCACGACACATAGCTTATTTTATAATTGTTCATCTAATATGTGCCAAAGTCCAAATTGTAGATAATTTCTCCTGAATATAACCTTCAAAAACGAGTCTCACTTTCACGTGATGTCATCTTTCAAGTGGTATTTTTTATTCTAAAAACCAATGTGCATGTCTCCTACAAGTATTCCATACTTGTGTGCACAAATTTAGGGGGAGGTTACTCTACAAGTTGGATGCTTTGATACTAACACCTTTTTTAAGCTTATCATGTGTGTAGTAGTCTCATTACAAGGAAAATGGAGTCCTCATAGTTAAGCATCATACTTCAAATATCCACCATCTATTGCAAGTGGTATAAATCAAATTGGTTCCCACATATGGTATTTCTAAACCGATATCATCATGTTGATTTCACTTTGGTATTTATATGCTTTCCCCATGTATTATATAGATTAAACTCCCTTGATTATTAATTTGCCAATTATGCATAAACTACATTCTCCATCATATGTATGCATTTATTTAGGGGGAGCTTAGTCTATGTAATGTGAGAGTCAAATTTTGTGACCTATTCCACTCCACATACAATGGCTCATAAAGTTTGACCCTCCCTTTTGCTACTAATGTCTTCCTTTTCGGTGCTTGATTCCAAAGGGGGAGAATTTAGAGGACCAAAGGCAAGCATTAATTTGTAGGACCAAAAGCTATATCATAATAATTTGAGATAATTCCTTATTTGACACTAGATAAATGATCCGTTCCTTTCTTGGCCCTCAAAAAATTTCTGTTCCCTATTTGACACCGAGTTCAACTTTCATTCCTTATACGACACTCCGTTGGTGTCGGTGCAGAAAGTGACCAACACATAAATATTTATAGTTTTGTTGTACGTTGTGATTGGAGGTGGCCTAGCACTCAATGACATAGGGTTTATACTGGTTCAGGCAACATGCCCTACATCCAGTTTGAGTCGGTCAGTAACTTTATTCCTGAGCCTAGTGCTCGAAGTTTGCAGTGGGGTTACAAACGAGAAGGAGAAAGATAGGGGGTACAAGAGGTCCAGTCGGACTCTGGACTGAAGGGCCAAGAGTGACGGGAGCCTTGCTACGTGCTAAGTGTTCGAGTGTGTGCTTGGTATAACTTTAGAGTGCCTAAAGTTACAGCGGATGAATCAATGTAAGTGAACTGATCGATCTGTTGGAAGAGAGCGCATCCCCTTTTATAGATGAAGGGGATGGCCTTACAAGTGAGAGGGAGAGAGTACGTATGCTGCTAAGTTTTGCTGCCCATGTCAGCGAGTATAAGATGATGGTAGGCGCCCACAATACTATTTAGTGTTAGATGCGCGTGGGAGGTTGTGTCGTCTTCTTCAGGTATAACAGATGTTGGTGCTTGCCACACTGTTGATACCCAGAGACATGCAAGGGGTTTTACCATGTTTGTCTGGTATGGTAAATACCGGCACCCACAACACTGTTGATGCCTCAGAGGCACGTGGGGAGAGCCTTACCGTATTTGTCTGGTATGGGAGTTGATGGTGCCTACAACACTGTAGGGGAAAATGTTGGCGCCTACAACACTGCTTCGGTTCTGTCGTGTTAGGAGGGTCGCATGGTATTGTCTGGCAGGTGCATAGGGTATGGTCCTTGGTATTGTGGTTTGACTTGTGCGCCCTGCCTTACATTCTCTGTCCGTTTCCTGGTCCTTACCGAGCGGGCATCCCTGGTCGGTTGGTCCCAGTTGGCTCTGATTGCGCCAGTCGAAGAGGAGCCATAAGCAGGGGTTCGGCGTTTTCCCGATCGGAGAAACGAGTCGGAGTCGGCAGTGGTGTTTTGGCCTGGCCTTTTGGTCGGAGAGGCCGTCCGGAGGTGGGCTAGAGACTGAAGCAAGCACTCTGGTCAGAGAGGCGGGCCGCAGTTGGAAGCGGGCGTCGTTCCTCCTTGGCCAGGCCTTCCGGTCGGAGATTGGATCGCCCTTCTGGCTTATCGTTTAGGTACTTGGGCCAGCCCAAGAATTGCGCGTTGGTTTGCAATGTTGTCTGCTGGGCTGAGCCTTATTTGGGAAGCCGGTCCATGAGGGACCCCAGGTTTATGAACCTGATAGGAGCCCCCGAGCCCCCGGGCGATTCGGGTAGAATCGTCTGGGGGATTTTTGTCTTGACGGCGGGTGCGCGCGAGCGCACCCGCGGGTGTAGCCCTTGAGCCCCCGGGCGATTCGAGCAGAATCATCTTGGGGTTTTTTTGTGTTGCCAGCGGGGGAGGTTTTGTTTCGTCAGCTGGTGCGCACGAGCGCACCCGCGGGTGTAGCCCCCGAGCCTCGGGCGATTCAAGCAGCATCACCTAGGGGGTTTTGTCAGCGGGCGTGTGTGCATGCATTTTAGTCGAGACAGGGTCGTCCTAGCATCGATGCAGCCCGCGCAGCCAAGGCAATTAGTTTAGGGATCGGGCAAGACGGAGCTCGTGGATCTTGGCGTCGGTGTAGCCTGCACAGCCGAGGCAGTTAGTTTAGGGATCGGTCGAGACAGAGCTCGTGGATCATGGCGTCGGTGCAGCCCGCGTAGCTAAGGCGGTTAGTTTAGGGATCGGGCGGGGCGGAGCTCATGGATCCTGGCGTCGGTGCAGCCCACGCAGTCGAGGCAGTTAGTTTGGGATCGAGTGAGACAGAGCTCGTGGATCCTGGCGTCGGTGTAGCCCATGTAGCCGAGGTAGTTAATTTGGGATCGGGCGAGACAGAGCTCACGGATCCTAGCGTCGGTGCAGCCCACGTAGCCGAGGCAGTTAGTTTAGGGATCATGAGCCCCTGAGACCTTTTTGGGCTTGATAGGGGTCGGTTTGAGTTTTGTGTGTTGCCCCATCCTTGGTTTCTCACAACCGGAGGGACTGAGCTAATGTCGCTTGCCTGATGGCTCAGGCTCGAGTAACGCGCTCAGTGAGCTCGCTAACGGGTATGATCGAGTGAAATCTGGGTCCATCGTTTGTGATGGGGTTGGCATAGCCCTCTTGTGACATTCCACTGCTCCTTAACCTACAACCCGGTAGATGTCTGGGTCGTTCTGAAGACCAACCCGGGTGGCCCGCTGGCCTCCCCTCGATGGAGATTCTGTGGGTTTGGCAGAGGTTTAGGATCGAACGAGAAGGTTGAGACGACCATGTCTGCTTCGGGGCAGATTGGGCGAGGGCCGCACGGGGCTCATCTATGTTTTCTCCCCTAGCTCTGTTTGACACGAGGCGGCCTCGAGCCCTTTGTGGGATGGCCTTCGAACCCCGGTTGGTCGTTGCTCATGTTGAATGAGGCAACTGCCGCTTCGTGACGCAACACGGAGCGTTGTGATGCATTTGACTACATACGCAAAGCTTTAGCCCCCGAGCCCCCGGGCGATTCAGGGTAGAATCGTTCGGGGGGGCGCGGGTGTATGGAATGTATGCGTTTATGGATGTATGAATGATTTATATAAAGAAAGAGTGGGGGTCGATAATGTTACCTTGATGACTCGAGTGACGGGGTTTGAGGAGCACCAATCGGAAATGTCCGACCGGGATCCATACTCGTCATTCATGATGGAGTCGGCATGGAACACATGGGGCATCCCTCTGCTCCTTACCTGTCTCTCGGCGTTCGCCTGAGCCGCTTGATTAGATTCAGGAAGCCCGTTGGTCTCTCCTGGCGGAGATCCCATTGTTTGGGTCTTTCCAAGTTTCGCCTGGGAAGGCGGAGGGCCGCCTGCGTGTGGTGGTGCTTTGGTTCTTGCGCCCAGTGTGTGGTAGTGGTGGGCCATACCTAGGCCACGTCCCGTCTAACCAGGCATCATTCTGTCGGTCAGTGTGCATCCCATCGATTAGGGCACGTCCCATCATTTCCCATCTGCATTGAATGGGGGAAGGGAGAGAGTTTTTTGCTCTGTTCCTTTGGCCTTCTTCAGCTGCTACATTTCCTCCTTAAATAGGGGAAGGGAGAGGGCTTCTCATCGCAGTCCTTTGCGTATTCTCCAACTATTGCCTCTCCTCCTTCTTCCTTCTCACCAAGAGTCCCTGTATGCCATGGCGGTTCCTAAGTGAGAGAGAGGGTAAGCGAGGGGGAGAACTCACAGATCCCTTCGTGAATCCGGAGCGTAATGTCAAGCTGGAGGCTGCCCGAGGTGGTGCTGGTCGTCTTTGCCAGAGAAGGGGTGGCTTCCGCCGAAGGAGGTGGCGTACTGGATTCATCTACGAGGCCCTTTTCAAGATGGAGCCGTGCATGGACTCTTTCCGGTGGATCATCACCGGGCGAGCCTTGTCGGAGGTGAAGTTGCCCAGGACCGTGCTGGTGGAGGGTTTTGCGCTTGCAGCTGCTCAAGTTGGCCAGTTCATAAAGTTTGATGAGATGTCTTCCAGCCATGGTGGCCATACCTTGGCGGGCAGCGTCCCTGCCCAGGAGCCGCCTCGACTATATGAGAAGGTCAGGAGCTCCATGCTCTTCCGCTGAGCATCTATGGGTGCGATGCCCTTGAGGTACCCGTTGCGTTCGCCGAAGTCAAGGGAGCGGAACCAGGCGGGGTCCTTGAGGTACCCGTTGCGCTCACCGAAGTCGAGGGAGCGGAACCGGGCGGGGCCCTTGCGGTGGTGGTTATGTCCGGTGGCATGTGCTATGGCCTCTCCTTTGGCGTCAGCTGATGCCGCCGAGCGACCACAGTAGTATTTGGAGTAGTAGTCAGAAAATGTAATCGTTTAAGTTTGCGGGGTAGCCCTCGTGTGAACAGTTTTTGTATTAATGAATACATTAGTTCTATTTTTATGATAGAATCACTATCCGTTCATTGTTTTTTATCCTAGCGTAGCTTTGTTTTTATCCTTTCTTTTTCGCACCTGCCTGTTTGTTCCATAGGCTGCAGCTTTTAAGAACCTGGGCGTGGCCCGCAGGGCTCTGCTGCTCGTAACCGTAGGTTGTGGCGGGGTGCGTTCGGTTGGGCGTAAGAACAAAGTCACGTAGGGTAATCAAAGAAATGGAATGCCCTTTTGTTCGGGTAAAAAGTTTTTACCATGTGATAGTAAAAAAGAGAAGTAGTATTTAGTATTGTACCCTCATGGAGCCCTCGAGCGACCTAGGCTGAAAATGTTCGGGCTGGGGTGCTTTAAAGGAGCAAATGTTGACTAAAAAGCGGTAAGACCAAATTTAGGGGAAAAACGACGTAGCTGTTCAATGTTCCAAGTGTTGGTGAGAACGTTGCCGTTGTCGTCCTCCAGTCGGTAGGCACCCGGTCAGATCACTTCGGTTACCGTATAGGGTCCTTCCCATGGTGGAGAGAGTTTGTGTTTTTCCTTCGTTGATTGGGTCCTCCGGAGCACGAGTTCACTGACTTTGAGGATCCTCCCCCTGATCTTCCTTTCGTGGTACCTGCGGAGAGTTTGTTGGTAGCGAGTGGAGCGGATGACGGTCGTCTCACAGGCCTCCTCGACCAGGTCGACTACGTCTTGCTGAACCTCAATGGCTCGGTCATGGTCGAAAGCCTTCACTCTTGGGGCGCCGTGGTCGAGGTCGGAGGGTAGCACTGCTTCAGCTCCGTAGGCCAGGAAGAAGGGTGTGAACCCTATGGATCGGTTTGGGGGTCGTTCTTAGGCTCTAGAGGATCGCTAGGACTTCTGCAACCCATCGCTCGGCGTACTTGTTGAGTCGGTCAAAGATGCGTGGCTTAAGTCCTTGGAGGACCATGCCATTGGCACGCTCGACCTGACCGTTAATACGTGGGTGTCCGACCGAGGCCTAGTCGATTCTAATGCCAAATCCATCACTGAAGTCTAGGAACTTCTTCCCGGTGAAGTTAGTCCCATGGTCAGTGATGATGCAGTTAGGAACACTGAACTGGTAGATGATGTCGAGGAAGAATTTGATCGCCTCTTCCGAGCGGATGTTGGTGATGGGCTTGGCCTCTATCCACTTGGTGAACTTGTCGACTGCTATGAGTAGGTGAGTGAAGCCGCTCGGACCCTTTTTGAGGGGTCTTGGCGCATCGAGCGATCCGTCGGGCTTCAGTCCTTTCTGGCAGGATAACCTCCTCGAGGAGGTCGGCGAGTAGCGGTGCTCGCTAGTCGGTTTGATCGAGTGCCAATACGACGACATCAGCGGGTGACATCATCATAGAGGCACTAGGGTCGGAGCCCCCGAGCGCTGGCTTGGCATCGGGGTCGGAGCCCCCGGGCACCGGCTTGGCATTGGGGTGTGTCTAGATTGGACCTTCCAGGACATGGGTGGATGGCTCATGGAGATCATTGATGAAGATCCCGCTCGGAGATGGATCTTGCCTGGCAGCCAATTTTGTGAGGACATCGACGGCATCATTGTCCTTTCGGGGGACATGATGCAGCTCGATTCCCTAGAATTTGTCCTCGAGCTTGCGCACCTCTTGGCAGTATGCTGCCATGAGGGGGCTTTTGTAGGACTCCTTGATGACCTGATCGACGACCAGCTCTGAGTCGCCGCAAATGTAGAGTCGCATAGCACCAAGTTCGATGGCGATGCGGAGTCCGTTGATGAGGGCATCGTATTCCGTTGTGTTGTTTGAGGCTAAAAAGTGGAGGCGAATGGCGTAGCGGAGCCTACTCCCATCTAGGGAGATCAGAACCACTCTAGCCCCTGAGCCGGGCACCATGACGGACCTATCGAAGTACATTGTCCAGTACTTGTAGGTGACATCTGGGGTCAGTAGCTGGCCCTCCGTCCATTCGGCAACAAAATCCAAGAGAGCTTGAGACTTAATGGCGGCACGGGGGATATACCTGATGTCGTGGCCCATGAGTTCGAGTGCCCACTTGGAGATCCGTCCCGCGGCATCGCGGTTGCGGACGATGTCTCCGAGCGGGTATGAAGTGACGACCGCGACTTCGTGGTCAGTGAAATAGTGCAGGAGCTTCCGAGTCACCATCAGCACGGCGTATAGGAGTTTCTGCACCTAGGGGTACCAGACCTTAGGGTCGGTGAGTACCTCACCGACAAAGTATACGGGCCACTAGACCTTAAGGTGGTGTCCCGGCTCCTCCCTTTCGACGACCAGAGCGACGCCCACCACATGGTTGCTTGCCGTGACATAGAGGAGAGGTTCTCCCCATTCGGGAGCGACAAGGATTGGGGCCAATGTCAAGGAAGCTTTGAGGCTCTCCAGAGCCTGCTGAGCTTCCTCAGTCCAGACGAAGGCGTCCATCTTTTTGAGGAGCTTGTAGAGTGGCATCCCTCGTTCGCCGAGCTAGGAGATGAATCAACTCAAGGCAGCCAGATAGCCAGTGAGCCTTTGTACGCCCTCGATGTTGCGTATAGGGCCCATGTTAGAGATGGCCATGATCTTTTCGGGATTGGCCTCGATGCCGCGCTCAAACACAATGTATCCCAGCAGCTTCTCCTTTGGAACCCCGAAAACACATTTCTCGGGATTCAATCTGATGTTGAACCTTCGGAGGTTCACGAAAGTTGCAGCCAAGTTTACGATCAGGTCATAAGCTTGAGCCATTTTGACCACTATCATCAACATAGATGACGATTGTTGGTTTCGATCGCTCGGCTTGATCAAGCTGATCGAGCGAGTCGATTTGGTCGGTGAAGCATTGCTGCATGCACCTTTGGTAGGTGGCCCCAGCGTTCTTCAGGCCAAAAGGCATGGTTACGTAGCAGTACGAACCATACGGGGTGATGAATGAGGTTGCGAGCTGATCGGACTCTTTCATCGCGATCTAGTGATAGCCCGAGTAAGCATCCAGAAAGGAGAGGATCTCACAACCTGAGGTGGAGTCGACTATCTAGTCTATGCGCAGCAAAGAAAAGTGATCCTTTGGACATGCTTTGTTGAGGCCAGTATAATCAACACACATTCTCCATTTCTCGGTCTTCTTTTTAACAAGAACGGGATTGGCAAGCCAGTCGGAGTAGAATACCTCTCTGATGAATCTGGCTACCAGGAGTTTGGCGATTTCTTCACATATGGCCCTTTGCCTCTCACCGTTGAAGCGATGCAGGCGTTGCTTAGCGGGCTTTGAGCCTAGGATGAGGCGTAGTGCGTGCTCGACGATGTCCCGCGGTATGCCCGGTATGTCAGATGGCTTGCATGCGAAGACATCATGATTGGCGTGTAGGAAGTTGACAAGCTCGCATTTCTATTTGGCTGAGAGCTAGGTCCCGATCCGCACCATCTTGGTTGGGTCAGTGGGGTCGACCATACCGCCTTGGTTTCCTCGAGCGGGCGAAAGGCCGTTGAGGAGGTTGGTTTGTTGTAGTCTAGGACTACTGGGGTAGATGACTCCCCAAGCCACGGGAGCTCGGATGAGTTGATGATCATGGTGGTGAGCTCGAAATGCTTGCGGTCCCACGTGAAGGCGTGCGAGAAGGCGCTGCTCATGGTGGTGACGTCGTTCGATCCTAGCATCTTCAGCTTGAGGTAGGTGTAGTTGGGGATTGCCATGAATTTGGCATGGTAGGACCCTTGGAAGTCCACCACTTCGAAGGTGAGGACCTCCGAGCGTAAGTTGGCTCGGTTGCCAAACATGACGGGCAGGTCGATCTGCCCAAGTGGGTATGCTTGTGCTCCCGGGATCACCCCATGGATGGGAGAGCCCGCTAGGTGGAGTTCCGACCGAGGGATGCGCATGGCGTCGAGGGTGTTGACGTAGAGGATGTTGAGGCCACTGCCTCCATCCATCAGCACCTTGCTGAGGTGCTTCTTGCGGATGATGGGATCGACGATGAGCAGGTAGCGTCCCAGTCTCGCGATGTGGGAGGGATGGTCCCTCTGATCGAAGGTGATTAGAGATTCCGACCAGCTGAGGAAGGAGGGGATGGCCGTCTCGGCGGTGCATGCCTCCCTATAGCGTACCTTGTGCTGGCATTTGGACCAGATGGCGTCGGATCCACCAAAGATCATGATGCATTCCTTAGGGTCGGGGAAGCCCTCTCCATCCTTGCCTACCGCGCCTCCTTTCTTGGCTGCCGCCTCTTTGCCGTCTCCTTCATTCGGCCTGCCGGCCTGTCAGAGGAAACGTTTGAGGAGCTCGCAGTCCTTGTAGAGGTGTTTGATAGGGTAGACGGGTGCATGGGCTATCCATGAGCTTATTGAAGTGGTCAGGTAGTCCCTGTTGGGGCTGCTTGCCCGTGCGATCAGCTGCGGCGACCAACGCGGTGTTGTCCAGTTGGCGCCGATCCTTTTTGTTCTTCTTGCCCCTCTGTGTGGAGGGGCCCTCGTCTTGGTCCACGCACTTGGCCTTGCCTTTGTCCTAGCCTCCATTGAAGACCGCTCTGACCGGCTCCTCGTCAGAGGCATGGTTAGTGGCGACATCGAGCAGGTCACGGGTGGTACAGGGCTTCAGGCAGCCAAGCTTGTGGATTAGGGACTCACAAGTCATGGTAGAGAGGAATGTGTTGATGACGTCGGCGTCGATGACATCAGGGAGGGAGTTGCATTATTGGGAGAACCCGCGAATGTAATCCCGTAGGGACTTGCTGGGCTCCTGCTGGCAGCTCTTGAGATCCTAGGAGTTAGCAGGACGGACATACGTCCCCTAGAAATTTTCGATGAAGACCCTCTTGAGGTCCAACCAGTCATAGATGCTGTCATGCGGGAGGAATTTGAGCCACGCCCGAACATGTTCCCCCACGCAGATGGGGAGATATTGAATGATGAAAAGGTCATCATCCACCCCTCCGGCTCGGTAGGCGAGTCGGAAATCTTTGAGCCAAATACTGGGGTTCGTCTCCCCGGTGTACTTGGCGATGTTGGTGGGCGGTCGAAAGTGCTGTGAGAACGGCGCTCTCCGGATACGCCGGCCAAAGGCCCATGGTCCCAGGCCCTTAGGGCTAGGACTCCGGTCGTCTGGCCGGCGACCATGCCTGGGGCGCGTTTCAGCGCTCCCCTCGATGGTTCGGCCAGGACCCATGTTGCCTGCCCTCATCGTCGCTCGGTGGACGTCATCATCATGCCAGGCCTGATGCCGGTTGCTGATGATGCTGCAAGCATTTTGGTGCGAACCGAGCCATTCACGTACCGGTGGTCGGTGTAGAGCAGGCGCTAGGTCAGACCACGGCGCAGCCGCTGCCTCCCGAGCCACTCTTGGCGGCTGTAGCAGTGAGCGGATGGAGCGATCCATCTGGTGCGTCCCCACTCCCTCAGTGGGAGAGAGGGCGCGTGTTAGAGTCGTGATGCGGAGCTTTCTGCCTGTTGAATGGCGGTGCTTCTACTAGCGCCCAGAGGTTCCGGTAAACCGCCCGTTCCTAGGGGTCGATGGGCTTGGAAACGTCACGCAGAAGCATTGCCGCAGTGGCAATGTTCTGGCTAACTCGAGTGAACTGTGGGGGGTCATTCCCCTCGTTCACGATGTCGCGCTAGACCTAGCGGGCGTGACCCCGGGGGCCGCCCACCGGGTCATGCGCATGGGGCGCAACGTGCTGCACCGAACACGCCGGCGCAGGCGGTGGCTGGTTCTACCACCATCGTCGTAGCTCCTCGGCGTGCTTCTTGTGCAAGTTCGAGGGCCCCCGCACGTGGGTTCGGAGGGGTGTGAGTCTGCACAGACTCCGCAACCACCGGCAGCTGCCCCAGAGCGTCTGCCATAGCGCACTCCTGGGACGGACGGTGGCTAGGCGCCACGTTGCCGATGCTGGAGCCGTCGCTCTCAACCTCGTCATCTAGGAGTTCGTGGAAAGTGGTGGGACCATAGCTCGCCATTCCTACGAATTCGGATGTGAGTGGGGGCGGCGCCAGCGTCCTTTGGAGCCCCCGAGCGCACGCTTCCGTGGGAGACGCGAGGCCATAGGGGAATCGGTCGTACGGTTTTTGCGGTGCGGACAAAATGGTCCCTCTAGATAATCGGCGGGAGATAGTAAATAGAGAGTAAATAATAGTATGCATATTACTCACAGTGGAGTTTGAGCAGAGAGTTTGCTCGGAATAAAGCGCAGGTGCCTCATTGTTGAAGTCGTCGTGCGTCCTAGAGCCGATGGAGGGCGCCCCTCCGACTGGCGCCAGAACAAGTGCCTCCTCGCGGAGGTGTAGTACGCCAAGCCGGTCGGCGATGAAGTCTAGGCTTCCGAAGAGGAAGGCCTGGGACGGCTTGAAGATGGGCAAAACCCATATCCCAACAGGTGGGAGTGTGGGAAACTCTAATGAGCTGAAGCGAGTCGTATCGCTTGAACCCGCCATGGCGAAGGTGGTGGAAAAGTGGGCCATCCGATGACCAAAAAGTGTTGAACGTACAGCATCTTCCCCACGGACGGCGCCAAATGTCGGTGCAGAAAGTGACCAACACGTAAATATTTGTAGTTTTGTTGTATGTTGTGATTGGAGGTGGCCTAGCACTCAATGACACAGAGTTTATACTAGTTTAGGCAACATGCCCTACATCCAGTTTGAGTCGGTCGGTGACTTTATTCCTGAGCTCAGGTGCTCAAAGTTTGCAGTGGGGTTACAAATGAGAAGGAGAAAGATAGGGGGTACAACAGGTCCAGTCAGACTCTAGACTTAAGGTACAACAACTCCTCTCTCACTGCGCTATGTGTGCTGCTCGCCGCTGTATCCCCTTTGCCATGCGTGGTTGCCTGTTCCTCTTCCACGCCTACAGCTCCGGTCCGTGGCTGGCCCTATCGGCGGCGCGTCGCCTCTTCTTCTCCGTCGGTGGCGGCAACGACGCACCTCGGTGGCCGGATCTGCCGGCAGCTCACCCTTAGCGCGGCTCATCGGAGGAGGGAGGGGGCTCCGGCCGCAGCGGCGGGGATGCCCGGTGGGGGCCACGATGCGCCTACCTTCTCCACCGCCGGCGTGCTGCTTATATGGGCGCAGACAGGAGGGAGAAGGGGAGGAGAGGAGGGAGAAGGGCGGTGGGGCCCATAGGGGCAAAATCGTCTTTTCACATGGCAGTTAACGGTTCACGGATGGAAAATCCAACGGAGTGTCGTATAAGGAATGAAAGTTGAACTCGGTGTCAAATAGGGAACATAATTTTTTGAGGGCCAAGAAAGGAACGGTCATTTGTCTGGTGTCAAATAAGGAATTATCCCTAACAATTTACAAGTGGTAATGGTCTACAAGTGGTAATGGTCCGAGAAAGGGAGGATAGTGGATTATGGATTAGTCTTTATAATGGGGAGAATTTGTAGGATCAAAAGCAAGGCTTAAATCCCTAATGCCCCATGGGGACATTTGCAAGGGCAAGATAAGTTTCAAAAATGCCACATGGGGACATTTGCAAGGGCAAGATAAGTTTCAAAGATGTTTACATGTAGTACCTTTTAGCTTTACATTTGGTATCTTTAATTGATATCTTTTAGTCTTACAAGTGGTATCTTTTAGCATCATATAACCTTGCCCTTTGCATTGCATCCTAGCAAGTAGATAGTTTTTAAATTCCAAATTTTTATTATTTGCTTGCTTTGGTCATGTTGTCATCAATCACCAAAAGGGGGAGATTCTAAGGAAAATGGACCCTAGGCCATTTACTTTGGATTTTGGTGTTTGACGACCAACACAACTAAATTGGACTAATGAATTTGCAAGTGATTTGTTTTGTAGTCCAATAGGGTGCAAGACGTGACTTAGACAAAGGCGGCATGATGATCCCATGATCAACACCTTAAGCAAGACCTTAGAAGCACAAGAGAAGACGCAAGATATCAAGCAAAGTCCAAGCATGAAGATAGGAACCAAGCCGAACGCAAGATCGCAAAGAAACGAGCTCACAGAGGTGACCGGACGCTGGCGTATAGCGACCGAACGCTCCGATCAAGAGGCTCGGCAACAGAAGGTGTCAGCAGCAGCGACCGGACGCTGAACAGTAAAGTGACCGGATGCACCGATGGTACTGTTCATCATCACCGACAACACATCTAGTACTAACCGGATGCTGGCGGCAAATCGATCGGACGTAGGACTGCAACGTCCGATCGAGTACAGAGAGGTTCCAGAGCGGCAAAATTGTGACCGAACGCGTCCGGTGGCATGTGATCGGACGCTGGCAGCGTCCAGTCAGTAGCCAAAACGTGGGATTTCATCCCCAATGGCTACTTTCTCAGTGGGGCTTATAAATAGACCCCCCAACCAGCCTATTGATGAGAGTGGAGCTGAGGAAACATATCTAGGGTGTTGACACACCATTTTAGTGATCTCCACTTGCATAGTGCTTAGTGATTCATTAGGTGATTAGCGTAGGTGCTTTGCGAAGTGCTTAGGTTGATTAGACCAACGCTTATGCACTTGCTCTAGGTTTAGGCCTAGTGTTTAGTGAGGTTTGCATACCTCTTACCACTCAGTGCTTGCATGCACCATTGTTGTACATCGAAGGGCTTGTAGTCTTGCAAGATCACACCAACCGCATTTGTGGTGTGGCCGCCACCATGTACCAGAGGGAACAAGGCCCATGGCATTTTGGCCAGAAGCTTGATAGTGAAGACGGCGGGGAGCATCCGAGAGAGGATTGCCGGAAGGCACGTCGGAGACCCACTTATGCGTGGGGAAGGCCCGAGGCTATCCACAGAGTTACCCGACTGGGAGCTTGGCCCTTGCGAGGGATTCCTTGCGAGGGGCTCCAACGAGGACTAGGGGCAAGCTTGCGCGCTTCTCGATACCTCGGTAAAAATACCAGAGTCATTGATGGGAATTTGCATATCTCTACCTTGCTCTTTAGCTTCCGCATTTATATTGTTTGTATTACTCCTTTTTGCGGTAGAGATAGCAACACACTAGCAAAACCATAGTTTAGAGTTAGAATTTTAAGTTGCCTAATTCACCGCCCTCTTAGGCGTCACGGTCCCCTTCACCATCAATTCGAGAGCCCACTTGGCGATTCTTCCCATCGCATCCTGGTTCTGGACGACCTCACTGAGGGGAAAGGACGTCACCACTGTCACGGGGTGTGACTCGAAGTAGTAGCGCAACTTCTATTTGGCGATGAGGATGGCATAGAGGAGCTTTTGGATCTAAGGATAGCAAGTCTTAGAATCAGACAAGACCTTACTAACGAAGTACACGGAGCGTTGTAATTTGAGGGTGTGTCCCTCTTCTTCCCGCTCCACTACCAGCGCAGCGCTGACCACTTGCGTGGTGGCCACAACGTAGAGCAGGAGTAGCTCCCCGACGATCGGGGGAACCAGAATCGAGGCCTTTGTCAGGAGCTCTTTGAGCTTATCAAGCGCCTCCTGGGCCTCGGGCGTCCACTCGAAGTGGTCGGCTTTCTTCATAAGCCGATAACGGGGGAGGCCTCATTCATCGAGACGTGCGATGAAGCGGCTGAGTGCGGCAAGGCACCCTGTGATCCGCTGTACCCCCTTTATGTTCTGTATTGGGCCCATCTTCATGATGTCTGAGATTTTTTCTAGGTTGGCTTTGATGCCACGCTCGGAAACGATGAACCCAAGCAGCATACCCCTCTGAACCCCAAAGACATATTTTTCGGGGTTGAGTTTGATGTCATTCGCTCGGAGCTTCGCGAAGGTCAGCTCAAGGTCGATCAACAAGCTCGTCGGTGCGTTTGGATTTGACTACGATGTCATCCACGTAAGCCTCGACGGTCTGCCCGATGAGGTCACCGAAGCACTTGAGCATGCAACGCTAATATGAAGCCCTGTGTTTTTCAGACCAAACAGCATTGTGAAATAGTAGTTTGATCCAAAGGCGGTGATGAAAGAAGTCACGAACTAGTCAGATTCCTTCATCGCGATATGATGGTACCCGGAGTCCGCATCAAGGAAGCAGAGGGTTTCGCACCCTGAGGTCGAGTCGACCACCTGATCTATGCGCGGCAAAAGGAAACAGATCCTTTAGGCACGCTTTGTTGAGACCCGTGTAGTCAACACACATTCTTCATTTCCCACTCTTTTTTCTTACAAGAACGGGGTTGGCTAACCACTCAGGATGATACACTTCCTTGATGAATTTGGTCACCAAAAGCATCGCAATCTCCTCACCGATGGCCCTATGCTTCTCCTCATCAAATCGGCACAGCCATTGAGTCACCGGCTTGGAGCTTGGGCTAATCTTCAAGGCGTGCTTGGTGACTTCCCTTAGAATGTCTGGCATGTCCGAGGGTTTCTATGCAAAGATGTCTCGGTTGGCGCGAAGGAAATCAAAGGGTGTGCTTTCCTATTTGGAGGAAAGCATGGTGCCAATGCGGAGCACCTTGCCGTTAGGGCTATTGGGATCCACGAGATCTCCTTGACGCCTTCAATAGGCTCAAAGGACCTAGCCGACTGCTTGGAATCCGGAGGCTCCTCGACGACCCTCTCCTGGATGGCTATGAGCTCGGTGGAGGCGACGACTGCCGTGGCGTGCTCGCAGCACTCCACCTCGCACTCGTAAGCGCGCTAGAAGGAAGTGCCGACGGTGATGACCCCTCGTGGGCCTAGCATCTTTAGCTTCAAGTAGGTGTAGTTGGGGATGGCCATGAACTTCACGTAGCATCGCCGTCCGAGGATGGCGTGGTAAGTTCTGTGGAACCCCACCACCTCAAAAGTGAGGGTCTCCGTCCTATAGTTGGTCGGAGTCCCAAAGGTGACAGGCAGAATGATCTACCCCAGCGGCGTGGCCTGCTTCCCTAGCACGATGCCAAGGAAAGGCGCCCTGGTTAGCCGGATGCGCGGCCGGTCGACGCCCATGGCGTCTAGCATTTCGGCGTACATGATGTTGTGGTCGCGGCCTCTGTCCATCAACACCTTGGTGAGCCACTTCATGCCGATGATCGGGTTGACAACGAGCGGATACCTTCCCGGCTGAGGCACGTTGTCGGGGTGGTCGGTCTAGTCGAAGGTGACGGCGGACTCCGACCACTGGAGGAAGGCAGGTGTGGCAGGCTCGGTCACGTAGACCTCGCGGTGTGTTAGCTTCTACCGGCGCTTGGAGTCATAAGCCGCCGACCCCTCAAAGAACATGAGGCAATTGTCGGGGGTCGGGAAGCCTTCATCCTTCCCATTGGCGTCGTCCATCGCCGGCCTAGGGTCTCTCCTCGGCTCCCCTTTGTTGGCGGCACCGAACAAGAACTGCTTCATGAGAGCACAGTCCTTGTATAGATACTTGACGGAGAAGGCATGGTTCGGGCATGGCCCTTCGAGTAGCTTCTTGAAGTGGTCGGGAGTGCCCTCGGCAGGCTTCCAAACCCCCCTTGCAGTCAGCGGCGGCCACGAGCGAACTCTCGCCTCGCTGCTTGCTCTTCTTTTTGTTGGGGCGGTTGGAGGCGCCCTCATCGGCGTCCTCGTCCCACTTAGCCTTGCCCTTGGAGCGGTTGAAGATAGCTCCTACCGCCTCCTTGCCCAAGGCTTGGCTAGTGGCGATGTCAAGGAGCTCCTTGGTGGTCCTTGGGCCTTTGTGACCCAACTTGTGGACCAGGGACTCGCTGGTGGTCCCTGACAAGAAGGCTCCGATGAAGAAGGCATCGGCAAAATCTGGCAATTCATTGCACTACCGGGAGAAGCGCCGGATGTACTCATGAAGAGTTTCTCTAGACTTCCGTCGGCAGTTCTTGAGGTCCCATGGATTCCCAAAGCACGCGTAGGTGCCCTAGAAGTTGCCCACAAAGATCTCCCTCAAGTCCGCCCAACTGTGGATGCGATTGGGCAGAAGGTGCTCCAGCCATGTTTGCGCCGAGTCGGCGAGGAACAAGGGGAGATTGAGGATAATGAAGCTGTCACTATCCATGCCACTGGCCTGGCAAGCAAGCCATAGTCCGAGGTTTGTTTCCCCTGAGTACTTCGGGACATTGGTTGATGGTCGATATCGTGGCGGAAAGGGCGCATTGAGGATGTGCCGGCCGAAGGCCTGAGGCCCCGGTAGGCTGAGGCTCGGGCTCCAGTCCTCGGCGCTGTTGTAGCACCTGCCCCGGTGAGGGTGATAGCCACGATTGGCCTCTTCCCTCTCACCGTCCCGTCCGCGCCTACGGGCGTTCGGGGTGTCGCGGACGTCGCGACCGTGGCCGAGGCGTTCGCACACCGGGACCGCAACTCATTTCCCGTCGTCGCGCAGCGCCTGGTAGATGGAGACATCCTTGCCACGCTCTTCTGAGGGCGCGTGGCGGCTGGCGTCGAGCTCGTGTCATCGAGACAATGAGCTCTCTGTTTGCTGCACCGCGGCACGCTCGAGAAACGTGCGGATCTCTCGGCAAGTCCGACGGTCCTCGGGTGTCGCGGGCTCAGGGAGCCCTCAGAGCAAGGCTGCCATGGCTGCTATGTTTTGGCTTGCCTGGGCGAAATGTGGAAGGCCCCCGTCATCCTCGACGATCCTCTGGTTCACCTCGTGGGCCCTGGCGCGTGTGCGCCCACCATCTCCCCAGCGTGCGATCTCCTGTTCGAGCTCTGCACATTCTTGCTCAAGTTCGAGCCGCACCTCCTCAAGCTCCTAGCGCCGCGCTCACAAGTGCTCCTCCCGCATGTGCGAAAAGCTCCTACGCCTTTGTCGTCGTCATCATCGTCGCGCGACGGGTCAGCTCCTCCCTCATGGACACTCTCGACGCACCCCTCGGGGGTCTCTGCCATGATGCATCCCAGCGAGGGATGATGGCTTCCCCTACTAGAATCAGAGTCAGAGAGGGACTCTGAGTCTACCTTGAGGAGGTCGTGGAACGATTCTATGATGTAGTCCACCATACCCATGAACTTGTCGTTCGTAGGTGATGAACGCATGCGCTGCATCACGAGGCGACCCGTGGTCTCTACGGCGTTGTGCAGGCCAAACGGAAACGCCGTCGGGGCGCCCTGGGAGAGGCAAGCTGGGTTGCGATGTTGGCGAAGGAGAAGACGAGGCGACACATGTCTTCCTGAGATGGTCGGGGCCCTAGGAAGGTGTGGAGCTGGCGCTCGAGCCTCTCGTAGTCGAAGTCGCGGAGCTGGTCACTCCCGGGGGTCGGGTCCCGGGCGCATGTAGCTGTAGCTCCTCAAATGCCTCGTCGGTCGTGTCGAGACCGATGGAATGGAGAGGCTGGACGGCGGCGGGAGCCCGCGTTAGCTCTCCCTCCATCGTGACAATGAAGTCTAGGCTCCCGAAGCGCACGCGCGCTCCTGGGACCCAGCTGATGCCGTGGCTGGCCATCCGAAGCCTGATGGGGACATCGAGACGCGCAAAAGGCCCCTACCTGGCGTGCCAACTGTCGGTGTTTTGAGTGCGCGTCTGGCTCGGATGGTGTGCTTAGAGGACACAAGATTTATACTGGTTCGGGCAGAATGTCCCTACGTCTAGTTCATAACTGCTGCTTGTGTTACTAGCATCGAAAGTTTGTAGTAGGGGTTATAAACAAACGAGAGAGGGAGAAGGTCCTAAGTCTCTGTGTGTGTGTGTGAGTGCTGCTAAGGTATGTTAGGGTCATGTTCAGACATGCCCTTCACGGGGTGTCATGCTTCCCCTTTTATAGACGAAGGGGAAGAGCAGGTTACAGAGAGAAAGATGAAGAAAAGTCAAGGACAAGAAGGCGTCCAGGCCTGCCGGGTCCTTCTTCTCTTTTATGCGGGTCCCACCAACGCTGTAGATGGTGATAGGGACGGCTCCACTCCGGGCTCCTATTCACCGCTGGTGCCACTTCCCGGCGTCATCAGCTGGTCGTGGCGTCCCATCCCGTCCCGGCGGACGACGCGGCGAACCGACATACCGGTCAGCGGCCATACGGGGAGTAGGCAGCACAGTGACCACGCATCCGTCACTGTTGGTGGTGTGAATCCCCGGAAGTGACATGTCATGGCCATGGGTCACGTCGAGACGTGCCTGCTCCCTGCCTGGTGCCAGAAGTTTGACCTTGGGTTGTACCTTCTGACTCGCAGTGGTTGGCGGCGGTACGGGCTTCTGTTGGGCGAGACGGGAGCCGCACCTGAGGGGTCGGGTGAGGTGGAGCCCCCGACCCAGAGGTCGGGCGAGGCGGAGCCCGCCCCCCAGTGGTCGGACGAGGCGGAGCCCGCGCCCTAGGGCTCGGCCGAGGCGGGACCCGGCCCTCAGCGGTCGGGCGAGGCAGAACCTGCGCACCTGGGGGCCGGTTGGAGCTGTAGCCGCGCACTTGATTGCTCAGTTGAATCAGTGCTGATGACCGTTAGCTCCTCCTCTTCGGGTACCCTAATATTGGTCCCCGGTAATAAGAGAAGAAGACCCAGAACGATTTGCTGAGATCTTACAGGGGGTTCGCTGGCAGCAGTTTCTCTTCAAGCTGAAAGTCAAGGAAGAGACCTTTAACGATGAGAGCGGAGAAGCTGGATCGAGCAAGACAGAGCATGCTAACCTCCAGCAATGCTAACCTCCAGCTATACAGAGCAAGCTACAGCTCCAGCATGCTAGCCTCCAGCAATGTGGGTGCCACAGGCTTTGCACAGTCGAACTGGATGCCTACTCCACCATCAGCTTCATCCGATGGTTGTGATTTCAATGGTGGCTTTGGCTTCTTGGGTCAGTCGGCAGTGAGGGGAGCCTCACCGTGCTTCAAATGCAACCAGCTTGGGCACTGATCTAAGAACTGCTTTGTCTGAGGCACTTTATTGCCTTGGCTCGTCCCGGAGGTTGCTGGAAAAACCTATCAGACCAAGTAGTTCTATGAAGGTTGCTTTTGCTTAGTACTTGTCTGGAGTCCTACTTTATCAAGTACATATTTTCAATACTTATCTATCAGTCTATTCGTTGGTTGGTTTTTGGCTGATAAATTCGGCTGGTGCTGATTTATTGTGAGAGAAAAATACTGTTGACTAGTTGATAAGCCCTGGCTAAAATCAACAAACGAACAGGCTGTATATCTATGTGCTTGTTCCTATGGAGCAGGTAGGTAGTTTATGCAGGAGGTAAGATTGCTGGAAAAACCTATCTATGTCCTTGGCTAGCTTGCAGTATTGTGGGACCTGTCTTAGTAAGCAACTGATGGGCGAATGCTTTAACTAGTAGTCATCTTATGTTGAAGAATGCTTTTATATATTCGTTTTTATATGCACGAGGTTCTACTTTGCTCCTTTTTTGTTGACAAGTGGTGTCTACTTTGCTTCTCCATGCATGTGAAGTGTTCAGGCAAATGCGCCCCTTATTTTTTTAATTCTCATGAATTTGGTGTTCGGGTTTAGAGGTAGGATAATGCACCCGGGCTGGTTGGTGATCATCTGTGCTGTGACTATTAGAAGAATCTGGTGTATTTCAGCATTTGATTGCCCGAGGATTGTTTGATCTGCTCGCGTGAAAAAGGCCTATCTTTTACTGTACATGTTGAAGTCAAGAGAAAGGAGGAAATATTTAAGGGTGAGCTGCTCACTTTAATTTTGATAGAAAAAGAAAACCAAAATCAATGCAGCAAATTTTGTTAGAACGGGGAAGACAAAACTGTTCGGCTGATGGTTTCTGTGGCTGATAAGCCGACTTATACTGTTTTATTATAAGAGAAAAATATTATACCATGACTGATAAGCCGGGCTGATAAGTTCAAATGAAATACTACTGTGATATAGACCTAGGTATGTTGGTGATGAAATAAGTTATTAATTTATTATTAGTGTGAGGATAGGATGCTCCAGAAGGTTCTTACTCAATAATCTCTTACTAAAATAAATGTACGTCTCACTTTATGATAAAGTATTTTTAAGAGCAACTAAATATTAAAAAGAATTATGATATATCATCACACTATAAAAGAGCGAGTTTTTCGTTGGGGGCTATCCCTATTTAATAACCGTTCGATCTTTACGCTATGTCCTATGAACATTCCGTCGTTCTAGATCTTACTCTCCCTCATTAATAACCATTCGATCTGGACGCCGTGTCATATGAGCCCTTCGTCGTCCGAGATCTTACATCACGTACCCATGGCTCGACTCCCTCTCGGTCACGTATCATCACACTTAGCCCCTAACGTGTCCAACATGGACACAGCAACTCCTCGTGTAGTGGTGGATGACGAATTCGTATCCAGCTGAGGCGTGAGGTTCACTGTTTCTTCGGTTACCAGGAAGAAGAATTGATTACTCTCGTACCTGATGTTGTAGCGTAACCCTAATATTCTCCCGCCCAACCTCGCCTTCCCTGGTCCACGAACAAAGCCGGCATCTGGTGGATAAGGCCCGTGAGGGACCACTGTGTAGGGTCAAGATGGCGGACTAGAGGGGGGTGAATAGTCCTTTCTAAAATTAGTCGCGCTGGCTAACTGAAATAAGTGCGGAATTAAAACTAGTGGTCTAGCCAAGACTACACCCCTCTATCTAATTTCACAAGCACCTTATAAAGATCCTAATTAGGCAACAAAGGTGCTGGGCTAGCTAGTGCTCACCTAATCAATTCTAACTTGCAAGATCACACAAACCTATGCAACTAGTACTTCATGCAAACTGGGGAGCACCTACACAATCTAGTGATGCAAAGCGCACAAAGCCTAAGCTCACTAGTAATGCTCAATAACAAGGCTACACAAGCCAAATTAGAGAGCTCAAAATACTTAGCTACACAAACTAAGCAATGTGACTAACAAGGTTACTCAAACCAAATTAGTCACGTAAGAGAGCTACTTCTATGCTACACAAGCAAGAAGGTAACTAGCAAGCTACGCAAGCAACTAATTACAAGAGCAACTACACAAGCACAATATATATGAAAGTAAATACAAGCTTGTGTATGAGGATCACAAACCAACGGAAAGAAGATGACACGGTGATTTTTATCCTGAGGTTTACATACTTGCCAACACGCTAGTCCCCGTTGAGACAAGCTCTAAGGTTGTCGCCGGTCCTCTTGCTAGTGGTGACCCACAAGTCACTCTCTCTCACGTGGAGTGATTACCACAAGCTCTAGCACTTGACTCGGCCGGACCACTTGTCGCCCTTCGCGTCTCGCTCTACTAGAGTTGCCCTTCGCGGCTCCCACGGGGTGAGCACAATACCCCTCACAATCTCTTCTCCGAAGCACCGTACAATCTTCTTTACGTGCTTCAACGGAGACCACCACCAAGTCGTCTAGGAGGTGGCAACCTCCAAGAGTAACAAGCACCACCGGCTTGCAACTCGATCACCTAGCGCCAACACTTGCAATCTCTCATGCACCGCACTAGAATCGCTCTCTCACTTAGCAGATATGATTAGCACTAATCACAAGTGAGTTGGAGGGCTCCCAAACATTCGCACACAAGGACACTAAGTCCCCAAGGTGCTCAACCTCGGCCAAGCCCGAGCTCCACCTCTATTTATAGCCCCCCAGTTAAATAGAGCCATTGGAGCCAAGTAGCACATTTCTGCGTGGTCATCGGACAGCAACGTGCGGGCACCGGACAAAAGGTGGTGGTGCCCAACGGTTGAATTGCAACAGCTATTTCAAACTAGTCGTTGGGACCCTAGCACCGGACATAGGGGGGGGTGCATTGCCCTAGGGGTGGCGGTGCCCCCCGACGAGTTTCCCCCTCTCTAGAAAAAAGTGGCGGTGCCACACCGCCATGGTCACCGGACAGTCCGATGACACAAACTTACTCCAAATTAATTTCCAACACCTCTAGCTTGTAGAGCTACTAGTTAGCTTTCCAAAAAGTGCTAGATCATCGAAATCGGAGTTCGGAGCTAGGAGTTATGCCCAAAATACGAAAGGTTACTGTTGTTTCTGGGCACCGCCCTAGGGTGGCGGTGCCCTGTTCGGTGCACACCGGAAATGGCAGTGCCACCCTCTACCATGGCTGCAAGTTGGCTACAAGTTAGGTTGCAACTTCCGACCCCCAGACAACCAAAACATCGCCTTTTTCTTCTCCTTTTCAACTCCAAATTGATCCAAATCAACTCCAACACCTTCTCCTTTGCAAATGTGCTAACACCACCAAGTGTCCACCATCTTGTGCATGTGTGTTAGCTTTTCACAAACATTTCCCAAAGGATTAGTCACTCAATTCACCACGTCACTCGATCCTAGCAACGATGCAAAGTTAGATCACTCGAGTGGCACTAGATGACCGATATGCAAACAAGTTTGCCCCTCTTGATAGTACGGCCATCTATCTTAAACCTGGTCATAAACTTCTCTACACACCCATGACCGGTGAAATAAAATGCCTATAGGTTATACCTTTGTCTTGCGCATTCCATTACATCTCCTTCGATGTTGATGCAACACATGCACCAACCTTGATCAACAAATGATATGATCCACTTTATATCATCACGTGACCTTATTGGTTCATCGATCTTGACCTCACTTGCTCTTCACCGTTGCCTTCGTCCATCGGCGCCAAGTCTTGCTCAAGCTTCACCGCCACGCGATCCATCGCTCCAAAGCCTCCAACTTGCCCTTCACGCTTGCAACCAGTCCATCAAGCCAAGTTTTGCCTCGATCTTCTTCACCTTAGTCACATCGCTCAATGTCATGTCTCATATGCAATAAATTCCTTCATCACATGTGTGAGCCTTGCAACATATCCCAACCATTTTTACCATCATGGCATGAGTTGCTCACACAAGTGTACTTGTGGACTAGTTACTTGTGTATCTCACTCAAACACATATTAGTCCACCTAAGGTTGTCACTCAATTACCAAAACTAAATAAGGACCTTTCACACTGGCACTGCACCCGCGTCAGGTCCTACGTGCACTGCCTGGGCGCGAGCATGTTGGTCGCCTCTGGTAGGAACCTGGCCATGGCCGTGCCGTATCTGCTGGTCGCGTTGCTAGCCACGATGGCCACTGTGTTTACGAGCCGCCCGAGCAGGCTAACGAACGCGTCGATGTTCCTGCCGCTCATGCTGTTCATGTTCCATGCGACCACCTGGTCTATGGAGTTGTCGTAGCTAGAGAGGAAGTCATGGTTAGAGAAACGGAACAGGCACTGATCGTAGTACAGCATCGCATCTCTGGATTCGACGTAGATGGTGGACAACGTGAGGCTGAGCACCAACGCGAGGCATGAAACGCACTGGTCAGCGAGGAAGTCCCCGCGGCAGAGCACAAGCCCATACGCCGTGTACGGGGTGTCACCGAATGCCCGCAACGCGTAGCCCGATGCCTTCGTGTTCCCTAGCAGCTCGTAGGACAGCTTGGCGAGGTTGGCTTGGAACGTGTTGTTGGACCACATCGAGTTACAGTAGTTGTATGTGGGGTTGCAGATGTAGGAGAATGGTCCAGCCACCCACCTCGCCTTGCCATTGCTCGGCCCCATCGCTAGTGTCGTCGAGACAGCGCCGACGACAAGGAGGAGCAAGGGGATAAGCATCGCATGCATCTATTGGATAGTGGGGGAGGCTAGTGGTGATCTGATGCAGATGCTGCTGTTAGCTATGTGCGTGTCACATGTGCATATGTGCTAGTAATAAGTATAAGTATCGGTTTATTACTTATTGTTTACACCAAAATTTGGGAGAAGAGCACGTGAACTCGTAGGCTTTCGAGATTGTGCCAATCAAGGAGTCGGTTGAGTAAGGATTGATATCTGTCGGGTCGAATGCGACACTGAGATCGGTTCTCTCCGAATAACGTCAGCAGATAACGATGACGAGATATGATTGGCATCGAGAGGATACATATCGGACTCTACAAAAGGGGAAAGATTAGAGTCTAAGTTATCTTAAAATAGGAATGTTTTCTTCGTACCAAAAATTGTACCGAGTCGTACTCGAGTAGGATTCGTTTTTAGGCTCCGGGTATAAATATCAAAGCCCGGCTATTGTAAAAGATACACAATCAATCTAATACAAGTTATTTACTTTTTTCGGCTCCGGCCACCCCTTAGGAGTAGGAGTAGAGTAGATCTTGATGAGTTCTTCAGCAAGTATGGCTGCATCGATCCGGTCGATCTCCACTGCTTGTCTGTAAGTACCGTCATGGCTTATACCTCTATTCGTACGGCTGCATCGATCCAGTTGACCTCCACTGCGACTCTGGTATAAGTTAGTTATCGACTCTTGTCTAGTTCAAGTACGGCTGCATCGATCCGGTCGACCTCCACTGCTCGAACTAGATTAAGGTCAAGTTATTGGCTCTATCTAAGAGTGGTGTTCCTTCGGATAGATTCATTAAGTTACCGATATTGCTTGTTGTTTCCATTATTTACTTAATTACAGCAATATCACTTCGCCCGATTGGGATTGATTTAGATCAGCCTTATATCTTTGTTAACCCATCGTTTGTTAATCTAAACTGATCTAATCTGCACTTTAAACGATGAGTTATGTTTTATCGGCTGATTTACATTAATCTTGGTCGTGCATAGCGTGCGGTTAATGCATGTTTGATCTTGAGTAGATCTATTGGCTAACGAAAACTGTTCTATGGCCCGTTATCACGGCCTGTGTGATTCTGCTTCACACCCCATTGTTAGCACCGTGGAGTGATGATCGTTATTTGGTAGATCTGTTCCTAAGAGGATAAGACCTTAATTGTGCGCTATGCCTGAATCGACTGTTTTAGTCGATATCGAGCGCTTTCACGAATAGTTCACATCACGAGATCGTTGAAGTATCGATAGGTTGAAAGATGTGTTAGCCCCATGATCTTATTATTGTATTACGGCCTGTATGATTCTACCTCATGTCTCACTGATATTAGTAATAAGTTAGGGTCGTCGAGTCTATTGTTGTTTCTACGGCCTGCATGATTCTACCTCATGCCCCACTGGCCATAGCGATAGATGAGATCTAGTACGTTCATTAGATTTACCTCTATTAAACGGTTGAATGATGATGAACTGTTTCTTTCATAAAAAGGGGTTCGGTTACTTGTAGTCATTGGCTTAGCATGAACTAATTATTGTTAATATCTTATTGTCATTGACCAATATTTGTTTAAAGAATGATATCCATCCTGAACGATAACCGATTCTTCTTACACAACCCCGTGAGCTTTAACCGATTTATTCTTATGAATATGCTGGAATCGACTATTTAGTCGATCTTCTTTTATATCGGCTCTCAGAGCCGCACATTCGGGACTGTCTGGCAACATCGGCACGTTCCGCCCTTAATTACTGATAAACTTTCTCTCCTTATCAATTGCAGGGTCAAATTGACTGACACGTCTCGGGAGGAGTACGCATGATCGACCACCCCTGCGCTGAAGCTAGGCGGATCTCTAGCTCCATCGAGCGGACCCTTCCGGCTTGCTCGTGTGTCCTCGGTACGGGACGAAATTCCGTGTCGACACGCTTTCATAACTTTATTGGATATGTAAAACTTATAGGATCCTCTCATGAATGGTGGGAGAAAGCTAGTAACGCCATTGATGGGTTGATGAGGCAATGAGTCAGTTCCCTCGTTATGCTTGGATCTTGGATCTTATGGAACCATTGCGACAGATACGTCTTTGATGGAGTAGCTCCAAGCATAGCTGGCACCCTGGTCATCGATGGCGAGGAACACCGGTTATGGTCTTTGGTGGGGGCTCGAGGGCTATCACTCTTGACTGCTCCCTCCCTGGTGGATAGAGTTAGCTTGATAGTGGTCGCCTTGTATGTTTATCACGGGTAGGAATATAATCGTTTGAATGATGGGTATGCGAGTGAGTGTGTGTGATGTTTGTGGGGATGTATGGGTTCTTGTCCTTTTTTCTTCTTAATTAATATATAGCTGCCATTTGGTTCCTATGAGACTTTTAGAATTTGGATAAAAAAAATCTCAAAATTATAGACTCCCATTCAAACAGACTAGATCATAATGAATTATAATACAGATACAGAATCAAATGAAATATGCTAGATTTTTTAAAATCCGGATTCTTAAAATCTCTAGGAACCAAAATAGCCTATAATGACGCAAACTCTCCCATGTTTTCGAGAGAAAAAAAACCGAAGTGACATTTTCTTTTGAAAGAATCGGGATGGGTTTTTGCTTGTACCGTGAATTTTTTAATCAGGATTCTAAAAATCTCCTAGGAACCAAACTAGCCTATAATGATGCGATGTAAATTTTAGGACATACAAGTTATAGAAAGATTTTTTTTGAAGCTAATTATAAAAAGAACTTTTTTTAATCTAATTATAAAAAGAATTTGATACACAAGACCTTTGGTTGTCTATTTGGTCACGGTTTAGCCGTTGGCATTTTTACCTTTGCAGCACTGCAGCTGTGCTGGTACGGGTACAGAGTTGATTTTTTTAATCGTGTGTGGGTACATTTTTATCAACTTTCTCCGTTCCAGAAAAACATAGATCTCACTTTTTGAGGTAAGATTAGTGTAGATATAAAATTATGTATTTACCTCTGCTCTATGATTCTAGAAATTAAAAACAATGGTTACATTTCATAATGTTTTTCTATAAATAGAATATGATAGTTTTTAGACATATAGTGGTATATTTAATAGGTGGGTCCTATTGAAAATTTTAAGTCAACATTTAGGTGATGTTTAAATTTATGGGCTAAAGTTTAGAGATGTCACATCAGCCATTACATGGAGTGCCATGTGGGAGTGTTCGGATATTAATAATAAAACAAATTACAAAAGTCATCAGAAATTCGCGAGACAAATTTATTAAGCCAAACTAATCCGTCATTAACACATGTTTACTGTAGCTTCCTGTAGTTCTACATTGTGAAATCATGGATTAATTAGGTTTAAAAAATTTATCTCGTAAATTAGTCGCAATATGTATAATTAGTGATTTTTAGTCTATATTTAATATTTCATGCATATGTCAAACATACGATGTGATAAAGACTAAAGTTTAAGGAGGACATTTTTTTAATAAGGCCTTATTTAGATTCCAAGTTTTTTCACTCTCTCCATCACATCAAATCTTTGGACACATGTATGGAGTATTAAATATAGATAAAAAAAAAACTAATTACACAATTTAATTGTAAATTACGAGACGAATCTTTTGAGCCTAATTAGACCATAATTGAACAATAATTATCAAATACAAACGAAAATATTACAGTGTCAAATACTGATTCCTAACCGCGAACTAAACAAGGCCTAAGATTTAAAGATTACATTCTTGCCCTCTCTCGCTTCTTCGGCACACCAGCGAAGGCACAGCATCATGGGCCTGTACGATAGGCTCCAGCCCACAAAAGGGGGGCATTTCCGTCTTTTCGCGTCCAAGCTTTTCATTCTCCCTCCACCCGTTCAGTTTCCCTCTCGGCGGAACCGCCGCCCGCCCCCTCAAATCCGCGCTAACCCTCGCCCCGTTCCGTCCCCCTCCCCCTCCAAATCGAATCGCCCCCTCTCCTCTCCATTCCCCCCGCTCCTCTCGCCTCCCTTCCGCCGCAAGATTCACCCAGGCTCGCCAGCGCGATGGCGGCGCAGCTGACGCCCGGCGCGGTGGCGGCGATCTCGGAGCACGCCGACGGCGGCAACGGGACGCTGCAGCCGGTGCTGCAGGTGGTGGACGTGCGGATAGTCCCCAACGTCAAGGGCCCCACCAACCACGAGCGCTTCCGGATGCTGCTCTCCGACGGCGTCCACACGATGCAGTCCATGCTCGCCACCGCCGAGAACGTGCTCATCCACAACGGCTCCATCAAGAAGGGCTCCATCATCCACCTCCACGAGTTCACCTGCAGCACCATCCAGAACCGCAGGTGAGGATTCATTAGTTAATAATCCTGCCCCGCGCTCGATTCCCCGCTCCATCCCAGATTCGAATCTCGCAGATTTGTATTATTTTGTTGCGTTCCTAGTAGTAGTAGAAAGGCTGAATCTTGGTTTGCTTCCCGCACGGTTCAGTGATGTAAAACATGCAGTGTATTAGGCTCGTGCCATATCGTTAGGGGCGACATTTCCGTACAAGATTTGCGGCTATCGCTTTGGAAAGATAGATTGGGATTCGGTGGTGGTAGAAAATGGTATTTGGGCGATGTGGTACTAGGGTTTATGGTCATTCCAGTCCAGACTCACGGAAGTCTTGTTGATTGTTTTTTTTTCCCACTATCTTTAGATTAGCCTCGGACTAGGTTAACTTCACTGCAATGGAGTCCAGCCAGTTCTATTCTTGTTTCTATTAAGGTTGTTGTGCTTCTCTGCATGTGTTTTTTTAATCCTTTGATCCCTACAATGCACATTGATGTTATTTTCCCTTTGTCATTAGCAATTTTCCAATTTCCACTGAAAGAAAACCATCAAACAGGCAATGGTTAATATGCAGAGTTTCTTTGGTTCTGTATAAACTTTCTATACTGTTGATGATGATCCTTAGTGCAGTGAAAGGGTGCTGTAGTTTTGTGCTATCCGAAAGCTCTTATTCTGGCATCCATGTCAAATCAGTGAAACTGTCACAACACATTCTGTTGTGACCATTCAAATAATTCTTAAGTAGCTCTTTTAAGATACGACAGAGTCTGAACCTTGTATACTCTTGTGGGAGTTACTAAAGTATGCACAATTATAGATTTCTAATGAATTACCATACATCAATAGAATCTGAATCTACTGATTATGTATGCTGGATTTTAAGATCTGAAGTGGGTTAATGTTGCTTCATGAATGTTTCAAGAATCGTTATTTCCCCAACTTCTTTGGTTCTATAACTTGAGTCAATTCTTGGAAATACCTATTTCTGTGAGAGCTGACTGGGCATCTCATAAAGAGAAGAATATCATATTTGAATGTTAGTTTGTTTACACCTTTTTGTGGCTTGCCTCTTATCAGTTGAGTTGACCATGCCTTTATCTTTTGTTCAGGATCATTATTATTATCAAACTTGATGTTCTGCAAAGCGAGTGCGCCATAATTGGAGACCCCAAAGCCTATGATGTGAGAATCCAACCTAATGAGCAGGGCACCAACTTTGCGGCCAATGCTGCTCAAGCTAATACCGGAACATATTCCAGCGGCCCTGGTATGCTGGGATCTTCTGCTGCTCCAAGGCCATTGCAAGATGCTAATAATGTACCATACGGATCTTCTGCTGCTCCAAGGCCAGTGCAAGATGCTAACAATGTACCATACGGATCTTCTGCTGCTCCAAGGCCAGTGCAAGATGCTAATAATGTACCATACGGTGGATCCTATGGTGGTTATCAGGGTACGGTGGGCCCTCCAATTGGTCGTGCAGTAGAATCTGTTCCCAATGTGGCATCTGGTGTCTCTTATGGTACAACTTCAGCACATAATAATACAATGAATGTGGGCATGGTGCAGTCAAACTTGCAGCAGCCTTCACTGAACTCTCACCAGAACCAAAGGTTTGCAGTTCCTTCCATGGCTGGTGGCAGTGGTGCTCCTGGGAATACATACGGCCAACCTGCACAGTCCTTTTATCAGCAACCGCCTCCAGGGCATATGAATAGAACCCCTGTGTCTAAGAATGATGCAAGTCGTCTTGTCCCAGTGGCTCATTTGAACCCCTACCAATACACATGGACAATCAAGGCTAGGGTGACTGCAAAGACTGATCTCAGGCACTACAACAACAACAAAGGTGCTGGAAAAGTCTTCTCCTTTGATCTCCTTGATGGACAGGGTGGAGAAATCCGTGCAACATGCTTCAATGCGCAGGCTGATCAGTTTTTTGACCTCATTGAGGTTGATAAGGTGTACCTGATATCTAAAGGGTCGGTGAAACCTGCAAGGAAGCAGTTTAACTCTTTGAACCACGAGTATGAAATAACTCTGGATTTCAAATCATCTATCGAAGTTTGTGTTGATGATGATAGCAACATCCCTAGGCAGCAGTATAATTTCCGGCAGATAAGCGAAATTGAGAACCTTGAGGCAGGTGCTATTGTGGACTTGATTGGAATTCTTACATCAGTTGGCCCTTCTGCCACAATAATCCGAAAGGTTGGTGGCTTGGAAGCCCAGAAAAGAACTCTTCAACTGAAAGACATGTCTGGTCGAAGCGTAGAAATTACCTTATGGGGGAAGTTCTGTGATGCTGAAGGCCAGCAGCTGCAGTTGCAGTGCGATTCTGGTTTGAATCCTGTTCTAGCTTTGAAAGGCGCCCGGGTTACTGAATTCAGTGGTAGATCTGTGAACACAATCGGCTCAACTCAGTTAAAAATAGACCCAGACTTTCCTGAGGCTGAGAGTCTGCGGCGATGGTATGCAACTGAAGGGAAGACAGCTGCTTGTGTTTCTTTGTCAGGGGTAAGTATGGGCAGGACTGATGTCAGGAAAGCAGTGGCTCAGATCAAGGATGAAGATCTGGGGCGATCAGAGAAGCCAGACTTTATCACTGTTAAAGGTGCAATTTCACATCTGATCACTGATAATTTTTGTTATCCTGCTTGCACCATGGAGGTGAATGGTAGGGTGTGCAACAAAAAGGTAATAAATAATGGTGATGGGACATGGCAATGTGACAAATGCGACCAGAGCTTACCAAAATGCGAGTATAGATACTTGCTGCAGTGCCAGATCCAGGACCACACTGGGGTCACCTATGCTACTGCATTCCAAGAGGCTGGTATCGAGATCGTTTACAGCGCCTCACTGAGCTCTACAACATAAGAGAAGAAGACCCAGAACGATTTGCTGAGATCTTACAGGGGGTTCGCTGGCAGCAGTTTCTATTCAAGCTGAAAGTCAAGGAAGAGACCTTTAATGATGAGCAGCGTGTCAAATGCAGCATTACGAGAGCGGAGAAGCTGGATCCAGCAAAAGAGAGTTCTTACCTTCTGGGGGTAATCAATGGCCTATTGCAGGATGATACTGGCTCACCTTCTGAGGCGCAAGGCGCCATGGCCTATAATGCTGGTCTCAGCAACACTGGCGCTGGACGAAGCGTGCCAACCTCCAACAGTGCCTACACCACCAATATGAGTGGTCCAATATATGGGGAGTCCGCGAACCAGTTCGCGCAGCAAGCAAACACGTATATCGGGGTGCCCACTCCAGTGTCGGTGACAGGGAATGTGCAGACCTGCATGTCTTGCGGGTCAAGTGGGCACAACGCACAGAACTGCCCTGCAGGCATGTACAGGCAGCAGCCTGCTGTGAGAACGGCAAGCTCCTACGGCTCTTCGCAGCCTCGTAACGCTGGCCCCAGACCGTGTTTCAAATGCAATCAGATCGGGCACTTTGCTAGCTCTTGCCCACTGCTGGCCCCTGCCCCCCAGCAGCAGCAGCAGTATCGGAGCGGCGGCGCTTCGTCAGGTGGTTATGGTCAGCAGCAGCCCTATCTTGGGGCTACCAACTACTGAAAGTCAGTATTGGATCAGGCGTGATATTGGTTTTGCTTTAGATGCCTGTCCTGAATGGCATCGCTGCGTCTATCTATGTAGTGTAGATACAGAATGTTCCTTTTGTGTTTGTGTGTGAAGTTGGAACCATGTATCTCTCGGTACCTCTAAATGTTTTTCGTCTTATATATGGTGTGGTAAATCCTCGTTGCTGTGTCAGTTCTGTTGAATTCGTGGTTTGTCCAGCTTAATTGACTCACTGTATGGTGGTTGTAAATTAATGCAACTCATCTTTAGATTGTCAGCAGTTCATTTTGGCTCCAGGTTCATCTTATCTTCTATGTACTCGAGTTAATTTTCTTCTTTCTTTATGTTTTTTACCCCCGACATATATGATTGATTTTTGGTGATACAAACATTGTTTTGAGAGGCGAAACAAATACCATGAAGCTGCACAAACTTTAAAAAAAAAAAAAGAAGCTGCACAAGGCGAAATAAGTGTCCTGTAAGTCATGGCTGAAAGTACCGTTGGCTGATTTGTTGTAAGAGAAAAATACTGTTTGTTGGCTGAAAAAGTACGGTTTATAAGCCAAACGAACAGGTCTAAGGAATATGTTTCTAAGACGGGCCCAATCCATCACAGCCCATCAGCCAATCATGGCTTGAAACTGCACAAGGCCGAAACAATATGTTCCTGGGCCGGCCCAACCCAGCGCCATTGTGATAAAATCGCTGCCAGTTCGTCTTCCTCCAGAAAAGCCCTCTCCTCTTGTCCGCCCAGCCTAGGGTTCTTCCTTCCCGACGCGCCGCCGCCATCTCGCCGCTCCGACTCGCCTCTGCCCGCCCAGGTAATTTCCGGGTTTCGGAGTGTAGATCCATGCGGGCCACTTAGAACTTTTAGCCCGCCAACGATAGGAACCAGCATACTCGTAGAGATTTTTTTTTGGTTACCCTATATATGGATCTGAGAACTGTGTTTCGTTCGAGCGAATAGCTAGTGACTTCGTGTTTAATCCATGTGCAGATTGACGGCTCCACTTGGATCCCATGGCGGAAGAAACCAATGTAAGCTGAAAAAAATTACTGCATCCCCCTCCCCCGGATGTTGCTCTCTTCTTTCTGGTGCCGTGAATTAATTGTGATTTGGTACTTGTGTGGTTTTCCTTTTCCTTTGTCGAAACAGGTAAAGAAGGAGGAAGAGGAGTTCAGCACCGGTCCTCTCTCCGTGCTCATGATGAGCGTCAAGAATAATACCCAGGTTGGTAGATTTCCTCTGGAAAATTCAGTGTCTCCTTCGCAGTCTGTCTACATTGACTTTACTTCTCAAGTATGAAAATATGTATGTGCTGGTGTTTTTGTTGTATAATCTGGTACCATGATGTGGATTATAGTTATGCAATGTGCCTGCTGTCCAGCTGTGTCAATATGGTTAACCTTAGTTGGCTGCCTCCTGTTCTTGGTAGTCCTGGAACTTAGATCCATTGTTAGGTTATATTTGACCATAGTTTTTGTGTATCCTCCATCCAACTTATGATCGTTTGTGTTGTATTTGAACCTTCTTATTTATTGGCTGAGACAAATATAGTTCTGTGCAGCAGCCTGAAGCTCCTGCTTCACCAAATCATATGGCTAGTAATCTTCTTAGCTAAGACATGTTTATTAGCTGTGGTTCCCAATTGTTTACTAAACATGCCCCTCAGCTGTGATTCTAACACTATTTTAGTCCGTGGAAGTGATGCACTAGTGTGTAGTCGGTGTTGTATTCTTGTTCCCTTAACTGTGATGTGCACATGTTTCTTACCTTCCGTGCATGGAAGTAATGCGGTGGTCTTGTTTGCCAGTATTGTATCGCACCATAATTTGGCAGTTTTGACTATAATGCTAGTACCTATCTGTCATAGGTTTCTGTATCTATACTATCTATTTTTCTGCATTATTGCTACGGTTCATTTATAATTTTTTAGTCATTTCCATCGTCAAAGTTGGATTAATTTGCCAGGAACTGTTTTCTGAGTGGCACTAGTGATTTATATAAGCTGATTTGTTTGATGTTAGCTCCATTCAGCCAAAATAAAAAATTTGTCATGCATCCTTATTTCTTTCATAAATTGCAAAAGTAAGATTTACTATTTTTGTAGTAACTGAATTGCTTGCTTAGTTGCTGTCAACTGCCAGACAATCATGTTTCCTTGGTCCATATTTTTCCACCCATTTTATCTAAAAATGTCCATGTATAAACCTAAGCCATCGTTTCCTGTAGTGTGATCGCTATGTCATTGTTACTTAACTGATATATCTTTGTTTCTCTCATGTATCACATATTATGTGTCTGGTGTCAGGTTGCATACTGCTGACTGCAGATAGTGCTTTTCAACTGCTCCTTGTTCTGATAATGCATTGTCTCTTATGTCTTAGGTTCTTATCAACTGCCGGAACAACAAGAAGCTGCTTGGTCGCGTGAGAGCCTTTGATCGGCATTGCAACATGGTTCTCGAGAATGTTAGGGAGATGTGGACTGAGGTATGTTGAACGGTCGCTTACCTTTTGTAAAGTTTCCCTTGCTTGAACTGCTGTGTTCATTAATCATTTGTGAACACATTTTACCTGTGTTACAGGTGCCAAAGACTGGTAAAGGCAAGAAGAAGGCTCTTCCGGTGAACAAAGACAGGTTCATAAGCAAGATGTTCCTCCGTGGGGATTCGGTCATCATTGTTCTCAGGAACCCGAACTGAGTATCTTGTACACGTGGAGAGTCTATTTGCTAGTACGCTGCTATTGAGTAGTATGTATGCCAGATGCTCAAAACATGGTGTAAGACGCGACATTTCCTGAACCAGAATTCGCTATGTGTATGTTGATGGTGGAGGATTTAACTTAAAGGCAGGATGCTAGGACTTGGTTTTACCTCTTGTAGCCGACTTGAACTGGATGTTTCTTTGAAGTAGTAACAAACCCTGCTGCATGAATCATTGGTTCCAATCTGTGAGTCGAGTTGTTAATGGCACACTGACTGCCAGATGTATGCTTGGTTATTTGAGTGCAATAGTAACTACCGCTAGCTTGTCTCAAAAACACACACACACACGACCTTCACGGTCGAATGACACTATTTTTTGTACAATGGACAGCTCAGTGGGTAACTCATGGGCCTCGTTCGTTTGGTTGAATTTGACTGAAAAAATAAGCCAAAACACCGTTCCGGCTAAATTATTGTGAGAGAAAAATACTCTTCCGGCTGAAAAAAGAAGCCTAAGACAAGCGAACGGGGCCCACATCAGCAAATTATTTGTGACCTATAACTGGCGTAGAATTGGAAAAAAGAACACTGAAACAAGTCAGGGCGTAAGGAACGATAATGTTGGAAGACGGGTTTTTGCTGTTATAGATCGTTCCTTTGGCTTCTTGCATGAATACACGAAGAGCCTCAGAAGCAAACCAGTCAATTGCATTAACTAGGGTACGGAGTTAACACATACAAAAAGAAAGAAAGAAAAACCCTTGACATGTATACAATGAAAAGAGCTCTTATATAATTGATGATGCAACGAGGAACATAGTTTTTAAACATGAACAGTTGAAAGTTTTACATAACTGAAAAATGAGATGGAATTGTAGCTTTTATGAGCACTGCTACAAATAATCTTCAGAGAGCAAAGCACTTAAGAATCATGTTCGTGTCATGTGATTTGAAAACTCTGAAGTGCACTTCTTCAAAATCTAACCTTTACATCTGCCTCTCCCAAGTCCCAACTTCATTCAGTTGTGGCGTTGGCCACATTACTCTGATCAATAACATTTTTTTGAATAAGACAAATCCTTGTCTCATCAACACCTTTCAGGGGAGAAAGGACATTCAGGAATAGATAATTAGAGATACCAGGAGTCAGGAAATAACCGATGGATCTTATGCCAGGCCTTGTGAGTGAAAAAACCAAAGCTTGGTTGCGTTGATGTTTGTTCACCAACACATTTCAGCAATCATTTCGGATGAAAAATTCACGTGTATATCAAGGCAGCATGCTAAGTTCAGATGAAATAACAAATTTCATCTAGCAAAGGAAAACACAATACATGGATGTTCTGCATCCAAAAGAAACAAGAGAAGGCTTTTGTTGCACATTTACTCATCATCAGTAAAGCATATGAAGAACCCCAACATTTGGTCCCTGCTCGCTGGCCTGAGGGTCCAGGGGTGGAATGTAGCAAAGGATGTGGAAATTGCAGATGCACCTCTTGGTGAGGCATCAAATGAGTTAAATTACTGCTGCATTTTGAACAATGAATCTCTTGAGCAAGCACCGCTAAAACAGCTGGCAAAATTGTCTGATGTAGTCTGATGGCTCAACTATTACAACCTTGCATCTGAGAACACTGCTCTCATTAAAAGGCTTATTTTCACCCACATTGTATACACGTACTCCAAAAGAATGAGCATTAAGAATATTCTTTGTGCTTACATTCAGAGTGTTAGCCCATTAACTAGTACGATCTAATCTCTTAGCAGATACTACTGTGAACTAATGATGGCCTCTTTTAGATCAGGAGTATCATAAGGCTGTTATTTGTGATTTTCTGTGCACAACCTGACAGTACTAGCCTGGTTGGGCATGGACTTCACAAGGCACAGCATTTGGTAATATGACTACTGTAGGAATCAGAATGACACTGAAAATGTCCGTTAACACTCCTACTTATCTTACAGGCATTGAGTCCCAAACCATTGTTGCCAATAAAAGTCTGCAACTAAGGATTATACTATATAATGGGGGTCATTGTCATTACTTTTTCTGTAGCATGATCTATGTGGTGGTAGTGGTGCTATGAGGCCCAGTTGTGGTTGCTACCTTACTCTGATCAAACACATTGAGCAAACTGAGCTGGATTGCAGTGATGTTGTACAAGATGAAAACCAAAGCTGAACATAAACCATCACATGAGAAATGAGATACAGTAAGAACCTTTTCGCACATCCATATCAAGGTAATAGTAATACTCATTCAGAGAGGAAAAATCAGGACATGAAGAATTCATGCATTCATTCATCAAAATTCCAAATTTGCAGTGTGTGGGAGTATAGATCACTCCTGGCCTTGCATTTCCTTACTAACAACTGCTACGCTCGTGAGTCTTACGGCGTCGTGTTTCCTTTCTATGGATCATCACAAGGTAAAGTAAAACTAAGCTACACCGACAGAAGAAGTGAAGCAAAGAAGTAACTGTCGAGAAGAGCACGGGTGGATCAACCGATCAATCGTCGAATGCTGCCGACGACGAGGAGGAGTCGGCGAGGTGGGGGAAGCGCGCGGCGGTGGCGGTGGAGAGGAGGAGGTACTTGCGGACGCAGGAGCGGACGCACTCCTCCTCGCGCTTGCCGAGCGCCCGGCGGTAGAAGGAGACGACGCAGTCGGAGAAGCAGCGGTGCGAGAGCCAGTTGTACAGCCGCATCCTGCAACGAGGGTGAGGGGAGGGAGGGAGGAGCCGTCATTCGTCAGCCACAACTCACGAGCAAGGAAGGAGAGCAGATGGAGCAGCCGCCTCTGCCTCCTCCTCGAATGGGAAGACAAGTAGAGATCGAGCAAGGGAGGAGGAGGGCGTACGCGTCTCGGGTCTGTAGGCCGTCGGCGATGGCGTCCAAGCGCGCCTGGTCCTGCTCGTCGTCGCCGGCGGCCGTGGCGGCGGCGGCGGCGTCCATGATTCAGCTGCGTGTTTCTTTCTTGGAGGAGGAGGGCTGGAAGGGAGACAAGGGTAAAGCAAACAAGACAGCCACACAGAGCCTACTAGAGCAGAATGCGGCGGCCCATGGGGCTCTTTGGGCCGGCCCGTTCTGGAAAGGGGCGAGTCCGGAAAATACTTGTGCCGATTTTTCATTTATATATTTTTCTATATTTGTTTTTTTGCAAAAGTAAGTT
This sequence comes from Miscanthus lutarioriparius, assembly GCA_904845875.1. Classification (NCBI taxonomy): domain Eukaryota; kingdom Viridiplantae; phylum Streptophyta; class Magnoliopsida; order Poales; family Poaceae; genus Miscanthus; species Miscanthus lutarioriparius. The sequence goes on along the minus strand of CAJGYO010000017.1, from coordinate 72,182,732 downwards.
TTCTATATTTGCTATATTTAATTTTTGCAAAAAAGGTCTAAGAGCATATCTAGGATTTTGGTATAATTTACTTGCTAAACTAATAGATCTAGCAAGTTAGCATTAGAAAATAGCAACCTTAAATTTAGTTCTTCTCCAATAGTCTCCTATAATAACTTTCTAAACGATTTTGTATTGGGAACCCTAAACTATGTCTAACTAACTAAATATTTTTAATGGTTTTTTAATCTCTTACCGCTTTCTCATATGGAATCCTTTATTTTCTTAATTACTCATACATTCAATTTACTTTGATTTGATCTCCCGAGAAAAAGATCGATACAGACTTATAGAGTTCCTCTTGACCGTGGAAGCCTATGAATTGGAGAGTATATTTGACAAAATTTTATTTTTAAGGAGTTCTTTTATCAATATGTTGGATCGGAGGACACATTTAAAAAAAATCAAAATAAAAAGTCGTTTACAAAATTTCTAGAGATGCTGCAAGTAAAAAAACGGTAATGCTCTCTATCAAGCGTCCTTTCGGCCAGATGGGACGGACCCGTCTACCCCCGCGCCTTACGCCTGCGCCTCGCGCGCCATGCGCTTCATGACTCGCGCGCCCCACCCACGCCTCGTGCCTCACGCCACGCACTGCTCTCGCCTCGCGTCGCCTACGCCTCGCGCTGCGCACAGCCAAGGTCTGACCTCCGCGCCATGGCATCGAGCTCCGTGCCAGCGTCAAGCTCCGTGTCAACGAGCGTCCATTGGGAGCATCAAGTAGATGAACACATGTTGCGACCGTATGTTTTATGCATTTCAGATGTATATTACATATGTTTCATCTGAATGTTGCAAAAGTAGATCTGTTGTTACATCTATTGCAACGACTATGCACATATATTGCAAGTGTATATTTTAAATGTTTCAGCTGTTTCAAATGCACGTTGCAAGTATTTTATCTGGATGTTATATATGCTGCAGTGCTCGTACACATATGTTGCAAACGTATGTTTCAAGTGTTTTATTTAGATGTTGCATATGTTGTAGTGCTCATATGTTTCATCTGCTTCAGACGTATGTTGCAGCAGATGCTTTATGTTGCAAGTGTTTCATGAGCAGGTGGGCGCGACAACAGGCGCGGAGAACAAAGTTGTATCCATGGGCATGACAGCAGGCGCGGAGCACGAAGCTGCATACATGGACGAGCAGTAGGCGCGAAGGATGAGGCGAAGCGGAGCACGAAACTACATCTATAGATTGGCAGCAGGCGCGGAGCACGAGATAAAACAGAGTACGAAGCTACATCTGTAGATGCCCTGAGGTATCATTATTGAAAACGGACGGAGAACGAGTGTGGGCGTCCGAACGGACGCCACGTCTGAACCTTCATGCGCTAGTCTCTCCATAAAAATATTTGTAAAGATACTTTTGCCGCCCATTGAGTCGCGTTATTTTGATTCCCGCCGATTAGAGCGGCGGTAAGAAGTACATCGATCAAATTGAGTTGCGGAAGGTCGCTTAGCTCTGCACGTAGGCTTTTTGTTCTTTTTTATTAATCCACAACGAATAACTAGGGGCCCTAAAAAAATATTATGGTCTTCCAAGTAGATGTTAAAATTTAAATACGCCCCATTTCACCTGTATCTCGTATCACAACTTTTGCTGTTTTAAAATTAACATTCTTCCTAAAATGCTATGTTTGAGTTTTCGATCGATCAGCAGCTTAGCCCGAAAATGTTTTTTAACAATTCAGGAGGAATTGTATAAATTTATTGTTTAAAAAATAATACTTTATCATGTTGCAAAGAAAAATTCAAGAGCACCTTTGTCTTGGTTTTCCATGGTGCAAAGCAAACACCCCTCTTTCATAGAAGAATGGAGACAACACTTTTTTTTAGAACAATGGACGCAACTCTTTGTGTAAAACAGTATATCCTTTTGATCATCTTCTTTGTTGCGTTTTTTTGTTTTTTAAACGCTTTATAATGTATTTAGGCTCTTCTCCTCATTTTAATATATAATTAGTAGGAGAAACCCCTCCTGTTTATTATACCTTAAAAAAAAGAGGGACCGAGTATATATATAAGCAAATATTTTGGGCCAGAGTCCGGTGATATATATTAGTAGTGAGGGGAAGGGAAATGTTTTATTCACCATAACTTTGATGAGTACGTACCCATACATGATCACATTGACCAAGGAAAAGGAAGTTGCATGGCAATGACATCCAAAATAACCGAAATTAATGCAAATGAAATTAGACAATGATATTAAATTATATTCGTAGAACATAAAAAAGCCAACCTTCACATGGGAAACAAGTTTTAATGATAATATCACATACATATATAAGGCCGGTCTTAGTGGGAGTTTCCCAAAACAAACCGATGGTCTCTCTATGTGTGCGATTTAATGATGATTGACATATTTGTCAAGAGGTTTTAAGCTTTTGGTGGTGCTAGCATGTTGTTTATATGTGTGCATAATATGTTTTTGCTAACCGGAAGGTATTAGAGGATCGAAGATGTATCTTGGATCATGATGTGTGGGTGTATGGATGCGATATGATGGCAAGCAGATGCGTTGTGAAGGACAGGCTAGGCACGACACTGATGGACTATGCATGTGGTAGCATAGGGCGAGCTGGTGGTTTGGCATGGATATTGCTTGGTGGTGGGCGAGACGAAGCTTGGCACACTGAAGGGACTGTCCAGTCTGAAAAGTCATTGTTGGAGATCCATGTTGCTCGTGGGAAGAGTATTAGAAGACATATGGACAAAAGGATGATGAACATGGGGTCAGCCAATTAAGGAGGACCATGGCGCCATGACACTTTGCGGACCCCAGGCACGGGTCTACACCAGGATGATGAAGATGGAGAAGCTAAAGTCAAGGAGAAAGGTGAAGGCGTTGGGTCCTTGGCAAAGGTTGGGCATGCATTAGCCTCGGTGAGTCAAACCTCACGGGGGTGTGCAAGATGTTTTTTTGCTAGTTTAGTCCTCAATACAGGGCAAGGATGGTTTGGTGGTTTATGCCTCAAAAACCACATGCGACGAGTTGACTATTTTGGGCCTCGAAACCAAGGGTGATGGGTCAGAAGATGCGTGGTGTCATCATAAAGCTTGCATCAACAAAGTGAAATCATAAAGGCGTTGGGTCCATTGGATGCACCAACAAAAATCTAGACAGTTTTACCCCTAGGTATTTGGATGGAGTGCTTTATTTAATTACACTTTAGAAACAACCAAGTGCCTATATAGTGGGCATGGATAGTTGTGGGGAACACGCCTTGGGGATTAGGCTCTAATTTGAGTGGTTGAGAATTTTGCTTTGCATAAGAGAGAGAGAGAGAGAGCAAAAGAGGCGGGGCTTTTGTCCTTTGAGTTTTTTTTACCACACAAAGTTTTGGTTTGCTATGATTCGTTGGTACCCCAACATCTAGATCTAGTCCAAGTTTTGATTTTGTGCTCCAATGTCTATCTCCCTCAACTCATAAGTTCTTACCTTTTGCATAATTTCGAAGCCATTTTTATAGCCTTTGTCTCTTGATTTGATTTTGTTTTGGGCCAAATTTGTTTATGGATTTAGGTATTTACATACATTAGAAAGATATCTTCGTCATCAGTTTATCCAATCTCCTCCAATATTGGTTTGCCCCCCAAAATTTTTTCCATTCTCCAGGGTTTCATGAATTTTGGAAAATCAGAGCTAAAATGCTAATATTTTGGGGCTTATTGGTTGGAAAGGATTGTTCATGATGTAGGGAGGCCATGCTTAAAATTTGGTTTCAATCATATTTCATTGGCAAAATTAGCTACAAGACATGAAAAGTGAAGTCATGTGGTGTTTAACATCGGAAAAAAAGTTCAATTGGCCAGTGAACACTTTGAAAATGTGTTAATTTGCCTATTTAAATAATATTTTGAATAGAGAAAGATGATGAAATATTAATTTTGCCTTTTTTTTCTTCTTTCTCCATCCCCTTCTTCCCTTGGTCGTCGTCAAGCGCCTCGCCTCTGCAATTCGGCATGCGGCCACACGCGAGGTGTGCAGTTTAGCTTGGCACGACGTTAGAGAGAGTGGGGCAAGGTGGAGGTGGCTCCAGACAATGGTGGGCACCCGAGACACGGCAGGTGGCGAGAGCTTGGCGACTGCACGTGGCGGCGGGCACGGGGATGTTTAGGGCCAGGGATGCTGCTAGTGGCGCGCTTATGAAGCAACTAGGGCGGCAACACATGGTGTCTACAAGACTGTGGCGGCACATAACGAGACAACATGGGCAGCAAGACATTGAGCCACAACGCAATTTGAAGGACACAAGGCGGTGGCATGCGTGTTCGGTTGGCAAAGGAGCCATGGACCCACCTCTCCGTCTTCCTCTTATTCCCTACATCCTATGTCTCCACCTTCCTCTCTTTCCTACATTCTATGCTACGATTTTCCTACAACCATCGAATATTATTTGACTGTAGATAATTCGTGAACTCTCCTAATAGGTACAACCTAAAAACTTATGCCAGTAGTGAGCCGGTCCATTATCCAAGTATGCGTAGAGCAAGAACGGTGGTTTCATTACATTCAAAAACTTTGGATGACAAACTCGTACCGCATCACGGTGCGTCCTGAGCCCGAGCCTAGGCATGTCACGCTACGGCTCGGCTCGGGTCCTTTGTCTCTCTCAATTTCAGAATAGATACACCACAAAGCTAACTATTTGAGTAAAGTCAACACTTGATCAAAATTACATACGAAACTATTTGATCAGAATTACATATGGAACTAACACTTGAGTCGACAAGTGCACTTTCCGCCTCCAGAAACTCAGACCCGTAGCTCGAACCCGGACCGCACCTCCTAGTTGGCGGACCAGAGCACGGGCATGAGCTACTTCCTATTTAATCCCCAACCCCACCAACATTTACCTTCTTCCTCTTCCCCTGGTCCCTCTAAGCCATTCCCACTCTTCACTGAGCCACTGAGACTCCACCATGCCCGCCTCCACCTCCGCCACCTCTTCCCCTGGTCCCTCTAAGCCATTCCCACTCTTCACTGAGCCACTGAGGCTCCACCATGCCCGCCTCCACCTCCGCCACCCTGACTAGCTCCCGCGACTCTCGTCGCCCCTCCCGTCGTTGGCGCCGGTGTCGCCGCGACTCTCGTCGCCCCTCCACACTAGGACTCAAGTAAGTTCGTGAAGGAGCAACGGCCGCCGACCCGCCACACTAGGACTCAAGTGGTGCTCAAGGACGGAGCCAAGGGGGGCTAGTACAGGGGCCATGGCCCCCCTAACATTAAAACAATTGTTTTACTTAGTATATAAATTAATTATCTATATTTATATTTAAAAAATATGATAAAAAGTTCTTGTCATATATACATATTGATGTCTTCTAAAAACAAAATCAAACAAAATATAATTAGACTAAAATATTTTGATTTCTCTAAACTTGTTTCCCTACTAATTATCTGTATTTATATTAGAAAGATACGATAAAAAGTGCTTGTCATATATATTGGTGATTTAGCATTAACATGACATGGGCCCACATGTCAGGAGCCACCCTTCCACTCTCCTCACCACAGTGCCACCCATCCCCACTCTTGATCCCCATCCTCTTCTCACACTGGCTCCTATCACGTCCTCCATATAAAAGGAGTACCGGCCTAACCGGGCAGAGAACACAATACACACATGCACAAGTGCACATCTAAGCCCATGAGGAAGAGCGCCAATGAAGGCTTTAGCAGCTTTGACCATCATCTCGCTCGCCGAGCTGCTGCTCATGGCCGACGTCTGTGGTTGTGGGAGCGCTTTGCAAGACAACAGCCGCCATAGCTCCCGTGGCCGACGACGCCCCACCAATGTGACACCGACAACGACCACATGCCACTGCGAGTGCAAGACAACGATGGCTAAAATGTCCCTCATGGACAAGATCGTCTTTGGCTCAGGCGCAGAGCGACAATTTTGCTACTCGTGTCCAATTAGCTCCATTGCACACACAACACATCTGCGATCATTTGGAACCCGAGCCGCCTAGGACAGGTGTAGGTCCCGAGATGACGGACTAAAGGGGTGAATAGTCCTTTTTAAAATCTAATCACGCCAGTTAACCGAAACAACTGCGGAATTAAAACTATCGGTTTAGCCAAGACTACACTCCTCTATCTAAGTTCTCAAGCACCTTATAAAGATCCTAATTAGGCAATAAAGGTGTCGGGTAGCTAGAGCTCACCTAATCAATTCTAATAGCAAGGTCACACAAACCTATGTAACTAGTACTCACACAACCAGGAGAGCTCCTACACAATTCTAGTAAGCAAAAGCACAAAGCCACCTAAGGTCACTAGCAATGCTCAATAACAAGGCTACACAAGCCAAATTATAGAGCGCAAATTACTTAGCTACACAAACTAAGCAATGTAACTAGCAAGGTTACTCAAACCGAATTAGCCACGCAAGGGAGCTACTTCTATGCAACACAAGCAAGAAGGTAATTAGCAAGCTACACAAGCTAACTAATTACAAGAGCAACTACACAAGCACAATATATATGAAAGTAAATACAAGCTTGTGTATGGGAATGCAAACCAACGGGAGGAACAATGTTGACACGGTGAATTTTCTCCCGAGGTTCATGTGTTTGCCAACACACTAGTCCCCGTTGTGTCGACCGCTCACTTGGTGGTTCGGCGGCTAATTGGCATCACCCGCCAAGCCCGCATGTCGGGCACCGCAAGAACCTACCCACAAGTGAGGGTAGCTCAATGACATGCTCTACTAAAGTTGCTCTTCGTGATCCTCGTGGGTGAGCACAATCCCCCTCACAAATCCTCCTCCGGAGCGCCGCACAATCTTCTCGCGTGATTCAACAGAGTCACAAGCCACCAAGCCGTCTAGGAGGTGGCAACCTCCAAGAGTAACAAGCACCACAGGCTTGCAACACGATCACCTAGTGCCACTCAATGCAATCGCACTAGAATCACTCACTCACTCGATCAGATGAACACTATCAAGCACAAGTGAGTTAGAGGGCTCCCAAACACACCTACACAAGCCACCAAGGCTCAAGGGTGCTCAGCTACCGGTCAAAGGCCGGCCAACACTTGTATTTATAGCCCTAAGGGCTAAACTAGCCGTTACCCCTTCACTGGGCATTTCTCGGGCTGACCGGGCACGCCGATCGCATTGACCGGATGCGCCGCCCCAGCATCCAGTCGCTCTACGCCGTCCACGTGTCATTCATCGTTCAATTGGAGCCACCAGATCTCAACGGTCACTGACACCGTGCCAACGGTCAAGTGAAGATCGGACGCGCCAGACGCTGACTGAACGCGCCCACGCTGCGTCAGGTCCCGTGCACGCGCTCGCCACCGAACTGATGACCGGACGTGCTGCTGCCAGAGTCCGATCGTTTCTAGAGAGCTCCCCGAGACTCTTTTGCGATCAACGATCAGTCGATCCACGATCGAACGCAAAGCACCTAAGTTCGATCCTTCACGGCCGCCACACGCCATCGCTCCTCACACCACCACGCCAACAGATGTCGGTCACCGACCGGACGCGCCCCTATACGTCAAGTCAACTTCAGCGCCAAAGATCCGATCACAAACTTGCACCCTCTCCGTGAGTGCAAAGACTGGACGGACCAGAAGTGCCACCGAGGGAAGCGTCCGGTCACTCACAGTGACACTTCCTCACCTCCGTTTCTTCGCCGAGTTGATCCGTTTTAACTCTAACTTTTCTCCTTTGCAAATGTGCCAACACCACCTAGTGTACATCACCATGTGTATGTGTATTAGCATTTTCACAATCATTTTTAAGGAGTTAGCCACTCAATTTGCCACACCACTCGATCCTAGCAATGATGCAAAGTTAGATCACTCGAGTGGCACTAGATGACCGATATGTAAACTAGTTTACCCCTCTTCATAGTCTGGCCATCTATCCTAAACCTGGTCATAAACTTTCTACACACCTATGACCGGTGAAATGAAATGCCCTAGGTTATACCTTTGCCTTGCGCATTCCATTCCAACCCCTTTGATGTTGATGCACCACATGCACCAATATGATCAACAATGATATGATCCACTCCATATCATCATGTGATCGTATTGGTTCATCGATCTTGACTTCACTTGCTCTTAATTGTTGCTTCGGTCCATCGGTGCCAAGTCATCACTCAACTTGCCCTTCACACTTGCAACCGGTCCGCCGAGCCAAGTCATGTCTCGATCTTCTCCACCTTGATCACATGACTCAATGTCATGTCTCATATGCAATGAGCTCCTTCATCATCACTTGTATGAGCTTTGCAACATCTCCGAGCCATTTTCACCTCCATGGCATATGTTGCTCACACACATGTACTTGTGGACTAATCACCAGTGTATCTCACTCAAACACATATTAGTCCACCTAAGTTGTCACTCAATTACCAAAACTAAACAAGGACCTTTCAATCTCCCCCTTTTTGGTAATTGATGACAACTCTACAAAGATATAGAAATTAAGCTCTTTTGGATTCATGTTGCTTGCCCAACAATTTTACCATGTGTAAATAATTTTGGACAAGTACCACAAACCTGGAATGGTAGTATTAGCTCCCCCTACACATGTGCTAGAGTGTTTGGTTTGAAGCTCGCACATATGCATAGATTGGAATTGTGGGAGAGTAATTACCAAATGATGCTAAGGTGTATAGAATAAACCTTTGAAGCATGGTACCAATCGCAGTTGCACTTTTAACACCATCCTTAGCACCATGAGTAGCTAGATAACAAAAATACTAGAAACCCCGTGAGATCAACATTATAAGCAAGGTTCTAGTGCCACATGTAGAAATACAAGTCTAGCTACCATCCTGTGCATGCTAGTTATCAAGTCATCATTCAAGTTCTACAACTAGCATACACCACACAAGCATGCATATCAAATTTAAAAACTTATGCAATGCAAGCAAGCACATGACTATGCCATATCAAATACAATCAATCAAAAATTCATGAGCTTGCTCCCCCTACTTGTGTACTATCTGAAAGCAGTGGTAAACTCCTGCCAAGTCACATGGTGGTCCACCGGCTGCATGGCATTGAACGTGTCCCACTATGCTTTGGTAACCCAACCCAACGTTATTTGCTGCGCAGCGCACCTTCATTCTTGGTCATAGTGAGCAGCTGAAACTTCTGCTCCAGAATATGAAGCCAATGCTCTGCATCTAGAGGCTCAGCCGTTGGCGTGAACGTGGGCGGGTGCGTCTTCAGGAAATCCTGGTAAGAACAGGGCCCTTTGGGACCACGGGCACCACCCCCATTCCCACCATTGCCACTGTGTCCCCCATGGGCGAAGCCACCAATCGCCTGGGCTAGCATCTCCAAGGCATGGGCTGACTCGCGCCGAGCAGCCATCATCTCCGCATAGGTCATCGGAGGTGGTGGTGGTAGAGGAGCCAGAAGTGGGGCCTCGTGGCTGTCCCCATTGGTGTGGCCATTGTCCTCACCGCGACCGTTATCACCCTGATCTGCCCCAGCACTGGTACTCTCACGACCAAACCTCAGGTTCATCTATAAACAGATAAGAACCAACCATTAGGGACAACCCTCTAGATTAGGAACAAGAGACTTAGAGAAATATTAAGGCTTTTATTACAACATTCTTTTAGGTTATCCTATCAATTCACTAATCTAAAGTATACGTGTGGGGGGATTTTAGTTTAAACAAGATTCTCTTTTTCATGATGCATGCATCGGCCTACCCGTTCACTCAAGGCAGAATATAGCGGCATTCGCAAAAAAATTTGGCACATCGCACACTCACTTTCCACTTGCTAAACGATTCTTACGCAGCATAAGTTAGTGTACCTGCAGAAACATGATTAGATAAAACCAGTGTCGCTATCCTAGATAGACCATATTACTAGGGCTTATACTTATTTACATAATTTTATTGTATCATACTTTTCGCAAAACTTTTGTTGGTTAAATTTTAGGTTTTGAAAAGAGTTATGAAACTCATAAGTCATTATTGGCTCTGATACCACCTGAGGCAGAACCGCCCAAAATAACCCACCTTCGGAGGCGCTTGTCTTCCATTAGACACTAAGCACCCCGAAAGTGAGCTGTATCAAGCAGTTCCATTGGGCACACCCCAAGGGAGAACTCGAATAATCTATATTTTTCCTCTAGGATCCAATAATGAGAATGAGTTTACAATACTTAGTCTATTTCATATAACAAAAGTTCTCAGAAATACATTATTATAATACCAAGTTCAGAGTGCGGAATTTAAACAGCGGAATTAAAATAAACATCTAACGATAAGATACAAGGATCCGTCTGTGCCCACTAGAAAAATCCTCCACACGACAGCTACTCCTCAAGCTACACCTGCAACAGGGGTAAATAAACCATGAGTACACAATGTACTCGCAAGACTTACCCGACTAGTGAGAATAATTTCCCGACTCCAAAGAATATGATAAGCTTTATGGTTTGCTGGGTTTCCTTTTTGTTTGCGAAAAGCATTACTAGTAGTGAATCCTTATGTATGTTTCTTATTTGCAGTCATGATTAGTTCATTATCTAACCATTCTATGTAAGCACATGTTCTACTTTCAAGCAAAAGTTGAGCAATCAGATCCATTTCATTAGCTTTCATCTTTTAGTTCTTAATATGGTGCTAGATCGTAGACAAGTCGTACCGAATTACCCGGCGATTCGCGAACCAATATAGCCCAGCTGGTACCCCGAAACACACGCCCCGCTTGTACCCTAGGCACAAGTAAGACCAACCCACCACTCTCCTGTCAAGGGGTCCAGGTCCCCATCCAAACTTGGACTCTAAGCCCCCACTCCTGAGTGTCAGACTCACTATGGTGCTTAGACCTCCACCATCCCCGTCTCCAATCAGCCAGTCCGAAAAGAGCCAGAACCCACGACAAGAGAGCAACGAGCCTTCCCGTTCCCATAAGCAAGTATGTGCTCAGGATAATAAGTCTATGACCTGACTAGAATCCAATACAACGGCCGGTCCTTAACCGACACAGACAGGGAAAACAGTGTAACCAAGCTATGCCTCGTTGGTCACGGGACACAACCTCTTACACCCATCAATACCCGTACCATATTCCTGCTCGGTCTCCATTTCTTTTCACCATTTTATCATGAGAGTGATAGTAATAATCACCTATTATGAGTAACGACAGGTTACTCATGCTACCGAAAAACCTAAGCATAGCATCTACTCGCACCTGTACTAGTAGGACTCACAGGACAAACATATTTATGCAGGTGGTTTCCATAAAATGCATGTAATGTAAATGCACATCACATATATATATCTAGTGATTATTCAAAATAAGGGTTATGCACTAGGGCTTGCCTTGGGCAGGTGGATTGTCAGCTAAGTCAGTCAGTGACGACTCCGGGACCTCCTGCATGAGGACCTCCTCCACGTACTCCTCGATCATCTCTTCATACTCCTGCTCTCCGGCGGTCACGAACTCCACCAACTCGTTCTCTACATGCATGCGATGATGATGCAACACTTAGTATTTTGGCACCAGCAACTCTTAAAATAAGAATACACATACTAAGCTACTAAGCTAGCTCTAACGACTAAGATACTAAGCTAATCATGATCTCTATCAAATAGATTCCAAGCTCACCCTACAAGTGCTTAAATTTTTATAAACCAATATCATGCCATTATTCATTTAGCCTTAATGGTTATTTAGCTATCATATTAAATAGTCTATTTTATGTCTACAAAAATTACAGTGAGCACATAATAATACAATAAAGCTATTGTAAAATTTTCAAAGCTAAAGCTATCACCATTCTACCACAAAAATTCCTACAATATTTAACCTAATAATATTAAGCACTCTCAAATGATTTAATAGCTCCAGGTATCGACAAGTATATATATGAACTAAATACATCAACAGATAGAGCACAATTTTAGAAACTTAACAAAATTTATTTCACAATTTTTGGATATCTACATTATTTTATATTAATTACCAAAGTTCATCTCAGAATTAAAATGAAAAGCTATTTCTATTTTCCACGAAAAAGCTAAACTGATTTCGGCCCAACGTGGCCCACGCGGGGCGCGGCCCACGCGCGAAGGCGGACCACGGCGGGGAGCCCGCGCGCACGCTGGCATATTAACTAAAACGCCCCTGGACTACGAATAAAACAACCCGCAGTCCACATTACTATTCCTAGAGACAACACTTATGCAAAAGAACCCTCAGACCTTTCTCCTCTTTACAATGGCAAGGTCCCCGGCCTCCCCCGCACGCTCCGGCACGGCGAGCGGTGGCACTAGCGCTTGCACCGACCACACGGGACTCACGCTGACCTATCTAGGGGACCGATGCTCACCTATGGGCCGACGCGCGACGATGGGCGGTGGTTGCACGAACGGGGGTGAAGCAGAGCGAGCTCTCCCCGGCGGCGGGCGACCTGCAACGGTGGCAACCGTGTTTCGATGAGCCACAGTGCTAACATGACGGTAGAGATAGGGGGTAAGCACCAGGGGCACACCGCCAACCCAGCTGAAGTGGTGGTTCGACTGGCGACTACCTGAGTAGTGCTGGCCACGTGCGCGCGACGAGCACGGCGACGAGCCGTGGCGGACACGACCGCGTCAGCGGCAGCAGGGAGGTGGTAACGCTCCCACAAGCATGCGCACGGTGGAGAGGGAGCCAAGGCGAGCTAGTGGTGCAGAGGAATTTGCGCGGGTGAAGTGGTGGAGGCTAGCGACTACGTGGGCGGCGACGGCCTTAACGGCACGGTGGCGGGCAAAGCTCCAAAATTGGAGCTCAGCTGAGCCGCAATCAAGGCGGGGTCAAGTCGGCTGGAGAGGGGACGTGAGGGCAGAGATGCGAGCACAAGGAATTGATGAGAGGTGCTCACTCTCTGGCTCACCGTGACCGCGACTTGACGGCTGCGGAAGCAGAGAGAGAAGAAAGAGAGAGACGGCACGACAGGTCGGCTCGGCTCGTCCTTGCCTTGGCGGGACGCGAGCGGTGAGATCGGGAGACCCATGCGCCGGCACTAGCCGACAGGCACGCGCGCGACCACGGTGTCATTAATTGACACGGCAATGGCAGCATCGACCACATGCGCGCGGCATCAAAGCGGCGGCTGGCGGCGGCGTGGTGCAATGTTACAACGCATACATGCATGAACGCGGCGACGCGATGCGATGGTAGTGGCGGCTGTCGCAACACGAGGCAAGATGGCGGACGACGACGACAATAAGCAGCACGGACGGGCAAAGCGGCAACAACAAAGAGCGGCTCCGCACGACGGGCCGCGATGGCGGTGAACCCTGGCCAGCAGAGAGGTGACGACCACGGTCGGCCACAAGACACGTGACCAACGATGGCGACGCCGAGCGCCGAAAGCACGGTGATCGCGCCACGCGCCAACCAGCGAAACCGAAGAATGCGCATTTAATTTGAAAGGGCTCAACACGACCAAACGGTTGCTCCTAAACCTAAACCGCTTCATCAGGCACAAGATGACATATGAGACTACCAAATCGAGCTATAACACTACACCACTCCTTAACTCAATCTCTCACAATAAATTACTAAACATAGCAATGTCTAGCTGTTGGCAGACTTGAAAATTTCTAAGTTTTTGAGCTAAATTTGATTTCCATTTACGATTTCTAAGCTAGTGGAAATATTAGCTAGTAATATCATTTATCGACCGCAAGTATTTCACTGTCATCTATAAAGTTTGTACTTCCAACTTTATTAAGGTAACACATATGTGTTCTATAGCATTTTTGCTTAATAAAAATTGGTTTTCAACCTTAAGTGATATAACATGACTATTGAATCAACTTTCGTTTAGCATTTTTGTTGATCGTTTTGAGTTACGGAAATTGATCTACACACTTTATTACATGTATTAACACATAAACATGATGCTCATGACATGTTTTAGTAAATAATTTATGGTGTAACACCGAAGGTGTTACATACTTCATGTCCAACCTCTACTTTTTGTCTCAATCTCTCCCAAAGTTTTTATATCTTTGTACAATCTCTCCCCCTTTATCATCAATTTCCATAAAAGGTGTGTTTCTCATTGATGCAAATGCTTTCATTAGGGTAGATGGTTGAGGCTTGAATCTTGCATTTTTTATGGACACCACTTGTATAGCTCTTTAGACACCATGTGTAGGATCTTATGATCTTGATACCAATTGGTGGAGCACCTCCCCCTATGTCCAAACATGGGTCATTCACTTGATAATCTTGAGCTCTTGTAGATGAGGAAATCATTCTTCACTTGATGATCACTTAAAGTTGAGGATCACTTGTGAAATCACCTTCTTGTATGGTTGATACCATGTGTAGAGATGTGTTACCACGTGTAAGAACAATCATGGAACCACTTGTAGAATTTGTCAATAATAACCATTTCTTAAACTAGATTGTTTCCATGAGCTTCTTTCTCTTTGACTTGAGCTAAAGTGATTTGCCTAAGCTTTCAAGTTCGGTTTGATCCAATGGCAAGCTTCTTCACACCTTTTGCAAGGGTTATCTTGCCAATGTTATACTTATCACTTATTAGCAATCCAAAATAGATCAAATACTTTGGGTTTACTAGCTCATGAACAAACTCATACTCATACCACTAGATCAACTAATCATTCAAGCAATAGTAGTAGGCTATGAATTTTAAAATTTCATTTGTTATGCATGATCCTAATAAGCATGTACTATATGCTCTAACCACATACTAGTAAGGGATGAAAAATGATCATACACATTACAATGATATATTTGCTATGTTAGAGAAGATGATAGTCACATAGATTCCAATTCGTTTCTCCAATAGCAATGTGAAGTCTGATTTAATAGCTTGGTGAAGACCAATTATCAATATGAAATCTATTCTTCACCCATATGAATTGAGAACCACTCATGATCAAGTGCACTATCTTGTTATGGTTGGCTTGCTTCATCATCTATCAATGCTTGCTTGAGAGAACTACTTAGAATACCACTTGGAGTGCCACGACTAGCTCTCTTGAGTGTTGCTTGCTCTATAGATCAATCATTTTGATTTCTTCAACTAAGCATCTCAAATGTTCATTAGATCAATATTTCCATGTTAGCCTTTCAAGTACCACACTTGGTTTTCCCACAAAAGGCAGCAAGCCCTTACACTAGGAAGAAGTGACCTCTCTCTAAAGAACCATTGTTGATACCCAATTGAAATGACTTGATTGATTGATCCAACTGATGGACTTAACTTGATGAGTAATCTTGAATCCTTCTTCAAGTCCCTTTCTTTCTACTAGTTTAAGTCATTTTCTTTCTACCAAATGATCTCCAAATGTCACTAGAACTTAAACCTTATCTTCATCTTAAGTTTGATCTTGATCTTCCAATTTGAGTACCAAATGTGTGCCAAGTACACTCCACAATCAAATGTTCTTGTACTCTTTGCTTGTCATGCTTCTAGATCAATCCAAAACCAAACTTAGGTACTTCAAACACTTGTAAACATGTTTTCAACTTGAGGACCTTGCAATTAAAGTAACTCTTGATCCAATAATTGTCACTTTTCTAGCAGATTCTGTACCCTTCAAAGAAAAATACATATCTACCAATGTACATATCCAAATACCACAAAATTTGGCAGAGATGTGGTTCACTAAGTTATCTAGCAGCTGTAAAAATTTGGGCTTTATTTGACTTCTATATTGCTACCAGATTTCAAATCGTGAAACAAGCTCAATTAGAAAGCCAAGGATTATGGACAAACAACAATAGAGTTGAGGGTCGTTGCAAAGCTGACAGAAATACTACCAGTCATATGTTTGCCAGGATTAGTTTTAACATACATATGATAAACTTCATATGTGGTACATAGCAATATCATTGCATACGATTAGTTCAACACATAGGACTCGTAGTTATAAAGAAAAGCTCATACACGTTTTTATCCTTCACCCTAGAATGGAGCATCGTCAACAAAAATCTCATTTACGACCGCACCGTCGTCAACGATGCCTGCACCACCAACGATGTCAACAATGTCTGCACCACCACCAACCTAGTCAAAATTATATTAAGAGAAACAATTAATTTCTCTTCCAAAACGTTCAAGATTATGCAGAACCATACACATACCTCAGTAGATATTCTTTCAACAAATGCTCGCAAAGCCTATCAGATGATAAGCATAGCAAAATCAGTTAAATAATCATCAAAACAGGTCAGATTGGCTTACAAATAACAGCAATCAAGCACAATAAAAAGATGTTCCAAACACTCTAGTTAATTAGAGATAGGAGAAGGATGAAAGGCTGGCCCATAGTCGGCACATCATGTGCAGATCAGTCCATTTACACGTCATTATCCCTAAGATTATATATAAACATCAAATAAATGGCAATACAACCCCCCAAGTTATGAAATACTGCAAGTCTAAGGTTGGAAATGGTAGCTAAAAGGTAGCAGAACTCAGAAATGCCAGAGAATTACAATCTTAGAGCAAGAGTATGTTGTTTGTTGCAAATTAAGGACAATGTTTACATAGCGCAGCTCAAGACACAAAACGAAGTGTGAATGTAGTTAAGCAGGAACTGAGCCTAGCACAATTGTTGGGACCCCACCACCGAAGTTTAAGTGCAATGCCACCTAGGTTATTATGTAGTTAACCCCTCATAACTCAGAGATTATTTCACGCTCATTGAAGACACAACTGTGCCATATATACTAACAAACAGTCAAACACGATTGAGAATTACGATAACAAGAGGGGAACCGATTATACCTCTGAGTTTGCTAAGACAGGATCCATTGATGCGAACTGCCTCATCAGTGACAGTGAGGTCTGGTTCCTGAAGTCATCCTCCGAGGGCATAGACCAAAACTTACTGCAGAAGAACAAGTGAAATCTGTAAGACTCAAGGCTCACCATCTACCAAAAGAAGAAACAAACGCGACAGAGCGACCAGGGAATCGAAGTACCCAAAAACTTGATGAAGGTGGATCCACAAGGCTATCTCCGGCCCATCAGGATTCCTCCTGAGAAAATGCAGCATCTGCGCCGTCATCAGCACAGTCTTGGCCGTGCGCTTGTACATATTCCAGGCATTCACGAGGCATAGCCAGCCTCCGCCGTATGCTGGCGTGAGCACCAAGAACTGGGGCTGTTCGCCATCGAGCTCCAGTCTCCAGGCCACCACCTGCTTCAACAGCTTGAGGCCCCCAGCGGTGAACCCCGACAGGTATAGCGCCTTGTTGCCTTCGGGAACATCGGCGGCGGCAGCCCCGAACCGAAGCGGCAGGGTGGAGAAGCACACAAGCTCGTAGTTGTCCTTGGCACGGAAGGAGTACTCGTCAGCGATGCCAATAATGTCTGCGCCACCAACCTAGTCAAAATTATATTAAGAGGAAACAATTATCGCGTGGTTAATTTGTCTTCCAAAACATTCGAGATTATGCAGAACCATACACATACCGTAGTAGATATTCTTTCAATAAATGCTCGCAAAGCCTATCAGATAATAATCATAGCAAAATCAGTCAACTAATCATCATAACAGGTCAGATTGACTTACAAATAACAGCAATCAAGCACAACAAAAAGTTGTTCCAATTACTTTTTCTTTAATTATAGAGACAGGAGAAGGACGAAAGGCGCTGTGGTTGACATATCATGTTTAGATCAGTCCATTTACACGTCATTAGCATCTAAGAGTATAAACATCAAGAAGCAAGCATCGAAATAATGGCAATACAAACCCAAGTTAACAAATACTGCAAGTCTAAGGCTGGAAATGGTAGCTAAAAGATAGAAGAGCTCAGAAATGCCAGAGAATTACAATTTTAGAACAAGAGTATGTTGTTTGTTGCAAATTAAAGACAATGCTGACATAACCCAGCTCAAGACATAAAACAAAGGTTGAATGTAGTTAAGCAGGAACTGAGCCTAGCACAATTGTTGGGAGGTGTGGGTGTACAACCCCGGCCCACCACCTAAGTTTAAGCTCTCTTCGCCTCGACTTGGGTATCAAATTTTCTACTAATTTACAATGCCACCTAGGTTATTATGTAGTTAACCCCTCACAACTGTGCTATATAATTTATATTTATATATATATATATATATATATATATATACTATTATATATATATATATATATATATAATAACTATTATTCTGCTACAAAATAACTTTGAGTTACTTTGAGTTATAATTACTATGTTAATTTACGAGATTATAGTAACTCCTTACTAAGTGGTTTACTATAACGTTATGATAAATATCCTCATGTGTTATAGTAACCCAACTATCATAAATATGTATTGACATTATCGTAAATTAGTATATAAAATTATCGTAAATGGAGGTGGCTACAGAATAACTTATTTTGTAGCTGGCTACTGAATATACTCTCCCTATATACTAACAAACACGATTGAGAATTCTGATAACAAGAGCGCAATAGATTATACCTCTGAATCTGCTAAGACAGGATCTGTTGCCGCGAACTGCCTCATCAGTGACAGTGAGGTCTGGTTCCACAAGTCATCCTCTGAGGGACTAGGCCGAAAATTGCTGCAGAAGAACAAGTTCAATCTGTAAGCCTGCCTCAGAGAGCTCACCATCTGCCAAAAAGAACAAACAAACGCGACAGAGCGTGGCATTGCTGAAGTACCCAAAAACTTGGCGAAGGTGGATCCATAAGGCTGTCTCCGGCCCATCAGGATTCCTCCTGAGGAAATGCAGCATCTGCGCCGTCATCAGCACCGTCCTGGCCGTGCGCTCGTAGATATTCCTGGCCTTCGCGAGGCGCAGCCAGCCTCCGCCGTCTGCTGGCGCGAGCACCAAGAACCGGGGCTGTTCGCCGTCGAGCTCCAGCCTCCAGGCCACCACCTCCTTGTGCAGCCTGACGCCCCCGTCGGTGCACCCCGCCAGGTACAGCGCCCTGTTGCCTTCGGGAACATCGGCGGCGGCGGTGGCCCTGAACCGGAGCGGCAGGGTGGAGAAGCACACGAACTTGTAGTTGTCCTTGGCTTGGAAGAAGTACTCGTCGGCGATGTCAATAGTGTCTGCACCGCCAACCTTGTCAAAATTATATTAAGAGAAACAATTAACGTGTGGTTAATTTGTCTTCCAAAACGTTCAAGATTATGCAGAATCATACACATACCTTAGTAGATATTCTTTCAACAAATGCTCGCAAAGTCTATCAGACAATAATCATGGCAAAATCAGTTAAATAATCATCATAACAGGCCAGATTAACTTACAAACAACAGAAATCAAGCACAACAAAAAGCTGTTCCAATCACTTTTTCTTTAATTATAGAGATGGGAGAAGGACAAAAGGCCCTGTGGTAGGCATATCATGTGCAGATCAGTCCATTTACAAGTTATTATCATCTAAGATTACATTATAAACATCATAAAGCAAGCATAGAATTAATGGCAATACAAACCCAAGCCTGCGACTCTAAGGGTGAGAGTTGTAGCTAAAAGATAGTAGAGCTCAGAAATGGCAGAGAGCTACAGTTACAATCTTCGAGCGATAGTATGTTGTTTGTTGCAAATTAAGGACAATGTTGACATAACCTAGCTCAAGACAAACAAAGTTTGAATGTAGTTATAAGCAGGAACTGAGCCTAGCACAGTTGTTGGGAGGTGTGGGTGTACACCCCCGGCCCACCACCTAAGTTTAAGTTCTCTTCGCCTCGACTTGGGTGTTCAATTTTCTAATTTAGGCTGTGTTTACTTCGCGAAATGAAAATTTTTGGATGTCACATCGGATGTTTTGGGGATGTCGGAAGGGGTTTTCGGATACTAATAAAAAAAACTAATTACATAGCTCGCCTGGAAACTGCGAGACGAATTTATTAAGCCTAATTAATCCACCATTAGCGCATGTTAGTACTGTAGCACTTATGGCTAATCATGGACTAATTAGTCTTAAAACATTCGTCTCACAATTTCCAACCAAACTGTGCAATTAGTTTTTTTTTCGTCTATATTTAATACTCCATGCATATGCCGCAAGATTCGATGTGATAGTTTGGGTTGAAAATTTTTGGAAACTAAACCAGGCCTTACAATGCCACCTAGTAGGTTATTATGTAGTTAACCCCTCACAGCTGTGCTGTATAGTTTATAGTATATATATACTAAAAAACACAATTGAGAATTCCGATAGCAAGAGTGGAGCAGATTATTATACCTCTGAAGTTGCCAAGACAGGATCCGTTGCCGCGAGCTGCGTCATCAGTGACAGTGAGGTCTGGTTCCTGAAGTCATGCTCTGAGGGCCTAGGCCAAAACCTGCTGCAGAAAAAACAAGAGAAATCTGTAAGACTCAGGGTTCACCATCTACAACAAAAGAAGAAACAAACGCGGCAGAGCGACCGGGGAATTGCCGAGGTACCCAAAAGCTTGGCGAAGATGGATCCATAGGGCTGTCTCCGGCCCATCAGGATTCCTTCGGAGGAAATGCAGCGCCTGCGCCGTCATCAGCACAGTCCTGGCCGTGCGCTCGTAGAGCTTCCTGGCCTTCGCGAGCCGCAGCCAGCCTCCGCTGTCTGCTGAGAGGAGCACGAAGAACTCGGGCTGCTCGCCATCGAGCTCCAGCCTCCAGGCCACCACCCTCTTACACACCCTGAGCCTCCGGCCGGCAAATCCACGCAGAAACAGCCGCTTGTTGCCTTCGGGAACGTCGGCGGCGGCGTCCCCGAACCGCAGCGGCAGGGTAGAGAAGCAGACGGGCTCCTTCCTGGAGGACTCGAAGTAGTACCCGTCCACTGCGTAGATCTGGAACTCGGCGTCTGCCTCTTGCGACACCACCGCTGCTGCTGCTGCCAATGCTGCCATGTTCTGTGCGAGCGACCGGCCTCAGGTCAGCGTCCCCAAGTTTCTCGGCGAATCACTTGCCGCACAATGCAATGAGAAATCCACGACGACATGGTGAGGGAGAGAAAGAGGGATGAGATTTCGGGTTCGGTAATTCGGGATGAAACCCCAATGCCCCCACAAATCCGTGACAGATAGCGAGCGAGCGAGGGTTCTTCCGTCTTACCGAGGGAGGGGAATCGATCCCCTGGTCTCCGCTCCGCTGCACGGCGACCAGGCAGCAGGTTGGAGGGCGGCGAGAGTTGGTGGCTGGGGGCAGCTTTGACGGCGCGCGCGGGCGGCGGGCGTGTGCACTGCCAGTGCACACTGTGCACGGGCGCTGGGGGCGCTGGAGAAAGGAGAAGGGGCACCGCACAGAGGAGAGGCAGGCTGAGAGGGACGGCGTGCTCTGCTCGGAGCTCGGGCGTCTCGGTCTCCTAGTCCTAGTGCGTTGCCGAGAGTGGGAGCGCTTTTTGGCCACGCGGCCGACGGCGAGGCACTCCGGGTGGGGAGAGGAGACGGCGGCCACGCGGCGAGCTGGCGCGGGACGCGTGGGCGGCGCGCGCTTGACGGCCTCGGTTCAGCCCGCGGCCGAACATGAAACGGACCACGCTTCGGTGTGGGATGCTGGGCCGGACCCGGCCTGAATAGTGAACAACAAACACACATGCTGTATAATATTTTTCTTATTGTTTTATTTTACAATAAAAGTTCCCCTAGCCCAGTAGCCCTCACAGAAGAAAGGAGGAATTAGGTTCTTTTGGTAATTAACTGTTGTCAGCTGAAATTATCATTCACCAGAAAATAAAGTATTCTTTGTTTTTACTCCTAAATCCTGATACAGTATTATGAAATATTTGACACATATTCAAGTAAAATTGTTAAACATACCTAGAAGCTTTTAGGAAATTTGAATCTCTGCACACTCAGGGCAAGATCATGTTCTAAAATGTAAATGCATGCAAGTATCTAAGTTCAAACTTGATCAATATGAAAAATACAATATTAAGGGACAATGAAATAGTAAGACAAAAAAACTTGCCTTGTCATGCTATTGCAGCTAATCATAAGTTGATAAAAAATTGCAAAAAATATATAACACGTCACACCTAGAGTTGTACAAAGTTACAAAAATTTAGAAGCTTTTTCATAATGGTTTTTACTTTTTTTAACAAAAATCATTCTACACAGGGGTCTTCGTGCTACTCACCCTACTACACCTCACTCCATTCCTACAAGGAACCACCCAAATCACTAAATTAAACTGAGCTATCAACCATTAGAACGGTCTTATTAAGCCGGTCGTCCCTGAAAGTAGCACGCTCGTTTGTTCTACTATGCATGGATTAATCATCGCAGCCATGTAACGTCACATAGCGCATCGCATGTTTTATTTGTACATAAAAGTATGGCAGAATAGCTATTTTAGTCCCTAGACTATTGCTCGAGGTTTATTTTCGTTTTTGAACTTTTATAAATGGTCGGTTCAATCCTTAAACTTTACCCTTTGCCTTAATTTCATCCTAGGACTATTAAAATGCTTGTTTCAGTCCTCAAACTTTAGAATGGCTTGGTTTCATCCATAAACTATCAAAATACATTTCGGTCCACAAACTTTTATTTTTAGCTCAATTTATCCTTACATGGAAGGCTGCACTGTCGTGCCTGGTTACATGCAACTCCACCAACGATTAGCGATAGAAAAATAATATGCATCTAAACTCTTTAGCAGCCGTTAACAATTCTAATTTGTCATTAGTAGTAATTTTTTTACAGAGTGCATAGTATGGTCATTGTCACATAGTAACTTTTTTTTATCAAGTAGCATGGTCAAGTAGTACTCCCTCGGTCCCAAAATAACTATCACCGTTGGTGTACGTGCCACAAGTCTGACTCGATTTGTAGAAAATACGTGTAATATTTGTATATCCAAATAAATTTATTAAAAAACTAGACTCAAATACCTTTCCAATAATACTAATTATGTGCCATAGCTTTCAAAAAAAATTATATGCCATAAATATTAATATTTTTTTAATATTTATTTAGTTAAAGTTGTTTCTTAGAAAACAAAAACAATAGATATTTAGGGATAAATGGAGTAACTTTTTTTCAGAGTAGTATGGTCACTGTCACAAAGTAACTTTTTTATCAAGTAGTATGGTCAAGTAGTAACTTTATTTTTTATCACGGACTTATGATCTATCTAATGAACGTTGAGAACCAGGAAACAAGACAAGTTTCTTCTGCCTGCCTTGCGAACCAGGAAACAAAGGTCCTGTTTCGTTGAAATTTATAAGAGAAAAATATTATTTATTTATTGAAAAAAATGGATGAAAAAACACGGTGAAAATGACACGGCCACTCACGCCTCCGCCTTTTCTCCTGCCGTCGTGGTCCCCACGCATGCATGCGCACGGCCCCTACGAGTCCACTCCACTCTCTCTCTCTCTGTCTGGCGAAGCAAGGTGCATGCACGGGCCCCGCCCGAAGCAGCAAACGCACGCGCCTCTGCGATCCCTGATGGCTTGGTTTCATCCATAAGCTATGGAAATGCATTTCAGTCCTCAATTCCTGTGCTGCATGCGGGCACCTGGTGGCTACTGCCGCTGCGACTGCGAGCCAATTTGACCGAACGTTGGTCGGGGTCGTGCAGAGAAAAAGATGAGGGGCTGAGGGGCCTAGATGCAAAGCGCTGGTCTTATATATGTTTTTCTTTTTCTTTTACGTAGAAATCGGCTGATCTTTGAAAATACTCAAGTTCTGTTGAGCTCCACGTTAAGTAGATCTATGCAATGAATACATAATATGACATGTCTCAGTACAAAGTTTTTACTGTAGGTTTATATCTATATCTTTTTAAGGTTTCCTATGTTTGAATTATAGAGGTCGTGTCCATACTCCAAATGCAGTGAAGTGACCGTATTGTCCCTAGTATAAAAATGATAAAGTTAAAACTAGTTAAATTGTTCATACACTTGAAGGCTACTAAAAACGACGGAAAAATCACAGTATGTGAAACACACCAAAATAAGGCTACATTAAAAATATCATCCAAAAATAATAAAGTTTGTATATGGAATTTAATTTGTGTATGCATGTTTCACTTAAGCATATTGCATATCATTTAGGAATGATGATAAACCAATGGATCAACTGAAGGATGCTCGCGTGGAACGGGAAGATGGTATAATGGTGATCATCCTGAAGATTGGAATACTAACTTTCTATTATGCTATTTACCCAGGTAAGCCCCGGTAGATAACCTCTACTTTTCAGCACTTATATTATGTTGTTGTGCATTAACTTTTGAGCAGTTGAATGGAATCCACCTGCATACATATTGCTTATCCTATGAATCTTACTAGTATGACAGGATCGTGTAAATTACCATGCTATAGTACTCTGGTAGAAATCGACTGATTGCCTGTCACTCGCGATAGATAGGAATACATATTACTTTTATTACTGTCACATAAAAGTATGGTAGAATAGGCATTTTAGTTCCTAAATTATTGATTGAGGCTTAGTTCCGTTCAAAACTTTTAAAATGGTTGTTTTAGTCTTTAAACTTTTTTTTTTTTTTTTGCTCAATTCATCCAAGGACGATCAAAGTAACCATTTCAGTCCACAAACTTTATATTCTGAGCACAATTTCATCCATGAACTATTAAAGTACATTTCAGTCCTCAAATTTTTATTTTCAGCTAAACTGCATCATTTATCCTACATGGAACGCTGAACTTTCGCTCCTAGTCACCTCCAACCCTCCAACTGTTGGTGATAGAAAAATAATATGCGTCTAAAAAACTCTTTAGTAACCATTAATGACTCTAATTTGTTATTCTTAATGTTACCTTGTAATGGTACCATTTACTATATATCCTACTATAATGTTTTTATGGGAGCAATTATAGTTGCTACGAACATTATTTAGTACCTTAAGAACACATGATAAGTTAAAACAATAGCAAATCTATATTTTTTTTCCTTTGCTACTTCCAGTGTTAGGATCAACTAATAATAAATTACGGATAAAACATAACATTTTCCCATAGACTGAAAAATAATATATATTCAAGAATATTCAGATATATACATTTTAAAATATAAATCTAAAATCACTGTCTATATAGTAGTGTGTTATTATTAATTAATCCATTTTTTGAATAATGAACACTCGGTGCATAGCAGATTATCGCAAGTATAATGCATAGTATTCTTGTGTTAAAGTACACATAGAGGCACGGTCCACCATAGTCTAACTGGAGGGCACGCACGCACGCACGCACGCCAAATGAGGACGTGACATCATCGGATATGACCCGTCGAAACAAGTTGACGTCCAGAATCTGTCAGAGCGCTGTGTCATTGTTTTTTGAGCTGTTGGGTCTTGTAACGTGTTGGGACACCTTTAAGACGTGAAGAGGGGGGGTCCTTGGACCCCCTAGTCTATATAATCTGTCTTTAAATAGACGCTGTTATCGGCCTCTTCCGAACTCGGCGAAGAGGCCGTATTGACCAGATCAGATTGCTTTATGAGCTCGGGACGCTGGTAATTACAGCGAGGGGTCGCCCTCACTGAGCTTGATGATTTGATATGATATCTGCCTGGCGCGAGCTCCGCCTCTGTGGGTAGAAACTCGCCGTGTTGAGGATGCGCGAGTCAGCACTGCCCCGCTCGAGACACACGAGATGAGAATGCCTCGTTTCGTTATAAAATACCGACACCGGGAGGCTGTCGATTTGATCTCATGAGAGAGCATCGTCCAAGCAATACTTATACCGCTAATTTGTTGCGGATTTTCTACTATATGTGATCATCTTCGTCTAGTACCGGTGAGGCTAGAAGGAACTCTGGCCAAGTGCCGCCGAGGCGAGGTCACTACTCCATCTACACGTCCCAATTAATAATGGGATTGGACACATTGTTGCTGGGCACCGATGAGGCAAAGGCAACTTACATACGTCCGTGTTAATGAAGGCCGGCGTACATGACTGGGCACCGATGAGGCGAAAGTCATCCCCTTCATTATCAACATATTCCGTTTACTCCGACGTAGCAATGGTGATGTCACGGCCGAGCTTCGGCGACATAAAGCCACCCATATTATTGTTATGCCATATATATATCGCATATGGCTGACTACGATCAATTGAATATTTGACGACCATAAAGCGCAACTTAATCGGAGGTTTTTCGCAAGCTCGTCTTGCGGATATAATTAACCGGACGCGCCCAACAGGCCCCAGGAATCGGCGGACTACGCAATTTTCCTATATGTCAGACCTCTCCTTAAGCATGACGCTGAAGACGGAAGAAGACATTTTTTTCGTTGATCATGTATTTTGTATATTCAAGAAAGAATTAATGAAATATGTGGTTCTCGAACGTGTGCATATGTCTCCCTTGCATTACATTATTTTATTTATGTCTTCGTTCCGTTTTGGACCAAACAATCTCCAAAAAATCTTTAAATGGACATCTACCGTCAGATTTTGGAGCTCCATATTTACAAATTGTAATTCTGTTCTCCAATTGTATAACAGGGATTATTCCAAACTCAATTTGTCAGTGTCCTCAACTACGGGTCTTAGATCTTTCAAACAACTTGTTTACAGGGGGACTACCTAATTGCAGTGCAAAAGAGTTGAGACAACGGAACCCATCTAGCAATAGCTCTTCAAGGTCCCGTACCACAAATTCTTATGGTTTACAAATCCATACTCTCCTTCTAAATAATAATAATAGCCTTTCAGATCAGTTTCCTTTATTCCTAAAACAATGCCAAAATCTTATGTTCCTCGACCTAACTCTAAACAGATTTAGTGGAAAGTTGCCTATGTGGATAAGTGAGGCTATGCCTATATTGGTAATGTTACGGGTAAGAAATAACAACTTTTATGGTCATATTCCAGTTGAAACAACAAAGCTTTATTCTCTTCGTGTTCTTGATCTAGCAAATAACAAGTTTTCAGGGGGCATACCACAACCTCTTGTGAACTTGAAGGCCCTGACTACCACTGTTGTGGCCTCGATAGAAAATCCTTTCCAAGAAGTTTATCAATCTGTCTAACGATACCTTATCGCTAGTAATTAAAGGGCAAGTGCTTGGGTATAGTAAGAATACCATATTTTTTTATGAGCATTGATCTATCTTGCAACCGATTAGTCGGGCAAATTCCACAAGAAATATATTCACATATTGGACTGATAAATCTGAATTTATCATCAAACTTATTAAGTGGAAATATCCTATATAAAATTGGCAATTTACAATCATTGGAGTCTCTCGACTTGTCCAACAACCAACTTGATGGCCAAATTCCTTTGAGCATATCGAATGACTTCGCTGTGCTATCTAAATTTGTCCTACAATAACCTATCAGGAAGAATACCCTCAGGACATCAGCTAGACACTCTCAAGGCAGATGATCCTGCTTCAATGTACATTGGCAATCCTAGTCTTTGTGGGTACCCACTTCCAAAGGTTTGTCCTGGAGAACAGCCAGTACAAGAAGATCCCTTCAAATGGAATCAAGATGACATGACTCAAATGGAATCCTAGTCTTTGTAGGCGTTTGGATAATATTTGTTGGCTTTTTGTTTAAGAAGACCTGGAGATTCACCAATTTCAACCTATTTGACAAATTCTATGACAAGGTGCAGATCTTCTTTGTAGTCACTTGGCAACAATGGTTCAAAAAGACAAATACAAACTGAGCAAGCACTATTATATAGGTATATATGGGAAAACAACTGCAGCTTGCATCTTGTACTGTGCATGGAATGTGTGGAAAGAGAGGAATCGGAGAATTTTTGAAGGATCAACAAGAACTCCAGCTCAGGTGTTTGCTCCAGCAAGAGAAGAAATGGCGCTGCGTCGACAGGCCGGCGGACGCCCTTGGATTGACTAATGAATCACCTCTCTCCTGTTTCCCATGTGTACTGTGCTTTTCTTCCTTCTATTTAACAGCACCCTGTAAGACGTGGACTTTCTACCTTCTTAAATGATTTGGCACTTGGCAGCGCTCCTGCCCGGTTTTTCAAAAAAAAAAGTAATTTAAATCCTTTGTCAAAAGAAAAATATACATGCAAACCACACGTGCCTCTTCATAAAACAACTACGATATCAAAGACAACAAACAAGAAAAAATGGATTGGGCTGAACCGAAAGAAAATAAAACAAAAAAAAAAATCTAAAGCTAGCTACCCGCGCTATTTGAGCAGGCCACCTTGCTAGTTATAATTACTAGTCTGTATATGAGTGTAGGTTGATGGACATGACAATATAACTAACTAGCAGGAACCCCGAAGCGCGGGCTAATCGAAAAAATAACTGTAAGATATGGATCAAGCTACAATTCCTTGGTCTACAAAACCAAACTAAGATTGCCTCTTAAACCCCTTTAGGGTGAGGAGTATGTGTTTATTCTGGTAACCAACATTTAAAAACACTGGTTGCAATAGGAAGTGAATGGAAAGAATTTGAATAGCCCAACAGAACGAAACTAATCGCCATATTGGTCTCTTGCCGTCCAGGATGGAACACTGTAGCCATGTCTACGGGCATGGTAGGCATCAAGCAGCTTGGGTGATGATGAGGCGATGAAACGTGGTGCACTTTAATGGGGCCCGAGTCATTAAATAGAGAAAATACTAAGTTTGTAGAATAGTAGAATGTTGACACAATGATCATGTAGAAGAGTGTCCATGATATACCCAAGTACATAGGATGAAATCATCATGAGACGCAAATAAGCATAAATGCATCAATACGGTCATTGGAAAATACTAATAGCAATGATAAGATAGTTTAAGATACCTAGGATTGTGGATAATGAACATTGTTTTAGCTATGGCAACATGGAACTTGTACTGTATTTAAATCCAGTGAGCACCATTTTTTCCTCTACCCAATAGAAACATGCAAAGCAATTTTTTTGTTGGCCAGCAGAAACATATGAACCTATGGATGAGTGAAGGACGGTAACTGATGATGTAGTGTTGCAGAAATCTATGGTAGAAGCACTTGACTTTGCAAGTCGAACAGAACAAAGGATATATGTGGATGTGGAAAATCTGTTTTGTCAATGTAAAATCTGGAGCAGTAAGGAACCAAATGATTAGACGTAGCAGCAAATGCACAGTTAATTAACTGACCGTCATTCTTCAGAAATGGCGTACATCTGCGACCCGCTGTAGAAGTAACAGATGTTTCAGATGTTGGGAACTCTGCAAAAAGGACGAAAAGGCAATGGGTCGATTGAAGAAGTCTAGAAGATAATGCAGTTGAACATGCATCACACATGGCATAAATACGTAAGGAAAAAACAGATGTGAATACCATGAGGAGAGGCGGTATCATGGAAGCCGCGCCATACAACGACACCTCAATGCTAGAAGCACCATACAACGGCGCCTCAATGCTTCTCAGTGTGGTATTTAGCATCTTTTTGGTAGGAGATGGCCCTAAAGTGTAGGCTAACAAATTAGGCTATGTAGCTTCACACTAAATAATGGAAGCAGAATGCACAATGGAATTGGAAGGTAAGCATCTCCATAACATAGCAGCGCACCAACATGCATAAACAAAGTTACCACACTGAAATTATTCATTATCTAAAGAACTTATGTCAAACCTTGTGCAAATAATTAATAGGAAAAATATCAGACTCGCCACACTTCTTAATGGTCAAAATAATCTGACAATTTTGCAATGGCAATAACATGGGTGAGGATAGACGAAGAACTGGAATGCGTTCCCACTCACTCAGCAATGAACTACATATATAAGCAGCAGTCAACTAAATATTCTAAAATGATTTAATTTTGTGACTGTAAGTAGAACCCAGGGAAAAAAAAGTGACGTCCTCATTGAAATAACTAAATTATCATATCTATAATCTAATAGGAAAAATATCAGACAAAGTTAATCCTTTACTCAGAACAAATATTAATGGTGAATGCAAATAACTAATAGGAAAATAACAGATAGTTGTAAATGCAGCAATCTGACAATTGCAATGGCACTCTGCTACACATGGGTGAGGATAGACATAGCGAAGAACTGGAATGCGCTGCATCCCACTCACTCAGCAACCAACTACATATATAAGCAGCTGAGTCAACTAAATATTCTAAAAATTAAAGGATGATTTAATTTTGTGACTGTAAGTAGAACCCAGGAAAAAAAAAGTGACGTCCTCATTGAAATAACTAAATTATCATATGATTCTGACAACAATGTATAAATATCTATATTAATTTGAAGAAATATAAAAATATATGTCTACATCAGTTAATCCTTTACTCAGGAATTCAAAATATTCATTATGTAAAGAACTTATGTCTCAAACCTTGCGCAAATAACTAATAGGGAAAATAACACTCACCATAGTTATTAATGGTCAGCGTAATCTGACAATTTTGCAATGGCACTCAGCACTTGAATACCATTTATATCTGGAACTTAGCGAGCAGAATGGCATATGGTCCCAAATTAGATGTGGTAGAGTGAGATTATGCACCTGAATCGTAGCAATGGTAAGCGGATCTGTTAAACGGAAAATTTAGAGGGCTACATACAGTTGACATTGACATCCAATTGCACATACAGTCACCTGTACATTAACATTTGAGGGGGAAAATAAAATACATGTCTACATCAGTTAATCCTTTACTCAGGAATTCAAAATATTCATTACGTAGAGAACTTATGTCAAACCTTGCGCAAATAACTAATAGGGAAAATAAGACTCACCACAGTTATTAATGGTCAGCAAAAGCTGACAATTTTGCAATAGCACTCGGCAGTTCAATACCATCTTTATCAGGAACTTAGCCAGCAGAATGGCATGCTGTCCCCAATTAGGTGTGGTAGAGTGAGATTATGCACCTGAATCATAACGGATCTGTTAAACGGAAAATTGAGAGGGCTATATACAGTCGACAGTGACTTCCAATTGCACATACAGTCACCCGTACATTAACATCTGAGGGAAAAAAAGGAAGAAAAAGGTATAGCATACCTGAGGTGGAGGGGACGTTGGTGCAGGGGCCATGCGAAGGAGATGGCCGGACGCCTGGTCGACGGCCATGTGCTGCCGCTGCTCCAGGGGCGGCGCGAGGGAGATGGCCGAACGCTGGTTCGGTGCTCTGCGGTGGCCGCGTGAGGGCGAGGGGATCTGGAGGAGGCAAGCCGGCGGCCGGGTCGCACTGCCGCTGGTGCAGGGGCGCGCAAGGCAGAGGCCGTGACGCAGTTTGGGGAAGAGTGCATCGGTTGTTCTAGAACCTGGGTGCGTGGCCGGCATCTAATGGCAACGTGGCTGGAGGCATGAAGGATCCAACGGCTGGGATTGGAGCACTGTGGATCTACATTATAATAATAGTCTTACAGGCAGCAG
The DNA here is from genome assembly GCA_904845875.1 of Miscanthus lutarioriparius. NCBI lineage: Eukaryota > Viridiplantae > Streptophyta > Magnoliopsida > Poales > Poaceae > Miscanthus > Miscanthus lutarioriparius. The sequence continues at coordinate 72,151,434 of CAJGYO010000017.1, read as the reverse complement.
AATGTACCAACGGCGGTTGCATTACCGCATTCACGTGTAGTATGTGTTTGAAGACCTGCTCCTCCCTATCCCTCCAAATCCCAAAAATCCACACAACGAATGTGACTGACAAGGTGCCAGTCAGGCCCTGCCCCTGGCTTGTAACGCGCCGCCAAACCAGGGCAACCATTAATGAACAATTTCTCGAGAGCAGTTAGGCGTTGTATGGACTGGGGCAAGTATTGAAGGGCAGGGGAATGCTGGAGATAAAGCTCACGAAGCGCAGAGAGTTGTCCAATCCACTCCGGCAGCACCGTCAGTGCAGGACCTGATAACATGTTGAGACGTTCAAGCGAGGTGAGGTGCTGAATCGCCTCTGGGAACTGCTTCAAATCGCCCATACTCAGTTCAAGGTGTCGCAGAGAATGCAGTTCTCCAAGCCAGTCAGGCAACGTGCCAACGGCGGGGCATCCGCTGATGCAGAGACGCTCGAGAGAGGTGAGGTTCCGCATGCTCTCTGGTAACTGTGCCAGGTCATTGCACCTGTAAATACACAACTCTTTCAGCTTAGTGAGGTGCTGCAGCAGTTCCCAGCCAGATGATGATCCTATAACTTCGATTAGCACTAGCTTCTTGAGGCGAGGGACCAACGCATGCATGCTGGGCAGCTGATGGGAGAACCTTCCTGTGGATAGCAGCTGCACATTGCTTCTGTTTAAAGACATATGCTCCAACGATGGTGGAAAGTAGGGGCTCCCATTTAATTTCGGGCACCCACGTATGCATAGACTGGACAGGACAGGGAAAGGATATTGTGCTGCCAATTCTTTCTCCCCAGTTTCAAAACCACTTGATGTAGTCCACAGCTCCTCTAAATTAGGCATTTCGTCCAGCACAAGGTCCTTCAGCGAAGGCAACTCAACAAATCCTCTCATATGCCTCAAGTTTGGAAATCTTTTCAGCACTAACCGAGTTAAACGAAGGAAATGGGATGCAGTAGTTTGCTTCAGCATTATGCCACCTTCACAATATGAAGAATCATTTTGCTTCATCATCCATCCTGGCAAGCAGGGGGCCCTGTAACCATAGATATAAAAGTCCTCAATTTGCGATGGTGGTTCAAGAGCGTTCAGCACACCCCAATCATGTTCCATATCTGATACCAACTCTTCTTCGGTATCACTTAAAGACCAGTTCAGCACCAAATGTCGTATGTTACTATTCCGCTTCAAGCAAGCCTTCTCTGCATCACTTGGATTCTTCAAATACTTAAGGTTGGTAATTTCCAAGCGACCACCTATCATATCAAGGTTTTCTAGCTCTGAGATCCTCGCATCATCTGCACCACACCCAACAACAAACAATCCCAGCTTTCTTAAACGGGTCAGCTGTCCCAATCCTGATGGTAAGCAGCACAGTTTACTACAACCGTCTATGTTCAAAACTGCAAGCCTTTTCAAGTTTGCTATGCCCTTAGGCAACTCCCGTAGCTCCTCGCATCTCTCAAGGTCAATACATTCTAGAGTATCAATCGATGTAACCCATTGAGGTAGCATGGTAACTTTGGTTCCAGAAAGGTTCAGAGTACGCAATGTATGACAGGATAATGTGCTTGGCAGGTCTTGCAAACCCGTACAATCATTAAAGTTGATAGTTCGCAAGTTTTTGAACTCCCCAATGATGTCTGACGGTAGTTGTTGCAGAGATGAACAACGCTCTATATCAAGTACACATAGGTTTCCAATTCTACCTAGAGAGCTTGGTATCTCTCGGAGCTTCGTGCAGGCATATAGTTGCAAGGACTGAAGAACATAAAAGTCACCAATGGACTGAGGCAAACTCTCAAGATCAGTAATGTAACGCAACTCTAGAGTCCTTAGCTTCCGAAGCTTTCCAACAGACTCAGGTAATGTCACAAAACCTTTGCAGTTAACAAAATGGAGTGACTGCAAGTTCCAAAACCTCGAGATAGCTTCTGGAACTGTTGTAAAACTAACATTGTGGATTTCAAGATACCCAAGATACTCAAACTTTAATATGAATAGTGAAAACGGAGTATCAATTGCATAGTCCAAAACAACACTGCGCATACAACAACTATTCTTCACTGTGGTATCAAAAGATGGCTTACTGTCAGAGATATATAGAGCACGGACCTTGTCAAATAAGCCCTTGTCAACATTCTCAGTGAATGAAGTCAAAGATAAATATCTATATCTATGAGTAAATTCTTCTGTTGTATGAATTGGCACACAAGTCACCAGTTCATCCTTTAGTATCTGTCGAGTGAGATCATGGATCAAATCGTGCATGTTGTATATATCAGTATTCCAGCTCCCATAAGCTTCCTGAAGAAACCTGACTTTTACAAGAGAATCTAAGTAGTCTCTTCCGATATCTTCAGGTTGCTCTCCATTCATTGCATTGATGAATCCATGAGCTATCCATTGGGCAATCAAACGATCTTTCTGGATTTCATAGCCCTTCGGGAATATGGAGCAAAATGTAAAGCACTGCTTCAGTTCATCTGCCAAGTGAATATAGCTCAACTTCAAGGATGCAAACACTCTGTCATTTATCCTCGGAACATTCCATAAATTATTATCTCTTATGGCCCTCCACGTACTTATTTGCTTCTTGTCACGAAGGACTGCTCCAAGAGTTTGAATTGCTAGCGGCACCCCACCACATCCCTTGATAATCTCTTTTCCGACTTGTACATAATCGGAGCTCAAATCTTGCTCTGCCCATCCAGAACCCTTCAGGAATAAGTTCCAACTCTCAGACTCTGATAAGAATGCCAAATCAAATATATATCTTGATTCCACAGCTTCTGCAACCTTTCGATCACGAGTGGTTAACATAATCCTTGTTTCAGGTGCACCACATTTTAGCTGCACCATGAACTGTGCCCAGTCATGTCTGTCCTCATGCCAAGCATCATCAAGGATAAGAAGAAACTTCTTATTGCTCAACTTCTCGGAGATTTTTTGGGCCATGTGCTGCGGGGGATGACTATCTGACTTATCTCCAACAATTGTTTGAAATAGCTTGCCGATGAGCTTCTCAAAATCAAACTCTTGAGACACATGGACCCAGAATATTCCATCTCCGAAGTGCTCCTTTATCTTGACGTCATGGCAAATGTGTTTGGCCAAAGTAGTTTTGCCTGAACCCCCTAATCCGACGATAGAAACTACCATGCTGTTCTCTCCAGCATTACATTCTACAAGCTTAGATATGATTGCATCCTTTTCTTGATCCCTCACGGGTATTTGGACTCAGAACCTCGCTCAACCAGTACATTTTTCCAACTGTCCTGTAGCTAGTACCAACATGTTGATCCCTTGGAACTAAAGTATTGACATCACTTCTTTGCTTGACGATTGCAGCAAATCTCACCTTGATTGCCTTGATCTTATGAGCCATCTTGTATCGGAATGCAAATGCCTTTGGTTTTGCACAGAAGCAGCCAGCTATAGCACTCTTGTCATCATCTCTTTCCATCTTCTGTTTCTCAGCTTCTAGCTGGACTTCTTGTAGTACATCGTCAATGTCATAAGCCACATCTTTCAATTTTACAACCCAGAGAGACTGTGGCTCACTCTGTATTGCTCTGTCACGTACTGCCGACAGCCAGCCTGTAATCTCTGCGTGTATCTCCTGGAGCTCGGAGAGATCCCTTTGTACACCGGTTATGGCAGCAAACTCAGTGGCTAACAGTGAAACTAGCTTGTCACCTGCAACCTTCAACACTCCAGATGCTAAAGCAGCCTCCATCCCACTCATTATGTCAAAGAAACTCTTGCCTAAACCCCTGCGGATGAAATTGAAAGCAAGCGGTTACATTGAGTTTCGCAAATCCAAAACAGGATTGTGCGTGTTGGGCTTAAACCAAAGCAGATTAAGTACCTCAACTCAACTGCGGCGAGGCTACAACCCAACGAGAAAGAGGAAATGGGTTCTTTCTTCGGGGGTCCAGCTCCAGGATGCAGAGGCCTGCAGATCTGAGGCAGGTGATGAAGAAAATGAGCAGGTGGTCAACCCAACGAGAAGGAGAAACAGGATTCCGGCCGAGATCATCCTCATTACCTCGGTCGCGTCGTCGTCGGCGACGAGAGGCCTCCCCTAGTCGGGTTGTGCGCGGCGGTCAATGGTCACTGCTGCTCACTTCTCACGCCCATGGAGACGAACGGAGAGAGGGGAGTGAATGTCCACACCGCACTTGCCATAGAAAACAAAGAGAGAAAGATTGTCGGATCGGATGCAAAGCGGAAGGAGATTGCGACTGAGGACCGGACGATGTTTGCTTTGTGAGTTGGTGGTGGTGACTGGACCCCGGCGGCCACTGAGAGCATGATTGCTTTTCGCCTCAGAAATCGCGTGGCAACTGGCAAGAGCATCTATCTACAGTTGTTCCAGAAAATCCATCCTCTTTCCCTGGAAAAACAAGCTCCAATAGATCCCTTTCTAATCCTCTTTTCCAAACTTTTTTTCTTTCCTTGGAAAAACAAGCTCCAATAGATCCCTTTCTAATCCTCTTTTCCAAACTTTTTTCTCAATCTCGTTTGGATATTGCCGAGTTCATCTCAATCCACGTATATTAAGGTTTACATTAGTTCAAGTTTTACTTCAATCCACCTAACATATATCGATTAAGACGAATCCCACTACATCAAAGAAGACCTACAAAGGGGATTGCTCACCCATTCCCTTTCCTACTAGAGGCTGTTTTTCTACCACCTGTCGTTTGTTAGTCACCAGGCCTCGCCCACGGCCCACCTCGCTAGTCGCTGCCCGTTGCGCCCCAGTGCCAACCGCGTCCTCCACACGCACGTATCGTTAGGCTTAGGCCTGGACAAAAAACTCGCACTCGGTACCTCGCTCGACTTGGCTTGTTAGTGGCTCGGCTCGGATCGGCTCGTTTATATTTTCCAGTGAATTGAGCCAGCATTTTAGCTCGTATAGTTAACGAGCCAGCCAGCTCGAGTTGGCTTGCGAGCCTAACGAGCCAAAACTATTTGCCTTAAACTTATATTAGTTTTGTATAGCTTGTTGACGCGTTGCACTTTATAATTGGTTGATTGATGGCTGGACCTGGACCTGGACCTGCAAATTCAGGATTACTATAATTTTATCACTTTGTTTTAAATAGATGTATAGATCCTTAATAATGAATTATGGATGCATTATATATATAAATATAGAGTGCAGGCTATTGATGTATGTTTGGTACTGTAGTATATTGTTATACTTGTATATATGTCAGTACATATTAATTTATTTGTTTGATTTAAGGCTTATAAATGGGTTATTTCTGTATTATTACTATTTTCAAGCTTTAAATAAATATATAAAATTAATTTTTTTATGTTTTTTGTTGTCTGGCTTGCGAGCTAAATGAGTCGAGCCGAGTTATCCAGCCATAGTCAGGCTGCGCTCGCACTATCACATGGTTGAAGAAGAGAGGAGAGAAGGAAAAGAAAGAGAAATAGTAACCCGCTACATGTAGGTCACATGTGTCCGGAGAGGAATAAAGAGGAACTGATACAACATCCATCTCCTGTATTTTGAGATTTCTTTATCTCAGACTTAGGAAAAATGAGATGTTCTGTCTGTGGGAGATGCTCTAACAAAGTAAAAGGGTATCAAGTTATGCATGTATCTAGTATATGGGTACGGTGTAGTTATAAATGGGTTCGAGTTGTAACCGGGAGTTACAGATAGAGTTTAAACATACTTTTTATCGGTAATGCTCGGCCACGGGTGTCCGTCCGTTCGGATGCGATTCCCAAGCCTGCGCAGTGGACCAGTCCCATCTCTCTTAAAAAAAATCCCTACTCCGCCTCACAACGCACATGCCAAGCTAGAAAGGCATTCCCAAATCCCAAGCAATGACTCCGCCGCTGTCGTCGTATGACTTGCAACTCGCGTCGGCCGGGCTAATCTTCGCCGGCTGCTGCTACCTCTCTCTTCTCCGTTCGTACCCGGCGACCGGCATCCCTCCTCCACCAGCAACAAGTAGTAATGACTCCGGGTGCCACCGCTGCACCCACATCTTGTGCTAGCCGGGCTAATTCCGCCTTTGTCGCACCCCCATCCCCCATGAGCGGACGACGCTAGATGATTGCAGCCAAGCTAGCAGCAACACTGGAGTAGCAGCATCGGGCCCACGCCGACAGGTGCTAGCTTGGGCCGTGAGCAGGTGCGGGAGAATCGTTTGAGGAGCGACGGGCCATGCCGATGGGCGCAAGCTTGCGGAGCGACGTACCCGAGGTTGCTGGATACCATAGTTTCTCACCAGGTAGGCTATGGCTGCCTGCAACACCGTGTTTGAAGTGTTTCAGACGTTTCAGACTTATGTTTCAAGCGTTTTGTCTGGATGTTGCAAAAGTAGATATAGAATGTTGCAGATGTTGCAATGACAATATATGCATGTTGCAAGCCTATGTTTCAAATGTTTTAGGTCAGATGTATGTTTCAAGTGTTTCATCTGAATGTTGCATATGTTACTATGGCTATACACATATGTTTCAAGCATATGTTTCGAGTGTTTCAGATGTTTTAGACTTTATGTTGCAAGCGTTTCATCTGGATGTTGCACAAGTAGATCTAGATGTTACATATGTTGCTATAGCTATACATGCATGTTTCAACCGCATGTTTCAAGTGTTTCATCTGTTTCATATGTATGTTGTAAGTGTTTCATTTGGATGTTTCAAAAGTACTCCCTCTGTCCACAAAAGAATGCAATTCTCATTTTTTAAGAGTCAAACAGTCTGAACTTTTACAAAATTTATATAAAAAGTACAAACATTCATGGCACAAAATAAGTACTATTAGATTTGTTATAGAATATATTTTCATAATAAGTTTATTTGGAGACATAAATGATAAAACTATTTACTATAAATTTTGTCAAACTTGAGCGAAATTGACCGGCACGGATACCATAGTTGCATTCATTTTTGGACGGAGTGAGTAGATCTCGCGGAGCATCCACATGTTGCAATGGTGTGGTATTGCTGCTACTGTGTGGATCACCGTGGGTCATCGCATGTTTCAAAAGTATATTGTTACTGCTGCTGCATGGGTCACCGTGCCTACCCTGGTGCTGCTATGTGCATGCGAGCTTGTGAACGTGCCGCATGCTGATGCAGTGGTGCTAGTGCTGTTGTGTGCACCTGCCGGTGCTGTTGCTGCGTACATGCGGGCGTGTAACCGCGCTGCCTGCTGGTGGTGCTGCTGCTATGCGCATGCGCGCATGAAAAGGAGCGGGCTTGGGTGGTCCCCACGCATGCATGGGCATGGACGAGTGGGGCGCTGGTGGCGTGGCCTTTTCCCGTGGGACGTGTGACGGAGGAGGCGCGGGAGTTGCATTCGCGCGTGTGACGGAGGAGGCGCGGGAGCTGTGTCCGAACATGTCATCCATCCGAACTTCCATGCGCTAGCCATTCGCCCTGGAATACTTTTATATCCCTTAGTGGGAGGTTTGAGCGTCTAGATGTCATGACCTCTTACAGTATTTACTATATAATAATAAATTTAGTTTATTTTGTACCGTGTGTTAATTTTTTATTCTGGACTACGTTACAGTTAAGTGGTACTGTGCCTTTGAAAAACGAAATTGCTAGCGCTCAGACGTCCGATCTCATATTGATCCGTCGGACGGTATCGTGGAGCTTGGCAACTGCGCCCTGGAGCTTGGCAACGTCAAAGTTCGATCACGACCCGTTCCCAGCAACGCTGCGATCTCCCACACTATTGTTCCCCACATGCGCCAACGACCCCTGCGTGCAGCCCTCTCTCTGAGAAGATCAGCCTACGCCACGTGTCTTGCCCATGCCACACGTCTTGCCCACGCACAACTGCTCAGCGCTTAGCGTGCCACCTCAGGCGCGCAACGCAATATGGCCGACTGGTGGTAGGGAGGGAGTCCGAGTCGCCATGGATTTGATAAGAGAGACTCTGAGAAGATCAGAGAGAAGGTGAGGGTGGAAAAAGAAACGGCCTCTAATGACCCATATCATTATTAACCATGCACCACAGCTTGTTACTCTTGACTTTACTGAACTCTTAACTTCACTTTGATTCAGGCGTGTCCACTAGTCCCCATTTGGAATCAAGAAACTCTGACAGAAAAGAGTCAAGGCCACGCTTGTTGCTGGTAACAAATTCATTGTTCGATAAAGCAAAAGATTCCCACCTCTCATGATCAGACGTGATGTTATTGTCATGCACTCATGCTAAGGATATAGTTGCTATTAACAGTCGCCCCTACACTCCACGCCCCCAACTGTGCCTACATTTCACGCGCCCACCCAGGGGCTCGCGCACGTGGGGACCGCTGGCGACCTGCGCCCGCCACTCCTTGCGTCCGGATGGATGGCCGTGCAGCCTGCCCCCGTCCGCCTCGTCTCCCCACCTCTCGACGTGCACCCCGCCTCGTCCCTCGCCCGCTCCTTCCTTCCCACGACGGCCTTCTCTTTCTCCATGTGGGCAAGACTGGGAGCGCCCCACTCGTGCGCCCGTCTGTTGGTCCCCAACTGCTTGTGCGTGCCCCATCCCCCGGCGCCTGGGCCGTGCGCCCATCACTCATCGTGCCCTTGTGAAACACTTGCAACATGAAACACTTGGATGCAACATACATCGGATATAAATGAAACATTTGAAATATACTGTTGAAAACATATATGTGAAATATATGCAATATTCAGATAAAACACTTGACAACATGTGTGTGAAACATATGTAACATCCAGATAAAACACTTGAAACAAGTGTGTGAAACATATACAACTCTAGATAAAACACTTGTTGCAACATAACCGAAAACACTTGCAAAAATATGCAACATGATCTACTTTTGCAACATCCATATGTAACAATTGCAACATACCTCTGAAACATCTAAAACACTTGAAACATACATTTGTAACATAGGGGAGTGGAAGGATGGGCCCGGTCAATTCCGATCATCGGGGTGGGATCCGACGGCGAGCGGCAGCGCGCGAGCACCACCAGCACCAGCACCAGTGGTGGCGCGCGAGCACCACCACCATCCAGCACCAGCAGCACTGGCCTTGGCTCAGCCTGGCGGGCGACGCGCGCTACGAGAGGGAGTAGGTGGTGTAGCGCACGACCGAAGTGAGGACCGAGCGGCGTAGGTGGGGCGTGCGACGGCGCAGGAGCGAGGAGCGAGCGAGCAAGCGGCGTAGGGTCTGGGGCACGGTGGGAGAACGCCGCCGCAGCGAGTGGAGCGAGGTGCGGCGTCCATATGAGAATAAGAGACATGGAAATGAGCAAGGAATAAAAAAAGCAAAGTTGTGGTGCACGTCACGCCACGCGTTTGTCTGGAGGGAGTCGCTGGCGTCGGACGTCATGTTTGTAGCATTACCGTTTGAAAAAACTGAATACTAGTGTAAGCTACTCTCTTAGTCTCTAAATAACTGTCGTTCTCGCTTTCCGAGAAATAACTTTGACTAGTTCTATATAAAAAAATATTAATATTTATAGTATATAATTAATATCATTAGATATATTGTTGAATCTATTTTATAATAAATTTATTTGAAGACATAAATATTACACATATTTTCTATAAATTCAGTCAAACTTCCGACATGAAACAAAAATGACGGTTATTTAGGGACGGAGGGAGCAGGCTCGGAAAGCAGAGCCGCGGAGACACTAGTATGTGTGCGATGGTTGAGGTAGTCTAATCAGTTCTTGATGAGTAAACCACTGCAGTCGAAGTTGATGGGGAATTCACTTAGGAATTATTTGTAAGTTGTAGAATTCTTTTTCATATATGCTTTTACAACGGTACTGATGCGAGCTTATCTATATATATAAAGATCTCTAACCTTGGTGATGATAGCTACAGTGCCGCTTCGTCTCACAGACTCAGAATCCTGTTCATTCATCCACAGTAAACCATCCCTGGCCGTCCGATCCTTTCTTCCTCATTTGGATGTCCGCCACGCCCGTCGGCGGTCAGCCGCGCATCGCCGCTTCCTTGGCTCGGCCTTATCCTTTCCCAGCACTCCACCGACGGCCTTATCCCTTCCCTGCACTCCACCGACGCCCACCAAAAAATCCCCGCCGCAGCGGGAGGTGCTAGGCGCGTCCGCCCCTGCGTGCTGTAGGCGGACGGCCCGACACCACTCTCTGGTCAGGCGACGTAAGCGCAGCCTTGACGACGACGCCTTGGCAGACGGTGGTGCCCGCCTCCCGGCGTGGTGCGGTGTGGGCGACCCTCGCCGGTGGCCCCCCTCGCGTCGCCCGACGCCTCTTCGTCGTCCGTCCACTCCGCCTTTACCTCTGTCGTTCCCTCTCTCACGTCGCGCCCATGCTCCACGCCATGGAACTCCACCCCTGAGTTCAAAACGCGGGGGAGCGGAACAGGAGCACCCTTTGGTGCACGCGACCTCGAATGCATCGGATCAGTTGGTGTGCCCACGAATTGTGAGTCCAACCTTCTCTGTCTTTGCCTCTCTAGACAGATTTGATTCGATTCGATCTATCTGTCTCAAACAGGACCTGGTGCGGACCATTTGGGGTTGGCCTCCAACTGCGACTCCAACCTTTACTCTTTACCTCCGATGTAGCGTGGACTTGCCTACCCTACAGGAGGCGAGGTCGACATATGGTCCCCTAGCGGCAAGGTGTGCAAACCGTGGTTTTGACCCACCTTGCCTCTGTTGCCTCCTCATTTATTTCCCAGTGTTCATGCTCATCGTTGTATAGCCTACTGTGACGCAATGCCATCTTGATTTACTCGACCTCTGCTCTCCGTGTTCTTTGTAAATTTTGTTGCATTTCTTAGTGTTATCTCCCTTGACGTACTTGCTAAATTATTAATTTCACCCTCATTGTCCCATTTTTTAGGCACATACAAGAGTATTCCATAAATGCAGTCTGTGATTTAGATAAAGTTGTGCAAACTTGGATTCCATCGGTCTTGTTGGCAAGGAGGACTTGAGAAGATACAAATTGAGGTTTCAATTCGGTTGTATTATTTACTGTTTACGACAGAGCAATAAAATGTTGCTCACATCCTCTTCGACACATTTGCACCAAAGCATCACCATGAAAATTCACATGAAACCTCCCAGAATTATCTACCCGTGTACACAAACAATGCCACTCATCGACTTCATATGTACACATATTGACTTTTTGGCCAAAATACACCACATATACTTTAGGTTGTTTATTTGCCTTTGGGAATATACAGACTATCATTACTCATGCAGTTGTTTCGTACTACAACATAACTTCATATTACACTTGCAAGGTTATATGATCATTAGGCTATAGGCAAAATAGTCTTCAGTCTTAACATGTTCTTACACAGAATCGCATGATTGTTTGTTTCTCCAGTGTGCGGACTTCAAAACACTATGCTGAAGACATTGTTTCCGTACTAATAGTGTCATCCATATTCCGCCTTTTAATAGTGAAATTGAGATCGTCACATCTGCTTACTTACCGCTACAATTACCATACTTAGTGAACCATACTTTTGTCTACTGTTGCATGTTCTCAAGAGTGAATTTGGTTACTCCAAAATTTATGGCACCATGTCTGCAACTGTTGCATGTCCTGAGTAGTGAATTTGGTTACTGCTAAGATAACTAGGAGACAAGTAAGATGTAGTACGGTCTAGGCTCACAATGGTTGTTCATATTTGATTTTATAGTTGTAAATTACTTGACCAAATGCCTCTTTGGGTTGTATTGAAAATTTTGGATGGGTACCTACTTACACATGCAAAAAGCTTCTGGTCTACATAAAAAATATGCATTTATTTTGGATTTACACTTCCAAAATGATTTCGGTTCTACGGGAAACAAATTTGGCTGCGCATGCGGATGCTTGGGTTATCTGTTTGCTTCTCCTACTGTATGGTCATTCTCAGAAAGTTGCAGAATGCAGATTCCTTTCTACCTGTCTCATTTACAAGCATATCGCCATACAGGAACATTTTGTGTCATCTCCATACCAGTTTACTGCCTATACGATGATAGGTCATATATGCATCAAAGGTAAAGTATGGATTAACATAGTGAACGCTTTTTGTTCGCTGCTGGTGCAAAAAAAACACCTTTGTTTCTGCAGTTGCACAAATGTACATTGCAATTTGGCTGTTGTGAACATTGTCCTTTTAGGTGAATCTACTCTTCTACAGATGATTTCGTTTTCAGTCAATTGGCTTATTATCTACTCTTCCGTACCTTTTTCTTTTTTCTCAATCTTCGCTTCGTTCTACCTTACGTATTAATTTCACGCCCTGCTATTGTCCATTCTGCAGGCTGTGCTCAGCAGCAAAACAAGAATAAATGTTGTGACATTCTCTGCTGGTTATATCTTTAGGCCATGAGTACAGATTTGGGAATCATACTAGATGTAGGTCATGATCAACAAGATGTGAATCGATGAATACCTTTTTTGCCTCCCTCTTCGTTAACTGTCATCATACTGTTCAGCATTGTTTCATAACTGTCCACTATTTCTTCCTTTTTTCCCTATCTTGATTACCTGTCATGCAACAAATCACCTTTCGCGCGGAGTTACCAGCTAGTTCCATATATTTTTCTATTCATATTCAGAGTCTTTTTTTTTCTTTGCATCGTGCTTCCACATCTTTAATGTGTGTTTAGTTCAAACCTTAACTTGAGTAATGCGAGCTCTTGTTGCAGCACACGTGTCGTGACATCGTAAATCTTGATTTTGGCTTTCAAATTTGAATCTTAGTAGTTGCTATAATTCTTTTAGTCAAAAGTTCATTAAAACCCTAATGTTTTCTGTAACTTTTATTAAAAATCATTTTTAATTTTATTAAAATGTATCCTAGTCCATAGACTATCCTCACTCTAGTTGCTGAATTCTGAATAGATATGTTACAATTGGCCCCGTTCGTTGGACTGAATTTGGCTGAAAAACATTATTCCGGCTGAATTGTTGTTAGAGAAAAACACTGTTCCGGCTGAAAAAAGAAACCAAACAAGCTGGCTTTTGTGACCAGCCAAACGGCACCATGTCTTAACCGGCAATGATCAAATTTTCATTGCCACTTAATCAGGTTGTGCCACACTGGCATTATCCGGGGAAGCGGCCTAGGCATGGCATGTGCTACGGGCTATGCCAAGCTAGGTCGGGCCAAAATAGCGAGTCATGGGCTGGCACATGGGCCTCGTTCCTTTTGTCCAACCTAGCTCATATGGCCCCAAGGGGATAGGCGGCAGAGCGCGGCAACACTGCTATATTTAGTTGCTTGGATCTAGTTACTCTGACCCAGTTGATATGATGTTTGGTTGTTTGCACGAGAACCTATTGCAGAGAGATAAATTAGGCAATAAACATAAACACGATATTTTTTATACATGCAACTATCTTTTATTGCTCTTCATTTATCACATTATTCCTTAATATTGTTTAAAATACACTAATATCAATTAATATATGCTAGTCCGAGCAGTAATAATGTCATTATCTACATAATTGCTCTCATCCGACAGCCTAGCTCTGGTGAAGAAACCAAAAAAAAATCTGCGTATCTTAGAAGTCGGACTGAGAAGGATTTTTGCATGAGCAGAGAGATAGACCCAAAGTGCCGTACAAGCAAACAATCATCGTAAACATGTATCCCGTGGAACTGACTCAGGCTCCGTTCGCTTGAAACTTATCAGCTGTTTAAGTGAAATAATAGTATTTTTCTCTCACAACAAATCAATATCAGCCGTTTTTTTAGCCAGCCGAACAGGGCCTAGAGTATACGCAACCAATCAATCACGACCTATCTGTCTCGATCTAACTCAACAAATTCTGGATACAAACAACGCTCAGTTCGAACTCATCAGGCACTAGGAGGTATACTACCAACAGAGGAGCTGTACAGCAGCAGTACGCCACACGAGCGCGATCCTGACGTGGCCAGGTGGTGGCCTGCCAACACATAGCTTGCACGTAGCCGGGCTCATTCTCGGCCGTCCATGCTTGCACGGACCACACGCTCCGCGATCCCTCGTTTTGTCCGCGATCGTTCGTGTCCCTGGCCTGATGATCCAACAGCAGTACAGCACAGCACGCCAACGTACGCCAAGGAGGATAAAGGAGAGGAAGAAGACCAATCCATGGAGTCGCACGCGTGACGCGCCTCACGAGAGGAGACGATGACCTGTGGCCCCTCGTAGCAGTGGCAAACCAGGGGTGATGGGTGAATAGGCCGTAGCCCGTGGGGATTGCCGCCGATTTCGTGCCCTTGCAGCCACCGTCCGCCACCGCCCAATCTCCACTTCTTTATCTTCTCCGAGGTGAGAGAACCTGCCCAGGCGATCCTCCTCCTCAGTTCTCACACACTGCCGCACACACAGCTGACCTGCCACTGCCACTGCCAGTGCCAGGAAGGTAGGGCCAGGCCAGGATGCCCCGCGGCGGCTTCTCGGGGTCCCTCAGGTCGCCCAAGATCGACGTCGTCATCGACTTGGGGAACCCCTTCCTCAACCGCACCGTCGACGGCTTCCTCAAGATCGGCGCCGTCGGCGCCTGCAAGGTGGCCGCCGAAGAGACCTTCGAGTGCCTCCACAGGGGTGCGTGCGTGCGTTCGCCTCTTTCTCGTCCCCTTTATTCGTATTAAGTTTCAGTCATGCTGCATTCCATAGCCCATGCCCAGGAACCCTTATTAGATGGGGAAAAAAAAGTTTCGATTTTGCCTCACGCATGTGCGTGTCAGATATTGGTACTATCTTGCCCCCCAAAACGTTTGGTCACTGCAGTCTCTCTGCCTCTGCAAGTGAATCCAGAGAGCGAAACAATGGGCGCAGACATAACCCCAGACTGCGATTTGTAGTGCAGCCTGCATATCTCACATTCAGTCTTTATCGAGTTTTTCAGCACATTTCTGTAGACTGCATTTTACATTCAGTCATGATTGAATGACTGAAATGACGAGAAAATTCTGATTTTGCTACTGAAGATTCACTTCATATATACCCACTAGTACTAGTTCCCAACCTTGGGCCCGAGCCGGTTCAAATGGTCCTTACCTCAATGGATCTTACTGAAGACTCGCCTCAACTTTGAATTAACCAATGCTATTTCAGAATAATAGCAGTACTGCTGACAAGGAAATCATATGCTTGCATTTTTTTTGTGCTACATTTTACTGGCAATCAGAGAAGAAATTGTTATGACAAAACCTCTTTTGTTTGCAGGGGATGTTTCAAAGCACAGGATTGAGCATGCCGTAAGTCATATATCCACAACCTTTGTATCGCTGATTTTTTAACTGTTCTAGCTCCAGGCCCCATTTCAATTGGGGATCCTAAATATCATGATCCAAATGCCTAGCGTTTCCAGTTAGGTGATTCTTTGCTTGCAGTTCCTAAATGTGGATCGTGATTTACTTGACATTCTAAAACGCATTCCATGACTTATGAATACTGCGGATCTCTAGTTGTAGTCTCAATGCAGTACTGTCATCTCAGGAATTCTATGTCTTACTGGAAATGTTGAACTAAAACCCTGCACCTCTCCTTAATGAAAAACATGTGAAGTCATGTTCTCGAAAAAAAAACCCTGCACCTCAGTGAGCAACTTCTGGTTTACACATCAAACTGATACACTTTCTCAATATGTATGCAGCTGAAGAAGATGTGCCAGGAGGGTGCATATTGGGGTAACTAATTGACCAATTTGTGCCTTTTGTAGCTTCAGACTCAAATAATTTCAGTTGACTTCTTTCCCTTCTTCATTTATATACTCGGACCAATTCAGATGTTTATTTGTCTAACACGCAGGTACCGTTGCTGGAGTTTATGTGGGCATGGTGTATGGTGTGGAAAGGGTCCGTGGTCGCAGCGACTGGGTAAGAATAATCAGAGTATGAATCTTTCAGTTTTATGGTGATTAGTTGAACATCATCTCAGGGGGGGAAATTCCGCTTGCCTGTTGGTGAAAAGTAACATCCCATTCGAAATCTAGACCTTTTTACTGTTAGGCAACATTTTTTCTTCTTCGGATAGTATGATTGAAGGCTGAAGCTCTGTATGGCACTGGTACCTCATACATCAAGGTTTTTGCAACATCTGATGCTTATTAGAATTAGAAATTTTACTGATGTCCAGCTATGTAGAAGACTAGGACAAGATAGGTCTTCAGTCTTCTTACAGTGTTGTTGTTTGGAACCATTAAGCACCTCATCATAAAAATTGTTTAATCTGTAACCCGTTCATTTTCATTCCACCCATGTTCTGAGTCATCTTTTGGTGTTCATTAACCCCTTCTGCTCTCATGACCCTGCAGAAGAATGCGATGATCGGAGGCGCCTTATCTGGTGCCCTCATCTCCGGCGCCAGCAACAACCACAGAAACAAGATCATCAAGGATGCCATTACTGCCAGCGCGGTCGCAACAGCCGTGGAGTTCATCAACTGCCTTACCTAGTTGAGGAAGAGCAACTGCATTTGCAGTGCCATTGTCGTACAATAAGAATAAGTACTTGTTCAGTGGAGTCATGTCTAGCTCAATAAACCATCACCTTCAGTCTTCGTTACTGACCGCGGTTTTGCCTTGTGAATGTTCTGAGCAACCTTTTTCGTTAGCTCTGCGGTTTGGTTGCAGTCGTCAGTTCGTCGTTGTGATTCTGTGATGGTTTGGTTTGAGTGGAGAAGTAAGTTGCAGCAACTGAGGTCAAAGCCGTGCGTGCAAAGAATGCTTTTGTACTAGTGGATCTTCATGAGAAGCAAGTGTCGTGAAAAGAGTAGGATTTTTTTTCGGGTTAGGATGTCCGTCCGTCCGGCGCCTCCTTGCTGGCCTGCGGACGGGCGGCCCAGGCAACCGCAACGGTTCATCTATGACTCCCGTCTGGACATTTCAATGGTCCACTCTCCTATTCTGGATTGTTTGGCCGCCCCCACACTCTCCCGTTCCCCTTCACCCTCCACGGCTCCGTCCCCCACCCCGTCGTCTCTGACCTGCGCAACGAACCCGTGATGGCGCGCCGCCTCCTCGCCACCTCCTCGTGGCGTCGCTCCTGCTCGCGCTAGCCCATCCGGACTCCACCTCGTCACCGCCCGCCACCACTACGTACGACGAGCTCCGCCTCCGAGGCTTCCCGCGCGGCCTGCTCCTGGCCAACGTGCGTGCCTACACGCTCGACGCCGGCTCCGGGGACTTTGCCGTCGACCTCTGCTCCAGGTGCCGCATCGTGCTGCCCGCGGGGAGCTACCTTGCCACCTTCAGCGACCGCCTCACAGGTTGCCTTGACGACCGTCGCATCTCGGGCCTCAACGACATCCGCGTAAGGGCCTTCTTCCGCTGGTCGTCCATCACGGGCACCGGCGACCTCCTTTCACTCTGTGGCATCGAGCTCCACAATGATGAGCTACATTCATCCAAGCAGCAAGGTGACATTGTGCTGAAAGCGCATCTTGCAAGCATATGTTTCAAGTGTTTCAGTTGTTTCGAAAGTATGTTGCAAGGGTTTCGTATGGATGTTGCAAAAGTAGATCGGGATGTTGCATATGTTGCAATGGTTGTACACTTATGTTGCAAATGTTTGTTTACAATGTTTCATCTGTTTTTTCAAACGTATGTTGCAAGTGTGTTTATCTGAATGTTGTATATGTTTCACACATATGTTGCAAGTGTTTTATCTGGATGTTGCGTATGTCTTGCAATGGTTTTTAAGTGTTTCATGTGTTTTTTGCCAGTATTTCAGACGCATGTTTCAAACATTTCATCTGTCTTCGTACGTATGTTGCAAGTGTTGTATCTGGATATTTCAAAAGTAGATCAGGCGTTGCACCTCTCTCCTCGCCTTCTGCTGCTTCGTCTTGGTGTCTCCTCTTCTCGACGCTGGTGATGTTCGGGCGGCGTGGGCACGCGTGGGGTGGGCGACATGGGTGGGGCGCGAGTCGTTTGAATGGCGCAGAACCCGAGCGAGCAGGGCGTGCAGCGTGGGAAGTAGCGTCCGGACGTGGGCCTAGGGCCAGACATACGGGCGCTAGCCTCTCCTTTTTTCGGAGGGGGCGGGGGCAAGGTGGGGGGCGGAACCCATCGCTGCCGACCAATCGGACGGGTTCCTCGTCCCGACCCCTCCTCCCTCTGCGTACGATTCTTCCCGCCGTCGGCCCAGCCGGCCCAGGTACGTTAGGTTTTCTTTTTTTCTTTTTCTTTTTTCCTCTTTTTTTTGTTTCCTTTCTACTATTTCTTTTTCTTTTTTGTTTTCTCTTTTATTTTTTTTGTTTTGTTCTATTATTCTTGTCATATTTTAATCTTTTTTTATTTCCTTTTTCATATATTAGTCTTTTTTATTTTCTTCTATTCTTTTTTCCTTTCCTTGCTTTTTTCGTGGTCTTTTATTATTCTTTTTGTTCCTTTTCTATTTTCATTTTTTATTATATGTTTTCCTTTTCTTTCATTCATTTATTTTCCTTTCCTTTTTTCTATTTATAATTTTATGTTTCACTTTTTTTATTTACAAATACACGCGATGTTCATGTAGTATACATGTAATATTTTATGATGCATTTTTTTATGTCCGCGAGTATAAATGTGATGTTCTACGATGTATTTTGATATGTTCAGTAAGCATACATTGATGTTCTAGGATATTTTTTGTGATGTTAGGTAGCTTCTTTTATTTGACTCTAATTAATTACTTTACTAATTTTATTATTTTATTATATATTTTTATGATATTTATGATGTTTACGTAGTATACATATAATGTTATACGCTATATTTAGCGATGTTCGTGTAGTCTTAATGTGATGTTCTACGATGTATTTGTGATGTCTGGTAGCATTTTTCTTCTTTTTATATGACTATAATTAATTACTTCACTAATTTTATTTTTATTTTTTATATTTTTTATATTTTTATTATATATATGATGTTCGCGTAGTGTACATATGATGTTTTATACCATTTTCTACTATGTTCGTGTAGTGTTAATGTGATGTTTAATGATTATCTTTAAATATGGGTTCATCATGAAATAAATGTTTGTTAAAAAAATTTATCGAAATATATCCATGTGGGATCTTGTTTCCAAGAGTTTATTGCACGGAACACGACGATGTAATTAGATTTTAAATAGGATATTTGGTTTAGGAGATATGATTTTTTTACTTCAAAAAGTATGAGATATGTGCTGATGTCAGCAATTTTGGGTTTTACTGCATGGTTGCTGATATGTTGTTTGACCCAAGAGGACAATTGAATTGGGTCCAATTTGACGAAGGAAGTGAGGGAGGAAATTATTTTTTAGAGGGGAGCCGGAGGTCGGTGGGATTCAACAGGTGAGGGTCGGCAGCTAGGCGCCCCCAATCGAGGAGGGGGGCAGTGTACTGAAGGTTTGGCATATGAGTTACGATTAGGGATGAAAATGGTACGGATATTTTCTGACCGTATTCGAAACCGAATCCGTTTAGAGGGGTTTAAATGTGTTCGTATCCGAGTCCTGATATTCAACATCCGATACCGTATCCATATCAAATACTCAAATCGCATATTTATGATGTCGATATCCAATTGTATATTATCCGGCACGGTTGACACTATCCGTATTTGAATCTAAATTCAGACAAAAATATGAAAACAAATATAATATCAATGATATATGTCCATATCCAATCCGTTTTCATGCATAGTTAGGATGGACAGTCGTTGGCCCAATGACCATGCCGTCCCGGCGTCCCCGATACTAGGGGCCATGGTCCAGGTTCAAGTGGATCTGATCATGCCACCGAACCAGAACCGTTAAGCGTGTGGTCATGACTTCAAAATACGTTTATCAATTAGAATGCTTTAAGAATTCTCAAAAGAAATTATATATATATTTTTACTTTCCTAGAACTAAATCTTTTTTAAACAGCTAGACATATTTTCATGAGTTATAAATATTTTATTTGGAATTTTCTATATCAATCATTCTCTATAATAGTTTTTGAAAATTTAAAAACTTAGAAGCATTTTCTTTAGTTTAAAAACCTTTAGGCCCCGTTTGGATGCTAAAATTGAATTCATTTTAATAATCATAATTTTGACACATATTAGTTAAGCTAATATGGTTGTATATGAAATGTATTTGTATATTATAGTGGGCCATACGAGAGAGATACTTGTGTGTTGCATTTGTACCGTAGGGGAGCGAGATGAAGAATGTGTTATAAGTTGCAAAGTAGAAACATAGCATGGTGATCAATAGAATCAATTTTTAACCCCCACACTATGAATTTGAGATAAGCGTATATGTGAACTTTGGAAAGCCGTGAAATGTCAAATCTATGCAAATAGCCTAGTCTATTAAGTAGATTTCAATTTCAACAAAATGAAAGGATACAAATGGTTTCTTATAGATTTTCTTTAACTAAAAAAGACAACCGCCTTCGAAATTCAAAACCACTCTAAATTAGGGCTGGAGGTAATTTAAATAAATTTAAGAGTTCGGAGGGAAAGATCTCGGTTTTGAAGTTTAAGGAGAAAAATCAAATTATGACAGCAGCTAGGGAGGTAGAATATATGTTTTGGAAAAAAAAATACGATAGTTCCAAGAGCCTCTCTAAATCTCACTCTCTAAATTATTATTTGGAGAGTCATTTGCGTAAAAATTATTTTCTATATCTTTTCACTCTCCAATAGTTTTTCTATATCTCGTGAGCAGTCTAAAGAACCATTCTCGTCTTCTATTTTTGGCTAGTGAAAAATCTGGAATAGAAGATGGTCATATTTGGATAACCATTTAGATAAGCTGTTGGAGGATAGTTTTTCACCAAAATCTCTATTCCTAGCATTTAGGAAGGAAATAGAGAGTCTCTTGGAGATGCTCTTGGTTGGGCTGTTCCATACTGGGCTACGTCGATGTGGCCGTTTTCATTTTGATGTGTCGTTTGAATAAAGAAAAAAAAAGTCCTTTCAACCTCCCACAACTTTCGTGGTACTGATTTTCCCTCTTTATTTATAAATTGGATTTTCTTCTCAAAAAATTATAAATTGGATTTCTAATCGTTCTCAACTTTTAAAATCGTTTGTTTTTCACCCTAAGTGGTTTTGGCGTTTTTGTGACGTGACGTAAGCTGTAAGGGGATAAATCAGACTTTATGATAGTTTGGGTTGGATCATAAATATTTGTTTTTTTTTTGAAAATTTATCATTTTTTTAGAAATTCTATGCAATTAAAAATCCTACAAATATATTTTAATCTTATAAAAATCCTAGAATCCGCTTAGAAAATTATCAAACCTATTTAAACTTTTTTCCTAAAATCATGCTCTATTTTATGGTGCCTAGATTGAAATTATTTGAATATTGTATAAACTCATTTCTTATGTTTATTTGTTAGCAGATGCTCTCATTATTTATTCGAACTAGTTGAGGTTAACAACCAAACTAAGTAGAAGGCTAAGTGACACGGACTACTCTAGCTAGCGAATGCTCTAGTTCAGACTAGCTTATTTTAACCGGGCTTTTTCTCCCATTTGTGTAGGAAAGTGCTTCTCCCCACAACAGTACCAAATAGGGCCTAAATAGGATTGAGTATGATGTGGTGATATCGTTACATGACAAATATGTTGTCACCAAAGTCACATAAACTTTTTCGCAGTCTAGACCATTGTCATAGACTAATTATAATAGATATGAGAGCATCAAATAAGCAAAAATGAGTCCATAAAAGACAGTTTTAATTTAGGCATCATAAGATAGAACATGGTTTTAGAAAACTATGAAACTCTTTTCATAGTTTATTCAGCTAAACTTTGTGATTTTCCTAAGATTGAACTAGATTTTTGGGATTTTTATTGCCTCACTTTTCAAGGAAAATTTTAAAAAAGTAGTTCACGTTCGGTTTACCTCTCTAAAATAAATTATTAAAGAAGACCACTTTATCCTCCTTGACGCCACGTTAACAGCTACTGCAAAAAATCATTCAGGGTGCAAAAACAAATAATTTTAAAAGTTTATAATGGCTAAAAGGCCGATTTTTATAAAAAAGGGGGTCGGGCCATCACCAAAGTTGCAGATCAAAATACTATTTTTTATTGAATAAACAAAAGTGTGGGATGCTGTACATTTTTATTCTTTTGTCAGGTCGGCCTGGAGGCTAAAAATCAGCTCTCGCCCCGACGGGATGCTGTACTATTTTTATTTTCACTTTAGGTCAAAATCGACGGCCTACACCCACCCAACTTGTGGGTTGGGTTGGGCAGCTCATGATCATATTTAATGCAACAGTATATTATGTTCTATCTTCTTTCTTCTATTTTCTATCTTCTATATCTAAATAGGAGAAGCCCACTGTAATATTTTCCTGCCTTCTCGTGCCACCACGTCACCCATATTCGACTATCTTGGGCTGCCTTTTTATTGAACAAGTTTGTGCGGCCATGTTCCTTTCATTTTACGTGTTCTATGTTTCAATAGATATGCAGTTTCACTCAAATGAGTTGCTGGAGTGTGGAGTGAGCAGGAGCTATAAATGGTTATCGATCCGTCTGTAACTGTAAGAATGAAAGCATCATTGTTTCCACGTCCGCGACATAAAAAATAGGATCAGAATGACCATGCACCACTTCTGTTTTGGTCGTTAGAGTGCATAGTGGTTCTTCGTGGAAGCAATTGATTTGTTTTACTGATTATTAGCAGCTAAAAAATTCCCTATGAATACGTACATATAACAATGTGCAAACTATAACGAGTGTTGACCATACATAGAAGCAAACCGATCTCCTTAATTAAAGGATGTACTATGAAAGATTTATTTGCCTATTGCTTATGAACATACTCCCTCCGTCCCGTTAAGATTGTCGCTCGGGAAGCGGGATTGTGAGGGGGGCACGGTTTTCCAACGACAAACTCAATGGGACGGAGGGAGTATAATACTATTTGTTTTATTAATCCATGCTACTCAAAAATTTATTCTAATTGCCGCATCAAACACGTGGTGAATTCCTTTAATATCAAAAAATGCATTCTGGCCCATAGATGATTATGATAAAAAAACATATTTAACTTTATGATTTTACTACTTTTTATTCCATCAATTCTTACTCCTATCAATACTATAAGTTCTCGCAGCAACGTGAGGGATATCATCTAGTTTACCAAGCAACGATGTGCGCGAAGATTCATGTTTGCGGAAAATTGAAGAAGATAGCTGGTCCTTACCATTCGTTTCCAACCAGCCCATTAAGACTTCCTGTTAGAAATTTAGGCAAATTCAGTACCAACTTAATCCAGAAAATTATAAATAACATATTTGTGACATCAGACATATGCACATGTGATCTAAGTGCAACAAACATGTACATGATACTAATCATCATGATTTTAATCATATATAACAAAGGACGGGTTGCAACAGCATACCCAGCGGCACCACAGCCGACGCTAGTTGACATAGCGGTTGTCGATATAGTCGTCCCGCTCGATGTAGTGCAGTAACGTTGCAATGCCGATTACCCCAAGCTGTTGAGAAGTAGCAGGAAGAAGAATGAACGAGCGAGCAGTTGCGTGAAGACGCTCCCCAAAGACCTGATTGTCGGTCTTCACCTGAGCAGATGAACTCGCGAACGGCGCCGATTTCAGATGCCTGCTCTCCCTATTCATGTGCGCGCAGGAACCGGGATGGGAATGGCAGAGAGCAGCACAACAGCAGCCTGACGGTGTTCTAGCTATGTGTTCTCTTCTCTCTCGCGTACAAGAGAAAGAGTGTCCCTTTTATGCAGTGACAAAGGAAGACGAAGTTGAAGAGCTAGGTGCATGAAAAGTTAGTAGTCATCATGTTATTGTCTGTTACAAGTAACTTGTGAAACCGACAAATGAATTGTCTGTTACTAGTAACGGAAACCACTATAACACCATGAACCACTAAATCATGATCCACCAACACATAATGGTCATCATGCACTTAACCTCTCATCAACCCTCATCAAACCGTAAGTTACACCATATGAAGGACCCAACAAATTATACCTAGCATTAACTTTGACCTTGGAATTTCATTTTATTTAATTGCTAAATAAAAATTGGACAAACCTAATTAAATCCAACAATCCCCACCAAATTTGAAGGCAAAGAAAATGCTCTCGGTGCTGCAAATTGTTTGATATACCAGTTTTTCGGAGGAGACTGTTAAGTTGAACATCCACCTAGAACAGATGTTACACTTCTTCACAACTGAATAATAGACTATGCCTTAAATTGACAGTTTTATGCAAAATAAATTTCACCTAAGTCCTTTACTGATACAAGGCTGCCTAAAGCATCCTCTCTGGTTGGAGCATATAAGTCAAACTCCTGGACCTTTCGTGAGTATCTAGAGACTACCCACATCTCATAGACTGTGACTAGCAGTCGAACTCATATAGGTGTGTTCCTTCTAAGATGTCGTGTAGGCCGACATCTCTACTTAAATAAGCCACTCAGATCACATTAAGGTATAAACCAACCTGCCTTACAGCATAGGAGAAATGTGCATCTCAAACGATCTGGACCTTATTATAGGGGTCTCTCCATCACAGTTAACCACTAGCTTGTTTTGCCATCCTACTTCACAGGATCTCCGATCACATAGGACAGGTTACCACTATGGAATAACTTTATGTGGGTCTCAAGCCCATCTCCCTCAATGAACCATCAATCACATTACGTGACAGTCCCTTTGTAAACCGATCTGCCAGATTCTTTGATGTATGGACATAGTCCAACGCTATTACTTCGGAGTTTCTAAGTTTTCTGATAGATTTTAACCGCCTCTTCACATGCCTTGTAGACTTCATGTTATTCCTAGAACTATTCACTTTGATTATCACTGTCTGATTATCATAGTTCATAGAAATAGCCGGTATAGGTTTTTCAACCACCGGTAAAATTCATGAGGAGTTCACGAAGCCACTCGGCCTCAACAGTGGTGGTATCTAATGCTATGAGTTCTGCTTCTATTGTTGACCTCGTTAAGACGGTCTGCTTGCAAGACTTTCATAAAACAGCGCCACCTCCAAGTGAGAACACATATCCACTTGTGGCGTAAATCTCATCAACATCAGATATCTAATTTGCATCACAATAACCCTCTAGTAGCCTTAGATACTCAGTATAGTGAATGCTATAGCTCACAGTCCCTTTTAGATAGCACAGTACCCTCTCAAGAGCACGTCAATGATTATCTCCCGGATTTGAAACAAATAGGCTAAGTTTGCTCACAGCAAGTGAGATATCAGGCCTCGTTGCACTAGCTAAATACATAAGTGAGCCAATTATTTGAGAATATCTTAATGGATCCCGTGCTATTCTACGATTTTTTCTTAATAGCACACTTGGGTCATAAGGAGTTGAAACAGGTGTGCAGTCACTATACCCAAAGTGACTCAACACCTTTTCCATATAGTGGGATTGCACAAGAGTTACCCCACCAATTTCTTCTCTGAGTAGCTTTATGTTAAGAATAACATCAGCTTCTCCTAAATCTTTCATTCCAAAGTTACTCGATAAAAATCCTTTCACTTCCTCAATCATATTAATCTTATTTCTAAAAATTAGTATATCATCCACATATAAGCACAAGATCACACCATCTCCCCCACCATACCGATAATAAACACATTTATCAGCTTCGTTCACAGCAAAGCTGGCTGATGTCAAAGTTCTATCAAACTTCTCATGTCACTGCTTAGGTGCTTGCTTTAGGCCATACAAAGATTTCAATAATTTACACACTTTTCCCTCTTGACCGTTTGCTACAAATCCATTGGGCTGATCCATATAGATCTCTTCCTTAAGCTCTCAATTCAAGAAAGTTGTCTTAACGTCTATCTGATGAACGAGAAGACCATGTGAGGCAGCCAAGGAAAGTAACACTCGTATAGTTGTAAGACGGGCAACTGGTAAATAAGTATCCAAATAATCTTCGCCTTCTTTCTGGGTATAACCCTTAGCCACAAGCCTCGCCTTGTACTTCTCAATTATACTACCAGGCCTAAGCTTTTTCTTGAACACCTATTGACACCCCACAGGTTTGCACCCGTAAGGACGATCAACAACCTCCCAAGTTCCATTAGACATAATAGAGTGCATCTCACTCTGAACAGCTCCGTTCCATAAATCAGCGTCAAGAGATAAATATGCCTCTTCTATGATTTAAGGAGTGTCATCCATGAGATATATAATATAGTCTTCACCAAAGGACTTTGCAGTCCTCCGTCTCTTACTCTTTCGAGTGACTATATTATTATCCTTCTCATGATTTTTCACATGGGTTTCAACATCAGCATGTTCTATCGGTTCATGCAACTGTGGAAGTGTTATAGAATCATGACTAGAAGTGCTAGGTGTATTCTTCATACGAAATTCACTCTAGAAAAATATAGCATCTCTAGATTCCATAATAGTACCAACATTCACATTAGACACTCTAGATTTTATTATTAAAAATCAATAACCCATGCTGTGAATAACATAACCGAGAAAGACACAATCATCGATTTTTGGTCCAAGCTTCTGCTTCTTGTTAATTGGCACATTCACCTTTGCCAAACAACCCCATGTTTGCAGGTATGAAAGATTTAAACTCTTCCTCTCCAATTCCTCGAATGGTGTAATTTCTTTGTTCTTTGTGGGCACTATATTCAGGACATAACATGCTGTCAATATTGCCTCACCCCACCATTCCTTAGTTAGTCCCGCAGTCTCTAACATGGCGTTAACCAACTCAGTTAGAGTGCGGTTCTTTCTCTTGACAACCCCATTGGACTGTGGTGAGTATGGTGGTGTCCTCTCATGAGTAATACCATGCTCCGGGCAAAACTCAGAAAACTCATTTGAAAAATATTCTCCCCCGCGATCAGACCGCAACCGTTTAATTTTCTTCTCAAGTTAGTTTTCTACCTTAGCTTTATAGATCTTAAAATAATTCAATGTTTCATCTTTTAACAGATACACGTAGCAAAATCTAGTGTAATCATCTATAAATATCATGAAATATCTTCTGCCACCTTTGGTCAACTCGTCATTCATTTCACACAAATTGGAATGGATTAGTTCTAATGGTACCAAGTCCCTTGCCTCAGCAGCCATGTGAGGCTTGTGAGGTTGCTTCGATTGCACACATACATGGTATTTAGAACCTTTGACCAAACATTAGATTCAACATCACATCTCACATTGTTCACGGACTTAACACATGCATTAGTTAAGGACAAGCAGAACAAGCCTCCGCTTTCATAGCCTTTACCCACAAAGGTTCCATACATAGAAAGTATGCACTTATTAGATTCAAACACAAGTTTATAGCCATCTCGACATAACATAGAATCACTAATTAAATTCTTCCTTATTGAGGGAACATGCTGCACGTTCTTCAGTTGCACGGTCTTTTTCGATGTAAGCTTCAGATCGACCATACCAACACCACGAACAGCCACACGTGCTCCATTCCCCCATCAACAAGGAGGAACTTCTCCCGACCTGATAAGAAGAAAACAAAGAGATATCAGCACACACATGAATATTAGCTCCTATGTCAACCCACCAATCAGGTGAATGACAAACTAAAAGAACTGTAGGTAATAAATTATCGTACCTCAGTGTTTCTTCATCAGCCTCAATCATTTTTGTGGACTTTTTCTTAGGACTCCATTTGCTCTCCTCGTAATCCTTAGCATAATGCCTAGGTTTGCCGTAGGTGTAGCAATTGCCTTTCTTCTTGTTCTTCTTCTTCTTCTTGAAAGGAGTAGTGGTCTTTTGTTTGAGTTCTTGCTTGAATTTCTTCTTGTGAGAATTTTGAGGATTTTTCAGCATCACATGGGCACTAGAACTTCCCTCAATAATTTTCTTGCCGCGGATGTCCTTAGCTCTCGCCTTCTCTTCAACATCCAAAGAGCCAATGAGATCGGCAATGCCAAACTCTTGTCTCTTATATTTTAGAGAAGTAGTACAGTCTGTCCAAGTCTGTGGTAGCTTAGCAATAATGTAGCCCACCATAAACTTATCCGGCAGCAACGTACCAAAATTCTTGAGTTCTTTTGCAAGTGTTTGTATCTCATGAGCTTGTTCATCCACAGAACCGTCATCAACTATCCTGTAGTCATGAAACTGCTCCGTGACATACAACTCACTACCAGCATCAGACACTCCATATTTGGCCTGAAGTGCATCCCACATCTCTTACTAGTTTGCATAGTCACATATGCATCTACTACGGAGTCTCTTAGCATGCTGATTATTGCTTCCCTAGAACGTAGTATCAGCGTCTTGGAACGCACGCTCCTCCTCAGGAGTATGCGGTCCAACTGATCTAGGTTCGGCAACAAAGTAGCAGTGCATAGCAGTCAACCATAATATGCATCTCTGACGCCACCTCTTGTAATGTGTGCTCTCAAAAACATTTGGTTTCAGCATACTCGCAAAGCCGACTACCGAAAAATGCCTATCAGGTTTTTGGATTGTTAGAAATTTAGGCAAATTCAGTACCAATTTATTCCAGAAAATTATAAATAACATATGCACGTGTGATCTAAGTGCAACAAACATGTACATGATACTAATCATCATGATTTTAATCATATATAACAAAGGACGTGTTGCAACAGCATACCCAGCGGCACCAGAGCCGACGCTAGTTGACATAGCGGTTGTCGATGTAGTTGTCCCACTCGATGCAGTGCAGTAACGTTGCAGTGCCGATTACCCCAAGCTATCGAGAAGTAGCAGGAAGAAGAACGAACGAGCAAGCAGTCACGTGAAGACGCTCCCCAGAAACCTGATTGTCAATCTTCACCTGAGCAGATGAACTCGCGAACGGCGCCAGTTTCGGAGGCCTGCTCTCCCTATTTCTGTGCGCGCAGAAACCAGGACGGGAATGGCAAAGAGTAGCACAACAACAGCGTGACGGTGTTCTGGCTATGTGTTCTCTTCTCTCTTGCGTACAAGAGAAAGAGTGTCCCTTTTATGCAGTGACAAAGGAAGACGAAGTTGAAGAGCTAGGCACATGAAGAGTTAGTAGTCATCATGTCATTGTATGTTATAAGTAACTTGTGAAACCAACAAATGAATTGTCCGTTACTAGTAACAGAAACCACTATAACACCATGAACCACTAAATCATGATCCACCAACACATAATGGTCATCATGCATTTAACCTCTCATCATCCCACATCAAACCGTAAGTTACACCACATGAAGGACCCAACAAATTATATCTAGCATTAACTTTGACCTTGACATTTTATTTTATTTAATTGCTAAATAAAAATTGGACAAACCCAATTAAATCCAACAAATTTGTGTCTGCATGTCTATACATTATACAAGGAACTAACTAGACTCCGTGTTTGGTGCGGCTCGCGCACCACCTTCTACTCCACTCCGCGAACGGAGCCACCTCAAATAGTCTTGCGTGGAGGATCGTTTTTGGCTAGCCAAGCATAGAGCCAAAGCTGCTTTTGCATATAGATATGGAGCCGAAGTTGTTTTCTCGTATGGACACGGATCGGCGAAAACTGGCCCCCCGTGAAGCGCTCTGACTCCAGCCGCGGAGCGCGTGCCAACGAGCCGCACCAAACATACACTAATTTTATATCTCCATTCAAGCAGTTACCCGATGAAGCAGCAGCATTTTTTTGCACCGTCCTCAAGAATTGCAGTATGTAGAGACGGTACAAATTCTCTTGTGGAGCGACTGCGACGCCGACCAGCTTGGGCCCTGTGTACAACATCGCCCGGTCTCCGACAAACCACGTACAGATCCTACTCTGCCTCGCGAGCTGATGGACGCTGATGAGGCCGTCTACTTTGAGTCCTGGGCACAAGGCAAACATCTGGGATGGTGAAGCCTGGTATTTGTGCTGTTCTGAACAGTGAAGAGAAGGTGGAGAGAGCTCGGCAGTGGAGAGGGAACACATTGGGATTTTGAACAAGTGAAAAATAAGTGAGAGGTGAGTTCCCTTGCCTTCATGCCCTTAGGGCACTTATATAAGCAATGACTATTTACATGTGGTCCTTTGGTGGGGTTGGATTTCACATGACACTACTCTGGCTACTAGTTTGGCCTCTTCTAGAGGAGACCATATACATCAAGGGCTCCCCCAACTTTGCTATCATCTTTGGCCACTCAATGGCTCAAGAGCTAGGGGAGCATACTAGAGGACCCTACAATCCGTAGGGTGAAGTCTTTTGTCGAACGCTTATGAGAGAAGATTTGGAGGCTTCACGGAAACCTTCAACTACTACTACAATGACTACAATCATTCGTAAAGAGAAGGTGTGTCTCCATGCGAAGCCTCAGACAAGAAGGTCTCAAAGGCGAAGATCTGCATGCTGAGAAGGTCCCAGAGATAAAGATCTACACAATGAGAATGTCCTGAAGGCAAAGATTTGCACATCAAGAAGGTCCCGGAGATGAAGATCTACGTAAGGAGAAGGTCTCGAAGGTAAAGACCCGCCCGTCGAACGAACCTAACAATCCATGTCACAGAAGCGGTCGAGGAAGCCGAAGCTCATCTGGGAGATCGACATAGAAGCACTTGGAGTCAGTAGCTTCCTGTGAGTTAACACTTGTATAGGCTAGAGTCGTGTGCGTGCTCTTTTCTCCATTCCCATTTTCCCACAAGGTTTTGGGATAAAGTTTTTAGTGAGGCGTACACGCATTAGTTGCAAAGGGTGATCCCCGCGACCAGGGTTTGAGTTCTATTTGTGTCTCTTCTAATATGAGCATCTATTAGGTCATGCAGTACCGGCAATAACCTAATAGCTGAGTGGCTACTTTTGGGGAGAGCCCATGAGGTATGTGGGCCAAATATCCCTGTAGAAGAGGTCCAACTAGTAGCTAGAGTAGTGTTATGTGAAATCCAACCTCACTAAAAGGCCACTTGGAAATAGCCATTATCTATATAAGTGCCCAAGGGCATGAAGGCAAGGGACCTCACCTCTCACTCGCTCATTTCCACTTGTTCGAAATGCTAGTGTGTCCCTTCTCCACCGCCGAGCTCTCACCTCCCTCCCTCCTCCTCTCACTCTTCTATTCCGAACTGTTAGCTCCAACACATTACTTAACATTTATCATATGGATCAACATACTATTGTGATCAGCACTCAATATTCAATAATTAAATAATTATTTTATGGTTTATTACATCATTTAATGAGTAAAGAATTTATATAAAGGAGAGAGACAGGCATAGATTATAGTCCTTTAGTCTAGACTAAAGAATTAATATTTACCTCGGTCGGGATTAACGGTGCTAAAAATATATCGCGGCGAAACCAAATAGTGCGTTTAGTGGAGCTAAAATGTCATTAGCAGCAATAGCGAAATAATTAGCAATAACATAGCGGTAGATAGTCTGCAAAGCTACAGCGGGCTATTTAAAACCATACGAGAGATGCGAGCGAGCTAGGGCGCGGGGCTGATTTAAAGCCATCATGGACGAGCAGGGATGTCGCTGGCTACTGGATCTTCCTGCTGCTCTGCAATGTTGCTCCCGTTCGATTTGGTAGACCGTGATGGTAATAATATACTACTCCATATCTCTCGGTCGGACTCGGACGTGCGGGAACGAAGAAAGAACAGAGGCAGATGGACGCTAAGTGCGGGCCCGCTCCGTCAGCCGCATAGACTGAACTGAGCCGACGTTGGACGACGGCCCGCTAGGGTGAGTGAGGGCGCCGGCAAGTCGCAACTAGCTGGTTTGCAGGCTGCAATGTGGGCTGCAGGAGGCGGAGCAGCAGGTGGGCTTGCGTCTGTTGATGGGCCGGTAAGAAAAGTACAATGCCCAAGAAAAGAAAAGGTGTCGGCTGGAAGGAAAATGAAGCTTGCGCAGAGAACTTAAAAATAACTAAAACATTTCTAAGCAATAAGCATTTTTTTAGACGGTTCTAAGCAATATGCATAGAAAAATTCATAAAACTACAACTAAAAAACATACAAAAGTAAACGATGCAACGACATAAATGCAACAACCATGTATACATTAATGAGTATTAACCTACATTAATGGTGTTACGGCGGCGACGCCTCCGTAGAAGTCAAGATTAATGCAGACTTTTTGGCGGCAAGCGCACGCTTTGCTCGCCTCCATAAACCAAAAACGACCGCTGCAAAAAAAGAATATTGTAGTAGTGTTAGGTGGCTCTCCAAATGCTTCACTATCCTCTCTATACATGTGCCGAGTAGGATGGGGTCAAAGAGTAGGTCTAAATGAGGTAGGGGTAGCACTTATATAGAGTGTGGAGAGACTACTAGCGGTGTCAAATAGCTGGGTGACACAGTAATCACCAGATGATTCACCGGGTAAAAAGGGTCACGCTGGATCATAAGGCGGTGTTGTGCTGGCTGATTCCTCAAATGGTTAGTTGGAAATATACTGAAATATCATGTTTGAATATTCCATGTTATCATACGCCGGTGGGTCACACAATCCAACCAAATTATACGGTGCACTATAGAGACTTAGCCAGCTGGTAAAAAAGTCTAGCTCAACCCACCTGATGATCCTCCATGGTTATGAAGTCCTCTGTTGGATTACCGGCTACCTCTCGGAAGATCCAACGCCACAATTTGTTTCACATGTATCTCATTGTGCAGGGTTGTCGTGTTCTCACTATCATTGATGGCGGGAGTTGCAACAACTTGGTGAGTTCAGATTTGGTTGACAAGCTTGGCTTGACCACACGACAACATTCGTATCCATATAAACTTCAATGGTTCAATAATAGTGGTAAGACTAAGGTAACTAAATCAGCACGTATTAGCTTTTTTCATGTGCTCTTATCATGATATTTTGCTGATTTTGATGTTGTTCCTATGCAAGCTTGTTCCATTTTGTTAGGTCGACCATGGGAATTTGATAATGATGCTTTACACCATGGTAGAACTAATACATACACTATCATACATAAGGACAAGAAAATTACATTGTTGCCTTTGTCTCCCTACGGATATTGTTAAACATGCTAATGAGATTAAAAATAAACCTCAATCAGACATTGCTAAAAATAATAGGATTAAGTTAAAAGGAGGTGTTTTTCTTGCTACAACTCCTGCTACTGCTGAGTTATGTGATAATCTGATGCACCATGTTATACTATGTTTTGTCAACCTTTTATGTCCGGTGCATTGCTCATGTCACTAATCTTTTTGCAGGAGTTCATTGATGATGGGATGGAGTCGAGGACGACTCCAATTCTACAAGGAGGGATGATGAGGACATCGCCAAGATGGAGTCGATGACGACTCAATTCGAGAAGGGAGGATGATGAGGACATCGCCACCGCTGGACACAATCGGACGCCATGGTCTTCCCCAAGTTGCAATTCGTTCCCAACTCAGCTGCCACGTCACCCTCGGATTCAGCAGACACGTCGTCACTGTTTGGTCATAACTTCCTCATACGACGTCGAAACGGGCCGTTCTTGGATGCGTTGGAAAGGGACGACGACGCCGCTCGTTTTGGATCTGGTCCCAGCTCCAGAAGGTCCGTGGATCATTCTGTGTGACCACGACAAGGTGCTGCGTCACCTATTTGGGCCAACTTGGCCATGTATCGTGTCGGGCCTTAAGCCCAAGTTGTGGGCGCCCAACCCCTGGCCGTCCCCAACCCTAGGTCGAGTCTTAGACTATAAACACAGCCGCCACCGCTGCTACACAATTGGGTTTTGTTTAGAGTTTAGTTTTCCATCGAGAAACTGAATCGTTCATTGTAACTGTGGTGACAAATCCTTTTACAGTGATCTAGGGCCCCCGTTCTTGATCTACTCCACTGTGTCGATTAGTCCTTTGGAACCGAGTTCTTGAACCCTCTATTGATATTCGCGTCATTCATATTTGCAATTTCAGATTGCGTGTTTTACCTTCTTGCTTGTGCTCTTCGATTCGCTTGCAGGAAAAGCCTTCTTGGCGAGGTCAATCAAGTTGTGCTTGGTTGATAACCAACGGAGCGGTGGTGTAACGGTTGCAGGGTTCGAATCGTGTCTGATTTGAAGCCGGATCGCCAACGTCGAGATCTCCACAAATCGAACTTACCGGCTACCCCTCGGAAGATCGGGCCTGTACTCATCAATTGGGCCTGTACTCATCAACGATGCACACCAATAACCACGGTGACAAGTCATTAAGTCAAGTTGGACATTTACCCCGAATAATCTGCCGAGATCACACAGTCATCTGTTGAATCATATAAAATAACACAGTAAGTCAGGCCAACTATAACGAAGTCTAGCTTAGCTTCACCGAATGAATCGCCAAGGTCATGAAGTCCTCCCCACTGAATCCTATGGCGCCCACTTTGTTACTAGGCTGTCATTTCTGCAGATGATCCGCTTAGGGTCAACCCTATTATCTGGTGCGTGTTCCGACATCGTTGTTTAGCTTGTTTCAAGTCTAATCTCAGCCAATACAACTTCTTTCTTGACTTCAAACCATCTTAATGGCCGGAGCCACTTTCCGCTGTCCACTATACTAAGAGTTAGCCTCAGTGTGCAATACCATGCTCTCGCTTTGACCCTCTCAAGTCGAATGCCTAGCATGGACACCCCCTAATAGTACATCCATCCAAAGAAAAACAAACACCTATTAGACACTACTTAGCAAACGTCCCGATGATCATATCTTACATTTGCTCTCGAGTTTCCTTAGTCTTGTTGATGAAAACACTGCGTAGAAATCGAGCCACGCCGGCCTTTGGTGTGAATGTGATCAGGAACTGAAACCGAAGTGACGATGACGATCACTCTCGAGTCTGAACTTGGTTTCGGCAGAGCCATGGCCCGTGAGGCATATAGCAGGAATCCATCCATCCGCCGCTGATGCTGGTGACTACTCACTAGTCACCACTGCATGCATCCGTGATGCTCCCAGCAAGCATCCATCCTTCTCTGCATCCCCATTCCCCAAGCGCGATACATACAAACGTGTCGTGTGGGACTGATCTGATGGGCATGGAGACGCCACTCTCATCAGGCAGGCCCTTGCTCCATCGACGACAGTTCACATTCACACACACTAGTAGCCGATGCTCGCGTCCTGCAGCAGCGACTGCTGCGCGATGCTCGCGGCAGGCAATAACAGTCCTGCTCGATCTGGTTCGCCCACTGTTTCTCGTTTTCACGGGTGGGTGGGTTCCCGCGAGCCGTCGTTCTCGTCGTCTGATCCGCATGCACAACCGTGATCACTGCGCCCGTCCGGCGATCTCTCTGATTGATGCCGTGCGGATTTTTACGCAACCCCCATCGTCGCCTCGCCGATGTGGCAGAGATTCTGATTCGGCAACGAAGTGTTCATCCTGCAGATGAAAGTGACGGCAGAGGATGGCATTGATGCAGTGATTTTAATTTAATCTGTAGCTGGTGCTGCAATCTCTCTTCTCTCTTTCCTGAGTGAGCAATAGGAGGAACAGCGAGCACGCCTGGCCACCTGCAGATTTTTTTGATCTGACTGAACCTACCTCTCAAGTCTGAACTGTTGGCCCTGGACTCTGCGCACCTGATCTGATCAAGGAGAACTCGACCTGATCAGCTAATCCTAAACTGATCTCAACATCCCTGACTTCTTTCCTGCCTGCAGTTTTTTTTTCTCGATCGGATCTTTTATCCGTTTTTCATTAAGAGGAAAGACCATAAAAAAGGCCAAAATACGGATACAAAGGACTCCCAAGTAATCCAAGGATTACCGACGGAATTCCAAAGACACAAACGAACAGCAAGAAAACAGGAGGGGAACCTCCACCACAACAGCCAAGATTAATTGGTTGGTTGGTGCTTAACAATTAGCATAAACTGCTCAGAGTTTGAGTTATATTAATTTGTGCCTCACCATCCCCTTGCATCTATCTATCTCTGTGTTCCTCATGCCATGCCAGAGCGCTCTGTCTTTTCGAAAATGTAAAAAAAAAAAGATTAGCAATACTGCCTGCCATGGGCATGGACTTATTTAGCACCAACTTTGAGTGATGCAGCCCTGTTTCACACACATATATATTTGTTCATCTCAGATTTTGTAGCACTGCAAATAGGTTCTCAGATGTTTGCAGCATCTCGTTCTCGTCAGGCACAGCAAGCAAGAAGCAGACAAATTTTAACTGCATTTTGCCGCTGACGCATGGGGATGCCATCAGAACAGACAGAGAACAGAGAGACCCACACACAGAGACACAGCCACAGGAGGTAATGCAGAAAAACACATATATTGAATCAGGCAGCAAGTCATACACAGGATCGATGTATTTGAAGCGTGTATTTCATATGTTTGCTTGCATGGCACAAGAGATAAATTTCAATATTTATGCTTGTGTGGTATATGCTAGTTATATGAATGAATGATGAAATGAAAACTAGGATGCTTAGGTTAAGAAACTAGACTTATGTTCATTTTATGTAAACTAGACCATTGCTTCTAATGTTGATCTCATGGGCCATTCTAGCTTTTTGTGTATGTCTAGTTACTAATGCAGCTAAAGATGGTATATTGCCGCACTTGATTGGTATCACGTCTCAAAATCCACCCTCTTATACCTTAGCATCATTTGATAGGCATTGGCTCATTGGTTTTCTATCTAAGCATATGTGCAAGCTATAATCCAAACTCTTAACACATATATAGGGGAAATGCAGCTACCATTTGGGATTCATGAAACTTGTCAATCATCTTTTTACACATGGCCATATGCTTGGGTAAGTAATATGACGATTCAAATGAATTTTAATTCATATGTTTTATGAAAGGGCCGCATTAATTGCCAAAAGGAGGAGAGCCGCACCGCAGTTTAGTTTTGTGAATTGATAAAACCATAAGTACTAACCTAGTTTATCAAAGTGGTTATGAGAAGAAGGTCTTGTACTCCAAGTGATGAAGCAATGGTGAAAATGATGATGATGGCAGGGTGGGCATAGGGTGATGATCAAATGCCGGGGCTTGAAAAGAAGAGAGGCAAACGGCAAAAGCTCAAGACAAAGATGAAACTTGATAGGAGGGTTTTTTCGCACCACTGCTTGATCGAGACACTTAGTTGAAAGTGATCACATTTAGGATGGCATTGGTGAAAGTGATTTTAATTTAAATGCGGTTATCAAAGTGCAACTAGATGCTCTAACTAATTGCATATGCATTTAGGATCTAGTGAAGTGCTAACACCCTTGAAAATATTTGTGAAAATATACTAACACATGTGCACTAAGGTGATACATTTAATGGTTGACACATTTAAGTAAGGGTAAAGAATATAGAGTTGAAAAGAATGGAAATGGTCCAAATGGTGCAGGAACTGAACAAAAAGGGAAATTTTCGACAGTAATTTGACTTTACTTTGAGCGAGCGAGTAGTAGCTCGCTGTCTGTCTGTCGCCATCATATTCATATCGTGGCAAGAATAAGTTTGTCTTTTTCATCAGAAACACAGAGAGAGATAGATGCAAGGGGATGGTGAGGCACAAATTAATATAACTCAAACTCTGAGCAGTTTATGCTAATTGTTAAGCACCAACCAACCAATTAATCAAACTGCAGGCAGGAAAGAAGTCAGGGATGTTGAGATCAGTTTAGGATTAGCTGATCAGGTCGAGTTCTCCTTGATCCGATCAGTTGTGCAGAGTCCAGGGCCAACAGTTCAGACTTGAGTGGTAGGTTCAGTCAGATCAAAAAATCTGCAGGTGGCAAATATTTTCAAGGGTGTTATCGTGCTCGCTGTTCCTCCTATTGCTCACTCAGGAAAGATAGAAGAGAGATTGAAGCACCAGCTACAGATTAAATTAAAATCACTGCATCAATGCCATCCTCTGCCGTCACTTTCATCTGCAGGATGAACAAGCAGTGGTGGTGCCGTGGTGGTCCCTGGCTCGCCCGCGTCCATTCTTTTTCAGGCCACCGGCTGCCGTTTGCCGTCCTCCACCCGTGCCCCGGCCTCATTTATACCCCTCCTTGCCCACCCTGCCATCCTCATCACAAGCAACAAGGCAGCAGCACAAGCAAGAACAAGACCTTCTTCTTCAGTAGCACAGCAGCAGCACCTGCTTTCCCTTCTGCCTGTGATCATGTCTTGCTGCAACGGAAACTGCGGGTGCGGCTCCGGCTGCCAGTGCGGCAACGGGTGCGGCGGGTGGGTAAAACATATTGCTAATCCTCACCTCACATCGTCGTATACATATACATATACATAAATGTGCTTTCATGGCGAGTAGACGATGATCATGTATGTCTGAACGTGTATATATGATCCTCATGCAGCTGCAAGATGTCCCCTGACGTGGAGACCATGCCACCGTCGGCATCAAGCCCATGGTGCTCGCTGCCCGACCATAGGCCAGCGCCGGCACCATTCGAGGCGGCCACCGAGGGTGGCGGCTGCGACTGCAACACCTGCAAGTGCGGCACCAGCTGCGGCTGCACCTGCTGCAGCTGCAACTGAGCCAGCCCAGCGATGGCGCACGAGGAGGAAGGAGACAACCACCCCCCAGCGTACTAAACTATGTAGCGGCGTCTAAATAAGATCCTGTCAACTGCGTGCACCGCCATTATTCATGCATGGTCGCCTGCCTCGTCTCCGTCTCCTGGGGTTCATCTCAACGTCTCGCGGTTTGACGACGACGCCGTCGTCGTCGTCGTCGATCCTGTTTCTGACTCGTGCCTGATTTAATATATGTGTTTTTCTGCATTACCTGTGTGGCTGTGTCTCTGTGTGTGGGTCTCTCTGTCTCTGTCTGTCTGACGGCCCCATGCGTCAGCGGCACTGCTTGCTTCTTGCTGTGTCTGACGAGAACGAGATGCTGCAAACATCTCAGACCCTATTTGCAGTGCTACAAAATCTGAGATGAACAACATATATGTGTGTGAAACAGGGCTGCATCACTCAAAGTTGGTGCTAAACAAGTCCATGCCTCATGGCAGTATTGCTAATCTTTTTTTTTTTACATTTTCGAAAAGACGGAGCGCTCTGTAATGGCATGATTATATTAGAAGAAGAGGGAAAAACAGGAAAAAAAAACTCTGCGCACGAAGGCAAGGCCAAAAGCCAGCACTGTTAGTCTCTGACGAGATTTTCAAGAATGCAGAGTACCCTGAAAATCTGGAACATCAACATGACCAGCTACAGTTGCAGGCTACTGTTCTTGGTTTTCTCTTTCCCTTAAGATAATGGAAAATTGATATCTGAGCCCCAAAAAAAAGATATGGGTATCTTTGTCCACTTGGCCAGCACAGTTAGTCTCTGAATTTTTTTTGCAGAATGCAGAGTACCCTGAAATTCGAAGCATCAACATGACCAGCTACAGTTCTGGCTACTGTTCTGGCTACTGTTCTGGATTTTCTCTTCTCCTTTAGATAATGGAATATTAATCTCTTAGTAACTGAGCCAAAAAAAAATATATGAATCTCTTTTTCCACTTGGCAGCACAGTTAGCTCTGAAAAGATTTTGCAGAATGCAGAGTACCCTGAAATTCAAAGCATCAACATGACCAGCTACATTTTCGGACTACTGTCCTTAATTTTCTCTTTTTCATTAGATAATAGAATATCAATATCTTTTTCTAATGGAATAGTGATATCTAACTGAGACAAAAAGAACAGAGATATGAGTATCTTTTTCCATTATGGTATGAACTCTGGATAATCTTGCAAACTTGAAATTTGTTTTTCTTTTTTTCTTTTTCAGAGAGAGAGAGAGAGAGAGAGAGAGAGAGAGAGACTGAGAGACTGAGAGAGAGAGAGAAACAGCTCATAAGTCATAATATGCTTTCACTTGAATGAACCTAAGAATAGACATAAAGAAAAAGTGAAAGCGGAAATCGATGAAGGAAAACAAAAGTTGCAGAATCTGGGATGAGCATGCAGTCTAATCATGTCTAAGCATCCAATACAAATGCATAGTGGTGTATACAAACCATATTCTGTGAGCACCTCTCTTTAAGTCAATTGCGCACTTGTAAGTTGTATAAGTACTATAAAGATGATTATGTACCCTTCCTGTAGATCACAGTAATTACAATAATCCTCCGGCTCACATTCTTTCGATAAAAAAAATATCGTCTGCACTTGTTCTTTTCACTCTATGTTTAAATTTGGTTTCAGTTGAATCTAGGGAATCTGAAGAAAAAAAGGGAAAGACTCTGAAATTGTTTGTATTGATATCCTCAGTTCAAACCAAGAAGTCATTTTGCTCCTCTGCATTTTATCACGCAGTACGTAAGCCAAAAAAAAACGAGGAATTAGCTAGGAATAGGATTTGTCACTCCATCGTTGGCACTTCCACAGTTCCTTTCTGATGTATGATTGTCATATGCTGATCCTGATGTCATCAGAAAGGAAATAGGATGACGATCTTGAAATGCTACTAAATAGAGTGGAAATCCCTCGCTCGGTTTTTTATGCATAGCTTAACAAGCAAGTTTAAACCGGAATGGTTAAGATTGAGGTCATCATCAGCAGTTCAGTACCAATTCAGGTACTATGACTTATGAGCAGCCTCATCAGTATTATACTCAACATGATCTGCAAATAGTCAAATGTCAAACAATTCCCTTGCTATCATGGCACTGCTAGCATTGTTTTCTATCCAACGACGTCACAAGAACCACAGCTAGATCATGCATGTTGCAAGCTAAGATCCGCCAGGATATTCCCGGCGATTCATTGACCCCGGCATACACAGACTAATATTTCACCTCATTGTATACTGCTACACGTATGGGTTCGTATATTGTATACAAATACAAGTGAGTAGTCCACTTGCTGCCCTCGAATAAAACTACGTCTGAACTTTTCATGTATGTCATGTATGCAAGTACAAGTAGTGCCATGTATGTATTATACAAAAATACTCCGGCCTGGGGATTGACCTGAGGTTGCCTTCATCCAATCACCAGCTGCACGAAGAAAATGGCTTAGCTCGATCTTGTACTGCAGTCTACAGGTGCTGGTGCTCCTGTTAATGGTCATGAACTTTCTAGGTTACCAAAGTCAGCGCAGGTGTATGTATGTATGTATGT
Source organism: Miscanthus lutarioriparius (assembly GCA_904845875.1). Taxonomy (NCBI): domain Eukaryota; kingdom Viridiplantae; phylum Streptophyta; class Magnoliopsida; order Poales; family Poaceae; genus Miscanthus; species Miscanthus lutarioriparius. The sequence continues at coordinate 72,110,479 of CAJGYO010000017.1, read as the reverse complement.
ATGTATGTATGTATGTATGTATGTATGTATGTATGTATGTATGTATGTATATCCATGTATGTCTGTATGCATATGCATATGGTGAAGAAGATGATGTCTTGAAGATGTGGGCATGGCGTAGCAACAGCTAGGGTGACCTCGATCAAAGAAACGCACCAATTTGTAATGCAACTTGTTTAACAGAGCAACTTGTTCCATCCCTCGCTGTGTCTGCACTTGCAGTTGGTTTCAAGTGGAGTTTCAGTGATGCTTGAGCCAAGTGAACGATTGGCTCCTGCCTCCTCCTCTCCTATTCTTTTAGGAGCAACAAGATCATATCAAATCAAATATTCATCTGGCTATATGTGGTTGCGGAGGCTAAAACGGTTCCATTTTCTAAAAAGATCTTTATTAATTAAATATTACTCAACTGAAAAATATTACTCAACTGATTTGTTGAAAAATATCGAAAGAAGAAACAAGAAAAACCCTGCTTGTCCATATCTTCGGTAGACAGACATTGAGGACAACTATAACCCCTTCAACGAGCTTTTATCTGGGCAGGCTCCAACTCGGTGGCTGGCGGTCGCTGCAAGGTGGCCTGGACAATTGTCTGTCGTCCCAAGGAGCTAGGCGGCCTGGGCATTGCGGATCTGACCAGGGCCGGTGTCGCTTTGCGGACGCGGTGGCTTTGGAAGGACCACGTCGAAGGGATAGCTACAAACACCAAGGACACAGCTGCGCTTGCTCTGTTCCAGGCAGCAACGGTTTTCACCGTGGGCGACGGGAGATCGACCCTTTTCTGGACGGACCGCTGGCTGCAGGGCTCCTGTGTTCAGGACATTGCACTGACCGTTTTTGCTGCGGTTACGTCGCGAAAGAGAAGGGCGACAGTAGCTGAGGCTATCATTGATGATGCATGGGTACATCACATTACGTACGCCGACAACAACGATCTAAGCTGCTAATTGAGTTTGGTAAGCTCTGCGACCTCATTGAGGGGGTACAACTCACGCCAAACCCGGACACTATCACTTGGAAGTTCTCGAGGATCAGGCTTACTCGGCGGCCTCGGCGACGGCGCCATGTTCCTCGGTTGCTCCTCCGGCCGGGCGCAAGATGATCTGGAAGACCGGTGCGCCGCCGCGAGTGTGCTTCTTCTTCTGGCTGGTCATGCATGACGGGTGTTGGACGGCCGAGCGTCGATTTCGGCACGGCCTACAACATTCCATAACTTGTGTTCTGTGTGATCAAGAAGTGGAAACGATGGACCACATTCTTCTTGGATGCTCCTTCAGCCGTGTGGTTTGGCACATTTGGCTGTGCAAGCTGCACCTGCAAGACTCCATTGTACCCAGCCAGGAACCGACCTTGCATTGGTGGTTAAAAAACAGGAAGCTCATCCCCAAGCAGCAGCGTCGTGGCTTTGACTCATTCTTCTTCCTCATCGGCTGGGCGCTTTGGAAGGAGCGTAATGCAAAAACCTTCAACAGCTCGATAACCATGGCTCAGCAGCTCGCGTTATTGGTGCAGGACGAGGTGGAAGCCTGGTGCACGGCCGGGTTCAGGCGCCTCCGCTCACTCGTGGCCAGGATGTGAGGCTTCCCGGCTGCTTCTTGTGTTTTAGTCGCAAATTAGTTGCTATGTAATCGCTTTATGGTGCTCGTTGTTCGTTGGAGTCCGGTAACCTTGGATTACCGTCTCTAAGTTGTTGTTTGAAACTCCTTTCTTCTTAATGAAAAACGCGCTTCGGCGTGGTCGGAAAAAAAAACTATAACCCCTTCATAGGATTGTAGCTGAGCGGCAGCAAGTAGAAGCAAGCTAGCAGGGGGCAGGGCAAATGATTGAAATTGGTATGACCAAGTTTGGATTTATAAAGGAACAATAAATGGGATATAACAAAAGCTAACATAGCTCAAGCTAAGGTTTTAAATAAACACAAATTGAGCACACAAGGTGATATGATGCAAAGGGAAAATATATTCATATAGAATGGAAAAGCATGTAAATTAGCTAGAAATCAAATTTCTTTTTTTAACGAACCAGCAGGAGAGTTGCCTGTTATATTAAAAAGGAGACGTGCCCTGAAAGGGACTATATAGAGAAAACCCCGCAACAGTAACAACAAAGTCCTCAGTCCTCACAGGCCAAAACATTTAAAAATGTTGCACATGAAAAAAATTGTACGAGTGCAAAAAAACTAAAAAATGTTGGAGTAATAAAATATCACAACTGGATAAATAGCAGAACCGTGTATTAAATTAGGAAATTGATGAGTGAGAGAATCCAAGGATTTTTTTACTAAATGTGGGCCCTAAATTTATCCATAAAAGTTTTAACCATGACTCTTTTAAAAATATAAGCAATTTGGACACCCATAACTAATATATAACGATATAAATTGGGCATACTAAAATAAGAGGCCGAGAATTCCACTTTTTCCTTCTAATGGTAAGGATTCATATAAAATTCAAACTTTTCGTCACGAAAAACATTGTACAAGTTTCTAAAAAAAGCTGCAAATGATATTTGAGTGTTTCTCCCTTCCCTAATACCCAAGCTTTCTTCTCTTTTCCTCTTCATCATCACTGAACCTTTGGCAAAATCCACCCCTAGTGTATTGTACCTTACTAGGGTTGGGTTTCTTCATAGGGTCAGGATTTAACTAATAAAAATAGATTTCCCTGGTGCAAATGGGAATTTGGGGTTAAAATTTGCCACAATGCCTTTGAGGGATTTGGGATAGAAATTTGAAGGATTTGGAGTTTTTTTTTGTGAGAATAAAGGACTTGGAGATTTAGGGCCTATTTGGATCCATTAGCACTTAGCAGATAAAATTAGTACTAGTGGATCAAAACAGACCTACTAATTATATTATCTAGGGGGCTACTAACTATTAGTTCCATTAGATGGTTTGGAGTTGCTGATATATGCTAATAGTTCATATGCCTATTTGAAGGTGAATCTAAACGATTTCCTACTAAAAATTAACTATCTAAAAAATAGTAACTATTAAGCTAACTAAATTTTAGTGTTAATGGATCAATCATGCTCTTAAAGGGAGAGCTGAATGTGTATCCATTTGGGGTGCAATTGAAACACGGCATGTCAGTGTCACATGTAAATAGGACAGAGTAGCCATGGATGAAGGATGTGAGAAGAGGACGTCACGACACGTTGAGCCAGAGCGCCGGCCCAATCTATCGATCCTATAGATATAGAATCAAAGCTCCAAGCTTGCAAATGCCATTTTTCTTTACTCCTGAGAATCAAAGTCAACCTGGATTACGAGGATAAAGAAGAGCTGATCGCAGATACAATAAAAACAAATGCAAGAGATAGATCCTGGTCAACTCTATAAACAAATCTTATTTGCTCCTCTTCAGCAACGTCAACACCGGCCTAGCTTGCCTTCCTTCTTTGCTTGTTGCCGCCCATTTTTGCCCCGACCGGCGCCACATTCCCCGATGCCAATCCAGATCCGACGATGGGCAACCGCTTGGCGAGGCTGGCCACGCCCTGCTTCGCGCCGGCCGACGGTCACGCCGCGGACGACGCGCACCACTACACGGATGCGGCGGGGACAGGAGCGGCGGATGATGGCACCGGCGTCTGCCACATTCTCAGCTTAGACGGTCGCGAGGGGCGCATCCACGGCGTGCTGCTGCCGTCGAACCAGTCCACGGTGGGCGGCTCCTTGTTCTTAAGCGACCGGGCGTCCTTCTCCGGCTTGTCGTCGTTCGACAGCTCCAACTCCTCGTTCCGGACGCTCCAGCCGCGGCAGTACTCGGGCCCGCTGGACAGCTACGGCGGCAGCAGCAGCATCGCGTCGACGTCGACGTCTGCGACGAACTCGGGCGTGTCGTCGGTGTCGCGGCTCCCCTCGCGCACCGACGAGCAGATCCTCGCGGACCTCTACGCCACGCGGCACCGGCGGCGGCAGGCGTCTTGCAAGTCCAGCCCGCTCCTCGGCGGCCTCCGCAGGGCCGTCGCATCGGTGCTGCGCGCGGGGCCGTGCGTGTCCCCCGGCGGCGGGAAGGACCACGCCGTGGCAGTCGGCAACGGTGTGCCGGACGTCGGCGGCGGCGCGGCGAGGGTGCAGTGGGCTCGTGGGAAGGCCGGGGAGGACAGGGTGCACGTGGTGGTGTCGGAGGAGCACCGCTGGATGTTCGTCGGCATCTACGACGGCTTCAACGGGCCCGACGCCACCGACTACCTCGTCGCGCACCTGTATGCGGCTGTGTGCCGCGAGCTCGACGGCGTGCTGCTGCGCATGGAGTCTGAGGAGGAGGAGGAGGAGGAGGTGGCGGCGCGGTGCAACGGACGCGCTGGCGCGCGGGCGCGTGACCACGACGTGCTGGACGCGCTGGCCCGCGCCCTGAGGAGCACGGAGGCCGGGTACTTCGCGGAGGCGGAGGCGCGCGCGGCGGAGTGCCCGGAGCTGGCGATGATGGGGTCGTGCGTGCTGGTGGCGCTGGTGAAGGGCGCCGATGTGTACGTGATGAACGTCGGCGACAGCCGCGCCGTGCTTGCGCAGCGCGCCGAGCCCGACCTGTCGCGGGCCCTCGTCGGCGACCTCGCCGGCGTCAAGGAGGAGATCAAGCGGCAGTTCGACGCGTGCGAGATGGGGGACCTCGTAGCGCTGCAGCTCACCATGGACCACAGCACCAGCGTCTACAAGGTGCTTCCCATGACACAGTCGATGGTTATCATCCATTGATTGTTTGCTCGCTCTGAACGCATGCATTATGATTGCTTCTTAATAGGTTGGTTAATTTGATTTGGTCGATGATAATGAAGGAGGCGAGAAGGATCAGGAGCGAGCACCCCGATGATACCGACTGCATTGTGAATGGCAGGGTGAAGGGCTCGTTGAAGGTGACGAGAGCATTCGGCGCCGGCTACCTGAAAGAGCCGAGGTGGAACAAGGCTCTGCTGGAGGTGTTCCGGGTGAAGTACGTGGGGACGTCGCCGTACATCAGCTGCCGGCCGTACCTCCGGCACCACCGCGTGGGCCCACGGGACAAGTTCATGATCCTCGCCTCCGACGGCCTCTACGACTACCTGAGCAACGAGGAGGTGGTGGCGCAGGTGGAGGCCTTCACCGCCAGCTACCCCGACGAGGACCCCGCCAAGTACCTCAGCCACGAGATCCTCCTCCGCGCCGCCAACCAAGCTGGTGAGTGACTAGTGAGTCTCTTCAGGAATGGAGTTTTTTTCTCGAATACTCTTCAGGAATGGAGTTGAATGAAACTAGTAATAGTGAACTGAATGAAGAAACTAGTGAAGTATTTAAGTATATGTATATCTGATGGAGCTATATATGTAAAATTCTGCGATGGTGAATGCAGGAATGGGGTTCCATGAGTTGCTCGAGGTTCAGCAAGGCGACCGGAGGCGGTACCATGACGACGTCTCCATCATCATCATCTCGTTGGAGGGGAAGATTTGGAGCTCATCATAGGTTTCTCAAGAGTTGTTGTCATACTGATCATGGCGTAATCGTGGTAGCATGCAGTATACCGATTTACAATGTACACTGTAAAAAAAAGACTAATTCTTTGAGCAAAAAGTTTTGGCCGCAGTTTCTCTTGTTTCTACTATTTCACTATTTTTGTAGTTGTAGGTAAGGTGATAAAGGAGCTCTATTGTTTAAATTGATTTTTTTAGGTCAACGACAGGGGGATCAAATCGATCCCCACCTGATTTTCATTCCACTGATCCCGGAGGCCGGTGGGTGGAAGGGGCTAGGCCCTCCAATTACAGTTTAGGGTTACATTCATGACAATTAATTACAGAGGGGGAGCGTTTACATATCAAGGGCGGTACTCCATCTTTCAGCCATTGTCGTGTCTTGTTTCGGGAGTCGGCAGCTCCATGAACGCCCAGCTTCCTTGCAGGCGGTGATCAGACGATCCACACTGGGCTCCATGTGTCTGAAGACGACCTCATTTCGGTGCTTCCATATTTCCCAGCAATAGAGTAGGATGAGGGGATGGGCAACGCTTTGATGCATCCGGGTCGGAGGTCTGGTTTGCCATAGTTCAGTGGTCTTGGCTATCTCCTCCGGCGCCCAGCCAATCCGACTCCAGAAGCCGCGCACGAAGCTGCAACCTGAGATGATGATGTGGTCTGCAGTTTCATCTTCTTGCCCACATACCTCACATCGAGCATCATCCAAGATGTTCTTGCGCACCAAAGATTATCTGCTTTGTATTCAGTTCTGTGTCAGTAGCCAACCGAAGAACTTCACCCTAGGCGAGGCGAAGCTTGTCCACACAAATTTGTAGTACGGGCATGCATGGTCACCGCGTGTTGATGTTCGGTATATGACTCCACACAAGAGGCGGTGGCTGTCATCTTCAAAGAAGCTGGAGCGTTGATTTGGGGTTTCATCGAGACTGACCTCTTGGAGAAGCTCTTCAAGGTGGTCGAGTTCCGCGGTGGCCTGAACGGTGAGTCCGCGCTAGAGGAGGCTGCGCAGCCGTGTCCCCAACGTCGCGGACTGACGTCGCGCGCCCACTGAAGTGGCTGTGGAGGGCTGGCATTTTATCGGCTAGCGGGCCATCCATGAGCCAGGTATCTTCCCAGAAGTAGGTGTCCCGGCCGTTGCCCACTGAGACCGACGTGGTTTAAATTTAAAAATTGAGTGGGTACAGTACAGATCATTAATCAAAGCTATATGGTTTTATGTCCATTACGCCAAAAGTACAGAGATTTTTTTAAAAGATGAACTAGAGTGATACTCTGTGTTCATCTTGTTTGAATCTTTGCTGGTGGGGAACGACGAAGAACGGACAGTTGGACCAAAAGGCCGAATGATACGGCCCAACCGCCCAAGCAAAAGCGACCCAGCCCAGTATAAAAACTGGGGGCACGCGCCGCCACCAACAGCAGGGGCAGAGCACGAGCACTCCACTAGTCCACTGCTGCCTGCCTGCAGCCCAGCCGTCGCGATCAGATCCTGCGCTGCGCTGCCCTGCCCCGGCCATGCCGCCGCCGTCGGCCCCGGCCTCGCACCACCTGCGCCTGTGGTGGAGGCGCCGCGGCCGGGCCGGCGCCGTCGGGGCCACCTTCGCCGTCGCGCTGCTCCTCGCGCTTTCCAGCTACGCCTCCGTAGTATTCCCCGCGTCCGGTGGCCGCCGCGGCCCCGCCCTCGTAGGACTCACCCTCGTCCGCCGCGCCAGCGAGAAGGGATCTTTGATGTTCCCGGCAACCCCTCACTCCCTTGTTTTGAAATTTCAATTTCAAATTTTGAACAGCCGTTCGTTCGTACTTCGTACTCGTACGTACTGTACCGCGAGTACTTTCCGACCAGGAATCGGCATCGGGATCTGAGTCGGGTTTCTGCTCTGGTTTTTGGCAGTGTGCTTGGATGGGAGCGCGCCCGGGTACCATCTGCAGAGAGGGTCTGGGAGTGTATCGCAGAGCTGGCTCATCCACTTGGGGGTAGGTGACGTTTTCGATCGACATCACGTTTTGATACGAACCCGTGCGCCTTGGGTCTCAAAGCTCGTTTGGACAATGCGTGCGTTGTGAATTTCAATTCCAGGCATCGGATTTCGTAGCAATGTGGTGATAGGTACTACTTTTTAAAAGTGAAGGTCTAAGGAAAATGCAGGAGCACTGCAGCGTTTTCCATTTTGCAGCGAAGCATAATGCACGACAGCTACAACATAATCGTCTGTTGTTTGTTCCCTAACTTCTCTATGTTTTGCATCCTTTAGGGTGGAGGCTGGTGCCGTAATCTCAAGTCATGTGCCTCACGTCAGAGATCGATGTTGGGCTCATCCCGGTACATGGAAGGCCAGGTTGAGTTCACAGGGATCTTGAGCGATGATAAGTCTCAGAATCCCAGTATTGAAGTTTCCCATCTCTCTGATGTTTGTTACCTTGTTTTTTTTGTCTAAATTGCAATATTAGACCCATTAGTATGTCTTCAGAATTGGGCACTAGTGCCTGCATATAGGTTTGACTGTACGATTTACACTTTTTTTAGAAGCGTTGCTATTTTGCATATTAACCAATTAAGTCATATTTCACTACAATGTAGGAATCTGATATAATATTCATGAAATGTAACTAGCTAGCTAGCCGTATGCACTTTCATATTGTTGTACTAGTATTTTAAGTTCCAGTTAACTATGAATCCCCTTGCTTCTCGACAAGATAGGCGCCCCCTGTAGTCCTGTAGTATTTACATGCTTTCAACTCCGTCTTAATTTCTCGCTTCAAACAGTTAATTCCTGATCCTTACTTCAGCAATTAAATAGTCATCCTTTTGTATTACTCCTATGGCACAATAATATATTCATATGCTCAATATCTCTGCTATCAATTTGCAGACTTTTACAACTGGAATAAAGTGAAGATAAGGTATTGCGACGGGGCATCATTCTCTGGGAATGTAAAAGATGAATTGCAGGTCTGATTTGATTATTTTCCAGCAAATTCTGCTTAATACTCGGTCAGTATAACGAGTCTTATTCTGCAAATTTGTGCAGAATGGCACAAGATTCTTCTTCAGAGGCCAGCGTATCTGGGAAGCAGTTATGAACGAACTTGTAGTTAAGGGGCTCAGAAATGCTAAACAGGTCATTCCTTGTAAGTAGAATCGATTTCCTTTTTCTTAAGAAAAAATAGTACGGATTACAATAGTACTAGTCTCATGTACTTTTGCATTCAATGAAAGGGTCTCTCTATCATTAACTCATTGTCTTTGAGCTACTAAAGGACTATTTTGGATGCTTTACGTTGATGATTTTATTCCTATATAGCACTTTGCAAGTTTAGTTCTAGGTGTGATTAGGAATGTATATATTGATTGCGTACTACTTATTTCATCTTTTCCCATATAAAGTAATTATAAACCACTGTACTGATAGTGTGACGCTGATATTCTATTTCCAGCTTTCAGGCTTTCCTAACAGGATGCTCTGCTGGTGGGCTAGCCACTTACATTCACTGTGATTCTTTCCGTGCGCTGCTACCAAAGGATTCTAGGGTAAAGTGTCTCGCAGATGGCGGTTTTTTCCTTGATGTGTATGTCTCTAGCATCCTGTGACTGATATTGATACGTTTTGCCATTTATTTATCTGTCATCTGTGCTGTGTGGTTTATCCTTTCACATGCATGTGTAGTTACTCTACTCCTCATGATAATATGAAGGTTCCACAAGCTGCTGGTGGCAGGAAATGCCAGAATTACAAAACAGTCTAATTTAGACGTTTAGAGAAGCCCAAGTACTGTCATCTGACAGGACCAGAAGTTATTATAAGACCAGAAAATGGGACCATAGTTTGAACTCTGAAGTACTTGTATCTCACGACTTTCAATGTCAACGAAAACCATTTCAACAATCAGATGCATTTTTGAACGTCAGAAACCTTATGTTAAAGGCATCACCAATCATATATCTTACTAGCTCATTTAAACATTTTCAAATGCCAGTTGCTGAGCAACAAATTTCATGTTTGTTAAATTCCTGTTACCAGTCAGGGATGAGTTATTATCTTTGGAAATAAATAAAAAAAGTGGGAAATGGGAATTGTACCACTTTGCTGTGTACTTGGTTCCTATCTAATTCCTTGGTTTGTTCGTCAATTACAGAGAAGACATTTCTGGGAGAAGGACAATGCAGTCTTTCTACAGTGATGTTGTGCGCCTTCATGGTCTAAGGGTTTTCACATTGTAACTCAAACATGGAGGCGGGCCAGGTTAGTACTTAATTTTCAATAATATATAATAATTAGCCACAATAGTATCATCACTCATTGCCATCGCTGAATGTATGATGTTCTAAAACTGCCACTTATACTGTTACTGTGTTCCAGTGTTTCTTTCCACGTGAAGTTGTGAAGCACGTTGTCAACCCAGTCTTTGTTCTTAATCGAGCATATGATGCTTGGCAGGTACTCTTAGCCATATCCATAAAATTTCGGACTGTTCTATTTCTGTATTAAAAATATCAGTTTCGGCATACTCGTACTTGAAGATTTATGTTCCAGGTACAACATGCGTTGGCTCCAGAAGCATCTGACCCTCAGCATTCGTGGCTGGACTGCAGATTGGATATTAGCAAGTGCAGCTCTGAACAACTTGAAATTCTCCAAGGTTGACACACCCTGCATATGGCATTTTCTTGTTAACTTATCTAGCTTCCTGAATTCATTCATAGTCATGTTTTGCCATGCCCATTACAAAAAAAAAATTACAGGTTTCAGGAAAGAACTGCATGATGCTATAAGTGAAGTTAAGCAGGAAAGGGACTGGGGATTTTATATCAACTCGTGCTTTGTTCACTGTCAGTCTCTAAACTCGTTGACTTGGCACTCTCCAACTTCCCCCAGAGTCAACAATAAGGTGCTGTAACAGTCATATATGAACTCGGTGATAACGATCCTGTGTCTCACTCTTTTAATCTCATTTCTGCTATTCTTTGCCTGCCATTCTGATCTTAGTTTTTTTCCCCTTTTGATGGAACAGAGCATTGCAGAAGCAGTTGGAGACTGGTTCTTTGACAGAAGAGAAGTGAAGGAGATAGATTGCGAATATCCATGCAACCCGACGTGCCACAACTTGGTCTTCGCAAGGCCTTTCAAGATATGAAGTTTTGGCCTCTTGTTTTGCTGTGGTTTTGTTGTAAAATTAGAAAATAAACTTGTCATTAGCCTTTCTTGAACTTATTTTACCAAGTGGTACCCCGAAAATCATATATTTGACATATGCAAAGTGTAGTTGTAAAGATATTAGAACCATCCAATGAGCATTTACACTTTGAAGAAGCATGTTGTATCGTTAGGCCGTGATGATGCTACTGGCAAGTTTATTTTCAACTGATGCTTGACAGTGACCCTGATGAGGGCGTGCACCCGGCCTGACGATGTTGGAGGATGAACCAATTTGAGTGGAGTTGGAGGTAGAGGCTGCTGTCGAACAAGGCGCACCTAAAACAGTGGAATTTGTACCAACAATCCTGATGCAGCCGTGCTCAACTTGGACGTGACATTCTCAGCTCTGGAGCACCTGTAGCCCTGTAGGTACGCATGCCCGTGCCAGTACTGTTTCTCTCCTTATCAATTCCGTAACCTTCTTTTCCTTTTCCTTACGAGTGCTTTCGCCATCTGAGTGAGAAGCTCCAACTCCTGGAATTTTCTAAGAATTTGAAGCCATAATAGGTGGGAGTACGGTTGAACGAACAAAGTTGGAGAGAAACCGAAGAAGATTTTGCATCGATAGAGTCGAGCAGAAAAGCGAAGTGGCAGCGGCGGCATTAGCTGTTCACTGTCGTGTTTGCTGGGCCATTAGAGCATCAATGGGCACTATGGGAAGGCAAATTGTGCTACTCTTTTCCAGTCAGTTTCAGCAGCCGATGAAGTGTGATGCCTTAGATATTTCTTTAGATTATTAGACAGATAGATTAGGTAGAGTATAAAGCATACAATGAGTCAATGACGCGTCCATTATATGCAAAGAAAGGCTTGGGAAAATATCTGGCTGAGCCTAGCTCCGTCACGCGGGTCAGCACAGCACTTGGTGAATCACGTCATCTGGGAACGCGCCCATTACAGCTTGATGAACGACCAAAGCTGGAGAGAAACCAGAGAAGATTCTGTATCTGTTTTTTTTTTCTTTTTTGGCGGCTCTAGAAGATTCTGCATCGAGCGATCGAGTCGAGGAGAAAATCGAAGTGGCAGCGGCATCAGCTGTTCACTGTCGTGCGTGCTGGGCCATTAGCGCATCAATGGCCAATGGGTACTATGAACAGAGTGCTGCACGACACGAGAAACTCTTTTGACAGCTCTTAACTTGAGCACCTACAGTCCATACTCCAATGGGTATCGTCAGCCTTGTGGTACAGATATCGACATATCGTCAGTCTGGTTCTGCTGAGATATCGTCTCATCCGTCTGGTTCTGCTCTGACGACCCTCCCTGCATCAATCACGGACCATTGGCACCAGAGCTGCAAGCCTGCAACTGTCCGGCCCGGCCATGGCGGGTCACCCCGCACCCGCAGTCAAAGGGCCCGTACATTGTCAAGCCACCACGGAAGCGAAGATGTTGGCGACGGGTTGCTGATGCTGTGCTTGCAGACCAGATCATTGACACGGGCCACCATTTTTTAACTTTTTTTTTTTAGGAAACCACCATTTTTTAACTGACAAAATTTGGGTCTGACGTCCTGTAGGCCGAATATTTAGCCCAAAAAACGTTGGAACAAACCTTGCTGCCACCGGGGCTGAACGACCCAGCCCAATAAAGCCACTCCATCCAGCCCAATAAGTCCTGACCTTTCCAAATCAAATGGAAAAAAAAAAACCCGTCTCGTCTATGTCCTCTTCCTCGGCTCCAGCCGCCACTAGGAGCTGTGTGTTTTGCGGCTGCGGGCTCCCGATCGCCGCCGCCGATGCCGAGCAGCCGCATTCCACTGCGACCGTGACCCTGCGCTCTGTACCCTGACCGCAGCAGGAGCTCAGGCCCGCCGTCCATTGTGTCAGGCACCTCGGTAACATGAGAATCGCTGCCCCTGCGATCAAAACAAGCAGGCAAGCATGCGCCCGTACATCCCCAAATCCACCTTCGCCTTCTGCCACGCGCTCCTCGCCTCCCGCCTCCTCCCCACCGCCGCCTCCCCAACCGCGCCGCTCCTCTCCGTCCAGGCCCTCCTCGTCACCGCCGGCCTGCTCCCGCGCCACCCGGACCTCTCCCTGCTCGCGCTCAACTCGCTCCTTCACGCGCTCTCCCGCCGCGCCGCGTGCCCCGCCCACCCGCGCCTCGCGCTCCGCCTTCTCCGCCTCATGCTCTCCCCCACCACTCCCCCGGCGCTCCCCGCCCCGGACCACCTCTCCTTCCCCTTCGCGCTCTCCGCCGCCGCCGCGCTCGACGCCCCCCCAGACCCCTCCTCCTCCTCCTCCCCCTCCGCGGCCGGGCCGCAGCTCCACGCGCTGCTCGTCAGGAACGCGCTGTTCCCGGCCGACCACTACGTCACGACCGCGCTGCTGCAACTGTACTCGCCCCGCCCGGACCTCGCGCGGAGGGTGTTCGACGAGCTGCCGCGTCGTGAGGCGATCCACTACGACCTGCTCATCGGCTCGTACGCGCGCGCGGGGGCGCCTGCCGAGGGACTCGCGGTGTTCCGTGCCATGTTCGCCGCCGCCGCCGCCGACGGGGTGGACCCGGACGCGGTGGTGCTGACCACGGCCGTGGCGGCGTGCGCGCAGGCGGGGGCGCTGGACCTCGGCGCGTGGGTGCACCGCTACGTGGAGCGCGCCGCGCCGGGGCTCCTCGCCGACGCCTTCCTCGGGTCCGCGCTCGTCGGCATGTACGCCAAGTGCGGGTGCCTGGACGAGGCGGTGCGGGTGTTCGACGGCATGCCCGAGCGGAACGCCTACGTGTGGGGCACCATGGTGAGCGCGCTCGCGGTGCACGGGATGGCGGCGGAAGCCGTCGCGTGCCTGGACAGGATGGCGCGGGAGGACGGGGTGCGGCCGGACGGCGTCGCCGTGCTCGGTGCGCTGTCCGCGTGCGCGCACGCCGGGAACGTCGAGGAAGGGCTGCGCCTGCTCAGGGAGATGCGGCCCCGCTACGGCGTCATGCCCGGGCACGAGCACTATAGCTGCGCGGTCGACATGCTCTGCCGGGTCGGGCGGCTCGAGGACGCGGTGGGGCTCGTCGAGACCATGCCGATGGCCCCGCTCGCGTCCGTGTGGGGCTCCGTGCTAGCTGGCTGCCGGAGCTACGGCAACGTCGAGCTGGCGGAGGTGGCGGTGCGTGAGCTCGAGAAGCTTGGTGGCACTGCCGATGAGGGCGTGTACGTGCAGCTGTCCAACATCTACCTCGATGCCAACCGCAAGGATGACGCGCGTAGGGTGCGGAAGCTGATCGGCAGCCGGGGGATCAAGAAGGTCCCCGCGTATAGCGCCGTGGAGGTGGACGGCGAGGTGAGCTCGTTCGTTGCCGATGACCAAGCGCACCCGCGGCGATTTGAGATTTGGGAGGTGCTCCGGCTGCTAGCCGACCAGATGACGCAGAAACCAAAGGAAGAAGAATTTATTGAATTTGTTTGCATGCTCTCAAGAATGTAACGGAGAAAGCTGCTGATACTTTACATATCTGCCGTTTATTTTTTTTTTGAAAAATTTGGACATTTCAATGTCATTTGGACCGGGCATCGGCGGGGATATGGCTGCGCTGCTGGCGTGCTCGTGCCGCCGCCCCTGCAACATGGTGCCATGGCATTGTCTTGTGGTTTTGACATGGGTCTACCGACAGATTCTGCACGGACAAGCCTGTGTTGTCCTCTCCACCTCTCCCTGATCTACGCCAACTCACTGTAGTCTGTAACAGACAGTCTTCACCTTTGAAGAGCCCATCGCAATGGTGAAGGAGGAATCAACCCTTGCTTCATCTGCATCTGTTGGCACAGATAAGCATTGTGAAGGCATCTGAGCACTGTAGCATAGACATATCAGTTGAAACCACGGCAACCAGGTCGATGTCTGGAAATGCAGCTGGCCTGTTCAGATATTCAGTCTGTGACCAATCAGATGCCTATTTGGGTTTAAGTTTGCCTCTTCCCTACCATTTTCTGCCATCAGCAGGCAGCAGCAACTGTTGTTAGAATTTTGTTTCTGCTGTTCAAGTTATGCACGCTGAATGAGCACTTTGCCCATCTGGAGTTTGCTAGAATGATGATCGTGAGGATTAGATTGGAAGACTTTCTGGAGTGGTTAGGGTGTAATTGTGTAAAAGAATCAGATTCAGACTGGTTGGACCCAAGTTCAGTCAGAACGATGCTGACGGTGTTCAAGCCAAACATAAACGTATTTGTGTAAGTGATCAAACGTGTTGTGCATCACAAACAACAGATGAATTCAGATACCAGTTCATTTAAATACTGGTTGATGTTCATCTAAAGTCACAGATAGAATGGCAACCATAAATCAGTATTTCAGTTCACATTTTTTCTGTGTGAATCATGGTTGCCATTCTGTCCATGACTTTAGATGAATCAGAATTGGGCTAAGAGTTGAATATTGTGGGACCTTTGTATCGTGGGTCATGGTACAAATAGAGAAGTGCTTAGTTTTGGGCTATTCTGTTCCTTGGCTTTGAAATGGTGATACAAATTGTGCCTTGTGGCATGTATCAATTTAGGACAATGATTGTACTCTTACAATTGAGGTTGAGCGCTAGAAATGCAATTAGTTTCCACATTGGATAAGTTCCTTGCCAATAACCATTTGTTTCAGACATGTCCATAATTTCAGACATGTCCTGTTTCTGTGTTTAAATATCAATTTCAACATATACTTGAAGAAATATTTTTTCAGGTACATACAGCATGGGTAGACTCCGAAGTCCAGAAGCATCTGACCCTCAACGTTCATGGCTGGACTGCAGACTGGATATATTAGCAAGTGCAGCTCTGAACAACTTGAACTTCTCCAAGGTTGACTCACCCTGCGTGTATAGTATTTTTCTTGTTACCTTATCAACCTTTCAGGATTCGTAATCATGTTTTGCCATGACCAATACAAAATTTTGCAGGTTTCAGGAAAGAACTGCATGACGCTACAAGTGAAGTTAAGCAGAAAAAGGACTGGGGGTTTTTGTTCACTGTCAGTCACTAAACTCGTGGACTTGGTACTCTCCGACTTCCCCCAGAGTCAATAATAAGCTTCTGTATCATAAATGAACATCGAGATGACAATCTCGTGACAAAATTTTAATCTCGTTTGGCCATATACCATGCCTACCATTCTAAGCTTAATTGCTTTCCTTGAACATAGCATTGCAGAGGCAGTTGGAGACGGGTTGTTCGACAGAAGAGAGGTGAAGGAGATGGATTGCAAACATCCCTGCAATTGTCTTGGCAAAAGCCTTTCAAGATATGAAGCGTTGTCCTCCTCTTTTTTGCTATGACTGTTGTAAAATTAGCAAATAAACTTGTTCTTGTATATATATATGTCAAGGACGTCAGCATTAAGGGTAGCAGGACCCCGACTACGTAGTTCGTAATCGCGATCCTTGACTAAGGCGAGGTTTTACCCCTCTGCACCTAGTTTGTTGGAAGAAGAGAGAAAGAGAGATTAGATGACAATATCTTCATTTTTCCCTTCCATGGTCACCGTACCAGACTAAATAGGCCTTAGAGGCTAACAAACTAGGAGCTAATTGGTCCTTAATCTAAGGAACTGACTTGATACTCTTTCTATCCTAAACACTAGATGGCTCAACCTACTCTGCATGCCCAGAGGGCGACGGCGCGGCCCCAGCAGCGCGCTTGACGGCGCGACGTATGTCTCGGGCGCGCCGTTTCCTTGCATAGGGGCGGCCCCACATGACATCTCTCCCTCCCTCGACGAGCAGCTCGTCCTCGAGCTGGAAGGACGGAAACCTGTCACGAAAGGAGTCTAAGTCTTCCCATGTAGCAGAGGCAGCAGGTTCGCCTTTCCATTGGATGAGCACCTGGCGGATCCCACGGGCCAAGCGAGCGCGCACCGCGTGTTCCGGCTCCGGCTCCGGCTCCACCACACCGTTGTGCATAGCTGGGAGAGGTGGCGGAGCAGCTGGAGGGTTGCCCACCCACTTCTTCAGGAGGCCGACGTGGAAGACATCATGGAGCTTGGCGTGCGGGGGTAAGGCGAGGCGGACAGCCACGTCGTTGATGAGCTCCGTGACGCGGTAGGGCCCGAAGAAGCGTGGCTGCAGCTTCCCTTTGGGCGCCTAGGACAGCGACGCTACTGGGCGATGGCGTAAGCGGAGCAGGACCCAGTCGCCCACGGCGTAGGAGACGTGCCGGTGATGCTTGTCGTAATGGAGCTTCTGGACAGCTTGAGCTTGCTCCAGCCGGTACCGCGCGGCCGCCAAGAACTCCTCGCGTTCGGCCATCGTTTGGGCCACAGCAGCCACGCGCGTGTCCCCGGGCTCATAGGAGCCGATGGTTGGAGGATCGCGGCCATAGACCACCCTGAATGGCGTGTCGTGCAGCGAGGTCTGGTACGCCGTGTTGTAGATGTACTCGGCCCACGGTAGCCAGCGGAGCCATTGACGTGGGCGGTCGCCGGTGAAGCACCTCAGTGAAAGGTCCTAATGGCTAGAGGGGGTGAATAGCCAAATAAAATTTCTACAACAACACTTAACAAAATGGTTAGACAATTATGAGACGAATCAAGTGTTGCGCTAGCCTACTTAAAAAACAAGCCGCCTACCGCAATTCTAGTTTCGATAGTATCTAATCACACAATATCTATAACACTACCCTATGTTAGTGTGCTCTCAAAAGCTAACTAAAGAGCCACACCAACCAAGCAAGCAAGCTCTCACAACTAACTACACTAAAGAGCTTGACAACTAGTTTGCGGTAATGTAAAGAGAGTGATCAAGAAAGTTATACCACCGTGTAGATGAAGGAATCAATCAATCACAAGGATGAATAACAATGAAGACCAATCACCTCGGAATCAAATGATGAACACAATGATTTTTACCGAGGTTCACTTGCTTGCCGGCAAGCTACTCCTCGTTGTGGCGATTCACTCACTTGGAGGTTCACGCGCTAATTGGCATCACACGCCAAACCCTCAATAGGGTGTCGCACAACCAACACAAGATGAGGATCACACAAGCCACGAGCAATCCACTAGAGTACATTTTGGCGCTCCGCCGGGAAAAGGTCAAGAACCCCTCACAATCACCACGATCGGAGCTAGAGACAATCACCACCCTCCGCTCAACGATCCTCGCTGCTCTAAGCCGTCTAGGTGGCGGCAACCACCAAGAGTAACAAGCGAAATCCACAGCGAAACACGAACATCAAGTGCCTCTAGATGCAATCACTCAAGCAATGCACTTGGATCACTCCCAATCTCACAAAGATGTTTAATCTATGATGCAAATGAGTGGGAGGGCTTTGGCTAAGTTCACAAGGTTGCTATGTCAATGCAAATGGCCAAGAGAGTGAGCTTGATTTCGCCATGGGGCTTAAATAGAAGCCCCCACAAAATAGAGCTGTTATACCCCTTTATTGGGTTCTGATCGGGCTGACCGGACGCTCCAGTCCTACTGACTGGACGCTGGTCCTCAGCGTCCGGTCGCCTGATGGCGGCCACGTGTCACCTACGTTCAACTATGAACGTTTGATCTCAACGGTCGAAATGTTGACCGGACGCTCCGACACTATTGATCGGACGCTGGACCCTCTGAAAGGACCTAGGATGCCGCCTAGAGGGGGGGTGAATAGGCGTTTCTGAAAATTAACACCTTTAAAAGCGGAAACAATTAGAAGGGGGAGTTTCCAAAATGGAAACTCCAAATCAAGAGTACTACCACCCCTCACAAGTTAGCCACAAAGTAAACAAGGTATAAAGAATATATCTAGAAGCTACAACCCTGCAACACCAAGTTAGAACAGAGAATAAATATTTTCAGTGCAGACAGGAAATACCGGACGTGTCCGGTATGAATACCGGACGTGTCCAGTATACACATTCTAGCAGATCTGCCCCGAACTTGCTCCTTTCGATTTCTATCTTCAAACCAAACTGCAGGCACCTAATTTAACTATCAAGATATACAGAGAAGAACTGCACAAGTGCTAGAGCAACACAAATATCAAATGAAATGCGAATTGAGACACGATATTTGTTTTATCGAAGTTCGGACTCGTTCGAGTCCTACTCTCCGTTGAGGGGCTGCGGGTGACCCAATGAAGGTCAGCCCTAGAGGATACCACGAAGGTCACTCTAGCCGAGTCTTTTCCAACTCCTTTTCCTCCTTCCACTAATTGATTCCGAGGCGGCGGAATCGACTGCTCTAAACTTTCCGAGGCACACCACAATCTCCCGGGTGCTCTCCGCGACGTCTAACCGTCTAGGACCGAAGAGTCCAAGAGTAACAAATGCGAATCACGAGATTGACAATATGCACAAGTGCTCAAGTGGTTGGATGGCTCTCTTTTGAATTTCACTCAACCCACAAATTGATTTTGCAAGTTTGATCAATCACTCACTAAGAGAGGGTTGGCAAGGCTCAAAAACGTGTGTCTAAGTCAGTAGAATCAGCAGCCTCCAAAGGTGGAGGCTTGGGGTATTATAGCCCCTTGAAAAACTAGCCGCTTTTATAGTCGTTGCAATACCAGACACGTCCGGTATGCATACCGGACACGTCCCCGTATGACTCAGATCACGCATAACGGTAACTAAGTTCTGATGATGTTGTGAGGCCTCGGAACTCCCGGAAGTATGCCGGGACTTCCGACCGTCGGAACTCCCGACTCAAGTCGAAAACCCCGACCCTCGGTAATTTTGAAAAACATGTAATCGAAGTTAAAGTTAGTGAGGTGTCGGAACTCCCGACATATGTCGGAACTCCGACCGTCGGAACTCCCGACATACGTCGGAACTCCCGACCCTCACGGCTTTTGAAAACTAGCCGTTGGCTTTCGGTCATCCATACGGACACGTCCGGTATGACCGAGACGATGAACCCTCCAAGTCGGTTGAAGGCGACACGTCGGAACTCCCGACCCATGCCGGGACTTTCGACCGTCGGAACTCCGACCCACGCCGGAACTCCCGACTAACCAACCCGAGAACAACAATTTTACAGTTGCTTTGGACAAATACGGACACGTCGGTATGAATACCGGACACGTCCGGTATTGCTGATCAAACAACAAATCGATTAGCTCTTTTGTCTCTCAAATACTCAAAACTCACATGGGTTGGCTTGAGCACTTATGAAACATTATCTATCAACATGATGCATCCCTCTTAATAGTACGGCATACCTATTAAACTCAAGACAAACGGAAATATGAATTTGTACCACTTGAGTTGTTCTTTTGAATTGATGCCGCCCTTCCAATCTTCATCAAGTAAGGGTGCTAACATGTTGATGTTGATCTTTTCACTTGAGCATAGCCATCTTGAGCATGTGACTTGATTCCATTCATCAAGTTTGAATAATCCCAAATGTATCAAGTCACTTCCATCAAATACTTCATTATAGATTTGATCCTTCACATCAATATGACCATCTTAGCTTGACTAGTACCTCAACTAAATGCAAGTACTTTCTTCTTCACCCTAGCTAGGTTCTTGACCGCCAAGCCGTCGCTTGCCCTTCACCCTTGCTTAGTACCTCGAAGCCTTTCCTTGCTATCTTCACCATCTCAAGCCATCAAGTCACATCTTGTGTTGAATCATCCATTCATATGTATTGTTATCTTTTTCATTTTAATTTAGCAAGCTTCAGATATGAGACCATTCCATATGCAATCCATCATGTCTCATTAACTAATAATCATGAGCTTGCTATCACATAGTACATGGAAATCCCACAATAAATAAGCCTTCACATGAATTCCATTTGCATTGTTGTCTTGTGCTTGAACTAGATTGTTTATACAACAACACATCATTTTGGCTTTCATTAAGTACCTGTGAGATAAACCTATTACCTGTTCACACTTAGCAAACGGGTTAGTCCTTTAATCACGTTGTCATTCAATCAACCAAAACCCACTAAAGGGCTAGATGCACTTTCAATCTCCCCCTTTTTGGTGATTGATGACAACTTGATTAAAGCTTACAAAATGATATAAACATTTAAACTTTTGGGTTCAATGATTTATGAGAGGCTCCCCTTAATATGTGCTTATGATTAGAATTCACAAAATGACCTCAAAAGTCAAATGCACATATTAAAACAAATAGGAGACTCCCCTAAATCATTGCATCATGTGGGGGTGCATGTGTGTGTGACAAAGAGAAACCGTGATGCATATGAACAAGATATATCACACAAGAATAAATATAAAAGCATCACATCAAATATTTTCATTCTAGCATGCATAGTCCTTATGAAAATAAATATGACATATGTAATTCACACATAGCACTCATTACAAATTTTCTCAAGTCCAGAAACCACTGATATATATAGATAAAGATCATGTCTCAAGAGATACAAAGATAAAGCATAAGTAAGTCTCATCTCTCACATGATACAATCTATCACAAATCCAAGATACATCAATGAAGCTCAAAAACAAACTACACATACTGCAGTACATATCTTGGTACAAAGATAAGCAAATGAAACTATCCTGAAGCTTTAATCGGTCTCTCTCCCCTTTGTCATCTATCACCACAAAGGTCCAACAATGACATACTAAGGACAAAGGGGCTACAAGTCATCACGGAAAGTCGAGATCACTCATCATCATCATCTCGACCAGCATCCTCATCATCATCGGCGTGCAACACCTACCGGACGAGAACCACCCACACCAGACGCGCGTCATAGCCACTCAGACACTCAGAGACGCCACCACCACCTGTCAGTCACTCCACCAATCAGAGCATAGTCGTCTGCTGCAGTGGCTGGACGTGGTCGAGAGTGAGTAGGCACACGAGCCTGAAGTGGTAGAGTGTCGGGGTGCTCAGTGCTCTCACTGCTGTCTTCTTGTCGTTGTATGAACTCAACATACTCTCTATCATATCTAGCCTGCTTCTTGCTCCTCGGTCTCGGGCTCACTAGTCGCCATCATCGATAGAGGAGACCTAGGAGGATCAAGCTCAAGATTAGAAGCAATTTGCTTCAAAGTCCGAGTGTCCTTCCTCCTAGCCTCCCTCTCCTTCTGTTGCCTAGTCTGGATGTCACGGCACATCCCAAATATGGAGTGAAAAGCCTACGGATAGGCGAAGGAGGATCTGCCACGGCGTGAAGTAGAACGTGAAGGAGCACGTGGTGAAGGTGAAGCTCCTGTTTGGTGCACCACTCCCAGTGCATCGCCTCAGGCTTCTTCCGCCTCCTCCCGGTCCTGGGCTGGAGGTAACCCCTGTCTCGAGCAAATCTGCAATAATCTTTGTGGCCTTGTGAATCTTATCATACTCAAATGTGTGCCCTCATCACCTGCTCAATCATATGCATGATATAAGGAGCAAAACCACAGCCCTTGAGGGGCCTCTCTCCAACACTCGATCTCGGACCAAATAAAGTCAAACACGGCTGAAGGGCCGAGCATCAAGTGCCATCTGTGGAGTAGGTTCTGGAGTAATCAAGCAATGGTGCCCTTGTCTCCACCCTTGCAGTCAATAGTCTTCCTGAACATCCTGTCCAGGTACCTGTAGGTAGGGTGAAGACCTAGAACCTTCCCCACAGCTCCTCTCTCACCACCAGCAGGATACATGTAGGCGAGCTGCTCAGGAGGTAACACCTGCTCGGTGTGGATCCTGTGTGGCAGAACCACCCGAAATAGCGTACTTACGAAGGCGCTTGTCTTCCATCAGACACTAAGCACCTCGAAAGTAACTACAGCGAGCGGTGTCCGTCGAGCACACCCTAAGGGAGAACCCGAAAGATCCACATTTTTCCCAAGGATCCAATAATGAAAACGAGTTACAACACAAGTCTATCTCATACATTAGAGTTTCTTGAAAAGTACATTATTACAATACCAAATATAGAGTACGGAATGATAAACAGCGGAATATTAAAAGATAACATCTAGCGATAAGATAACGAGGATTCCGTCTGAGCCCACCAGATGGATCCTCCACACAAGGAACTCCTCAAGCGTCACCTGCAACAGGGGTAAATAAACCCTGAGTACACAATGTACTCGCAAGACTTATCCGACAGTGGGAATACTTTCCCGACTCCAAGGAATATGCTAGGCTTTATGGTTTGCTGGTTCTCTTTTAGCAAAAAGCAATACTAATAGTGAGTCCTTATTGATACATTATTATCATCAGCCGTATTAAGTTTTCATCTAATCAATCTATATAAGCCTGTTCTACTTTCAAGCAAGAGTTGAGCAATCAGTTCCATTTCTTCTCCTTTCAACTTTCAGTTCTTACTACAGTGCTAAACCGCAGACAAGCCGTACCGGATAACCCGGCGATTCGCGAATCAATGTGCCCAGCTGGGTGCCCCGAAGACACACGCCCCGCTTGTACCCTAGGCACAAGCAGGACTAACCCACCACTCTCCTGTCCCGGGTGTCCAGGTCCCCGTCCAAACTTGGACTCCAAGCCCCCACATCCTGAGTCCCGGACTCAGTGCGGTGCAAGGACCTCCACCACCTCCTCTTCCCATCAGTCGGTCCGGAAAGAGCCGGATCCACGACAAGAGAGCAACAAGCCTTCCCTGCGCCCATACCCAAGTATGTGCTCGGGACAATAATCTGTGACTTGCCTAGAGTCATATGCAACGACCGGTCCTTAATCGACACGAGACGGGAAAAAGTGTAAGCGGGGCTATGCCCTGCTGGCCGCAGGACACAACCCCTCACACCCACCCAAGTACCAAATCCACATCCCCGTCCGGTCACCATTTTCCTTTCCATTATTTCATCATGATATCACAGTTTAAACACCTATTTGCGAGTAACGATAAAGTTACTCACGCTACCGACATCCTAAGCATAGCAGCTACTCGACCTGCGCTAGTAGGACTCATGGTGGATATATTTATGCATGTAGCTTCCATAAAATGCCCTGTAACGTAAATGCATATCATATAAATATATTCAAATGATCATTTAAAAATAGGGGTTATGCACCGGGGCTTGCCTTTGGGCAGTGTGTGTCGAAAGTCGATTGACGGTGGCTCGGAACGTCCTCCCGCACGAGGATCTCCTCGTACTCTTCGATGACTTCGTACTCACTCTCGTCGCCGAATGTCACGATCTCGATGGCTCGTCCTCTATATGCATGCATTGATGATGATGCAATAATTAATATATAGGCAACCGCAACTCTTAAAATAAGAATACATCTACCAAGCTACTAAGCTAACTCTAATGACTAATACATAAAGTTACCTATTATTTCCACTAAACAAGTATGAAACATTTCATGTATTATCTTAGCAACTAAAGGCATCCTTATTGTTAATATCAATTTACTATATATATAATAAAACAAGGTGCACTAGCTACCATGCATCATAAAAATTTATTCTCTAAATAACCATAACGAGCATTTCAAAATAATAAAGTAATCCTAAAGGTATCAACTTTGAACTATACTGAACTAATTACACTAATGAGATAGGTCATGAATTTAGGAATCTAACAAAATTTATTTCACAATCAATAAATAAATTCAAATGAGCTCTAGAGATGAAGAAAATGATATTATTGGAGGAGGCTAATCACGCAATTGAACTTTGACTTGCACATGACCTGTGGGTCTAGAATTACTAGATGAGACCATGAGTCAAGAAAATAAGAAGAAGAATGAAGGAATTCTTACAGGGCTAGCTACCTTAGAATTGAATGAAGTGCCACCTACGGTGATCGATGTGCGGAGGCAATGCAAGAGGAGAGACACCGGGGAGCTTAGCAAAAGCCCGCCCCTACGTGGAGTGGAGTAGAGCCATATATAGTAATCGATCGTGGGTGGTCATGAGTAGTCAAGGAAGCATGAAACGAGTTGGCAGGGTTGTCCTCTGGCTCCGTGCCGTGTGCGGTGGTGAGGTCTTGGTCATGAGAGAATTAATTCAAGGATTGAACTTTGAGTGGTCTTGGACTTACGAGCATGTCAGGACTGGAGTGGGCTTTGGGCTAAACGTGCTTGGCGGTGGCTGGCAACTTTCAGAAGCAAAACAGCGGCAGCTTGTGTGCGAATTACTACATGATAGTAATTCGAGCGATAGTGCTTACAAGTTCATTCGTGGATAAACATTGAACCCACATCGAATTATTTTTATACTGTGCTCTCTAATAATTTATTTATATTCTAACAATACTCATAGATATTTATGTTTATCCTATTCATTATAATAAAGTTCATTTCCTTGGATCATCAAAGATTATCTGACATGCATACAAAAAAAACGACGTTCGTTGGGGCATGCAGAGGCAACGAGCGGTCAAAAAAAATCAATGGAGGAGACCACATGTCAAAAGCAGCTGCTGTGGCTGGTGTATTTTCTCGGATGAACAGTGTTTTCTGCGCGCTACAGTGTTTCTACGTGTCTGGCTCAGTGAACGTGTTTGCTGCGCTGTGAACAGTGCATTCGTGCTACAGTGCTCGTGTGGAAAAGTTGAAACCATCAGGAACCGTGTTTCTGCCGTGAACAGTGTTCCGTCTTGCTACAGTAATCCGTGTAGAAGGGGTGCCCATCGATTTCCACGAGTGAGCAATACTTTCTACGGGTGGGCAGTAATTTCTGCGTGACCAGTGTTTCTGCTGCAGCCTACCGTGTGGAAAATTTGTATGTCCTTCATTTGCAAAGCAACTGAGCTGCGAGCAAACGGAGTGCTCAGCGGGCTGAGCTTGTGAGTGATATAATCGTAGCGTAGCGTGTCATACACACTATGGCAGTGGTAGTAGCGTCGTGCAATCGATAATTTTGTAAGGTGATTAGCAAGCGAAGTACACAAGGCGGGTAATTAGAACAACGATAGATGATAAAGTGATAGCGTCATGAGATTGATGGAGGTATAAATCTTGCCAAGTGGTATGCTAATAATTAGTGAATGACAATAATTTATCATTTGACTTTGTGGCTATGGACCTCTCACGTGGAGAGAGATGACGTGCTGGAAGGATAACTTGGACAAGGAATAAATTAGAGCTCAATTTGAGAATTAGTGCAATAAAATTTAATTTCTCATTTACCACATGCAATAATACATAAACATGATGCTCATGACATGGTTTAGTATTTTGATTAAAGCGTAACACCGAGGGTGTTACAAATCTACCCCCCTAAAACAAAATCTCGACCCGAGATTTCATGTGCCTAGTGTGAGAAGAAGGTAGGAAATACATTTCGATGCAAAGAACTAACTATCGTCGAACCGAGAGAGGAGATGGGGTAATGCTTCAATAGGTAACTCTCTTGTTCCCACGTGGCTTCACCTCGTAATGATTTTTGCCATTGTACCTTGTAAAACTTTATCACCCTGTTCCTGGTCACTCTCTCCTTCTCATCCAAAATTTTTATAGGATGCTCCACATAAGACAGATCAGGTTGGAGCGGAAGTCCTTCTATTTCTATAGATTCTTCAGGAACTCGTAGGCATTTCTTCAGTTGCGAGACGTGAAATACATTGTGAACTGCCGAGAGAATTTCAGGGAGTTGGAGACGATAAGCAACGGGACCACACTGCTGCAACACCTTGTATGGACCCACATACCGAGGGGCTAACTTGCCATGGACACCAAACCGATGTACCCCTCTCAAAGGAGATATCTTGAGATACACATAATCTCCAGCTGCAAATTCCAAAGGTCTTCTTCGTTTGTCTGCGTAAGCCTTCTGTCGACTCTGAGCTGACTTCAAGTGTTCACGAATTATATTTACTTTCTCTCGAGCCTCCTTTATGAAATCCGGCCTGAAGTACCCACGGTCTCCTACCTCAACCCAGTTTAGTGGCGTCCTACACTTTTGTCCATATAAAGCTTCAAATGGTGCCATACGGATACTCTCATGATAGCTGTTATTATAAGAAAATTCGGCTAGCTTCAAACACTGATCCCACTTCTCAGGAAAAGAGATGGTACAAGCCCGCAACATATCCTCGAGCACCTGGTTCACCCTTTCAGTTTGACCATCAGTCTGGGGATGGTATGCCGAGCTTCTGAGAAGACGAGTACCCAAACATTCTTGGAGTTTCTCCCAGAAACGAGAGACAAAAACTGACCCTCTATCAGAGATGATGGTGCGAGGAACTCCATGTAGGGTCACAATCCGATCAAAGTATAACTCCGCATACTTCTTGGCATTATATCTAGTGTCCACCGGAAGGAAGTGGGCAGACTTGGTGAGACGGTCCACAATGACCCAAATAGAATCAAAGCCCGAGGAGGTGCGGGGTAAACCCACAATGAAATCCAGGGAAATATCCTCCCATTTCCAAACAGGAATGGTCAAGGGCTGCAAATATCCAGGAGTACGCATATGATCTGCCTTGACTCTACCACAAGTGTCACACTCCGCAACGAACTGGGTGATATCTTGCTTCATGTAAGACCACCAGTACAGTTGGCGTAGATCATGGTACATCTTGTTGCTACCAGGGTGGATAGACAGCTTGGAATGATGGGCTTCTTTTAAAATCTTTCTTTTCAGCTCTTCATTGGATGGAACCACCAGCCTATCCTTGTATCTCACGACTCCCAGCTCATCAATGCTAAAATGAGGTCCACGTCCTTCAGCTAGCAACTTCTTAATGTGAGGAATCTCTTCGAGGTCTTCCTTTTGTTCCCGAATAATTTGCTCCAGCAGCTCTGAGGTCAAAGCAATCTGAGCTAGCACCTCCGTGTGGTGAAGTGACAAGGGTATATCCTCAACTTGATGCGACTTACGACTTAAGGCATCAGCTACCACATTGGCTTTTCCTGGATGATAGTGGACTTCCAAATTATAATCCTTGATCAACTCTAACCACCTCCTTTGCCTCATGTTCAACTCAGACTGAGTGAAAATATACTTAAGGCTCTTGTGGTCAGTGAAGATATGCACTTTGTTGCCCAACAAATAATGCCTCCAAATCTTCAGAGAGTGAACTACAGCAGCTAGCTCTAAATCATGGGTAGGGTAGTTCACCTCGTGCTTCTTTAGTTGGCGCGAAGCATAAGCTATCACACGCCCCTCTTGCATAAGCACACACCCCAATCCCGTCTTCGAGGCATCACAGTAAACATCAAAGGGCCTCTCAATATTAGGTTGAGCCAATACAGGAGCAGTGGTCAGAAAAGTCTTCAGGGACTGAAAAGCTTCTTCACAAGCTGGACCCCAAACAAACTTAGCTTCTTTTCTCGGAGCAGCTTTAGTCATGGGCTGGGCTATCTTGGAGAAATCGGGGATGAAACGTCGATAGTATCCAGCTAGCCCAAGGAACCCAGACGGATCGGTGCATGCAGACCTAGAAGACTTCAATCTAACACATCTTGCACCTTGCTAGGATCTCTGTAAACGCCTCGGTGTCAACACATGTCCCAAAAACTGCACTCGATCTAGCCAAAACTCGCACTTGCTGAATTTAGCATACAATTTGGTGCTCTCTCGAGTCGAGTCGGGACTATCCGGAGGTGATGTGTATGCTCTTCATCATTCTTGGAGTAGATCAAAATGTCATCAATGAACACTACCACAAACTTATCCAACTCCGGCATGAAGACCGAGTTCATCAATGTACATGAAGAAAGCCGGGGCATTGGTGAGACCGAAAGACATCACTAGGTACTCATACAACCCATACCTAGTAGAGAAAGCTGTCCTTGGTATATCTGTGGCCTCGATCTTGATCTCGATGGTAGCCCGATCGGAGATCTATCTTTGAGAACACCTTGGCACCCATTTAATCGATCAAACAAAGTATCTATAAGGGGCAAAGGATACTTGTTCTTAATCATTACCGCATTGAGGGGGCGGTAATCCACACACATCCGCAGAGTACCATCCTTCTTCTTCACGAAAATCGCTGGACAACCCCATGGTGAAGAACTTGGGCGGATGAAACCCTTGTCCATCAACTCCTCCAGTTGCTTCTTCATTTCTGCTAGTTCTCTCGGAGCCATGCGGTATGGACGCCTAGAGATAGGAGCAGTACCAGGCTCAAGCTCAATGGAGAATTCTACCTCACGGTCCGGTGGCAATCCAGGAAGATCTTTAGGGAAAACATCTGGAAACTCACATACTACTGGAATGGAGGTAAGATCAGGAACGGCTTCAGCATGGGCAGCAATAGGTAAGATCGGTTCTGAGGGTATGATGAGAGACATCCTATCCTCAGAAAATGGAAGCCGTAACTCTACACTTCTTCTCTTCATATCCAATACTACCCCATACAACCGCAACCAGTTCATTCCAAGAATAGCATCAATGCCTTGCCCAGGCATTATCATGAACTGCAGACGGTAAGTGTGGGTGGCTAATACCAAACTTACTGTATCCGTGCGGGTATTGATGAACATCTGAGAACCCGCAGTATGGATCTTATAGGCATACGGTATAGCCAATAGTGATAAGTTGTGCCGCTCTACAAACCCCATGCTCATAAAGGAATGCGATGCACCAGAATCAAACAACACCAAAGCTGGATGGGATTCGATGGTAAACATACCAGCCATAACTGTCTCCTGCTGCATAGCTTGCTGAGCATCCGTGAAGTGCACCTGACCAGATCTCTTTGGGCACCTTCCTCTTGATGAAAGTCCTCTTAATCAGCCTAGAATTTGCGGAGACAATTTGAGAGCAATTTGAAGCTGTCTCTTCCGAGGACACACTCCACGCATAGTGGCCATCCTTGCCACACTTGAAACAAGCACCGTGCTTGTTCCCGAATCCTCGACGAGGTGGAACCGGTGTCCCTCGAGTCTCGCTGGGGCTGCACTCTCTTTGAGGTGCCTTGTAATGAGTATGTAAGTCTGTGATGTCTCTTTGGGGTGACTGCACGAGGCCCACCGGATGGTTGATAGGGCCCCGCCTAACAATCTGCACCTTTCGAGTATGGGGATGTTTGGAGGATCCGGTTTGCCACCCGCTTCCGCTTCAATCCGCTGGGATGCCCGCTGAAACCCTCAAGAGCAATGGCGGCGTTCATCGAGCCCCAAAGGTGCGATAGTTCCCTGGTATAGTTTCTCTGAAGAGTAGGAGTGAGACCCGAAAGAAGCGATCCCTCTTCTTGTCATCCGTGTCCACCGACTACCAAAGATCTTGAGCCAAGTGGTTAAGCTGGGTCACATACTCCATTACCTGCCCTCCCCGGCGTAGCTCCATGAACTCGGTCACCTTCTGGTGGATAACACCAGCAGGTATGAAGAACTCGCGGAAGGCGGTGGAGAACTCCTGCCACGTCGCCGGGTGATCCGGTAGCTCCGCGGCCTGGAAAGTCTCCCACCAGGCACCTGCGGACCCCAAAAGCAGTTGGGACGCAAAGTGCATCTTCTGCTCGTTGGCCACTCCGAGCAGCCGAAACTTCTGCTCCAACGTGCGAAGCCAGTGCTCCGCCTCCAACGGATCGTCCGACGGTGTGAATGTGGGTGGGTGGGTTTTGAGGAAGTCCTGGTAAGAGGACTGTCCCTCAGGACGACGAGCACCACCCCCATTCCCACCATTGCCTCCGGGGCCTCCACGGGCGAGACCCGCGAGGGCCTGTGCCATAATCTCCATGGCACGAGCTGTCTCCTGACGAGCAGCGGCTGACTCCTGGCGAGCAGCCAACAACTCCACCATGACCTCCGCGGCGGACAGCGGCGGAGGCGGTGGCGGAAAAGGCTGAGGAACCAAGGGTGGAACCTCTCGAGCTCCCTCGTTGCCACGCTCAAAGGCCTGAGCACTGTCACCATGGCCCTCGTTGGCCGCTCCCGAACTGGTGCTCCCACGTGGGACCTCGATTCATCTATAAGAGAGACGAACCATCCATTAGAACACCTTCCCGATCGGGATCCGTGGATTAAAGAAATGGCAGACACATTTTTTAAGACATTCATTAAGTTAATCCTACCAATTTACTAGTTTCATTATATCGTGAAGGGGATTCCTAGTTCAAGTAAGATGCTATTATATGATGCATGCTTCGACCTATCGTTCACTCAAGCCGGAATATAGCGCGTTAAGTAAAATTTTCGGCACATCGCATACTCACTTTCCAGTATACTAAGCGATTTCTTACGTCATGTAAGTCGATTGTACCTGCAGAAAACCGATTAGATAAAACCGGTGCCGCTATTCTAGATATACCATATAGCTAGGGCTTATACTTAACTTAATCGCATCCTACTTTTCATAAAACTTTTGTTGGTCCACTTTTAGTTTTGTAAAGAGTGAGGAACTCGTGACCATTATTGGCTCTGGTACCAACCGTGGCGAGAACCACCGAAATAAGCGATACTTACGAAGGCGCTTGTCTTCCATCGGACACTAAGCACCCTCGAAAGTAAGTAACTACTGATGAGCGGTGTCCGTCGAGCACACCCCAAAGGAGAACCCGAAAGATCCACATTTTTCCCAAGGATCCAATAATGAAAACGAGTTACAACACAAGTCTATCTCATACATTAGAGTTTCTTGAAAAGTACATTATTACAATACCAAATATAGAGTGCGGAACGATAAAAATGAATATTAAAAGATAACATCTAGCGATAAGATAACGAGGATTCCGTCTCGAGCCCACCAGATGGATCCTCCACACAAGGAACTCCTCAAGCGTCACACCGCAAGCAGGGTAAATAAACCACGAGTACACAATGTACTCGCAAGACTTATCCGACAGTGGGAATACTTTCCCGACTCCAAGGAATATGCTAGGCTTTATGGTTTGCTGGTTCTCTTTTAGCAAAAAGCAATACTAATAGTGAGTCCTTATTGATACATTATTATCATCACCGTATTAAGTTTTCATCTAATCAATCTATATAAGCCTTGTTCTACTTTCAAGCAAGAGTTGAGCAATCAGTTCCATTTCTTCTCCTTTCAACTTTCAGTTCTTACTACAGTGCTAAACCATAGAGACAAGCGTGCACGGATAACCCGGCGATTCGCGAATCAATGTGCCCAGCTGGGTGCCCCGAAGACACACGCCCCGCTTGTACCCCAGGCACAAGCAGGACTAACCCACCACTCTCCTGTCCCGGGTGTCCAGGTCCCCGTCCAAACTTGGACTCCAAGCCCCCACATCCTGAGTCCCGGACTCAGTGCGGTGCAAGGACCTCCACCACCTCCTCTTCCCATCAGTCGGTCCGGAAAGAGCCGGATCCGCGACAAGAGAGCAGCAAGCCTTCCCTGCGCCCATACCCAAGTATGTGCTCGGGACAATAATCTGTGACTTGCCTAGAGTCATATGCAACGACCGGTCCTTAATCGACACAGGCAGGGAAAAAGTGTAACCGGGCTATGCCCTGTTGGCCGCAGGACACAACCCCTCACACCCACCAGTACCAAATCCACATCCCTGTCCGGTCACCATTTTCCTTTCCATTATTTCATCATGATATCACAGTTTAAACACCTATTTGCGAGTAACGACAGTTACTCACGCTAATGACATCCTAAGCATAGCGACTACTCGACACGCGCTAGTAGGACTCATGGTGGATATATTTATGCATGTAGCTTCCATAAAATGCCTGTAACGTAAATGCATATCATATAAATATATTCAGTGATCATTTAAAAATAGGGGTTATGCACCGGGGCTTGCCTTGGGCAGGCGCGGTGTCAGCAAAGTCAGTGACGGGTGGCTCCGGAACGTCCTCCTGCACGAGGATCTCCTCGTACTCTTCGATGACTTCGTCGTACTCCTGCTCGCCGAATGTCACGATCTCCAGTGGCTCGTCCTCTATATGCATGCAAAGTGATGATGATGCAATAATTAATATATAGGCAACCGCAACTCTTAAAATAAGAATACATCTACCAAGCTACTAAGCTAACTCTAATGACTAATACATAAAGTTACCTATTATTTCCACTAAACAAGTATGAAACATTTCATGTATTATCTTAGCAACTAAAGGCATCCTTATTGTTAATATCAATTTACTATATATATAATAAAACAAGGTGCACTAGCTACCATGCATCATAAAAATTTATTCTCTAAATAACCATAACGAGCATTTCAAAATAATAAAGTAATCCTAAAGGTATCACTGAACTATACGAACTAATTACACTAACAGGTAGGTCATGAATTTAGGAATCTAACAAAATTTATTTCACAATCAATAAATAAATTCAAATGAGCTCTAGAGATGAAGAAAATGATATTATTGGAGGAGGCTAATCACGAATTGAACTTGGTGACTTGCACATGAACTGTGGGTCTAGAATTACTAGATGAGACCGCGAGTCAAGAAAATAAGAAGAAGAATGAAGGAATTCTTACAGGCTAGCTACCTTAGAATTGAATGAAGTGCCACCTACGGTGATCGATGTGCGGAGGCAATGCAAGAGGAGAGACACCAGGGAGCTTAGCAAAAGCCTGCCCTACGTGGAGTGGAGTAGAGCCATATATAGCACTGATCGTGGGTGGTCATGAGTAGTCAGGAAGCATGAAACGAGTTGGCAGGGTTGTCCTCTGGCTCCGTGCCGTGTGCGGTGGTGAGGTCTTGGTCATGAGAGAATTAATTCAAGGATTGAACTTTGAGTGGTCTTGGACTTACGAGCATGTCAGGACTGGAGTGGGCTTTGGGCTAAACGTGCTTGGCGGTGGCTGGCAACTTTCAGAAGCAAAACAGCGGCAGCTTGTGTGCGAATTACTACATGATAGTAATTCCGAACGACAGTGCTTACAAGTTCATTCGTGGATAAACATTGAACCCACATCGAATTATTTTTATACTGTGCTCTCTAATAATTTATTTATATTCTAACAATACTCATAGATATTTATGTTTATCCTATTCATTATAATAAAGTTCATTTCCTTGGATCATCAAAGATTATCTGACATGCATACAAAAAAAACGACGTTCGTTGGGGCATGCAGAGGCAACGAGCGGTCAAAAAAAATCAATGGAGGAGACCACATGTCAAAAGCAGCTGCTGTGGCTGGTGTATTTTCTCGGATGAACAGTGTTTTCTGCGCGCTACAGTGTTTCTACGTGTCTGGCTCAGTGAACGTGTTTGCTGCGCTGTGAACAGTGCATTCGTGCTACAGTGCTCGTGTGGAAAAGTTGAAACCATCAGGAACCGTGTTTCTGCCGTGAACAGTGTTCCGTCTTGCTACAGTAATCCGTGTAGAAGGGGTGCCCATCGATTTCCACGAGTGAGCAATACTTTCTACGGGTGGGCAGTAATTTCTGCGTGACCGGTGTTTTTCGCCGCAGCCTACCGTGTGGAAAATTTGTATGTCCTTCATTTGCAAAGCAACCGAAGCTGCGAGAAACGGAGTGCTCAATGGGCTGAGCTTGTGAGTGATATAAATGTCGTGGCGTGTGCGACACACTATGGCAGTGGTAGCGCGTCGTGCACTGATAATTTTGTAAGGTGATTAGCAAGCGAAGTACAGGCGGGGTAATTAGAACAACGATAGATGACAGTGGCGCGTCGCGAGATTGATGGAGGTATAAATCTTGCCAAGTGGTATGCTAATAATTAGTGAATGACAATAATTTATCATTTGACTTTGTGGCTATGGACCTCTCACGTGGAGAGAGATGACGTGCTGGAAGGATAACTTGGACAAGGAATAAATTAGAGCTCAATTTGAGAATTAGTGCAATAAAATTTAATTTCTCATTTACCACATGCAATAATACATAAACATGATGCTCATGACATGGTTTAGTATTTTGATTAAAGCGTAACACCGAGGGTGTTACATCCTGTCCCTCTGTAGATCATCCTCTGAGAAGCCAAGATGGGCGGCAAAAACATCATAGTCAACACTGTACCACTGGCCCTCAAGCATCCAAAGGCATCCGCTCATCCTCCTCAACAAATAGAGTAGCATAGAACCGAGCTACTACCTCGTGTTCTAGTCATCTTTGGAACTCCATGATCTCATAAACTCCACGTGCTCGGCAGATGGCAATAGCATGATCAATCGAGGCCATGCATCTCTCTAATATATTGCTACCAATCCACCGAGACACGGCAATTACGGGTTCTGGTAAGAATCACACTAGAGTAGAAGTCCAAGTGAAAGGTCGTGCGAAGCGGTGATCGTGATTGAACCTTAGGTAAGCTCCTCGGATCAACCCTTCGCTCATCTCTAGCCTTTCTGGTCATACCCTTTCCCCGTAGTCAACTCTGGGAACATAGGAGGGCACATTGGGCGGGACGTGTCTCAAGAAGACCATAATGCATCCCCGACCAGTGGTGCCGAATCGAGGAACCGACTCCTCCTCCTCAATCTCCTGCTCCTCATCCGAGCTGTCACCATCTCGATCCTCTATGAGTGCTCTTCCTCTTTTATCTTCTCTAGGCTCCACTCTGAACGCATCGTAATCGGGTGTCGTCAAGAAGAGCTCTCGACCCCTCTACATACCGAGGAGTCTGCACTAGAGGCGTACCTGGTAGGCCTCCTCTTTGCTTATTGGAATCCAGGATGCATCTCTGTCTTGCCTTCTTATACTTTTCAAGTCTTTGGATCATGCATGTGCTTGGACCTAGGCTCTGTCGTCCACTCATGATTGCTGTCCTCAGATCCAAAGATTTGCAAGAAATTTCAGGATAAATGGCCAAAATTAATCTCGAATTGCAATTAGACAAAGAATCTTTTATCCATGATTTTACAATCATCTTGACAAACAACTGTCAAAAAGTTTGCAAAACGTAGATACAAAAGATACTAAGCCTAACAAACAATTCTAGGTAGGATTGAATCGAGAGAACAACGTAGGAGTCTCGCTTGAGCTTTGGGCCATACCGGACACGTCCAGGTAGCATACGGACATCGTCCGGTATGGGCGATCAACAACCCTAACCGGGTTCCCGGATTCTAACCATCACGGATCCATTCCAAACTTTGGGCATTGCTTCTATATCACTAATGTAGCATATTGACCGAAGGAATTTCAAAACTAGTCTTCAACCATGTAGATCGGACGAGGTCCGCGATTAGGGTACCTTTGGAGAGAGAGACGAGAACGCGATGTGAAATCCAAGTCCCGGGCCTTCAATCTTGATGCAAGCCTTCTCCAATGCGATCTCCCTCTCTCTCTTTTCTTGGTGAAATCGTCGGTTGCCCTAGGTGAGGAAGAGAGGCGCCCGGTGGGTGGATTTGGAAGAGGCAAGTCTGTTTTGGGGCGAAGGGTATGCTCGGTTTTATAGTCCGGCTCATACCGGACACGCCCCCGTGCATTCATGGGCTGGCCCAAATAAATCCAAAATGTGTTTTCTCTCTTCCGGTCCTTTTCTCTCGTTGTTGTTGCTCAGTCCAAAAAAATGTATGATCTTGATCCAAACCGAGTATTATCACTTTTCTTATCCAATGCCATCAAAGATTTTCTCTTTTCCAATAATTTGGCATACACAATAATTTGCTTGCTTGAGAGAGATAAAGTGAGACAAAGTAGATTGTGGACTTAAGAAAGCCATGCCATGTGTGATTAGCCAATCAATCAATCAAGAAGAGCTATAATCATCACATGACAAGGCTAGGTCACAAAGACCAAGATTCAAATAGTTTTCAAATTCACACTTCCTACTCATGCTAGTTAGGGGTTTTTTGAAAAACATCTCTTATGTCACACAAATGCACATTCTAACATATAAAGGGCCTTACATGCACTTGCAATGTATATATGTAAACACATACCTTTGCCTTGAGCCCACAAGAATACCACTAAGAAGATTCATGGCATGATAATCTTTATGTTGACCTTGATTGCCAAATAATCATGCTAGATTCTAAATCACTTCTCATCCAAAGAACTATAAAGAATGCTAGATAGATTTGTTAGTCCACATTGGTACAAAATAGAAACTTAGCTCCCCCTAAATAAGTGCTTTAAGTAATTTGAACAACTTTCAACAAGCACTTTTATTCTATTAAGAAATCGGGAGCCAATTTTCTATTTTGACCATAAATCAAATAAGTTTGCCATATTTAAAATTGAGTTCTGGAGATGCTCACAATCCACTTAGATTTAATAAATCACAAGCTTACGAGTAAATTAGAGATTTATGAACATATATTAATCAAAGACTCGGTTGTAATTTAATTTGTGTTCGTTTCTGTAATACCGGACACGTCCGGTTGTATCTGGGGACACGTCCCGAATACATGTAGCGTAAAACATCGACTTTTCTGTCCTGGCCATACCGGACACGTCCGATAGTAATACCGGACACGTCCGATATTTGCAGGACAGAGACAATTAATTCTCTGCTTGTGATTCTTGTTTAGCTCTAGTATTTATTGTATACTTGCACCTCAACAAATGAATTACTCTACTAGAGAATTATTAAAAGCATCATATGATAAAGTAAAATTCTTTTTAATTGAATCTAATTAGCCACTTTCATTATTTCACAAATGTACTTATTTGTGAACTATAGAACATGAAACGAACAAAGTGGCTATCCTAAAAGGTTTAGGTACTTGTTACCAATGGTGTGAATGAAATATATGATATATTCATTGAATTATCTTCGGGTCAACCATATAAGGAATTATGATAAGAATTGGTTGATAGATTGAGTGAAAATTGTCACATTGCTTGCTCAATCACCCCGACGCTTTCATCTCATCACCAAGTACCTACATCATTAACCTAGGCACACTTTGGTACCCAATTCTCATTGGGTCCTTTTGAGTTAGTTAACAAGTGCTTAGGCACCCAAATGGCTTTAACACTAGTTTGTGGTGAACACATCACCTTGCTAGTGTTAACACCTTTTGTGGTCTTCCTAAGCGTATTTTTATAAACTAATGTGTTCGGCTTAGAGATGTTACCATTTGGGCAATCATAGCTTAGATGCCCCTTTCTTCCACAAGCATAGCATATGCGACCTTTGTTTGCCCTATGCTTGTTTTGCTTGTATGGACATCCATCAACCTTGTGGCCCATCTCATTGCACCCATAGCATCTTCTAGTTGCAACTTGGGCTTGCTTTCTTGCTTCTTTGTTCATTGGGTATTTCTTGGTAGGATGCCCCAATTTCTTGCTCATGAGACAAGCACATTGTCCATGACTCTTCACTTGCTTGGCCTCCTTGGTAGAAGCCTTTTGATTGGCGGCTTCAACCTTGTCGGCCCAACTCTTGTGTGGACACATAGCCCACTCATGTCCATACAATCCACAACCATAGCACATCCTTTTTCCATGTTTCTTGCTCTTGGTTGTGTTGGCCTTGCTTGAGATGTGATTCTTTTGTTGGGCTTTGGAGGAAGCAAGGTTTGAACCATTCTCAAGCTTCTTCACCATGTTATCACGGTTATCTTGAGAAGGTTGTGCTTTCTCCTTACCCTTCAACCGAATCACATCTTTCTTTAATCTTTGCACTTCTTCTTTGAGCTCTATGTTTTCTATAAGATTTAGCTCAATCGAAGATTGGCTTTCTTGAGGAGCACACTCATTAGTACAAGAAATATTTAATTGAGATGGTGTACTAGTGAGCGGATGTGTTAGAGGTTGAGAGAATTTTACCGATGTAATCACAACCTCATGAGCCACCTCAAGCATGATGCTTGATTCTACTACTTCCTCATGAGAGCACTTTAGATGAACATAATTTGCTTGTAGCTCATTATACTTGCTTGATAGTTCATCTAGCCTTGCTTTGAGCTCGAAGTTTTCCTTCTCTAGTTGTGAAACACTAGAAGAGGAGTTAGTAGCTAAAGCATGCTCAATTGACAATTTTTCATACCTCTTATTTATTGCCTTTAGCTCTTGCAATTTGGAGATGAGAAACTTTTCTTGATTTTGAAGCGATTGCTCTTGCTTCTCAATCTCTTCTTCAAGCTCATCATTCTTTTCAACTATCTTCATGATGATGAACTTGTCTTTATGGTTGAGATGATCAAGGTTGTAGTTGTCTTCAATTTCAACATCACTCTTATCTTGATCATCTACTTGTGCTTTCTCCTTTTCTTGATCTTTCTTGTTATTCTTCTTCTTGCTTTTCTTGGCCATGAGACACAAGTGATGAGTATCATGAGATACCGAGGTGACTCATCACTTGGTCGCCATCGGGGCTTGAGCATCGCTACAAACAGTTTGCTTGTCGGTCTGCTTTGCCTTCAGCCATACCGGACATCGTCCGTGTAGGCATACCGGACACGTCCAGGTATGTGTGCAGACAAAGACGTCATGTGTCTGCTTGCACTTCTTGCTTCGGCTCGGTGCTCTTGAGGTCTTGTGAGGCTTCTTCATTTGTATGATGACACAATGGACATACTTTCCAATGACTTAATCTCAAGTGCATCATCACATTTGGATTTTCCATACAAATCAAAAGTCTAGTCCAAATGAGATGAGCACTCTCCGGAGGTGGTTGTCCATTGAAGATTGCCTCATCTTGAACCTCTACACTCAATGTACTCAAAATAATATTAATAGCTTGAGCGTTGAGTTGCACGCATATCTCTTCCTCTTTTGACAAATTTTTGTAGTTGCTCCAATCAACTATAGAAAGAGGTATGCTTGCATCCACAATATGCTCAACAAGAGGACTAATATCTCTAAAAGCATTGAGTACATGTATTGACCAAGGTAGAAAGTTTGAACCATCATTTTGGAGAAGCACCGGCTCCAACTCGATAGGCGTCGACATCCTTTTCTCACGGCGGTGAAGCTTTAGGTGAGAACCTCGCCGATACCAATTGAAAGGACCTAGGATGCCGCCTAGAGGGGGGGGTGAATAG
Organism: Miscanthus lutarioriparius; assembly: GCA_904845875.1. NCBI lineage: Eukaryota > Viridiplantae > Streptophyta > Magnoliopsida > Poales > Poaceae > Miscanthus > Miscanthus lutarioriparius. Next base: position 72,071,212 of record CAJGYO010000017.1, on the reverse strand, counting down.
GCGTTTCGAAAATTAACACCTTTAAAAGCGGAAACAATTAGAAGGGGAGTTTCCAAATGGAAACTCCAAATCAAGAGTACTACCACCCCTCACAAGTTAGCCACAAAGTAAACAAGGTATAAAGAATATATCTAGAAGCTACAACCCTGCAACACCAAGTTAGAACAGAGAATAAATATTTTCAGTGCAGACAGGAAATACCGGACGTGTCCGGTATGAATACCGGACGTGTCCGGTATACACGATTTCTGCAGATCTGCCCCGAACTTGCTCCTTTCGATTTCTATCTTCAAACCAAACTGCAGGCACCTAATTTAACTATCAGTATACACAGAGAACCTGCACAAGTGCTAGAGCAACACAAATATCAAATGAAATGCGAATTGAGACACGATATTTGTTTTATCGAGAAGTTCGGACTCGTTCGAGTCCTACTCTCCGCTGAGGGGCTCATGGGCGACCCAAATGAAGGTCAGCCCTAGAGGATACCACGAAGGTCACTCTAGCCGAGTCTTTTCCAACTCCTTTTCCTCCTTCCACTAATTGATTCCGAGGCGGCGGAATCGACTGCTACAAACTTTCCGAGGCACACCACAATCTCCGGGTGCTCTCCGTGACGTCTAACCGTCTAGGACCGAAGAGTCCAAGAGTAACAAATGCGAATCACGAGATTGACAATATGCACAAGTGCTCAAGTGGTTGGATGGCTCTCTTTGAATTTCACTCAACCCACAAATTGATTTTGCAAGTTTGATCAATCACTCACTAAGAGAGGGTTGGCAAGGCTCAAAAACATGTGTCTAAGTCAAGAGAATCAGCAGCCTCCAAAGGTGGAGGCTTGGGGTATTTATAGCCCCTTGAAAAACTAGCCGCTTTTATAGCCGTTGTAATACCGGACACGCTCGGTATGCATACCGGACACGTCCGGTATGACTCAGATCGCGCCAACGGTAACTAAGTTACTGATGATGTTTGTGAGGCCTCGGAACTCCCGGCATGCCGGGACTTCCCACCGCCGGAACTCGACTCAAGTCGGAACCCCGACCCTCAAGTAATTTTTGAAAACATGTAATCGAAGTTAAAGTTAGTGAGGTGTCGTAACTCCCGACATATGTCGGAACTCCGACCGTCGGAACTCCCGACATACGTCGGAACTCCCGACCCTCACGGCTTTTGAAAACTAGCCGTTGGCTTCTGGTCATCCATACCGGACACGTCCGGTATTAATACCGGACACGTCCGGTATGACCAGGACAGTGAACCCTCCAAGTCAGTTGAAGTGCGACACGTCGGAACTCCCGACCCATGCCGGGACTCCGACCGTCGGAACTCCCAACCTACGCCGGAACTCCCGACTAACCAACCCGAGAACAACAATTTTACAGTTCTTTGGACAAATACCGGACATGTCCGGTATGAATACCGGACACGTCCGGTATTGCCAGACCAGCAACAAATCAGTTAGCTCTTTTGTCTCTCAAATACTCAAAACTCACATGGGTTGGCTTGAGCACTTATGAAACATTATCTATCAACATGATGCATCCCTCTTAATAGTACGGCATACCTATTAAACTCAAGACAAACGGAAATATGAATTTGTACCACTTGAGTTGTTCTTTTGAATTGATGCCGCCCCTTCCAATCTTCATCAAGTAAGGGTGCTAACATGTTGATGTTGATCTTTTCACTTGAGCATAGCCATCTTGAGCATGTGACTTGATTCCATTCATCAAGTTTGAATAATCCCAAATGTATCAAGTCACTTCCATCAAATACTTCATTATAGATTTGATCCTTCACATCAATATGACCATCTTAGCTTGACTAGTACCTCAACTAAATGCAAGTACTTTCTTCTTCACCCTAGCTAGGTTCTTCGGCCGCCAAGCCGTCGCTTGCCCTTCACCCTTGCTTAGTACCTCGAAGCCTTTCCTTGCTATCTTCACCATCTCAAGCCATCAAGTCACATCTTGTGTTGAATCATCCATTCATATGTATTGTTATCTTTTTCATTTTAATTTAGCAAGCTTCAGATATGAGACCATTCCATATGCAATCCATCATGTCTCATTAACTAATAATCATGAGCTTGCTATCACATAGTACATGGAAATCCCACAATAAATAAGCCTTCACATGAATTCCATTTGCATTGTTGTCTTGTGCTTGAACTAGATTGTTTATACAACAACACATCATTTTGGCTTTCATTAAGTACCTGTGAGATAACCTATTACCTGTTCACACTTAGCAAACGGGTTAGTCCTTTAATCACGTTGTCATTCAATCAACCAAAACCCACTAAAGGGCTAGATGCACTTTCACCCTCAGTGTCCGGTCGTTTCCAGTAAGGGTCCAAATCCTATTTTTGCCGACCGAACGCGTCCGGTCACGCTTGATCGGACACAGCCCAGCATTCGGTGCTTAACCCTAATCACTGTGCCGTCTGACAGCTCGACCGGACGCAGCCTTTCAGCGTCCGGTCGCTGAGTGACCCAGCGTCCGGTCAGAAGACCGACGCCAGCATCATTGCGACCAACTCCATTTCACCTCTAACTTCTTCACCCTTGTTCAAATGTGCCAACCACCAAGTGTATCACCTTATGCACATGTGTTAGCATATTTTCTCAAATATTTTCAAAGGTGTTAGCACTCCACTAGATCCTAAATGCATATGCAATGAGTTAGAGCATCTAGTGACACTTTGATAACCGCATTCCGATACGAGTTTCACCCCTCTTAATAGTACGGCTATAAATTCTAAATGTGATCACACTCTCTAAGTGTCTTGATCACCAAAACAAAATAGCTCTTACAAATTATACCTTTGCCTTGAGCTTTTTGTTTTTCTTTCTTCTTTCCATGTCGAAGCACTTGATCATCACCATGCCATCATCTTTATCATGCTATGATCTTCATTTGCTTCACCACTTGGAGTGTGCTACATATCTCATGATCACTTGATAAACTAGGTTAGCACTTAGGGTTACATCAATTCACCAAAACTAAACTAGAGCTTTCACTCAGGTACATGGCGATGACGTAGTTGGCTGCCTCTGTCTGGCCATTCGATTGTGGGTGGAACGTCGACGTCATGTGTAACTTGGTGCCCATGAGTCGCATCAGCTCCTTCCAGAATGTGGAGGTGAACACGGGGTCCTAGTCCGACACCATGGACTGTGGCATCCCATGGAGGCGTACAATGTCGGTGAAGAACGCCTGGGCCACGGACTCCGCCGAGTATGGGTGCGCGAGGGGGATGAAGTGGCAGTACTTGCTGAAGCGGTCCACCACCGTTAAGATGACGAACTTCCCCCACATGCGTGGCAGCACCTCCACAAAGTCGAGGCCGATATCAGCCTAGACCGCCGTCGGGACCGGAAGGGGCAGGAGCAGGCCGACCGGGTGGAGGTGCTCTGATTTGTAGCGTTGGCACATGGCGCAGGCACGCACAAAGTCTTGGACGAGGCGGCGCATGTCGGGGAAGTGAAATTCCCGGCGGAGACGATGCAAAGTGCGCTACACCCCCTCGTGGCTGTCCTCATGCACCGCGGCCATGATCTTCGGAAGAAGGGGCGATGTCGGTGGCACATACAGCCGGTTGTCGTAGGTCACCAGGTCATCGGTGAGAGACCACGGGGCAGCGCGCGATCCTGCAGCGATATCATCCTGGATGGCGACCAAGGCCGGATCGGTGGCCTGAGCTTGGCGAAGGCGCGAGATGGCTAGCACAACGCCGTCGTCCGTATCGCGGCGGGAGAGTGCGTCCGCGACCGTGTTGAGCGCGTCGGGCTTGTACTCGACGGTGAAGTCGAACCCGAGCAGCTTCCCGACCCAATGGTGCTGCGGAATCGTGGCGAGGTGCTGGTCGAGGAGAAACTTCAGGCTGTAGTGGTCTATGCGCACCGTGAAGCGATGACCCCAAAGATATGGGTGCCAGTTTTGGATGGCGTGGACGAGGCCAATGAGCTCGCGCTCGTAGGCGGCGAGGGAGCGGTGTCGGGGCGCCACCGGCCGACTGAAGTACGCAATGGGGTGCTTGTCTTGGATCAGCACCGCCCCGAAGCCGTGGGTGGACGCATCGCACTCGACAACGAATGGTCGTGCGAAGTCTGGGAGCGCCAGGACCAGGGCCGTGATGACCGCGGCTTTTAGAGCCTGGAAGGCCGCGGCGGCGTCGTCATTCTAGGTGAAGCCCTCCTTCTTCAACAGTGCCGTTAGCGGAGCTGCGATGGCGCCGTAGTCATGGACGAACTTGCGGTAATAGCCCGCAAGGCCCAAGAACCCCCGCACTGCATGCACTGAGCGGGGTTGGGGCCAGTCACAGACTGCCTGCACCTTGGCGGGGTCCATGGCGACGCCGGCGTCGGAGATGATGTGCCCCAGGTAGGCGATGGAGCGCTCGCTGAAAGCGCATTTAGAGCGCTTGACGAAGAGGTGGAAGCCGCCGCAAAGATCGCGAAGACGGCCCGTAGGTGGCGAAGATGATCAGCCCATGATGCACTGTAGATCAAAATATCATCGAAAAACACGAGTACAAATCGACGAAGAAAAGGCCGCAGCATGTCGTTCATTAGGGCTTGGAACGTCGCCGGGCGCTGTACGGCCGAACGACATGACCAGAAACTCATCTGCACCATCGTGGTGCGCAACGCCGTCTTGGCGATGTCGCCGGGCACATGCGGATTCTGATGGTAGCTCGAACGTAGGTCGAGCTTGGTGAAGAACTTGGCACCGTGGAGCTCATCTAGAAGCTCATCAACGACGGGTATGGGGAAGGCGTCCTTGACGGTGATGGCGTTCAGGGCGCGATAGTCGACGCAGAACCTCCAAGATCCGTCGGCTTTCTTGACGAGGAGGACGGGCGAGGAGAACGCCGAGGAGCTACGTCGGATTAGTCCTTGCGCCAGCATCGCGGCGCACTGGCGTTCCAGCTCGTCCTTGTGCGTGGTCGGGTAGCGGTAGGGGCGCACCACGATTGGATGCGATCCGGGAACAAGGTTGATGCCGTGGTCGCGGGCGCGGTGGTGGCGACTTCAGGCGGTTCGTCAAGATGTCCGAAGGAGGCGAGGAGCTCGTCCGCCGAGGGTGGCGTCGTGGTGGTGGTGCAGATGGTGGGCGCCTCGGGGCCCTAGACGCCTCGCTAATAGACCGGCTGGTGGCCGTTCGGTGGAACGTCATGCGCGCCGCACCAAAATCCTGAGAGGACAGGCCCAACATTGCCGCCATTGAGTGCCCAAAACCATGTCGAAACCTGCAAGGGGCATGACAAACAGATCGGCGTGAAAGGTGTTGTCGTGGATGGTGATCGCGGCCCGGCGGATGACGCCCACGCAGGAGATGCGTTCGTCGTTCGCCACTATCGTCGTGAGCCTGGGGCAGCGTTGTAGAGGGAGGCCGGTGCGCTACGTCGTGGACTCAGAGATGAAATTGTGTGTAGACCCCGAGTCCAGGAGCGCTAGGAACGAAGTACCGTTGAGGCTAACATTGAGCTGCATGGCGTCGTTGAAATGAACGCCCGCCATGGCATGGAGAGAGAACACGAGCGACTCCTCCTCGGCGGCCGCTGGTTCGGACGACTCCGGGGCCTCCTCCGTGTCATCCACCGCGCTTTCCAGCAAGAACAGGCATTTGTAGACCTTGTTATGACCGCGTACGAATTTCTCGTCGCAGTTGTAGCAGAGGCCTAAGCGGCGGCGCTCCTCCTGCTCGACTATGGTCAGGCGCTTGATCGACCGGGCCTCCACGATGACGGTAGCTGAGGTGGATGACGTCGTAGCGGGGGCGCTGGAATGGCGAGACGCTGAACGGGCGCCGGCAGGAGGCCGCGCGTGGCAGCGCGGGGTGGTGTCGTGGTGTACTGCTCCCGCAGCTCCAGCTTGCGGGCCAAACTCATCGCGCCGGCGAGGGTCTGCGGGTTGTGGACCTCGACGTCGAAGCTAAGCGGCGGTAGCAGGCCGCCGGTGAAGAGTTGTACCCGCTGAGCCTCATCGAGGGGCCCCGCACGGGGAAGGAGCGCCTAGAAGCGGTCCTGGTACTCGATGACGGTGCCGGTGCGCCTGCAGTTCGCCAGCTCGAAGAGGGGGTTGGATCGTAGGGGAGGGCCGTAGCGGAGGTTCAGCAAGTCCGTGAAACGCCGCCAGGACAGAATGCCTTCGTCTTGCTGGACCTGGATGTACCACATCTGGGCGCCCTCCTCTAGGTTGTAGGAGGCCATCCACACCTTCTCCTCCTCCATGATCTGCTGCTGATGAAAATACGACTCGCACCTATTGATGAAGATGAGAGGATCAGACTTGCCGTCGTAACGCGGGAAATCCATCTTCTGGAACCGTGGCGGACGGTCCTGGTGGTGCTCGCCGGCGCTGGACTTGCTGGAGGACGATCGTGGTTCGGCGGCCAGGCGTTCAATGGCCCGGGAATTGGCCTCGACCGAGGTCTGCAGGGTCTTGAGGGTGGCGGCCAGGGTCTCCAGGGTGGCCTTGAGGTCAGCGTTGTCCCCCATGGTGGAGGCGCTGCGAGCGGCGGGCGGTGAAGGTGCAGAGTGCGGCGGCGGTGGAGAGGCACCACGCACAGGCGAGGAACGCCGGGATCGTGATACCAGGTTGTCAAGGACGTTGGCGTTAAGGGTAGCAGGACCCCGATTACGCAGTTCGTAGTCGCGATCCGTGACTAAGGCGAGGTTTTACCCCTCTGCGCCTAGTTTGTTTGGAAGAAGAGAGAAAGAGAGATTAGATGACAATATCTTGCTTTTCTTCCTTCCATTGTCACCGTACCAGACTAAATAGGTCTTAGAGACTAACAAACCAGGAGCTAATTGGTCCTTAATCCAAGGAACTGACTTGATACTCTTTCTATCCTAGCCACTAGATGGCTCAACCTGCTCTGCATGTCCAGAGGGCGACGGCGCGGCCCCAGCAGCGCGCTTGACGGCGCGGCGTATGTCTCAGGCGCACCGTTTCCTTGCATAGGGGCGGCCCCACATGACAATATAGTTGTAGAGTTATCAGAACTGGGAGATGGGCATTTATTTATACTTACAAGGATGTTGCATCGTTGTGCAGTGATGATGTACGACCCTGTTCCCTTGAATTTATCAACCATGGTATATTATTTTTCTCTCACAACAAATCAGCGAACAGTACTTTCCAACCCGGCTTTTCAGCATCTGTTGCCTGATAGCGATCCTGAACCTGAAGAGGACGCCCACCCTGATGAGGCTGAACGATGAATCAATTCAGGTGGGCGCTGCTGTCAAGCAAGGCGCACCAAGAGCATAGTGGCATTTCATTTCCCCCTCCAGTATACGCTGATGCTGCTGGCATGCTCAACCTGGACATGACGTTCTTCCTCAGCTCTGCTCTGCAGAACCTGTAGCTGTACTGCTGTAGGTACGCATGCGGTGCCCAAGACCGTTTCTTTTTCTTTTTTGTTGGAAAAATTCCATGCCAAGACTGTTTCTCTCCGTTTCAATCATACCCATAACTTTCTTCTTGTTTTCTTCCAACAAAAGTGAAACCAATTTCGTTTTCACCATTTGAGTCAATGCCTCTCTTGGAAAAACAGGCTAGAAGCCTCCAACTCCTGGGATTTTGGAAAATCTAGGCTCTTATGGACTGAACTACTCTATGTAGACTAAGCAAAGTGTGGATTTTTCAAAGTGCAAACTGGGATTAAGATTGGTCACTGAAACTTACTTCTCCGGTCTTCTTTTTTTGGAACATAATAATGGTACTTCTCCGGTCTTCCTTTCTAACCCAAAGCACCGGTTCCATCAACTTTAATTTGAAGGCAGAATAGTGTAATAATCGCACACTTTTATAACCACCAAATGAAAGTTTGAGAGAAACCGGATAGGATTTTGCATATTGATCGTGTTGAGTCGAGCTGAAAAGCAAAGGTGACAGCGGCATTAGTTGCTCACTGTCGAGTGTGTGTGCTGGGTCATCAACGGGCCGCCACTGTAGAAAGGCAAGGTGATGGCAGTCCCAGTCCAGGAACCAGAACCACTGCGTAATTGTGATTGCCATGCATAGCTGAGCCGAGAAACCACTGCGTAACTGCCATAGCTGCTGCTACGTGAAAGCATGCTTGATAGTGCATGAAAACGATGTCTTCACCTTCCCGCTGAGAAAATACTGCCTGTGATACTCTCTTCTTTTGGGTTAGCAGTTTCGTCGGCACGATGAAGTGTGCGATGCCTAGATATTTTGTTTAGGCTGATAGATAGATTAGGTTAGAGTATATACTCCTACTACGCATAAACCACCATAGGATGACGCGTCCTCTATCTGCAGAGAAAAAAGCTGGCAAAATATCTGCCCCAGCTCGCCTCCGTCACACTGGGGCCTTGCTCTGCTGGGCAGCAGCACTTGTTGGTCAATGACGCCATCTGGGACTGGAAACGCGTCCATGACAGCCGGATAGTTCACTTTGACAAAACGCTGTGTAGGCATGCCCCTAGTCAAACCAGACGAGTAGTCTGCACGTACGGCCTTTTTTTTTTTTTTTTTTTTGCAAAGCTCGGCTGCGTATGAACTGCACAAGAGTTCCACACGCCATGGTCGGCTTAGCAGGCAGTCAAGCCAGTCTTCTAACTCACTTCCTCCGTCTCAACAATATTAGTTAGTCCAGTATTATAATTATAAATATCGATACCTTTGTCATATATTTAATCAAATTTAAGGTTATGTTTGGTTTAGAGACAGAGAGAAATGAGAACGAGTGAATCCTAGTTTTCTGGGATGGAATGGTCTCATGCCCCCGTTTGCCTGTTTTGCTGAAGGGACACGAACGTTCCTGTTTTGTATTTGGTAGAAAGGACAACAGGAAACAGGATAAACTCTATTAGCCATCGTTTATGGACTATAGATATCAGTCGCATACAACATAGAGAAGAAGAGCGGGCCTAGAAGCTGAGGGCGGGGCTCTCCCGGGGATGGCATCCATCGTCATCCACCAAGCTGGGGCCAAGGGCGTCTCATTCGTGTGCAATAGGTAGCCATGGCTCCGCTCCTCTTCCTACCACCTTGCGCCGTCCACCTCCCGCATCGTCGACATCGGTGGCGCCGCCCAACATGTCTGGATTGGAGATGCTCGTGAGAGGGAGGCGAGGAAACGAAGCTCGAGTTCACATCCTAAGGCATGTATGAAATCTAGGAATTTCATATAAATCAGTTCAATTTTACTGGAAAACATAGATAGAGGGAAAAAAAATCCCGTGTTCCCAGCGTGCTCTAAGAAAGCAACAAGATCATATCTAGTGTTAGTCCTCAAATTTACAAGGAATATTCCTATCTAGGATAATCCTTGAAAAAAAAAGACTGTCCCAACTATGAATGAAAACGGAAGAGAAATATCCCGAACCGAACCGCGTCGTTTTCTATATTTAATCCAATCGTTTTTTTGTCCGACTTTACCATTTTCGCTTTCGCATTTGAGATGTTTCGTATTTCAAATGTAAAAGTAGAAAACGGTTTACAAACTTTTTTCGACCGTTTTCTACTTTTCTACTTTTAATTTGAAATATTCCGAATTCAAAATTCGGTTTAAACCGAATTTGGCCAACTGCACAGGTCATACAGCCCAATTACAGGCTGCTCACCACGCAGCTGCGTTCTTTTCTACTGGTGGCTAGCTGCCCTCTCTTATAGATGGCGCCCAGTCTCATCTCTTTTATTATGTATTTGGTCGTGCACTTGTTTAATGCTATGCACTTGAACTAGATTATGCACTTGTTAGTTGTGAACTTGTTATGTATTTGGTCGTGTACTTGTTTAATGCTATGCACTGTGGGTCGGTATTTCGTATTGAATTTTCGCATACCGACCGTATTCGATATAATTCCGCTCGAATTGATTCGTTTTCGAAATTCTAGATATTTCGTAAGTTCGTGTTCGTTTTCGTGTCCGGCTTGTCCGCTTTTACTTTCGTATTTTAAATGTAAAAGTAGAAAACGGTTGAGCAGTTTTTCGACCGAGTTCGACCGTTTTCATCCTTATCCCAACCCCAAATCTTACATTTTTGTTTTACAACACCCAAAATCCAACATTGTTTGACTGGCGTGCTGCAATGCGTCGGCATCCATCCACAGTACAGTAGAGCTACAGCAGCGTATGTACGGCGCATAATAACTGCGGCTGCTCTGGCAGAGTGACGACCACCGCTGCTGCGTGCATCCAGTCACGGACCATTGGCACCGCAGCTGCCACCGCCGGACGACGACCATGCCCCCCGGCCGGTCACGGAGCCTGCTGCCTGCCTGCCTGTGGATCGGTGACGGTGAGCCCGCAGCAGCTAGAGCGAGCTCCCCGGTACAGTACATTGCCGTCCCTCCCGGCAGCGGCGTAGAGCCCCAGAGCAGAGCAGGCGTATCCTTGGCAGATTCACCACCCAGGACGGCGACGGGAAGGACCACGACCACCGTGCTCGCCCTCCCGAGCCCCCCCATGGAGCACAGGGCACAGGACTCAGGAACAACCATTAACACCATGACAGTGGCAGGCAACAAGACGGCCAGGCCAAAACCGGGCGAGCCCGATCCATCCATTGCAGGGCGGGCAGTGGCATCGATACAAAACATCACACGGGGCATGGGAGGCCCGGATCGGAGACAGACCGGCAGAGCTCACATGCCATGGCAGGCCATCTTTAGAGCTCACATCGCCGTCACCGGTCCTGCTGTGCTACAACATGCAAATGCCTCCTTCAGAATTCAGATCACCAGTCCAGTCGACCTCGCCGGCAGCCACAGTTCCCGACCGTGGACGATGCCATGAATGGAGAGAATGGGCAAGCCATGCTCTCCCGACAGTTTACATTGTACACTGATGGTGTTACATGTCTGTGGCTGAAACTCAGCTCAACCATAGCACAGCTGCATGAACAGGAAGGAATGGAATCTATAGCCGGTGGCAATGGAATACGGCAATGGCCAGGTGAATCCTGGCACGCCCAAAAATAGGACGGACAGACAGACAGACATGGACATGGGGAGAAGAAGAAGAGAAGGCATTACACTACTTATTTTAGTAGTAGTAGTAGCTCCTAGTATATATCTATATAAACCCACGATCACGCTTGCTTTTGGATGTCCTCATCTTGGAAAGCCAGTGGCAATGGCTGCTTCAGCTTCACCACAAACCAGCCGGCCGATCAGCCGGCGCTCTGCTCCACTTGCACAGGATCCAATGCCGATCACAGGTCGTGCTCGGGCTTGTCCATGCCGCCGCAGCTGTCACTGTTGGCCATCCGGCTCGACCCGCGCCCGATCTTGGAGAAGGACCCCGCCACGGCAGATGACAGCCCCTTGAAGCTGCTGCTGCCGCCGTCACTGAGGTTGTGAGATCGCCGGGACCGCCGCCGGACAAGCTGCGGGGAGGAGTCCGCCACAGCAGCAGCCTTGTCCGCGTCATCAATGGACGTGGTGCTTGCCCTGGCCACGAGCAGCCGCGAGATGCTGCCGCGGCAGAAGGGGCAGGCCGGCGATGGCAGTGTAAGTGTCGTCGGGTTGGGCTTGCTGTGGCAGCACAGCGCCAGCGTGCACGGCGCGCACATCTGGTGCCCACAGTCCTGCACCTCGATCGTGCACGCCTGGTCGAAGCAGATGCAGCACAGCTCTGCGTCGCTCGCCTGTGAGTGGAGTGAAGTGAGTGAGCACAGATGAACGGTGATGCATGCACATCAGCCCCCCCTCATTTCATTTGCCAGCAACCACAAAGCAATGAACTACTAGATGATGATCATGGTTCATGGGATTCTATTTCTACTCTCACAATTGTCACCAACAGAAAGCACTGAACATGCATACCTCCGAGGACGCATCGTCAATGGCATCGGCATCATTCTCATGCTCGCAAGGGGAAGGTGATGGTGGAGAGTACTTTGTGCCCTTCAGAATCTTCTTCTCCCTCTCCCTGTTGGCTTCCATCAGTGCCGCTTCCAGGAGAGCCTTCGCCTCCGGGTCCAGCTCACTGATGAACTTGAGCGGGGAAGGCCACACCATGGGCTCCGCTGACGAAGGGTTCAGCAGCGCCGCGCACGCTTCGTGGTTGCGCTTCAGCACAACAGCATAAGGAATCCTCCTGCAGGGACCGAAACCATTCGCTGTAAGATCTAGTGGAAAGGATATGAGCAAGCCATTTCCATTCGTTCAGCAAAAGCGCAATTCGAGAACTACGCGGTCAGCAACTGGCCTCTCGTTGAATTTTTCCAAATGTGTCGTGAATTGGGCAAGTGGTTGATGACTCCACTTGCAAATGAGAATCCAGCAAGTGGTTGATGACTGACTCCACTTGATAGTAGACCAGATCGGTTGTGTTCAATGTGGGACCCATATTTGTTTTTGTTCGTCAGACCCACATCTAATCTCTACTCTACACTGAAATAAGACGATCTGCACAAAGACAGAGATCGAGACAGAGGTGTGGTGCTCACCCTGCTGAGTCCCTCTGGAGACGATCTGCGCCCCAGGCAAGCAGCTTCCGGATGCAATCCAGGTTCCCGCTGCGAGCGGCCAGATGCAGCGATGTGCTACCGGGGAACCTGCAGCACCGACGGCGAGTACATGGGTGAGCAGCTGCATCTTGACTGACTGAGCAAGAGGAGACCGACCGCACCACGCAGACAAGACAAGATTAGCGTACCCGTAGGAGCCGGTGAGGGCGGAGACAATGGCGCCGTTCTCCAGCAGCACCTGCACGCAGCCGGGGCGGCCCTGCCTGGCGGCGAGGTGAAGCGGCGTGGCGCCGTGGTCGTCCCTGACGTTGACGAACCGGGCGAAACCCCTGCCAAGCTTCCACAGCAGCAAGTGAGTCGTCGTCTCCGGCGGGCGGCAGGCGGCGGGAGCCGACACAAGGAGGGGGAGGGAGGGGAGGCGAAGGTCTCACCATGAGTCGGCCACCGGCGTGGTCCGTACCGCCGTGAGGATGGCCTGCAGGCAGTCGACGTGGCCGAAGTAGGACGCGTGGTGCAGGCAGGACCGCCCGTGCAGGGAGTCGAACATCAGGATCTGGCAGACACAGATCGGACAGCGCCGGCGGTTAGTTAGCTAGTCACTCGCACTAGGAAGAAGAGATTCCCTTGCAGGAGCAGGGCAGCGAGGAGGAGTTGGGAGGTTCTGCTCACATTGGCGCCGGCCTGCAGGAGCTTGAGCACGCAGTCGATCTTGCCGTGCATCGCCGCGAGCATCAGCGGAGTCTGGACAGTGAAAAACAAGCAAAGCAAGCAGGGGGGGGTAAGATGAGATTTTTGTCCTTTGATTTGATTGGAAGCGGTAAAAAAAGGAAGGGAGATTTTGAAGCAGGTAGCCCGGGAGAGATCCTTGCGAGCGGCAAAGGGGAGGAAGAAAAAAAAAAGGGCTTCGATGGGACGGGATCCCGCACCTGCTTGTGCCGATTCACCACGTCCGGCGGCACCCCGTGATCCAAGATCATGGACAGCACCTGCAGGAAGGAGATGGAGTGAGGTGAGCGAGGTGGTTGGCTGGCAGTTGGATCAGAGGCCATGCCATAGATGGATTAGGAGCAGAGCCGAGCGGGAGGAGGAGCACCTCGAGGCGGCCATTCGCGGCGGCGATGTGGAGCGCGGAGAGGCGGTCGTAGAGCGTGGCACGGCGGGCGAGGGAGGGGTCGGCGGCGAGGAGCGCGCCCAGGACGTCGAGGTCCCCGACCTGCGCCGCGCGGAAGTAGTCGTGCTCGTCGCCGGTGCGGGCGCAGCTCACGCCGTGCCCCATGGCTGCTGCCCGAGCTGCCGGCGGCTCGCTTGCTTGGTACTCTTTTTTTTTCTTTTCTTTTTGGGGGGTGACAGAGCGGCTGAGCGGCTGCTCCGGCCCGACTCCACCCGCCGGCGGCGAAGTGAGGAGGTAGGTGCCGGGGCCGGGCGCAGCGCCGAGGGCCGAGGCAGCAGCGTGGAATGGGGAAAGAGTGGCGACGGCTTTACGCCTTTTTATCGACACCCCTCTGTCGCTCTCTTTCTTCTCTCTCTAAACAAAAAAAAGAAAAGAAATTGAATTCAAAATATCTCTGGTTTTGTTAATTAATTTTCTGATGATGATGATGCTCAATCTAAATGGACGCTTCGTTCACCGACAGCCGGGACTCCAAAATCCAACCGCTGAGCAATTTTATGTTTAGTCAAATTTATATACATATATAATATTTATATTATCAAAAAATATTATTAGATTAAATATGAGATATATTTTGTTTATAAGCCTAGTATAGGATGAGAACATAGAGATTGATACCATTTGAAATGAGTAAGATCTCTGGTTGGTTTAGATAGTGCATAGACCTATCAAAATAAACACTTAAATTTTTATCAAATTCACTATGCGGCATTGCCGCTCTGGAGGGTGGCACTGCCGGACTGTGGTACTGCCGGGTCAGAACAGCGACACTGCCGCACCTGCGGACAACTTCGAGTCACAGTTCAAAATCCGTGAACGAAAATTTAGATTAGAGAAACTTTCTAGCTTACTGCAGATATGACAATCACAGATCAAGAGCTAGAAGTAGTAGGAACACCACACACAAGTAGATCGACTAGAAACCCTAGAAATCACCTCAACCACAGTATGTCATGCAAGTAATGTAAATCAAGCACAAGTGACACAACGATTTATCCCGTGGTTCGACTCGCCACCGAGGCTTGCCTACCTCCACGTTGAGGTTAGCCACTAAGGCTTAGGGCTTTTCAACCCTTACTCGTTCTCAAGTCAAGAGACTTAACTCTTGAGATGAGGCGTGAGTTTACTAGCTTCAAGAGATGGTTACAAACCTCTTGGACTGCCACACAAGTTGGCAAGCTCCATGGACGACGCTCTAACCGGCTAGGAGCTAAGCTCCAAGAGTAACAAACACAACCGTCGGCCAAAACGTGAATCAATTGCTCTTTAGAGTTGGAGAATCAATGGAGCTGCTCTCTAATATAGTTTTGGACCCTTTTCCCTCAAGGATTGGTGGGAAATCAATGGATTTGCTTGGGGCTTGAGGTCAACAATGGAGGGAGAGAGAGGCTCTATCTGTTTTGGACGAGCTAGAGTGAGGAAGAAGAGGCAGAGTACCGTTGAGAAGGAAGAGGAGGGGTATAAATACCCCCTGGCCCCCAACGGTTACTTAAGTCACGGTAGTGCCGCGGTTCAAGTGCGTCAGTGCCGCACTACGGTAGTGCCTCTCTTCAAGCGCGGTAGTGCCGCACCACGTAAGACAGCAACGGTAAGAGTGAAGTGTAGACTATCTTGGCTGCGAATTTGACGATGCATGTGTATGTTTGAGCACTTGGTAGCACGTATTAGATTAAGCATTGTGTCTCCTTTTATAGTACGGCTATTCCTATACTCAAATTCAAAATATAAAAGAATTTAAATCTCCTTTGAGTTCTGAAGCCATCTACATTTATAATTGGGGGCTTCTTCATTTCGTGTAGCATCCTCGAACATGAATTCTCTACTTGTCATCTCGATAAATCTCATTAGTTCTCTAATTGCGTGGTCATTATCAATAAAACCTACAATTAAGGCTTGATTGCACTTTCAAAATGAACTAGCTTAAACTTACGAAAGATAATTAAATTTAAAACTTAAGAAAGATTGACTATGTTTCAATTTAGAATTGTGTTTTTTTCCTTCTGGACGGAGGGAGAAGCTTTTTTTTTGTTCATTGGATTTTGCTGCCACAGTTATTCTTGTCCCTTTTTTTCTGGAGGGATTATTTATTATTCTCTTAGACCCTGTTTAGTTCCACTTCATTTTGCAAAATTTTTTAAGATTCTCTGTCACATCGAATTTTTGGACGCATGCATGAAGCATTAAATATAAATAAAAAATAAAACTAATTACACAGTTTAGACGAAATTCACGAGACGAATCTTTTAAGCCTAATTAGACTATGATTGGACATTAATTGCCAAATAACAACAAAAGTGATACGGTACCATTTCGCCAAAAATTTTGCAAACTAAACAAGCCCTTATTCTTAGAGCGTGTTTGGTTGCCGCTCCTAAATTTTAGTCGTTGTCCCATCGGATGTTTGGACGCATGCATGAAGTATTAAATATAGATTAATTACGAAACTAATTGCATAGTTTACGACTAATTTGCGAAATGAATCTTTTAAGTCTAATTAGTCCATGATTTAACAATGTGGTGCTACAGTAAAAAATGTGCTAATGATGGCTTAATTAGGCTTAATAAATTCGTCTCGTGGAGTACTGGCGGATTATGTAATTTGTTTTTTTATTAGTATTCGAGCACCCCATACAACACCCTTACGACACACCTTCTAAATTTTAGTCACTGGATTCAAACACCCTCTTAGTCTTTCGGTGTGAGATTATTAGATTCATTGGTAGATGCTAACAATGTTCTTTTCCAACCTGCTTTATCTCACCACCATATATGCTCGTGATCATGGCCCACCAGAACCAACCACAAATCTAGTTAATTGGGGTAACATATTTAACCGCTTCATTTGTGATTCCAAAAGGCACGTGAAATGAATGAATTTTAAGGTGATGTACAGAAAAACTAACTTTGAACGGCCTCCTTTCTCCGAAGTCCCTGTTCTTTTTTAAGAAAATTTTAAAAAAGAGAAGTGAGATTCGAAAACTTTTGAGCGTACGTGTCCGAATATAACCAAGGACCCCATGCCTGAAATCGTGTCGGCGCTGTGGGACAAGTCCTATTCTTTTCGGGTATGGCCTTTACCCTTTTTTCTCAACCTTTTTTTCTTGGCTCCTAATGTAATGGTGGGTGGGTACAACAGCATCAAGTGCATCATTGTTGAACCTAATGATGATGGTTTTGGTATTATATATCTTGCGGCCAATGTGGCTAAGGAGAGGGCTTTATTGGGAAAATAAACATTTTCAAAAAAAATTAATTTTTTTGTGACTGGTTAATTGGGATAATTTTTTTCTCATCATGCCTAGAGTAATACTCCTTTGTATACCTACATATGTGAGCTAATTGCGCGCGCACTTTGACAACCAACAAAGAGAAATTGACTTCCACTTGGGTGGCGCAAGGTTGAGGTATGAGTTTTGGGCACATGAACCATGAACATGGAAGACGACTGAATCAACACTATTGTGTGGAAAACATAAGCACACAACCATTTTCCACAAACGTGCACATGCTATCTTAATATGATTGACTGATCGACAATAATGTAAGCCATCCTTTCAACTCAGATGGATGTCTCTTAAGTTAGACGGATTCGTGTCAGTGGCGTGGCTCTAATTGCAATTAGATCTACCTGCTGCCCATGGCACAAGTCTCCTTTTGTTCTCGTGTGCTATAACTAGTAGTAGTGTTTTATTACTACTTAGAAACACTAGAAGAATCTCCACCATTTTGATAGTAATTAGTATCAACGGATATACCATAAATATATTTTCGTAGAGTGCATATTTGATGTTATAAATTTTATACACTTTTTATATAAAATTAATTTAAAAGCAAAAGTTTCACTTAAGATATCTCGAAAGCTTGTTTTCTTAGGACGGAGTTTTATATTTCCGTGAATCCTGGAGCCCGTGATACGCTGTAGGATGAATCGGTCCTCGTTTAGTTGGGGGAGAAAGTTGAAATTTGGCTACTGTAGCACTTTCGTTTTTATTTGGTAATTATTGTTTAATCATGGACTAATTAGGCTCAAAACGTTCGTCTCGCGATTTCCAACCAAACTGTGCAATTAGTTTTTTTTTGTCTATATTTAATGCTCCATGCACATATCATAAGATTTGATGTGATGGCTACTGTAGCACTTTTTGAAAAAAGTTTTTGAACTAAACGCGGATTTGCAAAGTTTGCATAAGCCTAGCTTTAGCTTGGCTGTAAAGCTGGTCTCACTCTCGCAGCTGGCTAGGCATCAAGGCCATACCGTGGATGTGATGCTCGCTTGGTTCTGGTGTGCCTTGTTTTTCTCCAACACCCGGCCACTGCACCATGTCCGATGCGATTCAGTGCAAAGTCCCAGTTTCATGCATGTTGGAATCGGGAAGAGCGCAACATCGTCGCTGGATGCCTGGATCCAAGTGAAGTGCGTGTAACGTGCCAACGGATACAAACACGACAAATATCAAGTGATTATTAAAAGGGCATCATCAGTCCAGTGGCACGTACGGCGCCATTCGAGTACAAACTCAAGCGTCCAAAAAAAATATAATTCTAAATTTGAATCAAGTGTTTTTTTTAAATGACTAAACTAATACTAGAAATCAGTAATCTAACATACTTATATTACTAGTATTTTTTATAAGTTTGATTAAAACCTAAAATTATTTGACTCAATCGAAAATGAGAATTGCATTCACTACTACACAAATGATTTTGCAAGACGGTGCCCAAACATTAACCGAGGCGGTCACAGAATCCAACCGCCTCCAAAAATATTGGACGATTAACGGAGACGGTCATTTTCATTAACAGAGGCGGGCATTAACAGAGGCGGTTAAAATTGCCCGCATTGTAAAATCGATTAACGGAGGCGGTCAAAAAAATAACCATCTCCAAAAATCGATTTACGGAGGCTGTCGTCTTAAGACAACCGCCTCAAAATGGTCTATTTTCGGAGGTGGTCGTTTTAAGACAACTGCCTTCGTAAATCGATTTCCGGAGACGGACAACTATAAAGCCCGCCTATGTTAATAGCCGAGGCCCAGTGCGCGGCCCGTTTCCTCTCTATCGGGCCTATATATATACATAGCATTACAGTTTTAGGGTCATTCATCCTCTCCCAACTCACTCAGCAGGCCGGCGCCTCTCTCCTCATCTCCCTCTCCTCCAAGCGCACAACTCGCACTCCAGGCGTGCGACCTTTCCTCTAGGCGCGCGGCTCCCTCTCCTCTAGGCGCATGGCACAACTCCCTCTCCTCCATGTCCTCTCTCTCCTCCATGTCCTCCCTCTCCTCCGTCCGCAGGAGGGGGCTCGCACCGGGGCGCCTCGCGGTGGCAGGCCTCACGCCCCTGGCCGACGGCGCCGTGTGCGGTGGGGAGTAGCGGGGTGGAGGCGGTGGAGGCCCGACGGCGGTGGTAGTGGCAGCGGGGAGACTGAGGTCGGCCAGATCCAAGGCGGTAGCTCCACCACGACGGCGGCTCCCTCCCATGCAGCGCTCCACCACGGCAGCGGCTCCCTCCCTTGCAGCGCTCCACCACGGCGGTGGCTCCCTCTCTTCCTCTCCGACGGCGGTTGCCCGGGACCACGCCTAGATCCAGCCGACCATGCCCAGATCCGGCGAGGCCGCGCCAGATCCGGCCGGCCACGCCCTGATCCGGCGGTCCCTCCTCCGATAGACGTGGTGGCGGCGACGGCGGCGGGCTTGATTGGGCTCGCTCGGGTTTTTTTTTGTTTTTTTAATCGATTAACGGAGGTGGACAGCTTAATGCGACCGCCTCCATTAATCGATTAACCGAGGCAGACATTGCAACCGCCTCCAAAAAAAGATGGATTGATCGTGACCTTTGATTGAAGGCGGTTGCAATGTCCGCCTCCATTAATCCAAAATGTCCGCCTCCATTAAGTTTTCTGTACTAGTGATTTTCCTTAAGGAATATAGGAGGGCTTTCACCTAAAGTTTAGTGCTAAACCTTCTAAACAAGTAGATTGATTGATAGACTAATTTTTAGTCATACGTCACTACTCTATTAAATGAAACACGTGTATGGTCACACTTTGGCGAAAGAATCATACTTCAAGATGAGCTAAGTGGTCTAGCCCGTGTATGGAAATTAAACAATGCAGGATTAAATCTTGGTTACCTAGTCAGCTAAATTTAATCTTAGCAAGAAGTAGTGAACTAAGGGCCCGTTTATAATAATCAGATACCCAATGATTATAATAAAAACAAGATTGATTATACAAAGGATTATTATAATCAAAACCATTGAGGCTTTCATTACCATAATCCCCACCATCCATATGAGAACAGGTTATTGGGGTTTATGAGGGCTGAAAGTGCAAGTTGCTTCTCAACCGATTGTCCAACTTGCCAAACTAAAAGATAATATAAGAATTTCTCACTTTAACCAACCATAATATAGGAACTCAAATACTCATTATTATAATATAGGGAGAATTATCTGTTGGACATCCAAAGTGATGGTCATTTGCTGGCGGATACCCCATTTTGAGCAGTTTGCCAGAAGACACTCTGGTTCGGTGAAATTAGGCCACAGGACACTGTGGACCGGTTGCAGCCGGTTGAGGAGAGAGAAAATTTTGTTTTTGACATCCGGTGCCCCTGAGCCACAGTTGGGTCCGCCCCTCTCCCTTTCACTGACGTGCGAGCCCCACCTGTCAAATTCTTCTTCCTCGTCTTCTCCTCTTCTCTTCTTCCATTGCTGAGCAGCAGCCACCGCCGTCGACCAGCCCTGGCCACGCAGGCGCACGGATGAGCTGGCGAGCTGCCGCAGACGTGGCCATGCGGGCATGCGGGCGAGCTGGCAAGCCTCTGCCGTGACCACGAGCGCCATGTGTGATCAGCCGCCCTCAATGCTGCTGCCGACGATAGGAGCGTCGTGGTGTCCGCGCCCATGCCCCCGCGTGCCGACCCTACCTTACCACCACCCGGCACAGCCGGCTCTGCCCCGCCTCCCATGGCCCCTTCCTCGCCGCCACCCTCCCGCCCTACCACTGCAGGCCATGCATCGTGCCGGGGGACCTGCTCGGTGCCGCCGCCAAGCCGTGTCCCGTGGCCCAGCCAGCCGCGCATCACCCCTCACCCGCGCGCCGCTGTCGGGTACCAATACTAGGGTACCCAAAGAGGAGGAGCTAATGGTCATCAACATTGATTCATCCAAGCAGTCAAGAGCACGACTATGGCTCCAACCGGCCTCTAGGTGCACGGGCTTCGCCTCACCCAACCTCTGGGGCGGGCTCCGCCTCGCCCGACCTCAAGGCCGTGATCTCCGTCTCGCCTGACCTTGAGGCCGTGATCTCCGCCTCACCCGACCTCGAGGCTGCAATCTCCGTCTTGCCTGACCCCTTGGGCGTGGGCTCCGTCTCGCCCGAACCCTAGGTGCGCGGGCTCCGCCTTGCCTAACCCCGAGGCCACAGGCTCCGTCTCGCTTGACCCCTTGGGTTCGTGCTCTGTCTTGCCTGATGGGGACCCATACCGCCACCAACCACTCTAGGTCCAAGCGTATGGGCCTGGGTCAAAGCTCTAACACCGGGAAAGAGACTAACCTGACTCGATATAACCCGTGGCCATGATGGGCCATACCCGATGATTCACATCAAGAATAGCGTCGGGCATGCCGGTGTTGTTTGGCCTAACCCTCGTACGAACGATGACAGGTGCATCAGTTCACCACGACGTCCGCTGGGACAGAATAGAGCGCCATGACCGGCAGATGACGCCTGCACATGGTGTCAGTGATGAACAGGGCCACGACATGGAGCCGTCCCTGTTGATATCTATAGGATCAGCGGGACCCTAATGAAGAAGAAGAAGGACCTGGCGATCCTGAAGGCTTTCTTCTTTCTCTAGTTCTTCTCCTTTTCCTCCGACTATAACCCGCGCTTTCCCTTCGCCTATAAAAGGGGAAGCAGGGCGCCCCATGAAAGGGGGTCGATCCGATCCAATCTAGATCCGCACAAGACCGAACCACGAGATAAACACGCACAAACACACGGCTGAGCAGCGATCGAGCTCTCAGCACCCGTTTACTTCTTCCATTAGAGACTTGGGGTCCTTTCCCTCTCTCGCCTGTTGGTAACCTCTACTATAAACTTTTAGTGCTAGTAACACGAGCAGCAGTGATGAACTAGATGTAGGGACTTTCAGCCTGAACGAGTATAAACCTCGTGTCCTATAAGCACACCATCCAAGCTAGACGCGTAATACTAGAAATTTACTCGTCGGTGGTAACTTGAAACACCGACAGTTGGCGCGCTAGGTAGGGGCCTTTTGCACGTGTTGACATCCACATCAGGCCTCGGATGGCTAGTCACAATGTCAGTTGGGTCCTAGGCGCGCACGTGCGCTTTGGGAACCTGGACTTCATTGTCACGACGGAGGGAGAGTTGGTGTGGGCTCTCGTCATCGTCCAACCTCTCCACTCCACCGGCCTCGACACGATCGTTGAGGCGCTTGAGGAGCTATAGCTGCATGGACCGAAGGCCCATGCCTCCGAGAGCGACCAGCTCCTCGGCTTTGACTACAGGAGGTTAGAGTGCCAGCTCGGCGCCTTCCTAGGACCCTGACCGTCCTAGGAGGACTTGCGCCACCTCACCGTCTCGTTCGCCAACGTCATGGCATAGCTTTCTGGAGGAGAGCCGCTCTCCCAGAATACCTCATCTGGAGCACCCCGACAGCGATCCTGTCTGGTCTCGGCAATGCCGTAGAGACCGTTGGCCACCTTGTGGTGCAACTCACGCCTCCATCCCCTACGAATGATGAGTTCATGGGGATGACCAAATATGTCGTGAAGTCTTTCCACGACCTCCTCGTGGGAGAAACAGAGTCGCCCTCCACCTCTGACTCTAGCTGGGGGAGCCATGACCCCTCGCATGAATGTTTCATGGCGGGTACCCCCAAGGGACACGTCGAAAGCATCCACAAGGGAGAGGCTACCCCAACAAACGACCTCGACGACGAGTTCAAAGGGGATACAGGGGCCCCACCTCACCTGCGGGTGGAGTAGCTGAAGGCCCAGCACCAAGAGCTCAAGGAAGCATGACTCCAACTCGAGCAGGAACGCGCAGAGCCTGAGCGAGGGATCGAGCGCCACGGAGACAGTGAGCGTGCTTGCGCCGTGGCAAAGTGGTGCGCATTGGCACCACGCTTTCCTCCGAATAGAAAGCGCGCTTGTTGACTTTCTCCACGCCAATAGAGACATCTTTGCGTGGAGACCCTCGAACATGCTAGGCATTCTAAGAGAAGTCACCAAGCATGCCTTGAAGATTAGGCCAGGCTCCAAGCTGGTGAAGCAGCACCTGCGCGCTTCGACGAGAAGAAGCGCAGGGCCATCGGCAAGGAGATAGAAGCTTTTGGCGGTCGGGTTTATCAAGGAAGTATACCACCCCGAGTGGTTAGTCGATCCTATTCTTGTATGAAAGAAGAGTGGGAAATAGAGAATGTGTGTTGACTACATAGGTCTCAACAAAGCATGTCCAAAGGATCCGTTTCCTTTGCCACGCGTAGACCAAGTAGTCGACTTGACCTCAGGGTGCAAAACCCTTTGCTTCCTTGATGCGTACTCTGGGTACCATCAAATCACGATGAAAGAGTCCGACCAGCTTGCGACATCTTTCATCACCCCATTCGGATCGTTCTGCTACGTCACAATACCGTTCGGTCTAAAAATGCGGGGGCTACGTACCAGTATTGTATGCTCAAGTGTTTTGGGGACCTCATCGAGTGAACCATTGAGGCCTACGTGGATGACATCGTGGTCAAGTCCAAATGGACTGACTAGGTCGTAGCCGACCTAGAGCAGACCATCGCGAAACTCTGAGCAAACGGCATTAAGCTCAACCCCGAGAAGTGCGTTTTCGGGGTCCCAAGGGGTATGCTGCTGGGTTTTATCATCTCCGAGCGCGGCATCGAAGCCAACCCAGAAAAGATCTCGGCCATCATGAGGATGGGACCAATTCAGAATATAAAGGGGCTACAGCGAGTTATTGGGTGCCTCACCACTCTTAGTCGCTTTATCTCACGCCTCGGCGAATGAGGTCTCCCCCTCTATAGGCTTCTAAAAAAGGCGGACCATTTTGAATGGACGCCCGAGGCCTAGGAGGCACTTTACATGGTCAAGCAGCTTCTGATGAAGGCCCCGATCCTAGTCCCTCTGACTATTGGGGAACCGCTTCTGCTCTATATCGTGGCCACCATGCAAGTGGTCAGTGCCGCCCTGGTGGTAGAGTGAGAAGAAGAGGGACACGCCCTCAAAGTATAGCGTCCCGCGTACTTCATTAGCGATGTCTTGTTCGATTCTAAGACTCGCTACCCCCAAATCCAGAAACTCTTGTACGCCGTCCTTATCGCCAAGAGGAAGTTGCGTCAATACTTTGAGTCGCATTCAGTGACGGTCGTGACATCCTTCTCCCTCGGCGAGGTCGTCCAAAACTAGGATGCCACAGGAAGAATCGCGAAGTGGGCGCTCGAGGTGATGGGCCAAGGCATTTCATATGCCCCTCGGATGACCATCAAGTCCCAAGTGCTGGCTGATTTTGTCACAGTGTGGACCAAGGTCCCAATGCTACCAACAGTTATCAACCAAGAGTACTAGACGATGTACTTTGATGGATCGCTGATGAAGAAAGGCGCCGGTGCGGGGCTGGTCTTCGTTTCGCCCCTCGGGGTACGCATGAGGTATATGGTTCACATCCGTTTCCCCTCCTCCAACAATGTGGCCGAGTATGAGGCACTCATCAACGGCCTACGCATTGCCATCGAGTTGGGTATCTGACTGCTAAATGTTCGGGGCGACTCCCAGCCGTTCATCGACCAAGTCATGCAGGAATCAAGCTGCCACAATGCCAAAATGGATGTGTATTGCTGAGATGTCCGCTAGCTGGAGGACAAGTTTGATGGTCTCAAGCTCAATCACATTCCGAGGCATCTCAATGAGGCGGCCGACGCGCTAGCGAAAACGGCATCCAGCCGAGAGCCGATGCCGACAGGTGTCTTCGCCAGCGATCAGTACAAGCCCTCGGTCCGCTATGAGGCGCCAGAACAAGCCGGTGAAGGGCTACCTTCCCGAGGCTCGAGGGCTAACCAGCCGGTGGCTCCATCCGACCTCGAAGTCATGGAGCTTGATGAGGATCCAGCGACAGAGCCCGACCCTCTAATTGACTAGAGGACGCCTTACCTCGACTACCTCCTCCGTGAGGCGCTATCGATGGACAAAATGGAGGCTCGGCGGCTCGCGCGTCGTTCCAAGTCCTTTGTTCTTATTGAGGATGAGCTCTACAGGTGAAGCCACACCAGGATCCTGTAGCACTGCATCCCCATCAAATAAGGGAAGTGGTTGCTGAGCGATATCCATGGTGGGGTCTGCAGTCACCATGCTGCACCTAGGACCCTGGTCGGAAGCACATTCCGACAAGGCTTGTACCGGCTGACCGCAGTAGCCGATGCTGAACAGATTGTGTGCACCTACGAAGGTTGTCAATACTACGCTCGACAGACCCACATGCCGGCCCAAGCACTCCAAATGATCCCTATCACATGGTCATTCACGATCTAGGGGCTCAATCTCATCGGACCTCTCAAGAGGGTGCCTAGGGGCTATACGCACTTCCTTGTCACCGTAGACAAGTTTACAAAGTGGGTAGAGGCTCGACCGATCTCTGCGATCAAGTCCGACGAAGCCATGCTGTTCTTCCTTAATAATGGACAATGACACATAGTTCACCGGAAAGAAGTTCCTCTGATTCTATGATGAATACCACATCCGTATCGATTGGGCCACCGTGGCGCACCCCTGCTCGAACGAGCAGGTCGAGCGTACGAACGACATGGTCCTATAAGGCCTCAAGCCTAGGATCTTCAACCGGTTGAACAAGTTTGGCGGACGATGGATCGCGGAACTTCCCGTGATGCTCTGGAGCCTGAGGACGACCCCAGTCGGGCCACCGGCTACACGCCATTCTTCATGGTCTACGGTTCCGAGGCTGTCCTTCGGACCGACCTCGACTATGGAGTGCCAAGGGTCAGGGCGTACGACGAATAGGGAGTTGAGGAGTCCCTCGAGGATGCCATGGACCAGCTAGATGAAGCGTGCGATGTTGCCCTCCTCCGCTCACCCAAGTACTAGCAAGCGTTGTGCTGGTACTACAGCCGTCGAGTGCGGGGTCGGGCCTTCAACGTCAGGGACCTGGTGTGCCGCCTCATCTAGAGCAACAAGAACCGCCACAAGCTCTCTCCACTATGGGAGGGACCGTACGTCATCGCGGAGGTGCTCCGACCAGGCACCTACAAGCTCAAGATCATCAATGGCGAAGTCTTCATCAACGCCTAGAACATCGAACAGCTATGTCACTTTTACCATTAGTATACGCACACTTTCTCTTATTAGTTTTGCTATTGACTCACCGATCTTCAAGTGACAACCGACCCCAGCAACGGCTAGGGGTCGGGCCTCACTCGGGGGCTGATAAGAGCATATCTATCTGGTAGACATTCTCTACGCCTGACCCTTTCTCACATGAAGACCCAGAAGTGAGGGTTGCGGAAACAAACACTAAGTAAAACTGGTCAGACTGCAAGAAACCAATGCCCTAGCGGCTACAGCGTTTTTGCTCACCAGCGTGATCAGAGTTTTTTCCGCACCCCGAGCTTTTTACCCTTAACTACGGAAAGAGTTGGTACGTGTTTAAGAGTATATCCACCTAGCAAACTTTCTCTGTGCCTGACCCTCTCGCATGTTAAGATCTAGAAGCGAGGTTCACGGAAACAAACCCTGAGTAAAACTAGTCGGATTGCAAGAAACCTACACCCCAGCGGCTACGGCGTTATTGCTCACCAGCGTGATCAGAGTTTGTTCACCCACACCTCGAGCTTTACAGCCTTAACAACATGTTTACACCAAAATTTTGGAAGAGGAATACGGGAACTCGAAGCTCCCAAGATCGTGTCATCAAGGAATCAATTGCATAAAAGTTGATATCAGCTGATTCAAATACAACACTGGATTCGGCTCTCTTCACATGACGCCAGCAGATAATGACAAAAGCTAAGGTTGGCGTCGGGAGAAACATGTCAGACTCTACAAAAAGGGAAAGATTTGGGTCCAAGTTATCTTAAAATAGGAATGTTTTTTCTTATGCCAAAGATTGTAACGAGTCATGCTTAAGTAGGTTTCATGCTTAGATTCCGGGTATAAATATTGGACCCCGGCTATTGTAAAAGAGGATCCAATTAATCAAATACAATTTACTTTTTTGGCTCTGTGCCAACCCTTAGGAGTAGGAGTAGAGTAGATCTCAGCAAGTTCTTCAGCAAGCAGGGCTGCATCGGTCCGGCCGACCTTCGGCTTGTCTATAAGTACCGTCATGACTTATGCTTCTGTTTGTATGGCTGCATCGATCCAGTTGACCTCCACTGCAAACTCTAGTATAAGCTAGTTATCGAATCTTGTCTAGTTCAAGTACAGCTGCATCGATCTGGTCGACCTCCACTGCTCGAGCTAGATTAAGGTCAAGTTATTGGCTCTACCTAAGGGCGGCGTCCTTCGGGTAGATTCATTAAGTTACCGATCTTGCTGATGTTCTTATTGATATTAGTTTGTAGCAACATCAATCTGTCCGATAGAGATCGATCTAGATCGGCCTTATATCCTTTTAGTCCACGTTTGCTTTATCACAACATGATGTTTCTTACTTTGAGCGACGGGTTACATTTCATCGGCTGTTCTATTTCGATCTTGATCGTGCATAGTACGCGGTTAAGGCACGTATGATCTTGAAGAGGTTTGCTGGCTAGTTGAATCTGGTCTATAGTTCACTATTATGACTGCAACGATCCGGTCGATCCGCACTGATGGTACTGTAGATTGGAGGATGTTAGTTGGTAGGTTTGTTCTCGATCAGACGTGACCTTAACTGTTTGCTATGCCTACATCGGCTAAATAGCTGATCCCCTATGCTTTAATGCCTACAGTGTGCGTCCATGATTCTGTTAAGCGTGAATAGATCTGTGTACTTTAAGGGTTTGATTTGTTGTCTTTATCATGGCTGCATCGATCCGGTCGAACCCCACTGTTAGAGATAGTGGGATAAGTCTGATGAGTCCATGGGTTTATCCATGTGAAATAGTCGATTGTTTACACGCTATAGTCTCTTTTCACCTAAATTGGCTATTTCAGCCGATTCGCCCGAGCCTTCACGTATAGCACGTCTTTCGGAAAGCCTGTCGAAGTATAGATGGTTTTACGAATTCTTTGGGTTTTAGTTTGTTATTATCATCATAGCTGTCATCGATACGATCGAACCTCACTATTGATTGTAACAGATTAGATTCAGAGTGTTTGTAAGTCCATTTGTATTAGACAGTCGATTTGTTCACATGATATATCCTTTTTCGATTAGATTCATTGGCTCAATGATTCACAATGGTAATATTCACCTAGCTGATGATTTCACTTACATCTGCGGGCATTGTACTTTTCAACATAAAATCAATCGCGATCCATAA
The DNA here is from genome assembly GCA_904845875.1 of Miscanthus lutarioriparius. Lineage (NCBI taxonomy): Eukaryota > Viridiplantae > Streptophyta > Magnoliopsida > Poales > Poaceae > Miscanthus > Miscanthus lutarioriparius. Next base: position 72,043,069 of record CAJGYO010000017.1, on the reverse strand, counting down.
GCTCTATTGTCTGTAACAACTGATTTCTGTGCGGATCGGCTATTTAGTCGATTTTCTCGTTCGGCTGCTCCCAAAGCGGCACACTTGGAACAGTCTATGCAAAGACCGGCATGTTCCACCTTAAATTACTGATAAACTTTCTCTCCTTGTCAATTGCAGGTCAAATTGACTGGCACGCCTCGGGAGGAATTTGCAGGATCGGTTAACCCTGCGTTGAAGCCAAGCGGATCTCTGGGCTCATCCTAAGCAGATCCTTCTGGCTTGCCGTGTGTCGACACATTTTCGTGCCGACATGTGTTTTGGCACGCCCGGTGGGACACCACAATCGTCATAGCGACTTACAACAATAGTGACATCCTTATGGTCCCTTATGAAGACCTATCTAATGAAGATAAAGATGTCATCAGCAAAGCTATAGAAGAATTTTAAAGCAAGTGTTTGTTGTGCTACACCAAGATACGAGACAACAAAATTGTTCAGAAATATCCACTACCAAGAGTTCTGTTGCATGGGCAGATAGATGCAGATGAAGCTAAAGACAGGCGTTTCTTCTTAGAGGTTGTAAACAAGTCTGTTCAAGATGCCATGTCGAATCATAGTGAAGTTTTCTTGAACACATTCTACAACACCATGAAAGAGGTGTTTCATGGGTTTCCAGTTGAAAAGGTTGGGTCTGCTTATTACAACATTCCACATCCATCGACTCAGGAGACTAATCAAGCTAGTACTAGCCATCAAGAAGCAACACCAGCTGGTAATGATGATGTCTAGGTGGTTTAGAGCTCATCTGAGCAAGTTCAGGGTGCTACTACTAATCAGATACAATATAATCCTGGATCGTCAGAACAGCATGTGCAACAGCCGATGGGGCAAGTTTAGAATCAAATGGTCAATTTTGGCACATCAGGCCAGATACCGTCATTGGCTCAAAAAATAGCGCCATCAGTTCAAAGGATTCGTAGAGATATAGATCTTAATATTTATAACCAGAGACTTCAAACAACAAACTAGCAAAGGACCCAGTGGATACATAGGAGTATCATTATGGCACAGATTACAACACACTTCACATGATTCCAAATCCAGGGTATCAAGGTACCCGAAATTTTAATCCACAGATGGATCAGCAATTATAGAGAAATCCAAATTCAAATGTTGATGAATTGTTGCTTAGAGTGACCGAGATAATGAAGAATCAGTTTGGTTTGAAGCCAAAAGGGGAGACCTTCTCGTACAAACGCCCATATCCAGAATGGTATGATTTGGTTGCTTTTCCTACAAATTACAGGCTCCCAGAGTTTGCTAAGTTCACTGGCCAAGATAGCATAAACATAATAGAACATGTCAATCGGTATCTTACACAGCTGGGTGAAGCATCCATTGAAGAGGCTCATTGAGTTCGTTTCTTCTCCTTGTCTCTGTTAGGGCCAACCTTCACTTGGTTTCATCACTGCCCGTTAACTCCATTGCCAATTGAGCTAACCTAGAGAAGAAGTTTCATACATATTTTTACACTAGGACATGAGAAAAGAAGATTACCAATTTGACAACTATAAGGCAAAGAACTAATGAATCGGGCACCGAGTTTCTTCAGAGGTTCCGAGAGACTAGGAATTTCTGCTTCACATTGAACTTGACCGATGATCAGCTTGCTGCTTTGGCCGTTCAAGGAATGTTGCCAACATAGAGAGAGAAGCTGCTAGGACAAGAGTTTGATAACTTGGGTCAGTTGGCTCAACGAGTGGCCGTGCTCAATAGCCAATTTCAGAACATGCGCAGAGATACCTGATTTTAGAAGAATGCCGCAATTGCCGAAACCTATAATCCATATTCGGTTGATGACAGCTATGAAGACGATGAAGAAGAAGTTGCCATGGTTGAATGAAATTGGGGAAAAAGACAATAATGGTGCCAAATCCTTGGGGAAGAGGAGTCAAAGAGAGCTATGATTTCGACGTCACAAAATCAGACAAGCTCTTCGATTTCTTGCTCAAGAAGAGACAGATCAAGTTACCCGATAATCATGTTATGTTGCCCCCTGATTAGTTGAAGAACAAGAAGTTCTGCAAATTCATAACGCCACTTCTCATTCCACTAATGAGTGCAGAGTTTTCCGACAACATATACAGAAGGCTATTCAGCAAGGAAAAACTCAAATTTGATGCGCCTCAAAAAATGAAAGTTGATGATAATCCTTTCCCGAGAGATCAGAACATGGTTGATGCTAGACTGCTCAAAGGAAAGACTAAAGTCCTAACATCAGTTAGATCAAAAGAAACTAGAACAGTCGACCCCAACATGCAAATATCGGCTAATGAATATAGAGTTGTTAGAAGGCGTCGTGACCAACAAAAGAGCCGATATGAGCAGGGAGAAATGTCGAAGGATGGAGTGATGAGGCCACGTATTACATCTCAAATTTTGTTGAACAAGTGATAGCGGCAGAAGGAAAAGGATTATCAACGTTGGCTGGAAAAGCAAGAATACCAGCGTCAACAGGAAAAAGAGAGGTGCAAAAGAAAGCAAGCTGAATCACATTAGAATTGTCCTTTGTTCAGACATTGCTGGAACGAAGGTTTGAAATTGCCTACCAGAAATAATTATCCAAAATGTAGCGAGCAATATTGGGAGTTCAGGCAATTTCAAGCCAACCGCCGATCTATCCATGCTCAAGATGAGTATCATCATAATAACATGGATCAGCGCTTAAAAAATAGAAGTGTTCATGATCGGCTAGGAAAGCGAGTTGTTGATCAGAACTGGGTTGATTATGAAAAAAGAGTAATGAGGAAGAATATGTTTGGCAGGAAGGCCAATGATGTCCAGGAGGTCTAACAAGAAGCCAGAAAAGAAGAGTGCAATGCCTAAGAAATAGAGAACTAGAACAAGCTCAGGCGTCTGGTAAACCTCATGTGTGGCGTGCTAAGCAAACAGCCGATAGAAGGCAACCATCGGCTAATATTCAAATGGTTTTTCTGTTGCCATCAGAATTCAGAGCTCCAGCAGATCAAGAAGTTTACTCAGATTTCGATGAATTAGAGTATGAGGAGATAGTTGCCAAGTTGACAGTTATACAGCAGGCTATATTCGATAAGCCAGTCAAGCATCAACACTTAAAGGCTTTATATGTAAAAGGTTTTGTTGATGGGAAACCGATGAACAAGATGTTGGTGGATGGAGGTACTTCTGTCAATCTTATGCCTTATACCATTTTTCGCAAGCTTGGCAAGGGGCCAGGAGATTTGATTGAAACTGATATGATGCTTAAGAATTTCGAAGGTAATGCATCTAAGACTAGGGGGCAATGAACATCGAATTGACAATTGGAAGTAAAACTTTGCTCACCACATTCTTTGTCATTGATAGAAAAGGGTTATACAGTTTACTCCTTGGTCGTGATTGGATTCATGCAAACTGTTGTGTGTCGTCAACCATGCATCAGTGTTTGATTCAATGGCATGGAGATGATGTCGAGCTGGTTCGCGCTGATGATTCTGTAAGTATCGCAACAGCCGATCCAGTATTTTGGGAGCTAGAAGACTTTGAGTGCTTTTCTAGCAAGCTATGGGAAGAAGGCTTCCTTAAGATCAGTGATGGAAGCCAACAACCGATCCAAGCAGTCGGCTTCGAAAATTCGTTTTAATGGATAATCCAATAGATGGTACAGATGGTAAACTAGGACATGGCTTTACGTTGACCGACGAATTAGAAGAGATAGATATTGGTTCCGGAGATAGGTCTAGACCGACGTATATAAGTACCAAGTCGGATCCCTAGGCAAAAATTAGTTGATTTGTTAAAGGAATTTAAAGATTGTTTTGCTTGGGAATACTATGAGATGCCTGGTCTAGACCGATCGATTGTTGAACATCGGTTGCCAATCAAACCTAGATATCGGCCGTTTAAACAAGTTCCAAGCAGATTCAACCCAAACGTACTTGATGATATCAAAAAGGAGATTGAAAGGTTGCTAGAAGCGAAATTTATCTGACCATGCCGTTATGCAGAATGGACATCGAATGTTGTTCCTGTGTATAAGAAAAATGGAAAGTTAAGAGTTTGCATCGATTTCAGAGATCTGAACAAAGCTACACACATGGATGGTTATCCGATGCCGATAACCGATATGTTGGTAGATGCAGCAGCCGGACACAAGGTTATTAGTTTCATGGACGACAATGCACGATATAACCAAATTTTTATGGCTGAGGAAGACATAGCAAAAATAGCTTTCAAATGCCCTAGCGCAATCGGTTTGTTCAAATGGATTGTGATGACATTTGGATTGAAGAATGCCGATGCAACTTATCAAAGAGCAATGAATTATATTTTTCATAAGTTGATCGGCAGGACTGTTGAAATATACATCGACGAAGTGATGATAAAATCCAGGGGGTACAAGGAACGTCTAGCTGATTTGCGAGAAACTTTAGAGTGCACAAGAAAATATGGTCTAAAGATGAAACCTAATAAGTGTGTTTTTGGAGTATCAGCTGGACAGTTTTTGGGTTTTAAGGTCCACGAGAGAGGAATCAAAATTGGTCAAAAAAGTATGAAGGCAATTGATGAGGTAGAGCCCCCGACAACTAAAACAGAGTTACAATCTTTGCTTGGTAAGATTAATTTTATCAGGAGGTTTATCCCAAATTTGTTGGAAAAAGTTCTGTCGTTTTCTCCCTTGTTGAAGTTGAAAAATAATCAAGAATTTAAGTAGAGTGGCGTACAACAAAAGGCGTTCGAGGAGGTAAAAGAATATATGAAATATCCACCTGTGCTGGTCCGTCTTCAGCAAGGTAAGCCTTTTAAGTTGTACATATCGGCCAATAACCAAACAATTGGATCAACCTTGATGCAAGAGTTTGAAGGAAAAGAACGAGTTGTTTTCTATCTAAGTAGAAGACTTTTGGATCCAGAAACAAGATATTCCCCATCGAAAGGTTATGCTTGTGTTTATATTTCTCTTGTACTAAGTTGCGACATTACTTGTTACCGGCTGAATGTACAGTTGTTTTCAAAGCTGATGTGATCAAGCACATGCTATCAATGTCAATATTAAATGAAAAAATGGGGAAGTGGATTCTTGCGTTGTCGGAATTTGACTTGAGGTACGAATCGGCCAAAGCAATCAAAGGGCAAGTAATAGCTGATTTTGTCACCCAACATCATAAGCCAAGTGTTGGCTATGTGGAGCCCGTACCCTAGACGTTGTTCTTTGATGGGTCATCATGCAAGCAAGGTGGTGGCATTGGTGTTGTTATTATTTCACCTCGGGAGGCAAGTTTTGAGTTTGCTTTTTTAGCTGAACCAATGATTACCAACAACCAAGCAGAATATGAAGCTATTCTTAAGGGCTTCAACTTCTTCGTGAAGTAAAAACCGAGGCAAATGAAGTGTTTGGAGATTCACAGTTAATTATTAATCAGCTGATCGACCTATATGAATGCAAAGAAGATACTCTGAGGGGATATTATGATGGGTGCCAAGGGTTGCTCAAGGAATTTCCTCATGTCTCTCTTCAACATATTCCAAGAGCACAAAATCAAGAAGCTAATCGTTTAGCTCAAAGTGCGTCAGGTTATCGAGTGTTTCAAGAGGTCTTAAGTAATGAAACCTCAAATGATGATTGGAGAGTTAAAATAGCCGATTACCTTAGGAATCCATCACAAAAAGTTACTAGGAAGCTAAGGTACAAGTCGACTAAGTATGTGTTACTAGATGATCAGCTATATTACAAAACAGTCGATGGGGTGTTGCTTAAATGCTTAAATCAAGAAGAAGCTAAGGTGTTGATGGGTGAAGTACATGAAGGGATATGTGGAGCTCATCAATCGGCTTATAAGATGAAATAGATTATTCATAGGACTAGATATTTCTGGCAAACAATATTGGAAGACTATTTTGAATATTATAAGGGGTGCCAAGATTGTTAACGTTTTGATAATGTTTAGAGATCGCCCACATCGGCTATGAATTCAATAATCAAACCATGGTTGTTTCAAGGTTGGAGAATTAATCTAATTGGCCAGATTTTTCCGCTTTCAAGTAAAGGACATAAGTTCATATTGGTAGCAACATATTACTTTACTAAGTGGGTTGAGGCAATTTCTTTGAAGACAGTAACCTTAAAGAACATGGTTGATTTTATCAAGAAGCATATTGTGTATCGTTTTGGGATTCCTTAAACTATCACCACCGATCAAGAGATAATGTTCACATCAGAAGAGTTTAGAGATTTTGCTGCCAGTATGGGAATTAAGCTACTAAATTCTTCTCCTTACTATGCTTAGGCTAATGGCCAGGCAGAGGCGTTCAATCAGATTATGATTAAGCTGATCAAGAAAAAGATTGAGGAGCAGCCAAGAAAGTGGCATTCAACGCTTAATAAGGCATTATGGGCATATAGGATGGCCTATCATGAATCGATTAAAACATCGCCTTATGAATTTGTGTATGGTCACAATGCAGTCCTTCCTTGGGAAATTCAAACTAGATCGAGACGTGTCACATTGCAAAATGATATGTCAGCCAAAGTCTACAAGAATCTTATGATAGATGACTTAGAGGACTTGAGTTGCCATCGGGTGCGTGCTCTTGAGAATATCGAAGCCAATAAACTAAGGATTGCAAAGTATTACAATAAAAATGTCAAGGGCAAACAATTTTTTGAAGGAGACTTAGTCTGGAAAGTAAAATTGTCGATTGGATCAAAGGACAGTAAGTTCAGTAAATGGTCACCTAATTGGGAAGGACCTTATTGGATTAAACATTGTGCGCCTAGCAATGCTTATATTTTGAAAATGCTAGGAGTAGAAGAAGAGTTTGACAGAGCAATTAATGGAAAATATCTAAAGAAATATTATCCTAGCATTTGGGTTAATACTTGACAACCGATTTGTTTGAACATCGGCTCTAATAGCCAATACCAGAAGGGTGTCGCCTCTAGTTCAAAAATAAACCCGAAGGGGGAAAAGCCGGTACGATATGTATCGCCTATAAGAGCAAAACAAACGCGGACAAATTGATGCATGGAACATGAAGTGCGAGGCAAAAGAGAAACCACTTAAAACGAAGATATTATTTGCCAGTATCACCTATTACAAGCTAAAGGCCAGAAAACACTTTGTTCACTATGTCATCGGCCGGGGAAGTAAGGGCTATAGAGTTGGCGGCGTTGAAGAAATCCTCAATCAGGCGCTCATGATCCCCAGAATGTTCGGTGGCTGGAAAACCATGGGGAAGAAGCCGAAGCTCGTGGCTAGAGCGGGCTTGCGCAGCAGCCAACGCCATGGCAGCACCATGACGAACGCCATGAAGAGCGACCTCTCTGACATGGTTCGGGATGTCGTGCAAGCGAACCATCGGAACAGGGCCCTGGCACTGACGAATCCTGCCACGTACTCGGCAGCTGAGCCGATAGATCTAAAAAGATTCAAGGGAGGGATGATCAAGATCTTGAAGATAAAATTAAGAAGAGACAGAAAGTTGCGGTAGGCATCTCACCCATGATTCTAGCCTCGGCCTTGGCCAACCTATCCTCCACCGGGTTGGCCTCGAAGGGTGATCGGCATCGTACCATGGCCAGAGCCGATTCTGTGATGGAGAGGTAGTCGGTGAGCTTCTGGCTAGCCCGATCGATGGAGGCAATCAGATCATCGTTGTCGATCTGCCTCCTCGGGTAGCAGGGGAGCTGGTGGCGGGTTCTTAATGAAAACGACCCTGGAAGTTGAGCAGAGTTGGCCCTGTGCTCTGGGATGGTGGGAGCATCCCGGGATGCACCCTCCTGATGACAAAGACTCCAGCGTGGTGGCATAGACCCGTTGAAGGCCTCCTCAGCAGACCTCTTGCTGTTCTCCATGCCTTCAAACCTATGGGAAGGTAGAATCACACCAAAGATATGGAAGGTTTGGGATGAAGCAGGTTGTTTTTTTATCCACAGTCGTGACCCGTATATATTGCCCAGGAGGTGAGAAGATAGGCTTCGCCGGGGTTATGGAATTAAAGAAAGATATGGAAATGGATCGACACTCCAGAAATTCAGGGGACGGATCACGAAGAGACAACAAATTCAGACTTATTGCTTCTCATAATTACAAAATATCGTGGGATTGATACGAAAGGTTTACGTTGACTGGCGATTATCCCACCAAAACTTCTTTGGATTGAAGGGAGTCCGAATTCCCACAAGGCCGAAGGTCATCATAGACCAAGTCACATCGGCCTGTTGATAAAATTGCATCAGGGGAAGGGGAAAGGCCGCCTGCTTAAAAGATGCCCATATACCCAATGATTTCTCGGTGACTGGGAAACAATGGGAAAGAAAGCCGCCTACTAAAAATTGCCCATTTCTCGGTGGCTGGGAAACCGTGGGAAAGAAGTCTGTGGTTTTCCTGACAGGCATTTGATGAAGCGAACAAGGGGAAGGTGTCCACATATTTTAGTCCTTGCAAACACTAGAACAGCTCTACGATCATGGTGAGAAAACTCAGGTGATGTCACAAGAATTCCTCTAACCACAGTAGCTGGTCCTCTTGCTTGATAAGACGCTAAAATGAGCGATACAATCACCCACAAGAATTCTTCTAACCACTCAAGATCCATATAGCGAAGAATTAGACCATGGAGGGTCCGGTGGAGCCAAGGGCACTCGAGGAAGCAAGCAGAAGAGAAACATAACTATGTTGTTGTGTTGCTCTCGCTAGAGTCAGATAGACATTTTATTGTCGGCCTCGAAAGATGGATCCAAGCGCTCGTGAAGCAATGATGCTCTCGTAAAGTTTTGAAGCATGGGCTCATAAGCTAGCAAAGATGATGACAGATAGTAGACCCCAGATCAAGATTCTCTACCCGTGACTATGGAGGCACAGGCATGGAAATTTTAGAATAAAATTACTTTTATCCCAAAATTGGGGGGCATGTGTTTACACCAAAATTTGAGAAGAGGAATACGGGAACTCGAAGCTCCCAAGATCATGTCATCAAGGAATCGATTGCATAAACGTTGATATCAGCTGATTCAAATACAGCACTGGAATAGGCTCTCTTCAGATGGTGCCAGCAGATAATGATAAAAGCTACGGTTGGCGTCGGGAGAAACATGTCAGACTCTACAAAAAGAGAAAGATTAGGGTCCAAGTTATCTTAAAATAGGAATGTTTTTTCTTATGCCAAAGATTGTAGCGAGTCGTGCGTAAGTAGGTTTCATGCTTAGATTTCGGGTATAAATATTGGACCCTGGCTATTGTAAAAGAGGATCCAATCAATCAAATACAATTTACTTTTTTGGCTCTGTGCCAACCCTTAGGAGTAGGAGTAGAGTAGATCTCGATGAGTTCTTCAGCAAGCAGGGCTGCATCGGTCCGGCCGACCTTCGGCTTGTCTATAAGTACCGTCATTGCTTATGCTTCTGTTTGTACGACTGTATCAATCCGGTCGACCTCCACTACAAACTCTAGTATAAGCTAGTTATCGACTCTTGTCTAGTTCAAGTACGGCTGCATCGATCCAGTCGACTTCCACTACTCAACAAAAGAATTCAAGCCAGCATTCTTTTGCATATTTAAGTACACTCTAGTACACTAAACACTATGCCTACAGTTCACAGTTGGTACACATGAGGTGTAGCCATGCCCTTCTAGAAAGAAACCAACCAATCAACTAGCAGCAGCTCACAAACACAGTGAATCTCTTTGACTAGGCCATGACTGAGATTAAAATATTTTAGGAGAGCTAGAGTAGTTGTAGTACAAGAGGGGCTTAGTATAGGTGAAAGGGCGTTGCCTCCATCGAAGTAGCAGTCACTTAGTTCTAGGCCATCTCCCCACTCAGGGTTGAGGACTCCAGAAAAACACCTCGTGCACTCTTTGCTTGAGAAAAAAACACCAACTCTTCCACCAGCACAAGATGGTGACTTGATCACCATGGAGAGTGACATGGGGTGAGAAGGGGGGCTGACCAGGAGAGGAAGTCACCAAAGAGCCCAAGTGCTGCAAGCAAATCCAAAATCACATTTGAAGACCTGCAAGAGAAGGAGCACGTGTCTAATGGAAAATAAGTCCAAGGTTGGAGCTAAACGTCATCAAGATTAAGGTAAGGTTCACGAGCACATCTCAGAATATCTCTTCTTCTCTCTACCAAGATCACAAAGCACCTTTCATGGGAAGAACCATCTGTTCTAGAGCAACACAACAGTTAGGTGCTAAATAATATTTTAGGCCAGGAGAGATATGCCAACTATTATTAGAACAGGAACAAGCATTCCTTCTTTAGTAGAAAGCTACACATAAAAATACTTGAGCCTTGGCTAAAACACTAACACAAGAACCCGTACATCTAGAGCTCTCAAGTATATATTTTTGAGTTATAGAGTTACATGCTAGGTTAAAAAAAACAACATGAAGATGTGAGGGGGAAGAACTCACTGTCAGGTTGGGGAGGGTTGTTGCTCGAGTCCAAATCTCCGCACATTAGCATGCTCGGGCCTCTGTGGCTCTGCCTGGGCGCCATGGTTGCCGAACTCGGCACCTCGGTGAAGCACGCCGCCGCCGCCGCCGACCTGCAAACATGAGTGAGAGAAATCAAGGGAAATCGAAGGGGAAAACCAGTGCATAGTAGCTGGAAACCACAAAAATTTGTTTTGGGTAGGAATTCTGGAGAGCCCAGCAGCCATGGTCGTCGATCTGGAGGAAGGGGAAGGAAGCAGAGAGAAAGAAAGGGAGAGAGAAGTGCGTGCGTTGGTCACTGGGTCTGTTGACTGCTAGTGGGCATGTTTGGCTGGTATTAAAGCCGGTTGATAAGCCAGCTGAAGCTATTTTGTTGTGAGAGAAAAATACTATAGATTTTAATTGATAAGCCGGCTGATAAGTTCAAGCGAACGGGCCCGGCAAAGTAGCAGTAGTAGACTAGTAGTAGTACTAGTACTGTGCGGTGGAGGGCTTCAGGTTCAGCTCACATGAGGATGAAAAGTGCTTAACAGTACTAAATTAATTTAATGATTTACTAAGCACAGCTATGCAATCCCTATTTTATAAATCACAGCACAATGGATCCTAATTACCAGGAAGCTATTTCTTGACTGCAGGATGAACACATGGTTACGTATGTGCTAAGTATATATACTCTTTTTCTATCTTGCTAAATACCAATATATATTTATACTAATTATAGGAAGCGAGCAAAGTCAGGCGTAGGAACCTCCAGCGAACCAAACTGAGCCCGAGTTGAATCTTAACGACTCAGGCAAGAATCCTTTGATCATTCTCTCCTTGAGTTTTTATACAAAGGCCCTGTTCGCTTCTCTTATAATCTGTCTTTTTCAACTTATTTTTTTTAGCTGGAACAATGTTTTTCTCTCACAACAAATCAGCCGGAACAGTGTTTTGGTTTGTTTTTTCAGCGAAGCGAACGGGGCCAAAGTTTGAGAAAATAAAAGTAACCTACATTAAATATTATTTTCTGAAATTGACTATGGATGGATGACATTTGAATTTGATGACATGGGGTTAGCTGATGGAGGAACTAATTCCCTACTATATATTTGGATGAAAAAGATTGGTGGGACTAATAACCAACTCTCACTTGTGTTATTGGGCCGTATAAATTCGTGTCAACCATGAACTCGTTTGGGACGAGCCGATTCTAGTACCCATGAAGTTGTTGTATAATCCCTATGGTAAGTGAGAAGAGGGTTGGGTGATGAAATCCATAATCAGGTGTCGATGAAGCACACCCAGGCGCATATATTAGCGCACGTAGATAGATGTGGATGTATAATTATACGAAATGGGGAAAGTTCTGTATCTTGACCATGAGTCGCACCGAAGGAAGTGCGATGGAAAATTGGTCAAGGTAATTATGACTAAAGTGATACAAACCTACGCAGGGTTAAATCATGAATTCATGTCATGTCTATTGGATCAAAGGCTACGAGAACCTATGGGTGGCTCTTTCTCAAGATATAAGTGACAGTAGTGTTTTTAAACTAAACTTGACCTTTTCTACAAATGCTATTTTGAACAGCAAGATGATATATTTATTGATCATTTGAGATGACCAAATTGCATTGTATTGATATTTATATGCTTGCTGCATTGTATTGATATTTATATGCTTGCTGAGTACGTGTTGTATTCACTCTTGTTAACTCTCCCTCTTCAGAGAATCCCTAAGAGTGTGCTCAACGGTCTCTAGATGATAGTTATGTCTATACAGATTGGGATGACTATGAGGAAGCTAGTCAAGTTGCTGCCACCTCCAATGGTGGATGGGATGAATAAATGATTCTCTTAGTTCAGTTATGTATGTCAAGGGTGATATGTCTTTATCGCTCACCTAGTAATCTAGTTTGGACTTCTATATGTTGGGCTTGTAATAATACGCAAACATGTGACGCTTCTTTAAAGACTTAAGTACGTAGGATGGTACTGTAATATTTAACTATTCTCTGTTGTCAACTTTGAATATGGTTTATTATTCGATAAATCTTGTACCTGTGGAGTAATAAATCATAGGCAGGGTTATTATGTAAAGTGGTAATGACTCTGGTCGTCACAACTGAACTGGGACAAAGCGCTTCTTTACGCTGATCCTAAGGTGACTGGACACAGTATACACAAACACGATGATGCACCTGCTCAACAAGCACCCCAAGGACCATGCTATCCATGAAATCTTTTACCCCAGTCGACCCTCCTATCTTTTTTTCTCTTTTTTTTTTGACTTGCTGTCTGAAATTCCTCCAGGGCCTTCTCAGGATTTATCTGCATCAAAACTCCAAACATGTCCCACATAAGAACCATGCACATCAATCTATTCTAAGCATTCACAGTAGAGCACTCTCCTATTGTTTCCACTAAAAAAATCTATTCTAGGCATTATGAATTTAACACTGTAAGTTGTCAACTCATCACACTTATTGTAGTTCCAATGGCATAGCCCTGTCAGAAGATTGTAACCATTCATAAATATGTTTCGAAGAAAAACTTCCTGTTGTGATTTTAGTCACGCTGTCAAACAAGATCTCACGCTCGTGATTCGTGAAACAATGGATCGTTGTCATTTTGAGAGTTCAGTGTTCTGTACATGTGACATGTGTGATGCGTGGATCATGCACGACATGCAAAGATCGGCGTTGCGCATGCGCAGAGGGTAGTGTTGTGCGTATACTAACCTGCACCGAGGATCACGACCTGCGGGTCGCCGCCGAGCGCGGCAACGGCGGCCTCGACGCGGGCGTCGAACCAGAGCGTCCGGATGGCGATCATGACGCCGTGCACCTCCCTGGCGCCAGCGCTCTCGTCGCGCCGCATCTTGTCGTGCAGCCCCCTGAGGTAGCGCTCCCCGGCTAGCACACCCCCGGCCGCCGGTCGCACACCGCACGGCCCCACAGCGCCCGCGCCGCCGCCGTCTGGCACGCGTTCTGGGCCGGGCGGCCCCACTCCGCCTCCACCCGCGCGTGCAGCGCCCGCCCGCCCTCCGGCGCTAGCTGCGCCATCGCCACCTGCTACAGCAGCGCCAGGGCCGCCCTCGCGCGTGTCTCGGACCTGCTCCTCGCCGCAGGCATACGATGGCGACTCGCCACGGCAGCGGCAAGGCTGAACTCCACCGCCGAGGTTGCCCATGGTCTGCTCGTCCAGTGCAGCGCCACCTTTCCTGGTCACCGGCGTTAGGGCCACTCTGCCGCTCATCCATGGTTGGTCTGGATCTAAGAGAAATCAAGGAAGGAGAAAGAATAGGAAACTCCCTTTTGCAGACCACGTATTCACGTATAGAGGAGGTGACTGTGACAACTTGTCAAATGACTGGGAGGCGCGATCACAGAGCAATTGTAGGGGGAGGTGTGATCTTGCACCGTGATCAATCACGGTGATCACGGTTCAAATTGTAGAAGGGGAGAGGAGAGACACGATCAATCACAGGGATCACGCGCCGAAACTGGCGGCTGGAACGATGGTTCCTGACCGGATAGGATCGGACCGCGGGCAAACCGGCAAGAATGGCGCAATGCAAGAGGCAAAGATATTGGAGAGTCACGCGTGGGGGATCTGGCCGCGGGAGGACGAGGACACACACGATCTTGACCATTGGATTTGAGTAAGGAGATAGAAGATTTAGACGTACTAAATCTTGACAGTCCTCTTGGGTTCACTTTTCTGCATGGATTGATGGGGGGCTTCTCAGCGGTGGGCATTTTTTTTTGCACATTTCCTATCCTACAGGTGCCTGAAAGTGAAGATGGGACTACCAGCAAGTGTGAAGGTGTTCGGTCAGTGTTGAGAATGATTACTGATCGTTGGATTTAGACTAGATGGATGATGTTCATCGTCTGAAAAGAATGCAAAAATCAGGCGCCTGTGATTTAGCAAGTCCCTTTTTTTTGTGGGTTTAGCAAAGATAAAGTTGGTGAATTAGTAGGGTAGAAAAAGAAAAGAAAAGTGAAAAAACCCAAAGTGGACAACTGGCCCAGCTAGTTAGGGAGCAAGGGGCTGTTTGGTTGCTAGCCAAACTTTGCCATACTTCACCTTAGACAAGTTTGACTATAAGTTGGTAAGTGTTTGGTTGGCAACTAAGCTTAGGCTTGATTTTTTTGGGCTCCACATGTCAGAGGTCGAGTAAAAAAGTGTGGCAAGATTCCTTTAGACATGGCAAAGTGTGGCAATCAATTTGTTAGCCGTATTTTTTGTGGCTTGCCACGCTTACCTAAGATTAGTTGTGATAGAATATGGCTAGGAACCAAACATGCTCCAAGCCGGTGTGTGTGTGGACAGTGCAAGACAGTACGAGTGCAAGGGCACAAACAATGCAAGATCGAATTTTAATCTTGCACACAGCATGCATTGCATGGCTGCAAACACTCACAAGTCACAATTTGGGGCCCTAGAGTAGACTTGATAGATGGGGGAAGGAACAAGCGAGTGTGGACCGTGCGGTCTTGGTTGATGTACGTTATTCCACAAGGACGACTACGTTTGGCCGTTTGGGGCGAGACAAGACGGCGATGGAGTGCATGCATGGCCACCATTAATATTTCGCGTTGATTGGCTCCAATTAATTTCCATCCATCGACCATCTCCGTTGGTCGTCTCAATCTCATCATGTGCCGTGCATGCATTCATACTACTAGGGTTAGTTGTGTTGTGTTTCATAAGTTCAAATCCCAACCCTTCAAACAAGGGAACTAATTAATAGTAGCTCAACAAATGTGGTCGTATATGTGTAACTTGTTTGGATCCAACCAGCTAATGAAACCGGCTAATAGCTTGTATCAGTGGGGCTATCGGCAAACCTATTAGCAAAGCTTCCCTTGGATCATCAGATAAATAGTTAGTATGCTACTTGGGCACTGTTGGGGTCTATAGAGCTAATAGTTAGCTACTAATCACTACTTAATCGAATCCAAACAATTGTAGCTAATAGTTTAACTATTTGTTAGCTGAATGTCCAACTAACAACTATTTCAATAGTTTAGCCAAAACTAGCTAATAGCAACTGCTATTAGCAATGAACTATTAGCTAGCTAACTATTAGCAGCTAGCTAATAGTAGGACCTTAGCTAATAGAGCCAACTAATAAATTTTTATTAGCTAAATAGTTTATTTTTGAACTATTAGCGCTTTGGTGTTTGGATCCACTAGAGCTATTTTTAGTAGCTGACTATATACTTAGGTCATGGGATCCAAACGGAACCCTATGTGGCCCTAATTTGTTTGTTGGTACCTTGACCTTAGCTAATAGAGCCAACTAATAAATTTTTATTAGCTAAATAGTTTATTTTTGAACTATTAGCGCTTTGGTGTTTGGATCCACTAGAGCTATTTTTAGTAGCTGACTATATACTTAGGTCATGGGATCCAAACGGGCCCTATGTGGCCCTAATTTGTTTGTTAGTACCTCACTATTTGGATTCATTAGCTGCTAATAGTTAGCTAGCTAATAGGTCATAGTTAATACTAGCTAGCTAAGTACTAGCTGCTGTTATTTTAATTGGTTTGGTCCAACTAGTGAGACTGTTGTTGGCTCGGTATTAGCTAATATCAAATAGCTACGCTATTAGCTAGTTGGACCCGTTTGAATCCGAAGGTAAGCAACTATAACTATTAGCTACATGGATCCAAACAAGACCCTAGCTAACTTGGGTTAAAAGTAGCAACTGGCAACGAAAAGGATCGAAACATTCTCTTGCTAATGGCGCCAAAACAGCACACGTTTAGAGCAGAACAATTCCGAGGGCAAAATTGACTTGTAGCATGATTACACATATCTATTGGCTCTTGAATCCAAACAACACATGGTTAATAGTATGAGCTAGCTAACAATTAACCCTAGGCATCATTAGCCAGCCGATCCAAATGGCCCTAGCTAGTACTAGCAGCATATAGCAATAGTGGGCATAGATTAAGGAAAGCAACAGCGCTGTGGCTACCCACGAGTTGGCAACTTTGCTATGTTAAATTGTTAATTACTTATGGGTCTCCTTGGAAGAATATACCTAAGCATGTGTGGTTATCATGCATGTATGTATGTGCGGCATGTGCATGGCCTGATAACAGAAGCGCATAAAAGGGACCCTCTCATCTGTTTCTGTTGTTGTTGCTCTGCTCTTCCCCACTTATGAATTTATTTATTTATGATGATGAGCATGGGCCATGCATGCAGTGCAGCAGCAATTAGACTGCTGTTCGATCAGCAATTATACTATGTACTTATGTGCAAGCATGATCGCCGTCGTCATCAGTGTGTCATTGTGAAATGGTCTGTAACAAGGGCCAAGAATATAGTCATGCTCACGCCAGGTTAATAATCTTTGTCAACACTAATCGTAGCTTCCCAACAAGGACGTTTTAACACCCGATTTCCGTCGTTTCTTCCCTCCTGTGGCTGTGACAGGGAGTGCGCTTGCAGCGGATACGACCAAAGTGTTGGATGGAGTTTGGTGCGGAATTTCTTCGTCAGGCCTGCAAAAAGATCTTCTTCAGTACTATATTATATCATACACGAGTCTCCAGTGCAGACACAAACAAAACATAAATGGGAATGGGAATGCAAATGCAAATGCAACGCTGAAAAACTAGTAAAATACAGCATGGATGATGCCCGTGCGTGTGTGTGTGTGTGTGTGTGTGTGTGTGTGTGTGTGTTTAATTAGCATTACTCTCTCGCTCGACAGCGTTTGACAGCACAACAAACTTCAATTATATTGTTGCGTGCCGATTTGTTTGGTGTAACAAAACTCCATCTTGTTCATTTCATTTCATTACCAGGTGTACATGTCATCAGAGAATTGTGGGTATATTATTCTTTGGATTATAGTATAATATAAATTAATGGTCTACTAGTGTCCTGAGAGGCCGACACGCTTGTCACGCGGCCCTAGTCGTTCACCGGCCGGCTTTGTTGTTATTGTGGGTATATTATTCTTTGGATTAACGCAAAGCATAGCGATCGGATCGGATCGGATCCGTCCATTGCATTGGTTGGTAGAGTTATGTGCGATACACTTCTGCCTGCACTACTACGCCCTGTTAGCTTTAGTACAAAGTTTTTTTTTTCTTTAGATCTATGCTTTTCTGTAATTAATTGGAATAATTCATAACTGCAGTTTCTATGGTTTAATTGTGATGAAATTTTTATGGTGGGCTAATTATTGTATGATTGAACTGTAGTAAAAATTTCATATTCATTTGATCATGTGTAGCTTAGTTATAGATTTATTTATATTTAACAAGCATAAATCTAAATAAAATCTAAAACTAAGTTATACATGATCCAATAAGTATGAAACTTTTACTACAGTTTAAGCATACAATAATTAGTCCACCATAAAAATTTCACCATAATTAGACCATAGAAACTGTAGCTATGAATTATTCTATTTAATTACAGAAAAGCATAGATCTAAAGCTACAACAAAAACTTTATACTAAAGCATAGCATATTATATGTTCACTATGAAGATATAATCATGTGGAGTCCAATAAAATTAGATTTTCCATTTATGATTTTTCTGTGATTTACTATGATTTTTCAAAGATTTAGCCGAAATAAATAAAAAAGAAAAAGACAAAATCGCCTTCAAAACCGCTTATAACCAGGTCAGGGAGGTAAGATAAACGGTTTTAAAAGTTGAGAAGGTGTTTTGCCCGATTTTAGAGTTAAGTGAGGAAAAGCGGACTTTCGCGAAAGTCGAGGATGTAACGTGGACTTTTTTTTCCTTTCCTTGCTTTGAACAGCAAGGCACCAAGCGAAGTTCGGCCCAGCCCATGAATTTCGTATGGCCCATTACCACCCAATTCATGCCATCGTGCCGCCCGGCTGCATGCCCACAGGCCACAGCCCACTTCTCCTTCTCGTCCTCCCTTGTTTTTGGGCTTGATTGCTAGGATTGTGAGTCCGACGGCAATGGCGGCGGCGGCGACTCCCATGCCAGATTGTCTTGCGGCCGGCGAGCCTGACGATGACCCGCACCGTATCTACCCCATCCTTGTTGCTCCGTCGACGCTGAACTCGGCTCCCTTGTTCCCGTTCTGGTGAGATGGATCCCTGCAGCGGCGCGGCTAGCTCCCCTTACCGCGACCTCCCGCGCCGGCGAGAAGCGACAAGGACAGGAACACCAGCGCCCTGCTTCGTCGACCTGACCGCGTAGGACCCCAGCGCAAGGTACATGCCCTCTTGCCCGTCTCTCCTTCACCCCCTTCGTTAGGTGATTGACATGGATAGATCTGTGTATGTATGTATGTATGACAGTTCAAATTAGCTTCAGTAAAGGCTTTGAAATGTATTGTGTTTCTGTGCATTTTTCTTCGGTTCAACGCACCCGTACCTCGCAGTGGCATTGACCCTGAGATTTACTCTCATTGCATCACCTCTGTCCTTGTGGGCTATCCAGTGAACGGGACAGCATAAATCTCCCAATTAAATGAGCGACGTGCTATTATATTTGCATTTGCAACTCTAAGATAAATAGCCAGAAATCCGTTGACTGTGTTGCATTTGCAACTCTTAGATAAATGGCCAGAAATCCATTGGCTGTGTAGCGGTCTATAGTCTTCTAGTATTATTAGGCAGCCATCCTTTGATAGATCCTTCGGTTTATCAGAACAAAAATAGCAGTGTCTGTGGCCTCACGAAAGGCGCTGGAATGCCCCGCCTCTAGAGGCCGTACCTAGTAGAGAGCTACTGCTATGTGCAGGGTCTGGGGAAGAGTGTCAGTGGCAAACCTTACCCTCGCCTGTGCAATGCGAGGAGACCGCGACTCAAACTCGAGACCTTCCGGTCACAGACGGTAAGACTCTACCGCTTGCACCAGGCCCCACCTCTAGAGGGAAACGATTTTATTTGTCATGGGAAACTCTAGAGACACGAGCTATGGACATTGCGCATTGGGACAATTATTTCTTTGCATGTGTTTCTTGAATTTCCTATATATCCTGTAGGAAATTAAATAAATTATGTACGTCATGCAGAGTGAGCAAGCACACTCAACTCAGTAGCCCGATTTAGGCCTCTGGCTGACGGTGCTACAGCCCAAGTTCTTGAGAAAAGGGCGTACTCAGTGCATAGAGCTCCCGCTCTGTGCGGGGTCTGGGGAAGGGTGTCAGTGGCAAGCTTTACCCTCGCCTATGCAATGCGAGGAGACCGCGACTTGAACCCGGGACTTTCCGGTCACAGGCGGTAAGACTCTACCGCTTGCACCAGACCCGCCCTTCTTCTAGAGAAAAAGAAAAAGAAACAAATGTAAAAAAAAAACATTATCAAAAGATTACATCTAGTTTGACCGAGTCAACCCCAGCCTCCCACTGAGCACACTAGACAATTGTTAGCATAACTTTGTTATGGTCCCGACCAATGTAACTCAGGTTAGGTGGTTATTAAATGATATGATTCGTTAGAGTATACTACCAAAGTAGGAAGTTGCTAGGAAGATGGGCCTCCCTGTTTGTATACATACAAATATACAGCTTGTTTGAAACCGTTGGCTCGTTCGTTGCTGGTTCGTGAGAAAGTACTGATGGTTGGTTTGTGTGAGAGAAAATACTGTTCCTGGCTGAAAATACTGTTCACGTAAACACGCGTGAAAGGGCTGGCCAGCACCCGCCAGCCAGCCGCTCCAGCCGAACAGGCTGATAAACCACCGCACCTATCCTTCGCTGTGTACATGTACTTTTAGCTGTGCCCACTACCCAGTTTAAGCCGGACGCAAACAATATTGCATCGATGCACAAGCCACACACAATGAACCCCCAATTGCTCAAAGCTGTCTCCAATGGCGACGCAGACCTCTAGCACAAAAAGGTCACAGCTAATTTGACTGAGTCAACCCCAACCTCCCACTGAGCACACTAGACAATTGTTAGCATAACTTTGTTATCTTTCCCGACCAATCTAAGTCAGGTGCGGGTGGTTGTTAAAATGCTTCGTTCTAGTATACTACCAAAGTAGGGAATTGCTAGGAAGTTGCATAAAAGCGGAACATAGTCCCTCCTCTATGTATTATACATTTAAATTTAAACCACTGCACCTACCCTTCGCTGTGTACATGTACTTAACTGTGCCTACTGCCCAGTTTAGGCTGTCCGCAAACAACATAGCATTGATGCACAAGCCACACACAATGAACCCTCAATTGCTCAAAGCTGTCTCTACTAGCGATGCAGACCTCTTAGCACAAATCCTATCCACATCAACAAAATGCGCATGCCTAGAAGGCGTCACTGCAGAGGGCAGCTCTGCGCTGCATATTGCAGCCCGCCATGGGTACCTGAAGCTCGTTGAGATGATCTGTGATCAGGACATATCGCTCATCAAGGCTAGGAACAACCTGCTCGACACGCCTCTGATCTGCGCGGCAAGGGCTGGGCATGTGGATGTGGTCGATTACCTCATCCAGCTTGCTTCCGCCCAGCGAGATACTGAGTATGTACTGAGGGCATGGAACTCTGGTGGGGCGACGGCGGTCCATGAGGCGGTTAGGAACGGCCATGCATCCGTCTTGGGAAAGCTCATGTCAAGGGAGGCAAGCCTTGCCGCGGCGGTTGATGGGCAAGGTGTATCCCCGCTCTACATGGCGGTTGTGTCCAACCAGGTTGACACGGCTCTATGATATACTGTTTGTGCGCCAGAGCTCCTCTTGAATTCAACTCTGAGAGCTCTACCAAACAGGCCTCAAGTGTTAAGTGTTCTCTTTTATTATAGTGGTAATCTTTTCTTTTCTTTTTTAGCTCAAGAAATGTGCGAGTCCCTGCAACGCTGGGAGCCAACACTTGCGCAAAAGGCTGACAGCTCTGGGAGAACTGCCCTTCACTATGCAGCATCATGTGGGAAGACTGGAGTGATCAAACTTTTACTGATGATGGTCTCTATCCTGTACACTATGCTGCTATGGGCGGCTACTCAGAAATAATCCGTGAGATCATGGAGATATGCCCGAGCTGCGATGAGTTGGTTGACAAGAAACATAGAAGTATTTTGCATTGCGCCGTCGAATTCGGGAAGACTAAGGTAGTGTGGTACGTCTGCAGGAACCCAAAGTTCAAGAGTATCATGAATGCGGGCGACAGTGAAGGAAACACACCACTACATCTGGCTGTAAACCATGGGCATGTATTCATCTTCTGCCTTCTTATGATGGATCTTAGGGTGAATCTTGGCATTATTAACCATAAGGGATTAACACCGTTAGATTTTACCAGGAATGAGTATAGCCCTAAATATTCTTTCTCAACGGTACAACCCTTTTCAACTTTTCTTTTCTTTTCTTTTCTTTTTTTGGTCTCGTAATATTATTTCCTTTTATGCAGTTCTTTGATGCTTATGCCGGCATTTCCTTATTACTCTGTGAAGCTGATTCCATTATATTCGACTTGGCTAGAAGTCAGATATAATCATTGCTTGGAAGAAGAGAAGGAATCCAGCCGATACTCCGATGTGTCCCAGAGCATTTTATGTCTCTCAGGCCGCTCGTTGGCCTTGGCTCGGCGGCAATGCGGAGAGTTGCAGACGGGGGACGGGGACGACCCATCGCGAGGAGCTCAAGGCCAGAGCG
The DNA here is from genome assembly GCA_904845875.1 of Miscanthus lutarioriparius. Taxonomy (NCBI): domain Eukaryota; kingdom Viridiplantae; phylum Streptophyta; class Magnoliopsida; order Poales; family Poaceae; genus Miscanthus; species Miscanthus lutarioriparius. Next base: position 72,021,033 of record CAJGYO010000017.1, on the reverse strand, counting down.
CTTTCGCTCTTGTTTGCGTGACACGGCCCAGATGGATGTGCCAGCCCGCAGAGCAAAGGCCCAAAATACCGCTTCGCAGACTACACCGCAGCTACATGTTTTCTTATATTCCTCCCGTGGCTGTTCAGAGTTCCATGTTTTTCATCTACGCCGGATAAACGGAAGGAGCAACTCGTCAGTGATTTAGGGGAGGAGAGATTCGCAGGGGAATTGCGCGAGTCCTCCGCCCCTGAGAAGGAGGACATAGCACTGGAGCATACCGCATAATGATCAAAATCTCGGTAACACTGTCGGCTACAACTCTAAGGTTCTGGCTTATTACTTTACTAGTATGAGTGCCTGGGCAACCATCATATAACAAGCATGATAGAGGTGAAGAATCAAATCAACTAAACACAATTCACTCCCCCCATAAAACAAAACAATTGATTCAAACCAATGCTCCTTTTGAATAGAACAACTATCTGTGCTTGTGAATTTGAGAGCAAACATGAGAGTACAAAGATACTAGCCACCCAAGGAGACATGCATATCATTGAAATACACTTGATAAAGAGGACATTGATTGGAAGGCAGCTTGCTGCCTGCTGCATCCAAGTTTTGTAAAATAAAACCATGTCACAAACAACTCTAACTTAACAAATGAAATCAGGTGACATATCTGGCTTCATGTTGATGCGATTGTATTTGTTAACCCTTGTACTCAGGCCAAAGTGGCTCGTCCACTGATTATGCATCGCTTCAGAAGCAAGCCGATGTACTGCGAAAGTATGAATTTGTATTCAAGAAGGGCCGACGAAGGAGATTTAAGCATCCTCCTTTATTCAATTGAATCCTGCAAATTCTGCCAGAGACATTCAAAACCAAAAAATAGCATCCATGAATTGAAACACTAACAATATTCTAACCCAGGAGCTTACTTTCCATAGATACAGCATCATGGCAGATAACTAATCAGTTAACTAATTTAATCACCTAAGGACATTATAGTTAATGCAAAAAGAATAGCATTATCGTCAAAACAAAATCTCCCTATTTTAATCTCATACATTTACGACTTGTCTTCACAACCTCTCGTAGAGATCATGGAAATATAAAAAAATGATACTACAGCCTAAGGATTTGAGATCGATTAAGGCCCCTGTTTCGCTTGTCTTATGAGCCGATTGTTTCAAATGAAGGAATAGTATTTTTCTCTCACAACAAATCAGCTTAACAAAGATTTTCACCATGGCTTTTCAGCCATTTCGAAGCGACTTGACTTCGAAAAAGACGATTTAGAGCAATTTCAGAGCAAGAGATGTTACCTGACTTAGTGTATCTTAGTTTCCATGTGCCGAGATGCATCATGTAAGGCAAAAAAAATTAAGATCACAACTTCTCCCTATCAGGCTTTCCTACCGACATAGGCAAGCATATAGTTCTACGTATGGCTGTACCAGGGAAAGTGTCGGTTAAAAAAAAGAATAGGTAAAGTGCAGGAATTCACCTGCCATGCCTGCAAGTTTCAGTTAGAGTGGATCTAAATACTATAAAAAAGGGCTATGTGTACTCCGAGCTTAAGCTGCACTGCCACATACTATAAAAAGGCTAATTCTCTCTGAAGAATATATGTTTCTAAAAAGAAAACTGCCAGGCTGACCCCACACATGACGCAACACTGCCTTGTGCAGTTGGGCCGTCTCCCGACTTTCATGACATGTGGCCCATCCATAAATCCGGCCTACACAAATTCACCCCAATAGACCCTGCAGCAGGCGCCGCGGTCGGATGCCGTGGACATCCCCCGCCACGACGCCCTCACGCTCCCAAGCAAACGCAGTACGCCTACGTCCCTTACACCTGGGCCCCCGTGGCTCGCGGTCCTACATCCCAGTCACGAGTTACCCACACACCACCCTTCCTGCCTGTTAGTCAACTACTCCTCCGGCTGCTGATGCCTGATGGTGATGGGTGTGCTGAGCGGTGGATGGTCTCCTGAAGCTGTATGTCACGAAGCTGCCGCGAGCTTGCGCTGTGTGCACTGCCGCGGACGTAGACGCTTTTTGGTTGGAGGTCCCACGTGTGTATGTATTACTCTCTCCGGTTCTCTAAAGCAAGTCGTTTTAAGGTTGTCTTAAGTTAAAAATTTTAAATTTTGACTACAAATAATTTCTTTTGGGTTGAGTTTGAAAATATGAAAGTGATGTAAGTAGATTCATCTCGAAATGTAGTTTCATAAAAGTATACATTGACTATATTTTATAAATATTTTATAGTAAAAAGTTGCAGTCAAAGTCGTTTCTTAAAGACCGTGTCGATGTTCAAAACGACTTGCTTTAGAGAACGGGGGAGTATTAAATAAAAAGCTAGTTTGGTTCCACCTTCCAAAGTTTATCCCTGTTAACTCGGATGTTCGATACTACTTTAAAGTATTAAATATAGATTAATTATAAAACTAATTGCACTGATTGAGACTAATTTACGAGACGAATCTATTAAGCCTAATTAACCCAAGATTTGATAATATGGTGCTATAGTAAACATGTGCTAATGATGGATTAATTAGTTTTAATAGATTCGTCTCGTAAATTAGTCACCAGCTGTGTAATTAGTTTTATAATTAGCTCATGATTAGTGCTTCTAATTAGAGGACTAAACTTTAATGATTGGATCCAAACGCATCCTAAATAAAAGACCAAGGCCCCGTTCACTGGTCTGAATCTTGACTAAAACTGGCTAAAAAACACTATCTGGCTGAATTGTTGTGAGATAAAAATACTGTTCTAGCTGAAAAAACTAAACCAAACAAGCCAAATACAAAGTAAGTCGAACGGGGCCAAGAAACGAGAGGAGTAATTAAGCTTTGACAGAGAAAGAAGCGGGTGACAGGAACGAGCTACACGTTCTTTTCCACCGGTTGGTCAACCTCAAAGCAACTACCGGCCTCGAGGCTCGCGAGCTAGGCGCTGATCTGTCGGTACGGCCAGGCAAACTACTACGCGGCGGGACGCGGGCGCCAGCCGCCAGCGCGCCATCCGCAAGCAAAGTAGTATATATTGGTGGTATAATTTTTCGGCATACGAAGAGTCTATGGCCTTGTTTAGTTCGAATCAGTATTTGACACTATAATATTTTCGTTTGTATTTGACAATTATTGTTCAATCATGGTCTAACTAGGCTTAAAAGATTCGTCTCGTAATTTACAATTAAACTGTGTAATTAGTTATTTTTTTATCTACATTTAATACTCCATGCACGTGTCTAAAGATTTGATGTGACGGAGAGAGAATGAAAAAACTTGAAATCTAAACAAGGCCTATGTATAAACATGTGTGCTTAGGCCAGTATTGTAGAACACATTGTCTAAACGACCCTACACGACTATGCATATTATTAGATGCTTTAAGGGATGCACTATAGTTGAGGAGTCATGCAGTCAACTCTCGATACATTAGGGTTATATAGACTTTTAATATGTCACGTCAATAAAATCATCTTCAAAACCGCTTCATGGGTTTATTTAGATGGTTTTCAATATTTAGAGGGGTAGAATAATACCTGATTTTATTGGTGACTTTTTTTCGTGTAAGAAAATAAATTAGAGCGAACATACAAACTACCGTCCGGACCCATGGTTGGATGGTTGCGCGTGCGCGTACCAGTCTTGTAGATGGATGATCTCAGTACAGAGATATCCGGCTAGGTTAGACTCTGGATAAATTACGTTGCTAACCAAACGACGCTATTTCGATGAACACGTGCGGTTGCTAACCAAACGGCTAGTTAGGTTAGAGTTAGACTCTGGATAAATATAAATTGCGTACAAGGCTTTCTTTAGATTGGGGTTAGGAATCAGTATTTGGCATTGTAGCACTTTCGTTTGTATTTGATAATTATTGTCCGCCTAACTAAGCTCAAAAGATTCGTCTCGTAATTTACAATCAAACTGTGTAATTAGTTATTTTTTTATCTATATTTAATATTCCATACATATGTCTAAAGATTTGATGTGACGAAGAAAGAGTAAAAAAATTTGCAATCTAAACAACGCCCAACGAAAGCGGTTCGTCAGACACGTGCGGCGGCTGCTGTGTTTCGTCAACACGTGCGTGCGCACTACACAATTTTCGATGGATCAGCCAACTCCTGCAGTTGGGACGTCATCGCTGAGGAAGGCCCGACCAAGAAGCCCAACCCGAAGATCTGCGGCCCGGAGTGGTCGTCTTCCTCGCTCTCCTTCTCCTATCTTCCCCCTTCCTCTTCCTCTAGCTACGTACGTAGGTTGCTAACAGAACGGTCCATGACGGTGAGCGGCTGAACCTGCACACGCAACAATAGTTACAAGCCGCCGACGTCTGCGTCGCCTCCGCCGCACATTATTCAGTTGCAGACTGGCAGCTTAGGTGCCGACCCTGATGGAGCCGAGACAAACATGCACCGATGCAGCGGAGACTACGGATGGCTAGCAAATGGGCTGAGTCTTAGTTAACCCACTCTGGCCTATCGAAGTTGACGTCGGGTTGTTCTTGGGTACATTGGACTTCTCTTCTGTTGCCCAAGGCAAAATCCCCATGGACCTGTTCGTTTCGCTGAAATTTGACTTATGCTAATGTGTTGTGAGAGAAAAAATACTGTTTAATCGCTGAAAAAGTACTGTTCAAATAGTGCGGTAGAACAGGTTGACTCAGTCTCATCAGCGCCAGAAGGCCCAGAACATGCAGCTCTGTGGTTCTCAACTCTAGTTTTTGGTGTAGCAATGGTTAGTTATGTGACAGATTCATAAAACACCAACTACCTTGAGCTGAGCCTCATGTCAGCTGCAAAATTCAACACAAAGGATATGTTTGGGCCCCGTTTAGGTCGCTGGCAGATTTGGCACACTGTAGCGTTTCGTTTGTATTTGGTAATAATTGTTCAATCGTTGACTAATTAGACTCAAAACGTTCGTCTCGTAAAGTACAACCAAACTGTGCAATTAGTTTTTTATTTCGTCAACATTTAGTACTCCATGCATGTACCGCAAGTTTGATGTGACGGAGAATCTTCTTTTTGCATAGTGCCAAATTTAGAAATTTGGTGGAACTAAACAAGGCTTGGTAATCTTTTTTCCCTAGATTTTACAAAGCCGTTTTTCAGCTTCTTGGTAGGTCCAAAAATCAACTTTCACATGCACGGTTCCCCAGTTGAAGCTCTCAAGTACAACTTCTTCTAGCTTTCTCTCTGTTATATTTCATAAGAAACTGTTTTATCCAACGTTTATGTTAAACAATTTTAGTTTGACTGGGAAAGCTACTTTATAAAATCACGTACGTTGCCATCACGTACGAAGCTTTTATTCACAGCGTAGTTCACTGAATCAGCGCGATGATTTCGCCGTCCCAAGTCCCAACAAGACATTTCCAGAATCTCATAATCCACGAGGCTTTCAGTTTCCTGCCTGCCAAAGCATACAGCATTTATCCATGTCACCATGACAAAGACTGACACTACTATCACACAGTTCTCATCACAGCAACTGAATGCCTATGCTGAAACCTGATTCTCTCCGTAATGCACGAGTCATTATTTTCTAGTACTGCAATGTAAAATCGATCGAGTGACGTACACACGCTGCTATTAAAACTTGTTGCATTATTCACAGACTCAAGTTGCATCATCACAGAACGATGGGCCGGCCGGGCTAATAGTACCCACCGACTTGCTGGTTGTACGCCATGGGCGGCATCCCATAGCCACCATAGGGCACGACGGCCATGCCGGCGTTGAACCTGGCGGGCTGCCCCTGCATGCCGCCCTGCCTGTACTGCGCCCACATCTGCTGCTCCTGCACCAGCAGCTGCTGCTTCCGCTCCATCTCCGCCATCTGCACGTACGACGGCGGCGGCACCGCCAGCGACGCCGCGAACGGGTCACCGCCCACAGTCTGCACCGTGCCGTCGGGGGCCGGGAGCCTCAGCACCGGAGCCGCCGCGCCGTGCCCGGGCAGCAGCGCCACGCTGCTCGCGCTCCCGGACACGGCTTGCGCGGCCACCTGCTGCCGCACGGCACCCTGGTCGTACATCCCGCCCAGCAGCAGCGTGTCCATCCCTCCCCCCAGCGACGCCGCCTGCTTAGAGAGGTTGCTCGCCGTCTCCACCAGCGCCAGCTCCCAGTCCGCCTTCCCGGGCTCCGCCGCAGGCGTCTGCCACGCCGAGGTCACCGCTGGCTCTGCGGCGGCGTCCGATTCCGATGGGAACGTGACCCAGGTGCTGTTCGTGGCCGGTGGGGCGGAGAAGAGCGCGAGCGCCAGCTTGTTGCCCTGTTCGTCCGCGGTGGCAGCCGGTTCTCGCAGGTCCACCAGAACGCTCTGATCGGCCTCCTTCGCCGGCACCACCACCGGAAGGGCGCGCTCAGCGGCGCTGGAAAGCGTTGGCGGCGCCGGGAGCGCCTTGATGCCGTTCATGTCGTCGACGTGGTCGTCGTCGTCGCCTTCCGCGTTGACAGCAGACTCGCGCGCCGATCGTGGCGGCGAGGCGCGTCCAGCACGGCCGCGCTCCCTCAGGAACTGCTCCATCGTCTCGAGGAGCTTGTCGTCGACGCGCCTGACGTCGGGGAAGTCGGACGAGCGCGCGACGCCGGCGTCGTCGCACCAGGCGTAGAAGGCGCGGAGCGCGTCGATCTGCTTGGCGGTGCCGACGTAGGTCTCGAAGGCCATGACGCACTCGGGGTAGTCCATGTCGAAGAAGCGATCGAGGAGGAGCGCGAGGACGAGCGCGACGTCCTCGTAGACTCTGAAGCTGTCCCTGAGCAGTGGGTGGAGCGCGGCGCGCACGACGCGGCTGGCCCTGGCGCCGCCCGCGGGGCGGCATGCCAGGACGCGGTCCAGCAGGTGCCGCAGGTGGCGCGCGCGGCCCAGGATCGCCTCCGTGTCCATGTCGGCCGCGGACGCTTGCGGTGGTCCGGCGACGCGGGAGTCGGCGGGGAAGCGCGGCGGCGTGGGGAGGAGCAGGACGAGGAAGCGGACGCGGTCGAGGAGGTAGGTGGAGTAGGCGCGGACGAACGTGGAGTGGTCCCACGACGCCGTGTGCGCCTCGTCGCGGAAGTCGAGGAGCAGCGCGAGGACCGGCTCCCCCGCGCGGCGGCCGGTGAGGGTCGGGCGGATCAGCTCGTAGAGGAACGACGGCGCGCCGACGCCCTCGGCGCCCTCGGTGGGGTCGGCGGCGGCGAGGCGGTGCAGGAGCGCGAGGCACTTGGCGGCGACGACGTAGTCGCGGGTCTTGGAGAGGCGGCGGGCGATGGAGGCGACGCAGGCGGGCGCGGCGCCCGTGGCGGACGCGAGACGGAGCACCTCCCCCGCGTGGCGCTCGTCCGGGGGCGCGTCGTCGTGGGAGGTGGCCCGCACGATGGCCACGTCGAGGTCCGGCGCCACCGCGCCCGTCACCCGCGCGATGCCGATCGTCGCCTGGTCCTTCACCGCGCCCAGCGCCTTGCGGATGGACATGGCGGCGGGCGGGCCGGATTGGCCGGCCTGCTGCTGCTTCCGCTGCTCCTCCTGTTGGGGATGGGATGGGATGGGGTGGGAAATGGGGTTTGGTTTGGAGGAGGAACCGAGAGAACGAATGAAGCACAAGAACAAGACGAGGACCAGACCACGCGGTTTGAGCACGAAACGACGAACGCAAATGCTGCCACGGGACGGAAACGGAAGGGAAGGACGTGGTTGCAGACGCTGACACAGGGTCCCACCCGTACATCAGCGACACGGCACGACAGCGGAAACGGTGCGATGCGCGTCTCTCTTTTTCATTTTCTTCCGTGGGGAAGAAGCTGAGCCGGTGCCTTCGAGGAGAAGAACCCAGGAAGAATCCATCCAGCCTCTCGATCTACCCGTCACCGTATCCTCCTCTCGTCCTAAAATAATCATCATATTTTAAATAGAGAAACATTAAATTATATAAACTTATAAATAATTATTTAAATTATATATAAGTTTACAACATGAAACTTGTATCATTTTTAAGTGTCTCTAAACAAATGACAATATATATAGTAAGATAAATTAACGATCAAAATTTATCTTGACTTTTTCATAATCAAAACATGCTTGTCATTATGAGAGTTAAGGAGTACAAGGTATGTTTCGAACACTTAGGCCTAGTTTAGTTGCCAAAATTTTTGGCAAAACGCTACTGTAGCGTTTTCGTTGTTATTTGGCAATTAGTGTCCAATCATAGTCTAATTAGGCTTAAAAGATTCGTCTCGTGAATTTCGTCTAAACTGTGTAATTAGTTTTATTTTTTATTTATATTTAATGTTTCATGCATGCGTCTAAAGATTCGATGTGATGGGGAATCTTGAAAAAATTGACGTTTTGGAGGGGAACTAAACAGCCCCTTATCGTATTCCCTTCTTCCTATCATACATTATGTATGTATATGTGTGCACATTTGATACCGTTCATGCGCCTGAACAGTTTTGTCTTTAAAAAAAAATTATAATTGTTTATTGTGATTTGTGCTAATGGATTTGAACCGTTGGACGAAGATACGATGGTTGTTAGCTGTCACATGAACAAATGCCGTATTTCAGGCACCTAAAATATAGCTGACTTAAAACAAATTATTTCAAATATGGAAAGAAGTGTCAACATACAGCCCGTTCATTTTTGGTGAATTGGCTTATAAGCCATGACCGAAAGTAATCTGTGGCTGATTTGGTGTGAGAGAAAATCTTGTTCAAGCCGTGAATTATAAGGCAAATATGAGTAAATAAGTTCGAAATGAACAGGCTAATAGTTATTGTGCTCGAGGTAGGAATTTTAGGCCCCGTGGAGTTTCCCTCAGTTTCAACATGTGGAGACATCTCTCTTGCTCTCCCGATAATCCAATGTCATGTCATTATTTTAACTGGTGTGTCACCTTATTAAATGGAACGGTAGTGCTAGAGCCCGAATGTCCGGACGGACGCGCACGTTCAAACGCTCGCGCCTGCACCCTGTTTCAAGGCCACTCTACCGAGCCAGCCCGACCTAACATGGCGTCTGTGTTCTGCCTGACCCCACGCTGCATCCGCGCCTCTCACCCCTCTAGCAATTTGGAGCAAGCGGGTGACATTGCAACATGTGCAACACCCGATCTACTTTTAAAACATCCAGATGCAACACTTGCAACATACGTCTGAAAGACAGATAAAACACTGGAAATATGTTTCTAAAACACTTGCAAAAGACACCTAAAAATGCTTGTAAACCATTGCAAATATATGCAACATTCAGATAAAACACTTGCAACATATATGTAAAACTTATGAAATATCCACATAAACACACTTGCAACATACGTCTGAAAATACAGATGAAACGTGAGCTCGAGGACAGACGCTTACAATATACGTGTACAACCATCGCAACATATGCAACATCCCCGATCTACTTTTGCAACATCCGTATGAAACACTTGCAACATACCTCTGAAACACTTGAAACATACACTTGCAACATGTGCTTTCAACGCAACATCTCATTGCTCCTTGAAAGAATGGAGGCTCATCGATGTGCTAGAGGCAGCGGCCCGATGGCTCTTTGTAGGCGGCGGCTCCGTGACGCGACGGGGAGGTAGCGGCCACACAATTGGGAGAGGGCAGCCGTGCACCCTACCGTCCTGCAACAACACCTGGTGGTGGTCCCCAAGATCCATCAGGTCACCGATGCCCATGGTGTTGAATGCCTAGAGGAGGAAGCGACGAATGTACCCCAACAGCAGGAGGAGGTGGAGCAGTTGCTTCAGGAGCACCAGTTCCGAGTAGCCCACCGGACAAACCTAGGCCGACGGCGACGGGGGCTACGCTTGTCCAGATTTGCTGACTTCCCTTGACGTGTTCATGCCTCTTGGCTTGCTGCGGTGGTGGGCATTGCCCCTGTGAGAGGATAGGAGCGACTGTATGAGATGATTTTTTTTTAGAAACTCCCGAGCAGATGCGAGGGAATAGTTGGGCTGGCGTCGCGGCTCACCAAGAAGCATACGGGCGGACGCCGCTCGCACCGCATCATTACCAATTAAACTTCTAACGGGGACTGGCCTCGTTATCATCAACCATATGTTGGGAATTTACTACTTGGAATTTTAACTATTGTTATTCAAAGAGCTAAAAAAGACGCTCAGCATCAAACAAATAAATTAACCCTACATGCCTTAACATCAAACAAATGAACTTGCCAAGTCAACATGGAAAGTTCCGTTGAAAGAAACCATACTTGGAGCCAATTCCAAGGAATCAATCAATCAAAGTCACAAAAAAATAATAATCAATCAATCAGGCCTCGTTTAGTTTCTCTCCTGAAACTTTACACCATATCTCATCGAATATTTGAACACATGCACGGAGTATTAGATATAGACTAAAAAATAACTAATTGCATAGATTGCGACTATTTTGCGAGACGAATCTTTTAAGCCTAATAGTACATGATTTGATAATGTGGTGCTACAGTACGCGTGTGCTAATGACGGATTAATTAAGCTTAATAAATTCGTATCGCGGTTTACTGATGGATTCTATAATTTGTTTTGTTATTAGTACCCGAACACCTCATACGATACCCCTATATAACATCCGATGTGACACGCAAAACTTTACACCTTGATCTAAATAAGGCCTCAATAATAAAGCACAATGCTAGTACCATCTTTTCTTTTGAGGTCAAGGTGCACACGACGTCTCTGCACGCGATAATCCTTCCGTTTCCTTTCTCTCTCGAAGACGCGTTCGCTCCGTCTAGTTTGGCTTGCTCCTGCTACATGCATATGAAGTAGTATAATTTTGTTTCTTTTTCGAATTGCGTCGTCACTCCTATAAGCAGTGGCGAATGCAGAATGAGAATAAAAAAAGGCTAAATAATAAAGATTTAGGACTAAGGTTAGAGATTAATAGTGATTTGAGGCTAAATAATCGTGATCTAATGAAAAATTAGGCTCACTAGGGTGGGCTGTAGCCTTGACAGCCCCCCCCTATCCGCCCCTGCCTATAAACCTACGCATGCATCTCATCTCTCTAACAAGAAATTTTTAAAATGTGAGCCAATAGAATTCAAAATTAGCGAAGTTATTTTAGTTATATCGCTATCAACGAGCACGGTGTCTATTAATGAAAAAAAATAAACCTCCGCATGCATATCTCATCTCTGTAATAAGATTTTTTTTAAAATGTGAGCTGATAGAATTCAAAATTAGCAAAGTTATTTTAGTTATATCGCTATCGACAAGCACAGTGTCTATTAATGAAAAAAATATTGTTAAATTCCAAAATAAATACAGAAAAAAGAGCATCGGTACCAACCCAGATACACAAGTTTTGTTACCACCATAAGTACACACAACGAACTAAACTATGATCAGTTAATCTTGACAAACCGTTGTGGAAAAAAAGTTAATTTTGACAAGCTAATAAAGGACTTTTTTTAGGGAAAAATAAAGGACTCTTTGCTACGGTTTAGCTCACATACATGATACATACATGATCATAGTGGGCAGAGTGTCCATACTAAGTGCTTGATTTAATTAGTTAAGCTATACTCCGTATGCCTCTACTTTAAAGTTGAATGTGATAGAAGATGCGCTTGTGATTTCATTTTTTAAAGAAAAAAACAGAAGAAGCGACTGTTTTACCTTTTTAGATGATCGTATCAATTAGATATAATGATTTTGAAAAAAAAGACGCGGTTGTCATGTGTTCTGTACGCAACAGTGTATGTGTATCCCTTTGACCTCAACAAAAAGGAAACTTGGGTCTGTCAATATTCGTCCAAACAATCCTATTCAGAACTGTGTTACTATTATTCATGGGTCATCAGTGATAATACAGCAGCTGTAAATAAATACTTTTTCATCATTAATTATAAGAGCGAAGACAAGGGGGGAAAATTACTTCCCGCAAAGAAAAGGAAAAGAGAAAGTTTTTTTTTAGAGCAAGAAAACGGGAAAGGTGTTAGAAGCTGCAAAAGGCATGGGCTCAATCTTCGAAGCCGGGCCTAAGCCTAAGGCCCACATAAACTAGCCCACCATTCCACCAGCAACACTGCCTGTCGATTGGAACCCAATGTGGGTAAGGGATGCACTCTAATCACACTAACGAATTGGGCTCAAAATGTCCGCTATTTACAGCCCACTTCCGTCTCAACAGCCATCTTCTTCCTAGCAGTTCAGAACTGTTAGCTACCCGTTTAATAAAATAACTAACACAGCAGGAGCAAGATTGTCTATTCTAGTGACGAAAGACGATCGACAGCTGACATGACAGGGTTCTAAATAAAAATATTTTTTTATGACAACTAGTAGAAACTAGAGATCAACGACCCACCCTTAGTCTACATGCTCTTGGTTTCTAGCATGTCAACAAACACACACCATTTTGCTCCCGAGTTCCAACCCCAGCCATGGCCCGTGGGAATTCTAGAAATGTACTGAAAGCTACCAGTCAAATTACAACTGAAAATGGCAGAAGTAATGTGGAATTTAGAAAGAGGATTAGGAGGACTCGATTTTCTTTTGAGGTTGTACTAGAGAGTCGTTGTTCCTCAGTAGTAATCCACAAGGGGATAGTAGTTCCTCTTCTGAAAAGGCAACACAACCTATAATTTGAAATAGAGGGAGCGTTATATCAAGCAATAATATTCCTAGGACGCTAGAGACAAGACATCATTCGATATTATTCCTCCAAACAAAACTTAAATATATTCCTTGTTATCGACACCGTTATCTTCCACTGCAACTAGTAAGTACTATATATTCTTCAGAGCCACTATTGGAGTTGGTTGGAGATGTGCTTGCTTCCAACACAGCTAGCTGATGAAAGCATATGAAGGTACGGGCCGGGGACATTATATTCCAAAGGAACCGATGCCATATATATCGCCATCCAAGAAGGTACATATATATCGAAGACATTTCAGATTTCAGTACGTAAGCCAGTGCAGTTACGATGTGGAGGGCAGTCGTCAGTCAATCGATCAGTCGTCTGCCTGGCAACATGATGGATATGGATCGATGATCGATGGAAATCTGATGCGAGCTGAGATACCTTAATAAAGAATAAATGTGTGTTATGCTTGTCGATTGCATTGTCCTCCACGCACGCACGCACGTAGGCATGGGTTAAATCATTGAATTCCATTCCTCATCTATCTATCAATATATCAGGAATCCAAAAAGAAGACAAAGAAAACTATACATGCAACAATGGAACATGCATGCATGCATGGTGCAACTATACTACTCCCTCCGTTCAAAAAAAAAATACAATTCTAAAACAGTGTCATGTTTTAGTATATATCAAGTTTGACCAATTATAGATAAAAAATATAAATATTTATAATATCAAATAAATATCATTAGATAAATTACGAAATGCATTTTTTATAATAAATTAATTTAGAGTCATAAATGTGAATACTATTTACCAAAGACTTGGTAAAACATAAAGCACTCTAATTGACACGCAACCCATAATTGGGTCATTTCAGGGACAGAGGTAGTACTGTGCTCTCTCTGTCTAGATCTTTCTCAGCAGTAGTCACTGCTACGTGGACTGTGGAGAGGACTAGTAACTGTATAGGATAGGAGATGAGGGCCGGGGTTATATATGTCTGTTGATGCATGCAAGAGGATTATGGGAGCATGAGTGCATGTGCATGGTGGCTTTATTCCCCCAAAGGGGAGAACAGGAGTGAGGACTGCATGCTGGATTGCTCCTCCTGGGAGGAGGAGGAGGAGGAGAGAGAGATGAGCAGCAGGGAAGAGAAGAGGCCGGGCGGGTGGCGGGTCAGTAGGGCTCCCTAGGCCTTCGAGAAAGCAGCCCCAATGCAAAGCAAAGGCAACCCCCAAAGACAAGCAGCGCAAAGCAGAGAGAATCTGATTCCCTCCATCAGCTCCTCCCTCCGAGTAACATGCGCATATCAAGATCAAGAATTCGGTCCAGATCTTGGAGGACCATTCGCTCGCTTCCGACGATTCCAATTCCAACAATTCCGATACGCCCGCGCGGGGCGGGCGCCATTACCGATCCACCATGCATGCAGCTATCTTTCTTCTAGCTACTCCCAGTCCCTCCCAGACGACGACGACGACGACCATGACCCTTCTCCTTCCTTCGTCCTACTATATCTAGCTAGGGTCTTGTTTACTTCCCAACTTTGACACTATGTAAAAAGAAGATTCTTCGTCACATCAAACTTATGGTACATGCATGGAATACTAAAAGTAGACAAAATTAAAAACTAATTGCACAGTTTGGTTGTACTTTACGAGACGAACATTTTGAGTCTAATTAGTCAACGGATGAACAATTATTACCAAATACAAATAAAATACTACAGTATGGAATCTGGCACTATGCAAACTTTGCACATCCAAATTCCGGCCAACTAAACGCGCCCTAGATACCAGCTGCATGCATCTCTCTGCTACTAGCTAGCTCCTCCTAGTCCTTCTCTCTCTCTACATTCTCTCTCATCATGCATCTCTCTCGTACGCTCTGCTTGCTTTGCTGCTGCCTTGCTTCCTTTCGCTTTCCTGTACGTACCTGCACTTCTGCCGGTTGGCCGGCCGGCCCTCGTGCTTTTGGGAACACCGTTGCACTCTGCATATATTGCTTCGTTCTAAGCACGAATCCTGCTACTGCTCTCTCTTTCTCAGTGTCGTTCCATCTCAAACTTCTATGCCTGTAACTATATTATATACTGATCAGCTATATCCACAATCCTGCTGGTCAGCATGCATGTAGGCAGGCTCTTGATTTTTCATCAGTCAGATAATATGATGTAGGCAGGCTCTTGATTTTTCATCAGTCAGATAATCTCATATTATCTGACTGATTAAAGTCGAGAACCTGCTGTATTCTGATCAGTATATAACATATTTGTCTTAAGAAAAATATATAGCTACCGACCTACCCATTTCACCGGCCGTCGTCGGCCTCCTCGTCCTTCTCGCTCGCTCTTCCATATATAGATATACATATATGTCGTCCTCGAATCATTCTAAGATCATCCACACATTGATATATGCGTGGCCTACCTAGCTGTGGCTTACGTGTCATATATCATATCATATTTCTTCTGCTAGCAGATCCATCACAAACTCATGCACAATTCTCTTTCTTTTTCAGGACCCCCTCCTTTTCCTTTATTCTATGCCAGCAGTGCCATGCATCATGAGCATCTATCTTGTCCTTACATGTATCAATGTATCAACTATAATATAAGATATTAATTTTTAATATCCTATTCTTACCAGTAGCGTATGACGACACTCTTGCATGGCACGCTAAGAGTAAGGTTTTTTTTTTATGAGCTAGAGCTAGTTACTAGTTCCGCTAAAAATTAGCTCAAATTGGCCTAAGATTGACTAGCTAGATAGCTAACAACTAGTTGAAGACTTGTTTAAAAAATTAGCCTTCCTGTTTGGATGCACTAGAGCTAATTTAAGCTAATTTTTACCTATCTAGTGATTAGCCCTTGTATCGAAACAGACCCTAATACTAGTACATGATACTACTTATGAGCTACAGCTAGCTTAATTCTACACCTATCGTATGTGTATAATAAATTTATTATCAGCAGTTTATTGTGTATATATATGTTCCTGTAATTTGCAAGTAAGAACACAGCTTCTACCTAGGAATATATCTATATATAGTCAGATGAGGCCATGAGGGTATCTATCTATCTTATCTATCTCACTCTAGCCCCCGTCGCTCCCCCCCCCCCCCCCCACACACACACACACACACATAGATATGTGCAGTGCAGAGCTCAACAAGATGGTCTTCATGGAACACAAAAGACCTTGGATTTCATCACGCCTGCTTTAGTACGTTCTATCACTGTAAAAAGATGGTAAAGTAAAAGGTAAAAAACAAGCAAAAGACACACACTTTTGAATGGGCCTCAGCCCGCTCTTTGACTACATCCCTTTTTCTGCACGAATAACACTAGAGTAATTACACGACGCTATATATGCATATGACACTATAAATTAATTAACTATATATGGGTAGCTATATATATAGCCTACAAATATTAATAGATTTATTTATGTACTAATATTGCATGCTGGGGAAACATCTAAACTCTGTATATATACCAACAGCATGTATGCATGAAATTGATGATTCTATGCGCTTCATTTCTTCTGACTATATATGTTTCTCCAGTATTTCTCCTATGATACAAATATACCATATATATGATGGTCAAATTAATGAACACATGCAACTTGGTTGTTTACTTGTCATGATTAGCCAACCCAGTTGCACCACTGCTCAAATTCACCAACCATATACTCCCACTTACAGTAAAAAAATGAACACGGCTGTTCACGCATGTATGGAGATTGGAGAGAGAACTGTATATACATATAAGGTTAAAAGGGGGGAATAATTGACATATGATAGGTGTTTTCATGAACAAAATGATGAACAGCAGTACACATTACTTCACCCCAAATGATCGACAGTAGTAGTGAAACCTAATAAAGGGATCAGATAATAAAAGAAGAAGAAACATAAAACAAAGTGACCATGCAAGCAGCTAATAACTAGCAGCTCAAGATAATAATATTTGTGCATGATCCGACACACGGCTCGTCCGTATCCAAACCGAGCCTCTTCTTTTCCTCTCCAGTTCTTGTGAAGCAAACATTTGCAAATGCATGCTACTAACCTTTTGTATATGATGATCATCACAATACCATCGATCACACACACTCATCTATCTCTAGCTAGTTGTAGGAACGAACGAAGATCGATCGATCAATCGGCCGACACGATCGTACCATATTGTAGCTAGCTGGACCTGAATTGTTGAGCTCTCGATCGATCAGCCATTACAAGAGATGGTTACCTGTAGCGGCATTGGTGGAATAGGAAGTGTAGCCACCAGCAGCAGCGAGGTGGTGGTGGTGATCGCCATACATGCCTCTTGGTGCCGGGTAGCTCTCCCTCTTGGTGGCGGCTTGCATCACATGGAGCTCCCCGCCGGATGACCCGTCTTCTCCCCCGCCGCTGCCACGGCCATGGCCATTATCACTAGCGTCTAGACCTAGCTGGAACATCCCTGGCGCCGCCATTGCCATGGCCAGAGGTGGCCCCAGCGGGCCCTGGTCCATCGCATGCAAGAACGGGAAGCTCTGCATCTGCTGCACCCTCCACTGCTCCAGCCCGGCCAGAGCAGCACCGCCGACCGAGTGCGAGTAGGCATCAATGGAGCCGGGCTTCCCCATGGACGATATCCCGGAGAAGGTGGAGCCGAGGCTCATGGCGTCGAAGTCGGCCAGGCGGAGCAGCGGCGGCAGCATGGACAGCCCGCCGCCACCCAGCATGCCACCGGGCCCGCCGGAGAGCGCGTTGGTCGTCGTCGCAGTGCAGGCGGCGGCCGACGACACCGTGGACCCAGCAGGAGCCTGCAGAGTGGCAGTGGCGGCCCCAGCCGACGCCACAGTCCCGGCGCCAGCGGCAGCCGCCTGCTGCTGCTTGGGCTTGGCGCGCTTGGCGTGGCGGCGGTACCCGCCGCCGACCGGCACGTTGCGGAGCGCGCCGCCGCGCGTCCAGTAGCGGCGGCAGGCCCGGCAGAAGTGGCGCGGCTGGGAGAGGGAGTAGTTGTTGAAGTAGCAGAACTTGGTGTTGGTGGAGTCGCAGCGTGGGCACTTGAGCCCCGGCTCCGGCAGCGGGATCCTCGCGAGGCGCGCGCGCTCCGCCATGGACATGGGCTTCGCGGGGCCCCCAACCTGCCCCCCGCCACCACCTCCTCCTCCATCGGGAAGCGCTCCCCCCATGATTGATTGCTGGAGAAGCTCATGATTGGCGTCGCCGCCTCCGCCACCGCCGCCGGCTGCAACCTGGTGCTGGTGGTGGGCTTCCTGCTGCTGCTGTTGATGATGCTACAAAATCGAAACAAAGATGAGAATAAATGAATAAAGCATCGATCGATCGAAGAGGGAGGAAACAGAAAGAATTTCATTCAAGCGGCGGCCAAGTATATACTACGAAGCTAAACTAGCTAGCATATGATATATATATAGTATATATATGTAGTGTAATCTTGGATCAGAATATTTAGCAAGCCCTAGGTAGATTATTCTCTTCTTTTGAGCTGCTAGCTAGTATTAGTCAGTTGCAAATAGATAATATACGGAGCTGCAGGCTGCTGCAAGCCTGCAACTTTCTCGATCCCCGCCTTTTGATTATTCGTGCTAGTAGCTTGTTCAAAAGAGAGTGAATAAAATCTTTGGGGAAAGAAAGCAAGCAAGAAAGAAAGAAAGGAGGAGAAGACCGAAGATGCAAATCGCGATAGAGAATTTGAAAACGGCAGGAGCGGAGGATTACCTGGTTATCGTTCCAGCTCGAGGAATCCAGGAAGGCAGGGGGGAAGATCATGGTGGTAGTGGTGGGTACGGCGGCGGAGATAGATGCTATGCTATGCTAGCTGTCGTCGCGGCGATGGATGGATCGGCCGGAGAAAGCGTGTCTCAGTGTTTGTGTGTGCTAGGGTTTGCCTCTCTCTCTCAGCAGCTCTCGCTGCGTGCTTTCCCCTTGCGGCCGGTCTCTGCGGATGGATGGTGGATGGTGTGGGAGACTGGGACTGGGACGGGGAGATAGTGGAGGTCGGGGCGGCCGGGGAGCTGAGGCCGATGGCGATGGGAATCAGCTAGCAAAGCGAAGCGAAGGCGAAGGTATAGATGGCCAACTGGCTGGCCCGGCCCGGCACGGCACGGGCCCGTGAAAGCATGGCCCGATAGGGGTCGGGCCAGCACGACATGCTGGGCCTGCCGGGCCATGCCGAGGCGGGCATCGTCGACCCACGCCCTGTGCGCGGTCTCATTGGCTATTTTTTGGGCGGGCCGGGCCGAGAAGCACGGGCCGATCTAGCGTCTTGCGGGCCGGCCGGCCCTGAGAGAGAGGGAAGGGGACGCAGGGCAGCGTGGGAGGTGGTGGCGGTGGCCTGCAGCGTGCCCCCGAGGCGGATTCGGCTTGAGGTCAGTGCACCGCCATGCCAAGGCAAGGTGAGGAGGTAGGGCAGCCCAGCCGGGGAGGTGGCGGAGGACGCCACCGAGGAGGATCCGGCCGTGTGCAAAGAAGAGGAGGTAGGGCCGTAGGGGCACTCCACAGAGGCGGGCGGTGACGCACGGCCGTCGGATTCGATCTGGATCTGGAGCGAGGCGAGGAGCCCCGAGCCCATGGCGGCGATACGCCACCGTGAGTGGAGAAGGAAGGACGGAGGAGCGAGCCAAAGGGGATGCGGGGAGGAGCGCGAGTGCGACGCGCGCGTGGGGAGCCTATGGTGCCGCACTGGCCGTGAACGAAGAGAGGGAGAGGTAGAGAGAAGAGATGCTGAGTCGAAGGAGAGTAGCGATCTTTCTTTCATGGGCTCATGTGCAAGATGTGGGGAAAAGGGGGGACGGCGATCGGGGATACGGGAAATGAGATAGGGTTAGGGGGCCGGGGCGCGCAAGGCCTTGAGGTTGGCGGCCGGGCCGCTAAAGAGCCTCCGGTTGAGGAGTCGGCCGTCTTGCGTCAGAAGCCACGTGCTCGGGCAAGGCCCAGGCACGGCCTGCTCCTTCGAGCCGTGCCAGCCTGGGCCCGCTCGACGCCGGGCCAGGCCGGGCTTGGGCCGGCAAAAAAAACGGGCCTTGGGCTGGACCGACGGGCTCAGGCTGCATGGCCAAATATAGGCGAAGGAGACGGCGATGGAGAGAGGAAAGAGAAAGGGATGCTGAGACGGGGACAGGGATGATATCAGTGAGTGATGATGAGTGTGGGCCAAGTAGAGCGGGGGCTCAGGCTCAGCTCAGGTGGGGCCCGCCCGGCTCAGCGAGCGAGAGAGATAGGGAAAAAGCATGGAAAAGTGGTCCTGCGCTGTTCTGTCTCTGTGTAGCCTTATTTTTGTGCTGCTCCTGCTTTTTCCTCTTTTCCGTGGTGCTCATCACCGACCCCGCCCCCGGCCCGACTCATCAGCAGCGTCCCTCATCTATGTGCGTGTACATGCATCCATCAGTCTCTTGTTAATTACTCCCTCAGTATCGGTAAATAAAGTCGTCTAAGGGTGCGGCGTCGTTTGCGCAAATGAAGTAGCTTTAGCTGCGCTAATCTGGTTTTGGACGCGAATGCCCCTGACTCTTCGTTTCCTAGGGGCAGTCCGAACGGTGTATTAACAATGGTTTTTATCCTCATTAAATAACTTGCCACGTAGGTAAAATACTGACATGGCAACGTAATTAATAAAGAAAGAGAGCAAAAAGCATAGAAATAGTTTCCTCACGAAGAAATCAGGTCTTCTCTTGACCCAATGAACTAAGAAACTATGAAATCACCATTGAGGAGAAACCAACAGTTTCTAGAGGCTCGTGCCATACTTCCATTGGAGGAAGAAGATAGAGTTGGGAGAGAGAAAGAGAAAATATTACACAAAGACACCTCCACTGTGGAAGGTAGTTTCTATAAATAATTTTTTGTGCTATGAAAACTGTATCAGTTTTTTCCATTGAAACTGGCCTAAGACGCTCATTCATTCACGGGAGTAAATCGCGACGCGGTCCCCTCCACTTCCCCTTGCTTGCTCGCTCGCACGCACGGGTCCGGGAGCGGACCGACGCGCTCGACGGCCGCCATCGTCGGACTACGCCGCTTCCTTCCTTCCTTGCCTCTGCTCGATCGCTCGCTCGCTCGCCTCCACTTCCTTCCTTGCCTCCGCTCGCTGCACGCATGGACGCCAGGCAATAAGCCAAAATAAATCGCGCCGCTTCCTTCCTTGCCTCTGCTTGCTGCACGCATGGAGGCCAGGAAGCGCTTGCTCCTTCTTCTTGACTCAGAGGACGACGTGAAGATCGTGCTGGAGGTCGCGCCGCCCGAGTCCGTCGAGCCGGACTCAACAGCAGAACGTCGCGTCGAACGAAGTCTCGGCGGAGGCCGTCGTGCCCCGAATCCGTCGAGCCGGACTCTATCGCGTCCATCCAATCGCTGCATACTCCGGCAAACACATTGGTACGGAGTACTATTTGTTCGATCTATGAAACGCACATATGAAAAAGAAAGAAGGTGCAAAGATGGAGCACCCAAACGAGCGCAGTGCCCTGCAACTCGGCACAGAGCCATGCAAAATCACGCGTCAAGCCATCTCAAAAAAAAAAAAAAATCACGCGTAGCAACTCGGCACATGCGTCAAGCCCTATAAAAAAAAGTCACACATCATGCAAAAATATAGTGCCAGCATGGGATCGAACCATGCCCTCCTGCATCGAAACGGGGTGCGCTAGCCAATAAAGCTGCGAAACGTTTGTTGCGTTAAAGATATCAAACCCTATTTAATAAGCACTAGTAGAACAGACCTTTCATCCGAAGCTAAAATGGGCTCTAGTCCCGGCATTTTTTGCGCCCGGGACTAGAGAGACCTTTAGTCCTGGTTGGTGTCTCCAACCGGGACTAAAGGTCCCCGCTTAACGGCCATCAAGGCCAACACGACGATGGCGGGGACCTTTAGTCCCGGTTGGAGACACCAATGGGGGACTAAAGGTGGACCTTTACTCCCGGTTGGAGCCACCAACCGGGACTAAAAGTCCTCCAACCTTTAGTCCCGGTTGGTAACACCAACCGGGACTAAAGGTCCCCCGATGAGTTAGTTCAAAAGGGAAGCATCCCATCCATTGTTAGATGTGTTGTGTAGGTGGGGTGGCAAGCTACGCGCGAGGCAATGCATGAGGTCTTGGGTTCGAATCTCACGGGACGCAGTGGTGGGAAGCATTATTTTTTTTAAAGCTGGAAGGACCTTTAGTCCCGGTTGGTGTTATGCACCGGGACTAAAGGTCCCGGGTTCCCAACCGGGACTAAAGGACCCCCCCTTTAGTCCTGAATGCTTACTCCCGGGTGGAGAACCGAGACTAGAGGGGTTCTCCACCAGGAGTAAAGCCCGTCCCTCCACTAGTGAAGGGTAAACAGAAAAAAATCCACCCTAATTAATTACTTCTTGGTATGCTAAATGCTGTCCAAAACGACCTTAATTACCAGTATGGAGGGAGTAGCTATACATAACCAACCCAGCTAATTGTGATGTGATGAGCGAAGTATATTATGGTCTCCTGTTTGATACACAACTCTAATGGTAAGCCAGCTAATTTTTAGCCCTAATCTATCTAAAATCCTAAATACAGGGTGAAATAGCTGAGCTAACAATTAGCCCTAGCCTTAACCATTTGTTAGCTCGCTAGTTGGCAAAATGTAACTAATTTAGGCTAAAAGCAGCGCGGCGAAGATACCAAAATACCATGCTTAATTATGGCACCAAAACACATCACCACACCTCCTAGATTTTAGTCGTCTGAAATCCTGGTGGGCTCTTAGGCGAAGAGTTTAGGGGAAGGGTTGTCGTCCATAGGAGGAGAGAGGTCGACAAACTTAGAGGGGAGTCCTTGGTCTATAGACCGACAAGACCAAGTGGCGGAGAAGGCGGGGCGCGGGGTGGAGCAGCAAGGGTAGCGGACGCCAACAGCTGCAGATGGAGGTGGATGGCGGTTTGGCCAGGGAGGGCGGGGGAGGCACAGTGATGGGCGCCCGGTGATGCCAGGTTAGCGTGGTGGGGCCAGACACGGCGACCGGGAGGTCGCCAAGGACGGCGCAAACCGACAAGAGCAGAGGGCGTTGTTGCAGCCTCGTGCGTTGGAAGAAGATGACTTAGTAGCCACACGATAAAGATCCAATGTCGCTAGTTTGTCGCCTAAAAATAACAAAAATATCACCCACTACCCCTCTATATCTACCTTCTTACTCGGCCCTCGCACTCCCTCCTTGGTCACCCCCACTTCTCCAATCAGAAAATCCCTATGTCTATATCCAATCCTTTCTATTTCAAATTTTAATTGAACAAATTAAATTCATGGTTATTTATGTGCAATTTATTATGTACTTCTACTAGAATGACAAAATCAAAAGGACCAAGATTTTTATTCTCTAGTATGTCGTATTCCTCTATCATTTTTTGCTTACTGAGAGCAACTTCAGCAAGGCCCCTACTACTAGAGCCTCCAATTTGGGAATGGCACCCAAATCCACCCTCCAGACCTCATTCCTGATGGAGAATGGGGGAGCCCCGCATTCCTCCCCCGTGCCGTCACGGACTGGCCTTATTACTCCGCCCCCGCCCGACGCCCGTCAGTGTCCATACAAAAGGATTTGGGGGCTTCTGCTGAAGCAGATGCAAAATAAGGGGCCAATAAAAGTAGGGGAAAGCACCTAAATCAGAAATATATATAAGGACCTTGATTTAGGTGCAGCTGCTGGAGTTGCTCCGATGGCGCCGATGATCTGCCGGAGGTGCTTAATTAGTGAATGGCGATGTGGATCATTGATCTTTTGACCCCAATGCATCGGAAGCAGATACGGAGCGCCTACGATTGCATGCATATAAATAATATACGTCTTAGGGCGCGTTTAGATGTATTTTTTTGGTTTAGGTTACTGTAGCACTTTCGTTTGTATTTGGCAATTAGTGTCTAATTATGGACTAATTAGGTTTGAAAGTTTCGTCTCGCGATTTCTCACCCAACTGTGCAATTAGTTTTTTTTCGTCTATATTTAGTACTCCATGCATGTGCCGCAAGATTCGACGTGATGGATACTGCGCAAATTTTTTTGAAAAATAAACAGGCCCTTATTATCACTAGCTAGCTAGCTAGTCTCTTCCTGCCAATAATGATGTAGCTCTTTTTAGCTCCGTACATGCATGGATCTCCGGTCTCGATTTTTTTTTGACGATAGTAAGAGAGAACACAAAAGCCAAGAGTGTGCTGCCTCCGTACCAAAAAATAACTCTCATTCTTACTTTTTGATAAGTTAAACATTTTTAACTTTGACAAAATATATATAAAAAAGGATTAATATTTATAGTACATAATTAGTATCATTAGATGAATCGTTGAATATATTTTTATGATAATATTATATGAAGGTATAAATGTTGCTAATATTTTTTACAAGCTTAATCAAACTTAACAAAGCTAGGTTAACCATCATGTATTCCATAGTGACACAAAGTCTGCCACAAAGTCTGCTAATGCTTGGAATTTGACTGTTGTCCTTGGCACATAGCTGATTTCAAATTGGGATAATTTTGTTGCCCATTTCCATATTCTTTTGGAGGCTTCTTTGTTGTTGAACACATCTCCGAGTGGTTGTGAAGAAGGCACTGTAATCTCATGTGCTTGAAAGTAGTGCTTTAATTTTCTTGATGAGATGAGTACATCGTATGCAATTTTCTCGATTTTTGTATAGTTCAGCCTTGCTCCCGATAGGGCTTCTGAGATATAGTAGACAGGTTGTTGGATGACCTTCGATCCTTCTTCTTTCTCTTGAACAAGTACTCCACTAATGCGTGGTCTGGAGGTCGCCACATATAATAGTAGTGGTGCCTCCGAACTGCAATATTACCAAGAGTTTGTGGCCATGTAATTTTTGAGTAGTGGAAGGCCTCCGATTGCTCGCCCCCATTCCACCTTGTCTCTCGCTTCTCGTGAGCTTTGAAGAATGAGGAGGTTGTGTTCTCGCTGATTTTGTGATAAATCTGTTGAATGCTGCTATTTTTTTGTGAGTTTTTGTACTTCCATCTTGGTTGATGGCTTCACCATTGAGATTATAGCCTTCGTCTTCTCTGGGTTGGCCCGAATACCTTCGGGTTCTATGATGTACCCGAGCATCTTTCCTCGGCTGACATTGAAAACACACTTTTCTGGGTTTAGCTTTAGGCCTGCTTCCCTGAGGTTGGCGAAGGTTTCCTTTAGATCTGCTATATGATCTTCCTCATTCTTACTCATTACGACGATGTCATCGACATAAGCTATGATGTTTTTTACGTAATTGTGGGCCAAGGGCTGCCTTCATTCATTCGCAAAGGTCGAGCCTACATTCTTTAGTCCTTGGGCATTCTAGTGTAGCGAAGAAGTTTCAAGGGGTAGTGAAACTTGTCTTTTCCTCATCTTCTTTGTTGAGCCAAATTTGATGATATCCAGAGAAACAATCCAGTAGGGAGAAGCGCTTGCATCTTGTTGCCTTATCGACAGAGGTGTCTATCCTTGATAGCGGAAATAGATCTTTCTTGCATGCCTTGTTGAGATCTGTGAAGTCTATGTATATTCTCATCTTTCCATTCTTCTTTGGTACTAATACTACATTTGTCAGCCATTCTGAGTACTTGACTTCTCTAATGACGTTTACGTCCAATAGCCTCTGTACTTCGTCCTTCGCTGCTAAGATTCTATCCTCCGACATTTTCCTTTGTCGCTGCTTCTTTGGCTTTATCTTGGGGTTCATGTCAAGGGAATGTTATATGATGTCCTTGCTGACTCCCTTCAAGTCAGAGGCTGACCAGACGAAGACGTCTTTATTCCTGGCTAAGGTTTCTATGAGTTCTGTTTCTTCTGCCTTCGATAGGTTGGCTCCAATGGTGACCTTTTTCATTTGTGTTGCATTTTCCATTAGGACTGACTTTTGTTTCTTCTTGATCTTTGAGATCTGCTTTTGCCCTTTGGCATGTCCGGAGGCTCTGGCTCGGTATTCTTTGCTGAATCAACAGAATTGATGTTTTGCTGCGATTTATAGATAGCTCTTTCTATGTTTCTTACTTCTTTTCTGACTGCCATGTATTGTGATTGTGCTGTGCAAAGCTAGCATCTTCATGCACAAGTAACCCATATGGATGGTTGCGCTGAACTTGTTCGCAAACCCTCTACCGAAGATGGCGTTGTATGGGTAATAGAGGTCCACTACGTCAAAGTTTACGTATTCTGTTCTTGCATTTTCCTGACCTCCGAAGGAAATTGGCAGGGATATTTTCCCCAATGCATCGATCCTCTTTCCCTCGAAACCGATTAGCGGTGAACCAAGGTCGCAAATTGGGTCTTGCTTAGTTTTATCTGGTCGAAGACATTAACAAAGATAATATCTGCTAAGCTTCCAAAGTCCATAAGAACCCTGTTGATCTCCCAACCCGCTATGTTGGCCCTGATTACCATAGCGTCAGTATGAGGGTAACTTTCTAATTGCAGGTCTTGCTCTGAGAAGGTGATTGGTGACTTCGACCAATCTGTATAGCGCACTGGGCCTTGGACTGCTATGTTGTTGACGAGCTTGAGGTGATCCTTCATTTGCTTCTTTGTCTGGAATTTCATTGAAGAACCTCCAGCAATTGGCAGTATCATGCCGATGGTGGGTAGTGGTGTATGTGGGTTGAGTTGATTTTCTGTGTTGGGCTCATTTTTGGGGGCGGCTAGCTGTGGTGGAGGTGGCAGCGGAGGTGTTTCGAGTTGTCTATTATGGACCTGAGCTGGAAGGTTTGTCTCTATGTATGTTATGTGCGGAGGCCTTGAGTTTATATAGGTGAGGTTGGCTTCTGCTCGCTGATTACTTTGTGTTTGTTTGTTGTTGGGTGCTTGGTCGCCATGTAGGTAGGAAGTTGGGATAGTATGCAACTGCTAAGGTGGATGGATGAATTTGATTGGAGTTAAGACTTGGGTAGATTGGGCAATATGGTTGCTGTGAAGGCGCGACGAAGGTGTGGTTGACTTCCCTAGCGGGTTGTTGTGACAGAGGCTAAGGGTTTTCTCTGCTTTTTATCCTCTCTTGAGTTTCCTTCACATCTAGGCAATCTCTGGTGATGTGCCCTTTGTTTTCTCCATGAAAGAAACTATACTGCCTCTGTTGTCTTGGTTCTTGGTTTTTGTTCTAGTTCTTCCTTTGATTGTATTTCTTGCCTTCGTACTGCTTGTGTGATGGCTTGTTTTGTTCTGCCTCTGGCATTTACTGCCGCTGCTGGCTGCTTCCTTGCTGTTCTATGTTAAAAACTTGTTGATCAGGGGTCTGCTGAGGCTACAATTGGCCTTGGCTTCTGTTGCTCTTCTAAACATTCCTACCACTTGTTTGGTACTGCTTGTTCTGATTTTGCTCTTCCAACCTTCTTCGGAGGTCATTGTCTGACCTATAGTACTTCTCAAACTCTATATATAGTTCTTGTATAGTGCTTGGCTTTTCCCGATCTAGATGAGCCATGAAGGATTCGATGCGGAGGCCCTTGATTGCGGCCTCAATTGCCACATCCTCTGGAACATTAGGTGCCTTCGCTTTAAGCTGCACAAACCTTTGAAAATAATCCCTTAGCGCTTCACCTTGATTTTGTCTGCACTGAAATAAATCCATTGATGTTAGAGATTCGATGGTGAACCCTTTGAAGTTAGCGATTATCTTATCTCGGAGGTCTTCCCATGAATATACTGAACTTGGCCTCAACATTGAATACCCTGCCAATGCATCTCCTTCTGTTGCAATGATAAATGACTTGGCCAAGAAAGTGTCATTCCCTCCTCCTGTGAGGCTACGCCTTGAAACTCATGATGAACTGGCAGGGGTCTAATCTTCCATTGAATTTTGGTAGGGTAATGGGCTTGTAATATGGTGGCCAAGGTGAGGTTTGGATTCCCTCGGAGAGTGGGGATCTTGAATCTATAGCTCTATGGGATGGCAGTGAGTTGAATGGTGTGCCGAAGGTTGGCTGGACGGCCATACTTGACAAAGGGTTAGGCTGGCTTTGATCTACTGACTAGAGCTGGTTGGAGATGTTGGACTAGGGCTGGCTTGGCTGCATGCTCTGAATCTCCGCCTGCAGGACGACCAACTGTTGCCTGATCTCTGCTGCCTGCAATGATGTTTGTTCTGCCCTCTGTTTTGCGGCGAAGGTTGCTGCCAGCCTATCTCTTTCTTGTTGTGTACTCTGCAACTGGGCTTGCAATTGTTGGAGTACCTGCTCTGGGGTGGGATTTGAGGCTTGTTGATCTTGGTACGCCAGAGGTCGATCTTGACCGTGTTCTTCCACAACTTGGTCTTCTAGGGCACTAGCGTAAGCGCCGCGGGTATTACGCCTGGGTCGTCCCCTTGTCGAAAGCTCCATGAGTGTTCTGGTGGGGGCTGCTCTTTTTCTCGGCATCATGGGTTTTGCTTGGCCAACACGCGGTGGGCGCCAATGTTGAAAAGTAGTGTTTTCCAGCAGGTGATGCGGAGAATGCCTTCACCCGGTCGGATGCCCCAGGCGAAGGTTAAGAAAGTGGTAGGTGGGTCCTGACACAATTAGGGTTCTATAAATGCATTCACCAACCCCTCATACAGGCTTCAGCTCTCCCCTTTTATAGGGCGCTGTTTAGTGCCTCTTCTTTTTACATCTTTGCCCTATAACTGCTATGGTACATTCCCTGAATATCCTTTCGTTAGTAGGGGTAGCCCGGGGCAAGCTGGACCTTTCCTTCTTTGCACCGCCTTGTCTCCTTGGGCCTTGGTTACCGGCCTGAGGAAGGCCCGTTTCCGGCCCGAGGTCCCCGCCGTGCCGTGAACCTTCCTGCTATGGTGGAGTCAGCTTCAACCATCGCCCATGACGTTGCAGCCTCCGTCTCCGCTCATAACGCCGTGGCCTCCGCTTGTGGCGCCGCGGCCTTCGCCTTCACTCGAGGCGCTGTGGCCTCCGCCTTCGTTCGAAACGTCGTGGCCTCTGCTTGTGGTGCTGCGGCCTTCGCTTGTCGTGCCACGGCCTCCGTCCTCGCCTGATGGTGGGCGAAGGCCCTGCCGACTGTCCCTGCACGACATTACTACAACAATTCTGTTATCGTTAGTTCTCGCTTGCATTGGCCTCCGCTACTCGCGTATCCGTGCCCCAACACTTAACAAAGTTAGGTTAACCAGCATGTATTCCATAGTGACACTTTGGGATGGAGGTAGTCGTAGTAGAGAGTTAGAGAGAGAGAGAGAGGAGAGGTGGTGTAAGTTTTGAGGTGTTCATTATTCGAACTTGGTTCATCAGTACTGGTTCTGTAGAAAAAACAGACCGCGTACACTTCCAAATTTTTACGCTATCTTCTCCATAAGTTCTAGATTATGCTATATATATTTGTGATTAATTAGTACGATTTAGAAAGTTTCAGTATCGCATTGGAGTTTTTTATTTCATAAGGAAATTAATCGAGTAGTAGCACAAATTAAGCATAGGAACTGCCCTCAAGTTTTCTTCTAACCTTACACAAATAAGCCAGATGAACATTACTTTTTACGGGGTTTTAAATTTGTTTTTGAGGGGAAGGGTTTTAAATTTGTTTTTTTTAACATGGGTTTTAAATTTGTTGATGATTGTACGGTCAGGATGCCCTTTGCCTGGCGCCCCACGCACAGCGGGGGAACAGAAAGTACCGTGCTCAGAAAAAGGCATAGAGCGGTTAGCGTGAGCAAGAAGCTTCATTCACAGTCCTAATTTCATAATTGCCGCTACAGCACTACTATATGCATCATCTCTCTCTCACGTGGAAGTACTCGGAGAGTTCTTTTCAACAAGGTACCAGTGGCCAATTCGCACATGCACATGTGTGCATGCATGCAGCAAACAGGCAGATACATATATTTTATTTTATATTTCTGTCCAAGAATATGTCCGGTAGAAGATTCCAACAAACGACTTCCGGTAACAAATAGTAGGGCCTATATTAGATGTCAAAAAATTTGGCAAAATGCTACTGTAACGGGTTTCGTTGTTATTTGGCAATTAGTGTCCAATCATAGTCTAATTAGACTTAAAAGATTCGTCTTGTGAATTTCGTCTAAACTGTGTAATTAGTTTTATTTTTTATTTATATTTAATACTTTATGCATGCGTCCAAAGATTCGATGTGACGGGAAATCTTGAAAAATTTGACAAAATTCTGGGAACTAAACTGGCCCTAGGATTGTGCTAAAACCTCCAAAGCAACAATACTAATGCCCTCTGCCCCTCAGCCTAATTCACTAGTACACTGGTGTTTTTACTGGCGGTTTGAAAAGAGCAGGCGCCACTAGAAATAAAATTATGGGGTTAGATCATAAACTGTTAGTGTAAATTCATTTGTACTGGCTGTTTTCTTAAGTTTACCGCCAATAAAAATACATGATTTCTACTAGTAGTAGCCTTAAGAAAACAACCAGTAAAAATATATTTATAGTGACGGTTTTCATAACCTAGCGTCACTACAAATAGACGTCGAATATTAAAAATTAAATACTAAAATTTGAATTTTTCAAACGACCTCAGATGGAGAAATGATCAAAATAAAAGTTATAGATCTCGAAAAGTTATAGAACTTTATTGTTTACAATATTTCCATTTGAAATCCTTTGATGTTTCAAAATGCTGTTTTAAATTCAATTTTTAAATGGTCAAAGAACTTCGATCTCTTTTTTTAATCAATGGCTAAAACTTGTAACTAGTCTTTCTCTCTCATACTATCTTTAAATTACTTAATTTTTTTTCTAAATTTTTGTAAAATCATGCTCTACCAATTTATTGTGTTCTTACATCTAATTTTTTGTCATCTTTTCTTGTGAACATTTTAAAATTTGAGTTTCAAAAATAACAACTTCAAACAGCATTTGGAAACATCAAATGATTTCAGCTGAAGAAGTCATGAACATAAAAGTTGTAGAACTCATCAAGATCTACAACTTTTATTTTGGTCATTTGTTCATCCGACAAAGTGGTAGTAAACATTGTTCATAAATGACCTATCTCTTATATAGTTTCATAAACTATGTGAGAGATTTATGAATTTATAAATAAATGTAGACTATCACTTTGTCGGATGAAGAAATGACTAAAATAAAAGTTATAGACCTTGGTGAGTTCTACAACTTTGTTGTACGAAAAACTACGTTTGAATTTCTCAAATTTGAAATTTGAATTTTTCAAATGACCTCGAATGGATGAACAACCAAAATGAAAGTTGTAGATCTCGAAAGGTTATGCAACTTTGTAGTTGATAACTTTTTGATTTGAATTCGTTTAGGGTCTCAAACAATCAATTTAAACTCAGTTGAGGATAATACGAGGAGAAAGAAAATTCATTATAGACACAAGTGAGTGTGAGGTGCAGTGGTTAGAGGAGTATCGCGTGAGGGGTAGTCACGGGTTCGAATCCTGTTGGCCGCGAAGTACGCAAAAAATTCCGTGATTTGTGAATTCGAAGGAGCCGGCGGGTGGTTGACTGGTGGGGGCCTCCCCAGATTATTATTATTTTTTGTTATTTTTTAGCCCGATTTTGCAATTTTTGAAAATCATTTGTAGTGGCGGTTTTCTTAAGAAAACAGCTAGTATAAATCATTTGTAGTTGCGGTTTTCTTAAGAAAACATCCAGTGTAAATCATTTGTAGTAGCGATTCTCTAGAAGACGCCTGTGAAGTTCACGATTTTCACTGGCCTTTGCCACTAGCGGTACTGACAAACACATTTAGAAATAGCCTTGAAACCGCCAGTAGTGAGCTCTGCTGTACTAGTGATTACTTGTCCATAGAGTCTTCTCCAAAATACTACCTATGTCACCAAAAAACTTAGTGTTTTAATTAGTTTTGTAAGTTAAAGTATTTTAATTTTACCAATTTACGGAGACAATATAAACATTTAGAACATCAAATAGATATACTATTAAAATATGTTTTAATAATACTTATTTGATAATAGAAATATTAATATATAGTCTTTTGTAAAACTTGGTAAACTTAAAGATAGTTTGATTTAGGACAAAAGTAAAACATCAAGTTTTTTAGATGACATATATATACTCGATTTGCTACAAATTGTAGGTCGTTTTGTTTTTTTATCTACACTTAGTGTATATCTAGGTGTACAACAAAATTTATTTACCTAGAAAATCAAAACGACCAACAATTGAAATGGGATTGGTACCTAATAAGTACATGACAACTCCAATGCACCTTTTGCCTTTATTTTTTCATGTCTACACCTGTTTAAATGCTATTAATCCATGTAGTAATATTGCCATCTAGTATCTTAATTCTAGGAATGATGTACATTATTTATGATTAATATTTTTTCTTGAAATGTTCCACGTGAGTTCTACGCCTAGTGCACCTGTTCTTTGCCTTGCTTTGGTTCCTCCTGTTGTAAACCTGGTCTAGCAGACCAAAGGCTCCATTGCGTTGAGTCCAAGAGCCCATGGGCTCGGTCCACATCACAACAAACAACAACACCTAACAATATCCATAAGGACATGTCATGTTATATGATGAGATCAATCATTTATGGACAATGCATGTTTAAATCTCCACCTCAATCGCATGAAGACTCGTTTATTTGATAAGTATTGCACCCAATGACGATACCATATAAACCACACATGCAAACAATGGTATTGTCATTGTTCAAACCAAATTAAACTAAGAACCTAGAAGCCACCCTTTAGATTATAGATGGCAGACATGGACTGAGGCATAGAGCCTGAGTTTGATGGTTACTTTGCACACCTGTGCTTAGTGCTTAAATGTGCTCCTTGTGTAGGGAACTTGTCGGGGTGCTACCGAATCACATGACTATGACCCAAGAGGGGGAGAGGTGAATTGGGTCACCTAAAACCTTAGCCCAAACAAAATCTACACTAGATAAACAAGAACAATAAACTATCTGGATGCGCACCTATGTTTGTCTAGTGATTCTATACTTATCCAACCTAGAGAGTATAGCAACCTAGAGAAAATCCTAAGTCTAACCTATGATCTACTATAGGATGCAAAATACTCAAAGCATGGAATAATGCGGAAAAGTAAATGCGATAATTAAAGAAGTGAAAGGCAAGACAACTATCAGACATGAGATAATGTATCTCATGGTATCAATGAACAAAATGTCACCCCTAGTTCACAATAGTCTCCCCAAATGATTTTGTGTTTGGTCACTATGAGCCTCCCCTAGTCAATGTCCCAAGCTCATTATAAAAACCCATATTCAGCTAGAGTTGTGCTCAATCCACTTAGGATTGCATAAACTCGCCCTACTCTCATGGTCACCTTGGCACCATCCACTATGGAGCTTATACTGCAATGAGGTGGTCTCCTCATCCCCCGTGCAAGCTTACCGAAGCCACCCACATCAAGTCGGAGGATCCTCGATGTTGTCGGTGAGCCACATAAGACCATAAATTTCTTGTAGCCTAGATTCCAAAGTGTGCATGTTAGCCAATCATTACAACTAGACATTGGAGCACTATTGAATACTCTAGTCAATGCTCTGGTGACACCATTGGATCATATCTTATGTGTGTATTTCCTGAAGTCAATCCTGAACATCATATCCGCCTGATCGTCCACTTAATACTCTGATCTTTGCATATTCTAAACCAATGGACCATCTGATGCTCGTGCTCCTTCTTCTCCTCTAACAGGCACTATATTCAATCTTTAACTCAACTTTCTACTGTAGCTAGACTCTCTTTCTTCTTCACTATTGCACTCAATAACTTGGTGCACACAATTCTTGACCACTTGATCATTTGGTTATGTAAACAATCCTTTATCCTTCATTGTTTCACCAACACTATAGTCTATAGAATAGTTCAGTGCAACCAACCTCAAGATCACCCCATCATCCGATGTTGGTATTTTTTCTTTTATTTTGGTTGGGTTTTGCCTCATTTCTTGCCAGATCTTCATGCTATGTTCTTTTCTTGCATGCATAGAACAAGGAGCAGATAGGCAACCAAAGGAGGGTGAATGAGAGCAAAAAAAAGTCTCAAATGAATGAAGGAATTTTGGCCTATATCCCAATTTTCACCAAAAGTAGCTCCCTTCTAGCAATTATAAGGCCATAGCATGACTAATTAACCTTAATTAGAATAATGTATTAACCAAGGTAGTTGTCTAAAGCCTCCCACCTCAGTTAAACGATTAACCGAGGCGGTTGGCCAACCACCTCGGTTAAGCCCACGATTAAGCGTGGCCTTTGGACCAAGGTGGTTGGCTTGCCCGCCTTGGTTAAGCCATTTGGCCCGCCTCAGTTAAGTTTCCTGTAGTAATGGAAAGTTCAAAGACAAAGCGGAAGCAAGAACGAGTAAAAAACAACACTTAAGGGTCAAAGTTCAAAAGTTCTGGACAAAGGCTCGAAAGTTTGGTTCAAATCCGGAAGTTATGGACAAATGTTGAGGAAGTTTCTCAAGTCTAGAAGTTTGGCTCAAGTCCAGAAGTTAGGTCTTGAAGTTCCAGACTGCCTAGAAAACAGGCTTTGAAACAAGAAGGAAAACCCAAAACTCGATAAAATGAACTCCAAAAATCATAAAATTTTGCACACACATTCCCTAACCTCTAAAGAAGTTGTTCTCAATAGATCTTGCTAAGAAGATTGATATTTCTTCATCAATTTCATGGAATTTGGGAAAACCTAATAAAAGGAGGAATTTAAAAGAAACTTAAATTTTTTTGAGCTCAAGTCATGATTTGGTGGGAAAACTCCCTAGGATTCTTCACCCATGTAATAGCAATGATTTACCCCAAAAAAATCGACCCAAATCATAGCCAGGGCATGAAGAACGAAAGATCATTGTAAAATACCTTGAAAATCCGAAAAAGAAAAACACTCAAGACTCAAGAGGAGAGAGATATTGGAGTACGAAATTGAATCTTAAATTTGATCAGATCTAAATGTTGGGATACAATGACTCCTACCAAACCAAAACTTTAGATGGCAAAAAGCTTAAAATTAAATAGCCTCCCTTTCCCTTTCTCAAACCCTAACAAAACTCTCAACTACACAAATGAAAAGCCTAATACCCAAGTTGTGTCCTCCACAACCAACAATCATCTCCCGTACATATAGACATTTGGTTAATTATTTTATATATATAAGCACTTAATTCGAGCGGCTCCACCTTTGGTGATCTGTCCAAAAGACGACAAGAGTAGCGTACCTTCGTAGAAAAACCCAAGGATCCCGGAGATCCGCAAGGGGGAATGGCTTCCTCAAGGTATATATGGACCCCATCACATATGTAATGTGATTAACCCCACAAGAGCTGGTGTCAGTAGGCATCACAATCACCCTGCAATATGCATGTGAAGGAAAATGAACTAATTTCTCTTATATGAAATAATGCTGGGGAACTATTTTGTCCGATGACAGTCCAACTAACAGAGCTTAAAATGGCAATTTGCTATGTAACCCAACTACCCAAAGTAGCACATGCATGGTGCTATCCTGAGAGGGCGCACAAAAGCAGTTGTTCTGGTTGCAGGCACAGACAGGCGTGCATATAGGATCCATCGTCATGTTCATGTGTGTGGACATTCATGCTACTGATGGATCCACCACCATCATATATATGTCCTGCTTTAAATCACTGTGTTGAACACCGTACCTGCCGTTTGATATGTTGTGCATCATTGAAAAGCGAGATGGAGATGATTGCTTCAAAGGTAAAGAAAGGTGTGTAGTGAATTGCATTGGCGCGAGGCATAGTAGCGATCACCAGTGAATCATCCATCTATATCGTCTATCTATCCATGTATCGATTGGACTGCTGCTGCTGCCGCTGCTTGCATTTGCGTCGCTTCCCTGGTCCCCTAGCTATACTAGAGGAAAGGAGAAGAGAGCCACACGCTTACTGCTAGCTGCTTTGCTCCGGGTGTTTGATGCAGGAACTAAAGTTTAAGAAGTGTCACATCGAATGTCACATGGGGTGTCGTATGAGGTGTTCGGATACTAATAAAAAAAACAAATTACAGAATCTGTTAGTAATCTCATGAGATTTAATTTATTAAGCCTAATTAACCCGTTATTAGCACATGTTTACTGTAGCACCACATTGTCAAATCATGTACTAATTAGACTTAATAAATTCGTCTCGCAAAGTAGTCTCAATCTGTGTATTTAGTTTCGTAATTAGTCTATATTTAATACTCCATACATGTGTCTAAACATCCTATGGGATAACGACTAAAGTTTAGGAGGTGGAACCAAACACCCCATCCCATTACAAATTGAAATTGTAAGTTGTATTTGTTTTGTTCTAATCAAACTTCTATAGTTTTAAAACCAAGTTTGTTGCTAGGAGAATGCACAGACTTTTATAACATTATAAAACAAGATTCGTTAGATGCCCATAAAATATATTTTGATAGTGTATTTATTCTGTATTGTAGATGTTAATAAGTTTGATCAAACTAAAATAGTTTGCAATTACTCAATTAGGAATCGAGAATGTAGTTTTTTTTAGAAAAGAGAATATTCTTTATCCCAATCTATGTACAAGTGTGTGCACTCAACCAAACAGAATTAAAAGTTTCTGAAAACAAAAAATAACAAAAAGCCAAACATTTTTTTAGCACAAAGGACAAATTCAAACAGCCGAAGCTAAACACTAAGCCATTTAGAAGACGACAACCACCCATGATTGTGAAAATTTCCATATATAACCGTTGTTTCCATGATCGAGAGAGTAGCTAGTTAGATCATTTTTCCAAGAGTTTTTCTAAAACTCACTCTCTAAATCACCATTTGGAGAGCCATTTGTATAAAAGACATTTTCTATACCTTTTCATTCTCCAAAAAAATTATATATCTTGTGCATACTCTAGAGAGCCATTGTCGCTCTTTATCTTTGGCTAACGAGAAATGGAGTAGAGAATTGTTATATTTAGATAACCAATTAAAGAAATTTTGAAGGGTATTTTAATTTTCTATCAAAATTTATATCCTTTTTCAGTGCCTAAATTTTAAGATGATTTCAGCAACACTCTTGTGCTACCAATTACAAGTAAATTATTACTTTTGTGATTTTTTATTTGTCTTTGTGTCATAACATATCAATTTTTTTGTCCTTGTTTGACTATAGAAAATAATTGTAAATTATTAAATTGTCTTTGTGCCAATACATATCAGATTTTGTTAGGTTTGTGGTTTTATCGAATGATTTTTTTATTCTCGGAACCAAAAATTACAGACGGTGTCTCTGAAATTACAACGAACTAAAACTGCAATTTTAGTGTAAAATATATATAATAACCATCGCTGAAAGAAAATTAAAATTTAGGCACCTAAAATTTAGCAAACCCCAATTTATATTTTGCTAATAATTAAAAAAGAATATAGAAAGTCTTTTGGAGTTGCTTTTACATTGTTAGTGACAGCCACACCTCCTGATGCTGCTGCTTCTAGGTAAGGTGCGAAGCAAAGTACACACACGGTGTGCAGAAAAACTAAAGGAGGCCCGGCTCTATATATAATTAGCAGGTGTAGCTAGTGGTCATTAGCCCATTAGTTGGTATAGAGTAGATTGTTAATCGCCAGGAGAATAACAAGGTGCTAGTATAATAACAAGCAAGCTGCGACGAGAGATGATGCTTTCAAGTTCATGGATCACGTGTTTTTACTTTAGATGGAAGCTTTCGTTTGACATGACACACACACACATGGGTCGGCCATCATCTAGTTTTGTTAATCCTATTAAATAGAGCTCATTGATAATCAGATTTAAACGAGAATATATATCACGAACAAGCTCATCATCATTCATTTTAAAGGAATCATAATTTTGTTTAGCTAGACAACGTTTTTACTCACGGATATTAGTTGTGCCATCATGGAGCTCTTGGAATTTTAACAAAATTTCATGTGCCGTATTTAAAGTGAACACTTGGTTAAACACATCCATGCTAAAAGATTCAAACAAGCAATTTTTAGCTCTAGCATTGAAATATTTTTTTCTTCACTTTTTGTGGGTTTATCGGGGTTCTTAATGGGTTTTATCCCATCACGAGTGACTCTCCAAACACCTAAATCTACCGTCTCAAGGTGACAAGCCATTCTAGCTTTATAGTAGGGGAAGTTAGAGCCGTCAAAGTGCGGAGGCCTAGAGGTATCCATCCCAACCACTCTAAATAGCGTCGGCTCAACGGCGGTGAAGCCAAAGGTTCAAATTGAGCCAACCGGCTCCGATGCCAATTGAAAGGGAACCGTGACGCCAAAGAAGGGGGTGTGAATTAGGCACCTTAAAACTCTAACTCTAAACTATGACCTCTTTATCTATCGTTAGCAAAACCTATACAAAAAGATAAACTATCTAAATGTGCAACTACGGTTTTGCCAGTGTGTTGCTATCTCTACCGCAAAAGGAGTTATACAAACAATGAAATGCGGAAGCTAAAGAGTAAGGTAGAGATATCCAAACTCCCGTGACGTCTCCGATATTTTTACCGAGGTATCGAAAAACGCGCAAGCTTCCCCTAGTCCTCGTTGGAGCCTCTCGCAACGAATTCCGCGCAAGGTACTTTAGATGGAAGCTTTAGTTTGACGTGACACACACACACAAACATGGGTCGGGCCGGTCCATGAATCATGAATGAATGGTTTCTGTCGCGAGATGAACTTCCTTCCGTGTCACCAGTCACTCACCACACGGTTGTTGTCAGAATCTTGACTTGATTCTACTGTCACTGCTATATACAGTACTTAGAATCGTCGTATATATATAATCAGGCCAAAGCATTGCATATATTTAAGAAACAATAGTAAGAATACATAAGTAGAATTCGTAACTTTTGAATCAGTGGACGTACGTTCATGATATGTATAGTCATGCATGCATAATGTGATTTTGAGATCCTTAATGAAAGACTTGTAATCCGAGATTCAGGATTTGCATTGCATTTACATTTATACGACTAACCTTTGCATTGTCTATAGGATGCAGCGTACAAAGCATGCCCCCTACCAGCCCATTAGTGTACCACTGGGCTGCCACCGGCCCGGGTCATGTGGGCTCATAACCTAGTGGGCCCCATGGCCCATGACATTATGGTAGTGAAACGTACATTAAGCAAATAACGTGTTGCTCAAAAAAATTTTAAGCAAATAAAGTATGCACCAAACCGGAGGATCACAAGTTCACATCCATCATCTCGCTCGTCCCCGGCACCGCACCAGCCGACAGTGCCAACAACACATCTAGTCTAGTCTAGTACCACATCACACCTCGACCGCTCGTCAAGTTACAACACTGGTAAATTCACAGTGATTGATATTTTGACAAATTTGAGAAGACCAACTCCCCATCAGGCTTTACGAAACAAAGAGATAGGCTACTTTCTCAGGAGTTGTGACATCCCAGGTGTACGGATGTCTAGTGGAATCTTATGGAATCTACGTATATATGTCAATGTTAGCTCACCAAACGATGGATGGAGATGAGTTTCATCGCTCGTGTAAATGTGGCCGGCCAAAATATCATTAGTTGACTGTGTTTGCATTTATTGTGATTCTTTCTCCGCTGTTTTTTGAATTGAAGTATTAGTCTTATTATTTCAATGATTTTTTTTATTTCTTTGAAAGAGAATAAAAGACTGTTTCGATTCTTATATAACTCTTATGTATCATATTATGGATTTTTCTTGTTGTTTCTTCGTAAACAATCTTCTTGCTTACGATTAGCATCTTCTTAATTAAACCTTTCAAGAACAAGTCATGTTTTCGGGAAAGATGGGACGTTTTGGCGTAATATACCTAGAGATCTTTTTCAGATAACCAAATGGTTCTTTAATCTTTATGTATCCTCTTACACATTAGGGGAACACGATTCTTGCATTGAAAGGCACGCCAACCGTGATTGACACACCATAGGATGATCAGTTTACACACCATAGGATCGCCGATGCCATTCGTTCTTTGGGGAGCTGCCCATGCACCAAGCATGGCCTATTGCAAATGACTTAAGATTTTTATCGATGGGTAATACCATAATTGCTAATGTTCCGGAAGCGTGCATAATTTTCAAACAAGACCTTTAAGCCTTCTTTTAACAAACCTAAGCTCAAGCTTTGCTCGTTTGTAATTCGAACCGATACCCACTGAATCTAAGACTAGCCTGAAAGGGAACCGTGACGCCTAAGAGGAGGGGTGAATTAGGCAACTTAAAACTCTAACTCTAAACTATAGCCTCTTTATCTATCCTTAGCAAAACCTATGCAAAAAGATAAACTATCTAAATGTGCAACTACGGTTTTGTTAGTGTGTTGCTATCTCTATCATAAAAGGAGTTATGCAAACAATGTAAATACAGAAGCTAAAGGATAAGGTAGAGACATCCAAACTCCCGTCGACGACTTCGATATTTTTATCGGAGTATCGAGAAGCGCACAAGCTTCTCCCTAGTCCTTGTTGGAGCCCCTTGCAAGGAATCCCTCGCAAGGGCCAAGGTCCCCATCGGGTAACTCCGTGGATAGCTCTAGGCCTTCCCCACACGCAAGTGGGTCTCCGGTGTGCCTTCCGGCAAGCTTCTCCTGGACTGCTCTCCGCCGTCTTCACTATCAAGCTTCCGGTTGAACTGCCGCGGGCCTTGTTCCCTCCGGTACATGGTGGCGGCCATACCACAAACGCGGTTGGTGTGATCTCGCAAGATTACAAGCCCCTCCGATGTACAACAATGGTGCGCGCAAGCACCGAGTGATAAGAGGTATGAAAATCTCACTAAACACTAGGCTTAAACCTAGAGCAAGCACATAAGCGGTGGTCTAATCAACCTAAGCACTTCACAAAGCACCTACGCTAATCACCTAATGAATCACTAAGCACTATACAAGTGGAGATCACTAAAATGGTATATCAACACCTTTGATATGTTTCCTCAGCTCTACTATAATCAAATGGTTGGTTGGGGGGTCTATTTATAAGCTCCACTGAGAAAGTAGCCGTTGAGGACTAAACCCACTTTTCTGCTACTGATCGGACGTTGATCGCGTCCTGACCGGACGCGACCGTTGGAGCACGTGCGTTGATCGGACTCTGGCTGAGCTCGGTCATCATCGACTGGACATGTTCGGTCGTGCTGGCGCCGCTCTGGACCTCTCTGGACTCGATCGGACGATGCGCTTCGTGCGTCTGGTCGTCCAGTCTGTTGCGTCCGCTCACGCTGAAAACACTGCCGTGACGAAGAACAGTGGCACCGGTGCATCCGGTCACTACTTCGCTTAGTGTCCGGTCACTGCTGCATAGCGTCCGATCACAGCTGCCGACGCCTGTTGTTGCCTGGCACTTGATCGGAGCGTCCGATCACTCATAGGGCCACGTTCGGTCACCCCTGTCGGGCTTGTTTCTTCGCGATCTTGCGTCCGGCTTGGTTCCAATCTTCGTGCTTAGACTTTGCTTGACCTTGTATGTCTTCTATGCATCTTCACATATCTTTCTTGAGGTGTTGATCATCGGATCATCACGTCGCCTTCGTCCAAGTCACGTTTTGCATCCTATTGAACTACAAAACAATTACTTGCAAATCCATTAGTCCAATTTGGTTGTGTTGGTCATTAAGCCACCAAAATCCAAAATAAATGGGCCTAGGGTCCATTTTCCTTACAATCTTCCCCTTTTTGGTGATTGATGACAACACGAGCAAAACAAGCAAATAATAAGAATTTTGGAATTTAAAAACTATTTACTTGCTAGGATGCAATGCAAAGGGCAAGGTTGTAAGATGCTAAAAGATACCAATTGTAAAGCTAAAGGATACCACATGTAAACATCTTTGTAAACTTATCTTGCCCTTGTAAATGTCCCCATGTGGCATTATGGATTTAAGCCTCTCCCCTAACTTCATAATCCACTATCCTTCCTCTCTCGGATCATTACCATTTGTAAATTATTATGATTGGGCTTGCTTTTGGTCCTATAAATCCTCCCCCTTTGAAATCAAACACCAAAAAAGAAGACATTAGTAGCACCAGGGAGGGTCAGACTTTATGATCCTTTGTATGTGGAGTGGAATAGGTCATAAAATTTGACTCTCATATTACATAGACTAAGCTCCCCCAAAATATATGCATACATATAATGGGGAACATAGTTTATGCATAATTGGCAAATTAATGCTCAAGGGAGTCTAATCTATATAATGCATTGATAAAGCATATAAATACCAAAGTGAAATCAACATGATGATATCGGTTTAGAAATACCACATGTGAAAACCAATTTGATTTATACCACTTGCAATAGGTGGTGGATATTTGAAGTACGATGCTTAACTCTGGGGACTCAATTTTCCTTGCAATGAGACTACTACACACATGATAAGCTTGAAAAGGTGTTAGTCTCAAAGCATCCAACTTGTAGAGTAACCTCCCCCTAAATTTATGCACACAAGTATGAAATACTTGTAGGAGACATGCACATTGATTTTAGAATAAAAAATACCACTTGAAAGATGACATCACATGAATGTGAGAATCATTTTTGAAAGTGATATTAGGGAGAATTAATCTACAATTTGGACTTTGACACATATTAGATGAACATTTGTAAAACAAGATATGTGCGGTGCTCCTAAACAATTTAAACCATGTAGGTTTGCTCCAAGAGTTAAGAGTGAAACCAATCATGCCTACCATAAGATATACCTAATGTATGCAAGACATAAGATTAAACATGCAAATGCAAACCTAGACATGAAAAAGGAACTAGATGCTAATTGAAACTGTAAGAAATAAATCTAGTTACCTAACATGGGAAGGGGAATTTGGGTCTATAGTATTCACTAACCCACTTGGCAATTACCTTGTCTATAATGATGCACCCCATGAAATGCACCCATACTTTGCCAAGTCTCCAAATTCTCCGACGTCCATCGGACTTCTCACTTCCCTTTCGGGATCCAAAGCTTCTTGTTGCTTTTCATATTTTAAATGATCTCTTTTGGCACCCAAAAGCGTTTGACCCCATTGTTGGCTTACTTGTTCACCTTGATGGCCACCACCTTGTCATTTTTCTTCTTCTTCAAGAGATAAGGTGTGGAGGTCTTTTTGTCCACCTTGTTGGTGTAGGTGTTGGAGAACTTGCTTGTTTGGTTTTTCTCTTTGTTCTTTGCCCCTCCCCCATTCTTCACCTTGCACTCATAGGACTTGTGGTCTTTCTTGTGGCACACATAGCAAACCACGGTTTGTCCTTCATCAAGCTTCTTCACTCCCTTGATGGTGTTATCTTGATGAAGTTGGGCTTGCTTTGTCTTGCCTTTCACTTGATTCAAGTCCTTGGTGAGGTGAGCCACTTCTTACTTGAGTTGCTCATTCTCCATTGCAACCTCTTATGTGCATGTATCTACAATAACTTTCTCATCACAAACTTAGTTGCACAAGGGTGAGTCTAAACATAAATCATTGCAAGAAGTAGAGGCATCCTTTTTAGGCATGTCAAAAATATGGCTTTTCTTTTTAGATGCCTCGGTGTGGGTAGTGCCGGCTGCTTCAAGATTAGCATCTTTATTAGTTAGCTCATGACAATGTTTACACATTATTTTCATTTTAGCAAGCAAACTTTTATAAGCATCTTGTGAGCTAGCTAACTTTTTCTTTACAAGTTGCTCATCATTGATTGTGCAATTATTAGTGTTTGCACTAGTCTCAAGTTGCTCAATTTTAGTAGATAGCTCCATATTAAGATTGGTAAAAGTTTCATATTGTTCAAGCAAAGTAGCATAAGCTTGTTGTGAGCTATCTAGTTTTTTTAAATTTTCAAGTTTCTTTTGTTGACTAGTGCAAACTTTAGCAAAGTTAAGATTTTCTTGCACAATTTTATCATAAGAAGGTAACTCATCATCACTATCACTATTATTGTCACTATCACTAGGGATAGGTTTTTTGTTACCTCGTGCCATAAGGCACACACGTGAGGTGCTTGATGATGAGTGCTTGTGCCCGCACCTCTTGTGGTGGTCTTCTTCTTCACTTAAAGAATTGTCCCATGACCTTATTGATGTGAGAGCTTTGTCCTTGCACGCCTTCTTCTTTGTCTTGGGTGTGGGCTTATTTGGACAAACTTCCACAAAATGCCCCAACTCGCCGCATCCATAGCATCATTTCTTTCTTTGCTCATTTCTTTGATTAGTGAAGATGAAATCTTGAATTTGGATGGGCACACCCTTGACATTGAGCCTTTAGATTATCTTCTCCACCTTGTTGATAAGTTTGATTGATTCTTCATCAAGGTCGGAGGTGGAGGAGGAAGATTGATCATCATCACTAGAATCATCATCGTCGTCGTCATCTTCTTCTTCATCTTCACTTGAGGAACTTGAGCTTGAGCTTGTCTCAACTTGCTTGCCCTTCATCTTCTTTTTCTCACTACATGTGAGAGCTTTGCCTTTGCTTGATCAATTTGCTTCTTTTTGACCCATCTTGCGTGATATTTCAAATGCTACTATCTTGCCAATGACTATGGCCAGGGTCATGGTGCTCAAATCCTTC
Organism: Miscanthus lutarioriparius; assembly: GCA_904845875.1. NCBI lineage: Eukaryota > Viridiplantae > Streptophyta > Magnoliopsida > Poales > Poaceae > Miscanthus > Miscanthus lutarioriparius. The sequence continues at coordinate 71,976,972 of CAJGYO010000017.1, read as the reverse complement.
ATGTTGTGAAGGATGGTGCTGATGCTTGCATATTTCTTTTGTGGTAGCACGGAGATGATCTTCCTCACGATGTCCGCATCATCTAGAATGGAGCTCATTGATAATTAGATTCAAACGAGAATACATATCACGAACAAGCTCATCATCATTTATTTTAAAGGAATCATAATTTTGTTTAGCTAGACAATATTTTTGCTCACGGACATTAGTTGTGCCATCATAGAGCTCTTGGAGTTTTAAAAAAAAATTCATGTGCCGTATTTAAAGTGAATACTTGGTTAAACACATCCATGCTAAAAGATTCAAACAAGCAATTTTTAGCTCGAGCATTAAAATGAATTTCTTTTTCTTCACTCTTTGTGGGTTTATCGGGATTCTTAATGGGTTTCATCCCGTCATGAGTGACTCTCCAAACACCCAAATCTACCGCCTCAAGATGACAAGCCATTCTAGTTTTATAGTAGGGGAAGTTAGTGCCGTCAAAGTGCGGAGGCCTAGAGGTATCCATCCCAATCACTCTAAATAGCGTCGGCTCAATGGCGGTGAAGCCAAAGGTCCAAATTGAGCCAACCGGCTCCAATACCAATTGAAAGGGAACCGTGACGCCTAAGAGTGGGGTAAATTAGGCAACTTAAAACTCTAACTCTAAACTATGGCCTCTTTCTCTATCCTTAGCAAAACCTATGCAAAAAGATAAACTATCTAAATGTGCAACTATAGTTTTGCTAGTGTGTTGCTATCTCTACCATAAAAGGAGTTATGCAAACAATGTAAATACGGAAGCTAAAGAGTAAGGTAGAGATATCCAAACTCCCGTCGACGACTATGGTATTTTTACCGAGGTATCGAGAAGCGCGCAAGCTTCCTCCTAGTTCTCGTTGGAGCCCCTCGCAAGGAATCCCTCGTTAGGGCCAAACTCCCGGTCGGGTAACTCCGTGGATAGCCCCGAGCCTTCCCCATCGCAAGTGGGTCTCCGGTGTGTCTTCTGGCAAGCCTCTCCCGGACTGCTCTCCACCGTCTTCACTATCAAGCTTCCGGCCGAACCGTCGCGGGCCTTGTTCCCTCCGATACACGGTGGCGGCCATAGCACAAACACGGTTGGTGTGATCTCACAAGATTATAAGCCCTTCCGATGTACAACAATGGTGTGCGCAGGCACCGAGTGATAAGAGGTATGCAAACCTCACTAAACACTAGGCTTAAACCTAGAGCAAGCGCATAAGCGGTGGTCTAATCTACCTAAGCACTTCGCAAAGCACCTACGCTAATCACCTAATGAATCACTAGGCACTATGCAAGTGGAGATCACTAAAATGGTGTATCAACACCCTTGGTATGTTTCATAAGCTCCACTATAATCAAATGGCCGGTTGGGGGTTTATTTATAAGCCCTACTGAGAAAGTAGTCGTTGGGGACGAAACCCACTTTTCTGCTACTGACCAGACGCTGATCACGTCCTGATCGGATGCATCCGGTCGTCCCGACCGTTGAAGCGCGCGCGTTGATCGGACTCTGGTTGAGACCGGTTATCATCGACCGGACGCGTCCGATCGCGCTGGCGTCGCTCTAGAACCTCTCTAAAATCACTAGGCACTAAGCAAATAAAGTGTTGCTAAAAAAAATTAAGCAAATAAAGTATGCACCAAACCGGAGGATCACAAGTTCACATCCATCATCTCGCTCGTCCCCTGCACCGCACCAGCCGACAGTGCTGACAACACATCTAGTCTAGTCTAGTACCACATCACACCTCGACCGCTCGTCAACACTGGTAAATTCACAGTGATTGAACTTTTGATAAATTTGAGAAGACCAACTCCCCGTCAGGCTTTACGAAACAAAGCCTTGTTTAAATTGTAAGTTTTTTCACTTTCTCTTCATCACATTAAATCTTTAAACATATACATAGAGTATTAAATATAGATAAAAAAATAACTAATTACACAGTTTAATTGTAAATTACGAGACGAATCTTTTGAGCCTAGTTAGGCCATGATTGGATAATAATTATCAAATACAAACGAAAGTGCTACATTACCAAATACTGATTTTTAACCTCAATCTAAACATGGCCAACGAGATAGGCTACTTTCTGAGGAGTTGTGACATCCCAGGTGTACGGATGCCTAGTGGAATCTTATGGAATCTACGTATATATGTCAATGTTTGATACACCAACCAGCTCACCAAACGATGGACGGAGACGAGTTTCATCGCTCGTGTAAATGTGGCCGGCCAAAATATCATTAGTTGACTGTGTTTGCATTTATTGTGATTCTTTCTCCGCTGTTTTTTTAATTGAAGTATTAGTCTTATTATTTCAATGATTTTTTTATTTCATTGAAAGAGAATAAAAGACTGTTTCGATTCTTATATAACTCTTATGTATAAGATTTTCTTGTTGTTTCTTCGAAAACAATCTTCTTGCTTACGATTAGCATCTTCTTAATTAAACCTTTCAAGAACAAGTCATGTTTTCGGGAAAGATGGGACGTTTTGGCGTAATATACCTAGAGGTCTTTTTTAGATAACCATATGGTTCTTTAATCTTTATGTATCCTCTTACACATTAGGGGAACACGATTCTTGCACTGAAAGGCACGCCAACCGTGATTGACACACCATAGGATGATCAGTTTACACACCACAGGATCACCGATGCCATTTGTTGCCGGGGAGCTGCCCATGCACCAGCATGGCCTATTGCAGTGACTTAAGATTTTTTTTCGATGGGTAATACCATAACTGCTAATGTTCCGGAAGCGTGCATAATTTTCAAACAAGACCTTTAAGGCTTCTTTTAACAAACCTAAGCTCAAGCTTTGCTCATTTGTAATTCGAGCCGATACCCACTGAATCTAAGACTAGCCAAACACGAGTAGTTCGCGAGCCTTTACCTTAATCCTTTTTATCAACCCTAAGCTTAGCTAACTAGAGTCTAGAATAAATGGAATCGAGTCCTTGTCTTATTTGTAGGCCCTGAGGTATTTTGATATAATGCAATTGGAAATGAAATTAGAATAGTCCCTCTAGTTCCATAACTCCGGTCGTTTTGGACAAGGTTAATAAGGTTCAACTTTTAGAAGCTCGAACATCGATCACTTTCAAAATATTTAGTTTAAAGACACTAAGATATCATATATCGATTGATCTTAAAATTACTTAATAAACATATATTTTATATTTTTATATAGCATAACAGAAAATCATAGTCAAAACTAAGGATAAGAATTATGGAACCGACGACATTACATACTTATACATCCCATAGAAACACCTTTCTCTTTGGAAAAAATAGAATCACCTGTTTTGGAGACCATAGAAACACCAATGAATTTCATGGACGGCCAAAATAATTGGCTGCAGCCAACTGTGAATCTGTGATGGACAAAGTAACCCAAGCATCAGGTAGTCCAACACCATCACACACAGGATCGTCGTTGCTTCGGAATGGGTACTGCCCGTGCACCAACATGACGTAGTGCACGGCCACGCACTAGCTGATATAAATGGCTGACGGCAGTTAGAACAGAGCAGAGCATATACCAGCAGCATTCTTGCTCCTGATCCACCATTTTCATTTTCCTCAGCACAATACAGTGACCATCGTTTTCGCTTAACCAATGCTCCAAAAAAAAAAAACCCCCGACCACACAACCAACTAACTGCTTCAGTTCACAGGCCATAATTATTGCTAATGTACATCAAGCGTGTAGAATTTGTCAAACAAAAGTAGGCTCTGTCCTGAAAATTCTTCTTTCTGCTAGTAATCGTACCAACCAGAATACCATGTAATGTCCTGTTGAGAGGGAGAGGGAAGCAGATATCCACTCATCTAAGCTTACCTACTAGAGTCTACAGTAATTGGAGATGATTCCTTGTCTTATTTGTAAGCCCTGAGGTATTTTGGATTTTGGATAATGTAGTTGGAACGGAAAATGAGGATACTTCCTCCAGTACCATAAATCTTGTCGTTATTTACAAGGTCGAGGCCAAACTTTTAGAAGCTTGACTATCAATAACTTATAAAATACTTAGTATGAACACACCAAGATATCATGGATGAATAAATAAATTTTAAAAAAAGTACTTTAATAAAATTATTTATTTGTGTATATTATAATAGAAATTCATACTCGAAACTAGATTTTGGAACCGTAGAGAGTACGTACTGAAATATACACATGAAGCCATGAGTTTATTCACGCCTTGTTTAATCCCTTATTATGACGTCCTTTTCTTCTTAATACCTCTGGCCAGTGTACAAGGCAGACGCCAAAGATAAGCAAAACAAGAGAAGCACAAGCAAAAACACGTTCCAATCAGCAAATAGGAACAGGCTGGAGAGCAACGAGGATCACACATCAGACCTTGTTTCGCTTCTCTTATAATCCGTATTTTTCAGCTCCTTTATTTCCGTCGGAACAGTGTTTTTCTCTAACAATAAATTAGCCGGAACAGTATTTTTGCTTGTTTTTTCAGCGAAGCGAACAGGTAAAATAGTTCGGCAGGACCCAGATTGAGAATTGAGATTGGTAGAAATAAATCAGGCAAAACTGGAGATCCTTCTCAAGTACTCCTGCAGTGCCACACCCAACACCAACAGGCCGGGTCCGCACTCTACAGTGCTAGCCAAACCATCTTGTTCTACTTTGGGTGGATGAACTGAAATAAGTACTTGATGCCGTCACTTGCAGAACAACACTGCCATGATGTCATGGTGCCGGTGGCTTTGATGCCTCATCGCCCTGCTGCAGCTGACGACCACCACCACCACCACCACCACCTTCTCCACCATCAGCCTTCTCCTGCAGCTGGTCCTTGAGCCCCTCCTGGTACGTCTCTACGAAATTCTTCATCGCGTCGGTGTACGTGGACGCGCGGGTCATGTAGATCCGCCGCAGAGCAGGCTTCAGCGTCTCCGCGCCGCCCCTAGCGGCAACAGCGAGGTCCTCCAGCAAACTTGGCTCGCTGCTCGCTTTCCACTTCTTGTCAGTGCCAGAGCTGGGGCTGCCATTGGACGACTGCTCCTCGTCCTCGGCTGCCTTCTTGTAGTCGTTGGGCCTGAGGTCGGGGCCGATGTCCCGGACCCATGACGCAGCGTACAGCCGGGTGGCCTCCTTGAGGATGCACCAGTGTTCATGCCATGTCAGCTTGGGCCGCTTCTTGATGTGAGGAGGGTCCGGCAGCGACGACGGGAAGGCGATCTCCTTGAGGTCGTACCGCACGTAGTCATACAGCTTCCTGCACACGACTCTGAACTTCATCTCCCTTTGCTTGCTCCCTTCTGCAGCAACTTGGACTTGATCATGGGCGGACCCAACTTGGGCCATGGCCCTAGTCGTGGCCATGGGTGGACCCAGCACTAGGGCAACTTGGGCCATGACCCTAGTCGTAGCCCAAGTAACAAGGGAGCAGTTCTTCAGTTTTTTTGGCCCATGAGACACCAGCCCAACAAAGGAGTTCAACCGAACGGCGAAGGCAGGGGCAGCGCTCGCGCGAGCGCGTCGGAGTCGCACCGCCTCGCTCGTTTGGACTGGACACTGGAGTCGCACCGCACGCCGCTCTGCGCTCCGCCTCCGCTCGTCGCCGGTCGTCCCCTCTGCCCGTTACCGGTCGCCCCCTCCGGGCTCCGGCCTCCGTCGCTCTGTGCTCCGCTTTGCGCTCCCCCTCCGCTCGGCCTCGGCGGCTTGGCCCTCGCCCCTCGCCCCTCGGTAGGTCGCCGGCTGGCCCGCCGACTGCTGCCCAGCCCTAGCGCCCCACTCGGCTGCCAGGCGGCCAGGGGCCGCTGCCCGCTGGCCAGCCAAGCAGGAGCAGGGAGCAGGCATCCAGGCGAACAGAACAGGAACAGGGAGCAGCAGCAGCCCTTGTTTGTTTAGTTGATTTTGATTGGATCTAGAATTGGAAGGTATCACTCTTGATTTTCTCTACTAATTTTTATTCCAAGTTCTGAATTTCGACCCTTTGCAAACTGTAACTTTTGCATTTACATTCTTACGTCCTTTTCAAGAATTATAGACCCGAAAGAACATGATACCTACACTACCTAGTAGCAATACTTCTGGTATGTTGCATGCAAGATACAAATACATAACTTTAAATAGAATTTTAAGGTGCTTGGAGATAATAAGAGTTGTCCATTCAGATAGATCTAATGGTTTAAAATTAGGAGAAACCAATTCAAAAGAGCTTAAGTCGTGGACTGAGTGGGCCAGGAACCAACGTTAAGTTAAATTTGTTTGATACAATAGTAATTTCATGGGTGCGAGGCTTTTCTGTCATGGCGGCCGGCGAACCAATGTCACCTGTGATGCCTAATGCACCCCTACTGATGCTCACCCGTCCATCTTCTGCGGTTCTACCGCATGCGACAAGAGCACGAGCCACGGAGCCAACGTAGCGGGCCAAATAGCGGCTACACTTTGCCCTGGGAGGCGGCGAAGCAGGAGGCGTGGAGTATGGGCAGGAGGATAGGTGGGCGCGCCTGACGCCGAAGCTCGGAGCTACTCCCGGTGGTAGCGAGGCGTGTGGAGGCGCCTGGCGAGGAGCGGTGGCTGGCGCAGAAGGACGTGGGGTCATGCCACGGTCGTGCGCCGGCGAGCCCGTTCACCTGTAAGAAAAGCGTGTTGAGGTTGGCGAGATCCCGAGCTCTGTTGAATTTCTCCGGAGGCTGCATACGCAGCGAGCGTTGGCGTGGGAGCAGCAGTGGCGGGCGGATGGTCGGCAGCGCAGCACGGCGGGTGGCACTGCGAGGCACGCGCGGACGATATACGACTGGCGTGGTGATGCCGGTGAGGGTGGAATTGAATCTGCGACGTCATCGTGAATCCGCTTCACCATGGATGAGGCTACCTTCAGCCGCCTCACACGCTCGTCATGCTCCAGATGACGTTGAGGACTAGGAAGCCGGCAATGGCGACGCGCGCCCGCACCCGTACTACAAGCCCACGTGGGCAGTGATGACCCAGCCACCCAGGGAGGCGGTGGCAGCCACCAGGTGCAGGTGGGGGCCGCGATACAGGGAGATGGAAAGAACCGTGACACTTAGAGACTAAAGTACTAAATCACCCATAATGATAATTAATTATTATTTTTCATAATCAACAGCTGGCAATTTTTGTTTAGGGAGGAACCCCCAAGCACAGTAACAAGTCTCAACTTTAAATAAGTTTAATAATTTGCTTGCCCCTTTTGGCCTTTTCTTATTAATAACATTTTCATGTTCTCCAAGTTAGGAGTTGTTACCGAGGACATGGTAGTGGACGATGGGCCATATAGAGTTTACAGACTATGGTGTCATTTTTGGGCTTTGGCCGCCACAATTTGGCCCTAGTCTTGGGCGAATTCTGGGTCCGCCACTGGACTTGATAGCGGCTTCAAGTAGGGACACAGTGCTGAATTAATCTGCCGACAGCAAATGAGCAATGGAAATGTGATCAGCAAGTATGCTAGCTACTAAACCTTTTGCACTCAAGATGAAGCTGCTGATAAAAGAGAGAAGATGATGCCAACCGACAACTGTAAAATGACAGTAAAAATGGGCCGCTAGATAGAACTAACAAGTTTGCAGGCTTCAGACAGCCCACACACTGCTGCTCTGACTGCTAAGTAACATTTGCGGTTGCAGTGCCATGGGCCATGTGTCAATGAGCTAGCAGGCGCCGCAGGAGCCCACATGCAAGATAAAAACTGTTGTACATAGGTTAGAACTAGGTCTGGGAAAATTTCCAAAATACTATGAAAGAATAACAGAAAATATGATCTAGCACGTAACATAGTATCTATCAATACATAATGGGCAGACCCATTGGGACGTCTCTTATTACACAAATGGGACGTCCGGACGGCACCAATACGAAATCTGAAACCAAAAGCCTGATCCAGAGGATACGTGACCTGTTTGCCAGTGGCATGGAATACTTGCCATCATACATGCCATAAAAACAGAGACTTGTAGTACAGTGAAACCTGACAATTGATAACAGCATGGAGTACTGTCTCTGTCTGTGATGGCAACAGGATGTTTCTCTGTTGTTGTAGCAATAGGTTTCAGAAACAAGATTCAAAAACACCAGGAGGTTAAGCATTTCCAGTCAGAAACCACGAATGGAGAGGACTGACATTGTCCAGGAGACCTGTGCTCAGCAGCTAAAGATATAACAGGAAATATGCAACCTTTGCCTGATGATATTGTAGGGCCCGGGATCTCCCGCACGGGTGAGCCGATCGCTCACCGGCGTTCTCGCACACACACTACGGCTGGAGGTAGAAGAGGAAGGAAGAACAGAGCGCGCGCACACACAACACAAGCACCAGCGTTAGCGGGAGCTCTGCAGAGAAGATGGCAAAACTGAACTCTCCCCCTTTACTGAGTTGCAGTGGGAAGCTATATATATTAACTCTGCATCTAATCTAATCCTAGTAGCAGACATGCGAGATCGCTCTGGTGGCTAGATGTGTGATGAGGGGCTGATTTTGGCGTACGCCCCCTCTTTGTGGCTATAGTCTGGCAGGGGAGCCTTTCGGCGTCTGCCCTGCCGCCACTCTGATCTTGCAGTGGGAGAGCCTTTCGGCGCGCTTTGCCCCCTTGCCAGCGTCTGAGAGAGAGAGAGCAGCAGATTACTTTACAGATATCTCATTATATGAACCATTGGGAAGAAATCACATTTTCTTGTCAAAGGTTACTTTGGCTGCCATATGAATACCTCAGATAAAGAAAGCAAGTTGAGAATTGCTCCAACATCCAGAAATGTATAGTGATAGTATTTGTTTATGAAACAAGAGGTTTGATATCTCTTAGAAATTCCATCCAAGCATTAGACGTGTTCCTAGTTTTATGTAACTTGAGATGTGCTTTGAAGCATCTACAGAAACCACGTCCTATGTGGAACAGTATTTTTCAGTTTGGGGGAGAATTAGCAATCTTAAAAAAATTGGAGGATACAATCACACAAAGATCAGATTGCTAGTCACATGTAGTTTGGACAGAACACAAATGACATAATTCTATACTTTCCTGTGGGATGGGGTACCGTTTATAGTCACTAACTATATTCTTGAGCTACAGTTTAAAAAGAAACACACAGCAAAGGTATTGGCAGCAAGTTGCAATACAAAGTTAGGAAATAAAATACAGAAAAGTGAGGTTTGAATGTACAATCATCTCTATAGAAGCGCTGAACATAAAACGATGGTGTAAGCAACAATATGCATTTTCTATGTTATTAGTAGTTCTTTTTAAAACCCAAGCCTGGTGCTTTTGAGTTTCTGCTGTCATTCTTGACAAGTCCACTACAATACTCCCTCTGTTTCAAATTGTAAATCGTTTTGGCTTTTATAGTTGCTATGTACCTAGATATACACTATGTCTAGATACATAGTAAAAACTATGAATCTAGAAAAGCCAAAATAACTTACAATTTGGAACGGATGGAGTATTTTTTAAGGAATGTTTTGGAACAAGAACTAAAAATAATTGGATTGGGTAAAACATGGCTTCTGCCTATGTGACCTACCACAGGTCTAAATTGCATACTTGAAACCGATGATAGCTATTGGATGAAATGAAAGTGTACCGAGTGACATTGTCTCAAACCTAAAACATTGATCAGAAATTTCTAGCAGGATTCGCGACCTAGAAGAGTATGGCTGCAAATTGATACGAATATAGCAAGCATTTCAAGTATGGCTGCAAATCAGAAATAGAGCAGCTTAAGGAGTAGGAGGCATTTTTATGTCAGATGGTGTGATATGTGAAGGGATTAGCATCATTTTTTTTTACCAAAACAACGCACTCATTCACCTCAGCAGCATTCCATCGAGCACCTTGACAGCAATAAGATAGGAAGACAACTCCGTCACCTATAACGCGCCGCCCCTAAGCTCTAGCATCCAGGAACCTTGAGTTGCATGGAGATTACGGCGGAAGCGCACAAGCAGTCCCTCGGGACGAAGCAAGAGGGAATGCCGAGCGGACCCAGCCTGACGCGGGGCGGGCGACGTCGACCAGCGGGCTACTCGTACTCCCGCTGCCTGAGCGGCCAGCAGGAGAGTGGAGAGGGATGAGGAGTTGGGCCAGAGGACGGGCTGCAGATAGAAAGTCGTACATGTGCGGGGAAGGAGCTGGGGGATCTGACCCTTTCGTCGGTGGTTATCGCCGGCGGCGAGAGGTACGGCTGCCCGCGCAAAGCTGCCTGCTGGTCGTTGGAATGGTTATCCCATCAGTATTCGAAGGGCTGTTAGATTTTTTGTTGCTGTACGACGGCCCAACAATTTTACTGGGCTTATTTCGGCCCTCGCTAATAATTACAGAACCTTGCTCCTAAAAGAAATACAATTCTAGATCTTGCTAAAATCCCCTAAAAAAAGTGATCTTGCTAAAAAAAAAATGCAATTCTAGCTCCATCTTCAGCTCAACTATCTGAAGTATTGACTGATTTTTATATAAGTATTGCTATTTATGTATGGCACTGAACAAGTATATTATGAATATATATTCATGATAAATCTAACTATACTTATTTAGTATAAATATCAAAACTTTATATAAATCTGATCAAATTCAAGATAGTTTGATTTTGGTACTATGACAGAACTGCAGAGAGTATTACAGAGGCCACTGGTGGAATATAATTCTTTTTGGTAGCATTCCATTTTATTCCTACAAATCGGAGAAAGGGGGTATTAGTAGAACTGTTTCCCCCTTCTTTGTCACTGCTAGAGCTGGGGCTGACATTGGACCAGTGCTCCTTCTTGTCCTCGGCAGGGTCCTCTCAATAATTTAAGGGGCCTTTGAGCAAGCAAAATAATAAGGATCTGACAATCTATTTTTTTTAATATAACAGTAAAAATATATAATACTACTAATAAGGGATAACTTGCAACATATGTTTAGTTCATAAAAGATAATGATAAAACAATAGATAGAAAAACTAAAAGATCAATAAAACAACTTGCAGCATATGGCCCCACTTGCTCGCCTTTACCGGTAAATGCTAAGAATGTATTCAAGTGTTGTCCGTTTTAGATGAAAACTACTATTTCTTAGATAATCTGGTTCTTCATTCATGGATTCACATGTTGTATTGCTTCTTGAAAAAACATATACAACTACTAGCATATCTCCCTATTATTAATTAGTCGGTCAAAATAAAAACCCCTACACTAATTGCGTGTTCCAAGTCCTCTTTACTTAAAATTTTAGAACATTTGGACAAAATTCAGAGGAAATACGTGTATGCCAACAAAAAACGGTTACACTTACACACTACTACACATACAATTTTAGAGACGGTCAAAATCGATTTTCAAGGGCGGTTTTTGAAATGCTACTACATCACTGGTTGTCTCCTGAAAAATCGTTTTTAGGGACGTTTTTATCAAGTCAAACCACCCTAAAAATTGTTTGCACTTGAAGTCAACCGCTCATTTTCAAGAGTATGTATATGTCTTATGAAGTTTTTATTTGAGAAGTGCAAAGTTTGGATCACAACGTGACCATGTGGCTGGTGTGCACCCCTGCGCCCTGTGACTACTTGTACTAGTTTATAGAAAAAGAAAAAGAAAAAGAAAAAGAAAAAGAGGCTTAATAACAGTTGGAATTCGATCGGCTTGAAAATTATTCAAGCATATACGTGTACTTTGACGTATAATAACGGGACGTGCTAAAATTCATGTGCCTGAATTTTAGTGTCCTTTCAGACAACGGTTATTGAATATATTTTGTATTAAAATTGCATATTTTATTCATTGCAATTTCGTTCTGTAGGCGCAATCTGCAATTTTCGATACCGAGAATAAAAAATCCGTTAGAAAAAATCACAAACCCGACAAAATCTGATTTGTTTTGGCACAAAGAAAATTTACATTTTACAATTATTTCTATAGGAAGGCAAGAACAAAAATTTAAAATGTTATGACACAAGACAAATAACAAATCATAAAAGTAACAAATCACTTGTACTAGTGGGTGGTACAGTACTGTTGTCTGAAATCATCTTAAAATTTAGACACCTGAAATATAGGAGAAGTGTATAATAATAGCACACGACGGCCTGCTACCTGGCGTTATTATTTATATATATAGTATGCGTGGATGGTAATAAGCATGCAGCATCAGGGCTCATTAGATTTGCTGGAAGTCGTTGAGCATCAACTGGCCGTCGGCATCATCCTTCACCATGCCCTTGTTGATCTTTGGCGCCCACCAGCTCGCCGGCACCGGGTACTCGTCCTTGAGCGCGTCGGCGCCCTTGTTCACCAGCGCCACGTCCCGCAGTCCCGCTCCACCTCCAGCTTAAACCCTCCGGCGCTGCCCTGCTCGCCGGCGACGCCATGCAGGTAGCACTCGAGGTTGTGGAGCGTCTGCACCGTGCCGGGCCACTTGAGGTACGGCGACCGACCGGTGTTGATGTTCAACGTCACGGCCACGTCCACGTACGCCAGCGGCGGGTACATCGGCACGACGTCGCCGGCGTTCTTCACGTGGAGAGCCTTGAGGTCCTTGAAGGATTGGAAGGCCGCCCTGAAGAAGCGGTCGCCGACGTGCGGGCACGCGAACACGATGGCCGTCACCGGGCACGGCGGCTTATTGGTGGATGATGAGCCGCCGGGCACGTTCACGCCGTTGCTGACGATGTCGACGGCGTTGAGGATGGAGATGGCCGCGCCGAGGCTGTGTCCGGTGATGGTGATGCTCATCTCCTCGTCCTTGTAGAGCTCCACCAGTCTCCTCACCTCCTCGAAGACCTGGTCCCTGGCGCTAGTCTTGTTGAACTTGGAGCCGGCGTGGCTGGACGTGTACATGGAGAGGAAGCCCATGTGCACCATCGCCAAGGGGTTGGCGGCGGCCTTGGAGCCGAGGACCGGCGCGGCGGGCACGGGCGTGAAGCCGAGGTCGTTGACCCACTCCAGGCTCTGCACGGTGCCGCGCCACGCGACGACGATGTCGCGCCTCCCCAGCGCGGCGGCGCCCTCGTCGGTGGCCACGGCGACGTAGCCCATGAAGTTGGACTCCCTGGACCACACGTCCTTGAGCGCCTCCAGCGGGCGCAGGAGGAAGGCGTCGGGGAGGGGCTGCCCCGACGTGGCGTAGATGAACCTGGTGACCTCGTAGTGGCCGGCCGCCGCCACGCCCGAGCTGGCCAGCAGGTCGGAGTAGCCGTACATGCAGGCGCCGGCGTGCGGCGACCGCCGCTCCGTGTTGAACCCGTCGTAGGTGGCCTCGGCGAGCTCGCCGTAGGAGATGATGGACTTGCGGAGGTCCATATCCAGCGGGTCCAGGAGGCCCTTCCAGGAGTTGTCGCCTTGGAGCTCGCGCCACCTCTTGGCGATGCTTCCATTTGCAGAGGATGCCATGGCTACTAGGAGTTGAGTGACCTCCCTCGGCTGCGTTGCGCTGCGCAGGCACCTACACTAGCGAGTCGTCCAACTTGAGTAGCTGATGACGAGCGAGCTAGCTATCGCTTGGCGTTGTTTGGGTTGCTTGGTTTGGTGCTTCAGCTTGGAGTGTATTTGTAGCTGCCGAAGCGACGACCATAGTCATCCTGCCATGTGTGAATCTATATCTCTTATAAAGCTAATCTCCACTATGTTCTATCTCAACATACAAGACATACATGTCATTTCCCACTAATAGCCATGTCATGCCACTAATTACCAACCTCTCAATGCAAGCTATCCACGTCATCTCAAGTTCTATCTCAACAAGCAACATTAAGTTTCACTAACTATCCACATCATCTTTCACTAATAGACATATATGTCACTAGCTTTCAATCTCTTAATACAAGCTATCATTGTTCTCTCTACTTGATTTTATTTTTAATTTTTCACAATCTCCGCAACAGCGCGCAGATCGAATATCTTCTAGTAATCTACTACACTTGATACATATACAGTATTCAGATCCGAATCTGTGCACTAAAGGAGGTCTGCAATGCATGCAGCTCCTCAGGTACAGTGCGTGATTCACATGCATGACAAATTGGCAATCATGGGGGTCGGCATCCCTGGAGCGAGCAGTACATGACAATCAGGTACGTGATTCATGTGCATGACAATCAGTGCGTGTAGCAAAATGGTCCTGGACGTGGACGTCACACAGCCGGACCGATTCATAGAAAGGATGCATGCATAAGGACAGGGAGCAAATATATATGCAGCAGCCAAGAACACGACAATGCAAGGAGGACGACTGCATGCATGTGAAGAGTATCCAGCGAGTGTACCAGCGGCCTGCCGGATCTGCTTTCGGCCAATCGTGTATCCTTCGTGCATGAATCACGTACGCGAGCTGGAAGACCGTGGATTTGCTGGTTGCCATTTTGGCCCTCGCCTTACCAACCGGCCACCACGTGTGGATTCAGTTGGAGAGGAAGAATGTGGTAGTATTAGAGCAAGGATAACAATTGGCTTATAGCCAAGCTAATCAATGTTTTTTTGCTGATGTAGAAGAGAGAAGAAAAGAGAGAGAAGAGTGCCCAATAGAGATGTATGTGAGGAGAAATAGGAGAGCGAATGGAAACATATAATAATAAAGAAATTTTGTAGACAGATAGAAGACTAACTATTGTATAACTTGACTCTTATAACTTGACTTATAACCAAACATTTGGCTCTATTATTGACCATGCTCTTATAGCAAGCAAGTGGCTGGGAACGGCCGCCGTTGCACCACTACAGAACAGTCAATCGGTGCCGGATGTGTATGAGGCAGCAGTGATTATATTTTACTGTCGGGTCATAAGTTTAGGATGTAGATAATGATTGGACAACCTATTTAACCGGTACATTGAGCCACACCGACAGTGGAAGGTGAGATATCATTGCCGGCTCAGGCCACCATCTAGTAGTAATATATCACTGTCGGTTAGTGGTTTGACCATGTAATGACATGAAGACTTCACTGTCAATTTGTGGTTTGACCTGGCAGTGCTCGGTGTCGTTGTATCTGCCTAATAACCATCGATTACTTACTTCTCTACCGTCGGATCCACTTATCACCATTACTTGTGGTTATAAAACATGCGTCTGGACGCAACCCACAAATAGATGAAGTCCCCTGTATTTGGGCTTGTCACCCAAATAACAAGTAGCCAAGTACAACTTGGGTGAGAAGAGCTACTTCATGAAAAGGTGCAAAATGTTGATGCCATGTGCCCAGCTACCTTGCTGCATTGGACTCTTTGACCGGGCCGAGCTAGAGGCTAGAGCCCACACTCCACTGTTATCTTGCCTACCCAGCCATCTCCATTTGTTGGCATGGAAAGGAGTTCCCGGAAATAGTACGTGCCTGTATGAGTGGTTGTATGGATGCGAATGGGCCGACTCGGCTCTGGCCACCCGGCCCCGTGGCCTCAAAGCCAATTTTAAGGGCCATGGGTCGACCCATTTTGTCAAAAGGCTATGGCCTCATTGACCCATTGGGTAATATGGGTCTACCTAAATTTTTTTAGTATTATACAACATGAATCTCCTACAACTAAAAAGAACAAAGTGTGGATATTTTTTGGTGCGACATTTGTTTTGGTTCGTCCGTCTGCCCACGACCGTGCGATTCCTCGCTCACTTCGTCGCTCTACCTTCGCCCGTGCGAAAAAAAATTCTCCCTCATCGCTCGCGTAAGTCACGCCTCCAATCGCTCTCTCCCCCTCGCGAGATCCCTCTCCACTGTGCGGTTGTGCCCCTCGCCGTGCGCATCGGCCACCGCATCGGCGCGAGCAGACGGCCTGGACCAGGCGCGGCGGACGACGTGGCTGAGGCGGAGAAGGTCGCCGGGGACCGCCGGTTTCTCAGGCGCTCACCGGGGCATGGTGCAGCCAGGCCGGATCTGGTCGGCGCTTGGTCGGAGACGGCGTAGCTGAGGCGGAGAAGGTCGGCCAGGAAGGGAAGAAGGCCGGCGGCGGTTGTAGCATTCCTTGCGGTGGTGCGGCGACCGGTCAGCACCTGCTCGAAAGCTACCTTCGGCCATGGCTCAGAACGCTCTCCGTATCCGTTGCTGCAGCTGAACTCGACCTTGCGTTCCCCGCGCGTTGGGCAGGCCCGATGGCTTGACGAGCCCACTATGTCTGAGCTACGCCTCCGCTGCGTTTGGTAGGGTTGCGGGTAGGTGCGGACGTAGAGGTGTCGCTGCTGGGAAGACGGATACATACAGATGCGTCTGTGGCTGCCGGTCACAGATAAGGAGGCGTCGGAAGTCGCGAGCGGCCGCGACCGCCGTCGGTGATCACGGAGGAGCAGCTAGGGTCGCGCGCGGCCACGGCTGCCGCTGCCAAGACATGCACGGAGGCGCCTGGGAGGGCAGGCAAGGGCGGCGCGGAGGTACGGCAATGGCCTGTGGCCTCGACGACGGCGCTTCCATGCCATGTGCGAGAACGGGAGGTGCGAGGCCAATACGCAAATCGATCTGGTTCGTCATCTACGGTTCTTATGTCCCTAGATCGATTTGGTTCTTCATCTTGTGTTTTTACAAATCAATTTGGTTCTTCATCTAGGGTTCAGCTATTATGGCTCCAACTTGATGCCCGACACCATTGAGGTGTTTGGAGTATAGGTCGAGGGGAGCATCATCGCGGCGCATTTGCATACGATGGCGACAGCCTTTACTGGTCCTCGCCATGTCCTCTGTTTATCACACATTCCAGTTCTCATGTCGGCTTGCTAAAATATAAAACACGTTCCCAAGTTCTTCTTCAAACTATATATTCGGATATGCCAGTTCGTTTTTCTGTAATGTATGTGTCGGTACAGAAAGTGACCAACTAGTGAATATTTGTAGTTTTGTTGTACGTTGTGATCGGAGGTGGCCTAACACTCAATGACACAGGATTTATACTGGTTCAGGCAATGTGCCCTACGTCCAGTGTGGATCGATCGGTGACTTTATTCCTGAGCCCAGGTGCTCAAAGTCTGTAGTGGGGTTACAAATGAGAAGGAGAAAGGAGGGGTGTACGAGAGGCCCGGTCGGGTCCGACTGGAAGGGCCGAGGGCGACCGGAACTCCGCTATGAGCTAGGTGTTCAAGCGTGTGCTTGAGGGGTTTGTGAGCTATCGATCTAGTGACTCTGAACTCAAAGAAGTGGCCTTCTTTTGTTGGAGGGAGCGCATCCCCTTTTTATAGATAAAGGGGATGGCTTTACAGGTGAGAGGGAGAGAGTACGGATGTTTCTAAGCCTTGTTGCCCACGCCGACGAGGGTAGCGATGATGGTAGGTGCCCACAATACTGTTGATGTCACTGTAGAATGTCAGGTGCACATGGGAGGTTGCGTTCGCTTCTTCAGGAAGGGTGGATGTCGGTACCTGCAAAATACTATTGGTATGTGAGGAGCCCTACCCTGTGTACCAGGTATGGTGAACCCTGGCGCCTACTATCGATGCCCAGAGGTATGCGGAGGGCTTTTTGCTGTATGGGAGCCCAATGGCGCCTACAATGCTGTAGACACAAATGTCGTCGCCTACAATACTGTTTGTGTCAGGACGGCTGAGGAGCACGGGTATGGTCCCGGTATCGTGGTTTGACTTTGTGCACTGCCTTCTCTGTTTGCCCCTAGTCCCTTTCGAGCGGGTGTCCCCGGTCGGATGGCCCCAGTCGGCCCTGGCCGCGCCAGTCGAAGAAGAGTGGTAAGCAGGCTTCCTACGGGGTCCTCGGTCGGAGACGCGGGGTCGGAGTAGGAAGCGACGTTTTAGGCCAGGCCTTTCCGATCGGAGAGACCGTCCGGAGGCGGCTGGTGCCCAAAGCGAATGCTCCGGTCGGAGAGGTGGGCCGGAGAGGTTGATGAGCGAGCGCTTGTTTTTGGGTAGACCTTTCGGTCAGTGACCGGACTGTCCCTCCGGCCCGTCGTGTTTTAGGCTCTTGGGCCGGCCCACGAACTACATGCTGTTTTCCTAGGCCAAGCCCTGGCGTAGAAGCCGGTCCTCGAGGGACCCCGGGTTTATGAACCCGACAGTATGCAAATGATATTCGTGTTTTGACGGTCCAAGAAAACACAGTTGTGCAGATCAGTTGCAGTTCGACTTTGCTAAATTCGGATCTCATAAATAAACCTCGTTAATTTTCAGAGTTGTTTACTTTGCTCATTCTGATGTCGCCTTTCATATTCCAGTGGTGCTTCACTCTTACTATCGTGTATTCATATATGCAGATATTCCTATACAATTATACACTGTTATGGGAAAACAGAGCTCCGCAGGTCAGTTGCACTTCGGCTTGGCTAAATTTGGATCCGAATAAATAAATTATGGAATGCATGATATCTGTTAATTTTCATAGTTGTTTGCTTTGTTCATTGCGATGTGGTCTTTTATATTCCAGTGGTGCTTCACTTTTACCATCATGTATTCATACATACAGATATTCCTATACAGTTATACGCTGACAACCTCAAAGTACAGTATGCACAGGTTTGAGGCTCTTGCATATGGTGATTTCTCAAATGTAAGGTGCAATTGGTGGCTTCTTAACCACAGTTATATCACTTGATATACTTCCCTCCTTTATTTCTTTTTTCTTTGTTCTCAAACTAATGTTGTGTTCGCCTTTCCCTCAGTATGACCCAGAGCTATTCTGTTGCTTAATAGGCCTCATTTCAGTGACAAACCATATATGCAGGTGAGGTTCATATATAGCTTTTGTTCTCATTCATATCGTACAACATATATCAGTTCCTTGCAGTGATCAGGCAACATAGGACTGCATGCTTGCATCAATATATCATGGTTTCCGAAGTGTTCTGAGTTTATGTTTTTAGAACTTCCATCACACTCCCTATTTTTTGTTTGTTATTAAATTTTTAGCCATATTCATTCTGGTAGCCTCAGATATTTAAGTTGCATCTCATATTGCTTACATCAATTGTCTGACAGTGAGCTTGGCTTTGAGATCGAACCTGGATGTCTCATTTAGTTAGGTATAGGTTACTTGGATGCATCTTACAAAGTTTAATAGATTCATGGTCTATTTTTATTTTTTGAGGTGCAGTTCTATTTTATTGTTTTTGTATTTTTGATGCTCCTATAAGAAAACTTACAAGATTCAGTTGCTTTATAGCTGGCTGCTTCCAGCACCTATTATTGTACATGTCAGTCTGTCTACCACAACTCTGAGTGCCTTCCACATTGAACTTCTGATGTGCAGGTATAGGTATATGTGCATTGGATGAATGATTATATTCTATGAACTTGTGATTCACATGTGCTCTATGCTCACCACACCAATGCTTTTTGTACACTAGGATAAGACTTATTACAAAGAGATGAAATAAGTAGGTATAGTGAACTCAACTCCAGACCCACTTACCATGGTCCTTAGATTTCAATGTGACATTTTTAGATTATATGCGCCTTCTCTATTTATCATATGGAATATCTGCTGGTTGTGAAATTAACATTTTGCATTTTGGTTTATTCTAATTTCATATCAAAGGTTGTTTTGCATTTCAGTTTATTGTAATTTTACGCCTATCACTTTAATTGGACACCATGTATACTATATGACTCCCATACATTTCTTTCTTTAATTAAATGCTATTTTCTTTTCGCACTTACGTTGAGGTTTAAGGTCCCATCAATCATCTTCCTGGTAGTTTTTGTCCTGCAATCTACATGTCGTTGCTCAAAATACCAATTAAGTTCGCCTTTACAGTGGTATAGGAAGTTAATCTAAGTGATTTTTTTGTTTCCTTGCAGCCTTGTGATCTGATTTCTTCAACTCAAGATTCCTAAAATTTCATGTTCATTTTCTTCAACTCGGCTTCCAAAACTTGGAGATTTATGACATTCCATAGTAGGTGAATTGTATAGTCATGACAGTTGCAGTTTGCCAATGGTACCTACATTGCCACCGCTACAAATAAATAGATTGTACAATACACTTGATTATATATTTTGTTTTCCTGATATATAAAACAATAAACTTGGCTTCAATGTATAATAGTTACTTAAAAAGGCTCTTGAAATGAGTTACCCTACTGTCTATGGTCACTTTTGCAACTACTGCTTATGATTGGCTATACGCTTGGCATGTAATTCAAAACATCAGATTTATTGTGCTACCTAAGCTGAATCTCAACTATTACACATTGATTACATGTTAATCTTAATTACTGATTGATCGTGTCATTGTCCTTGATTGAATATTGTCTGTCATGTGATAGAGGAATCACGGCAAAATAGGAAGTAGAAAATTATTGTGCTATTCATATACACATTGCATGTTTGCATGCACCAGCATACATGGCAACGAGCAAAAGGAAAGAGAATTAACACAGATGGAAAGAGAATTAAGATAAAAGAAAAGAGAGAGACTGCTATCAATCCTCTGCTAAAAAACCTGTGGCCTCGCCATAGCGCCCACCCTCGCCAATTGAGCTCACCCTCGCTCACACCAGCCTCCGCCCTCGCGCCCTCCCTCGCACACCGGCTGTGCTTCGTCATAGCGCGTCACCATCGTCGTCGCCTGCCGCCATCGCGTTCGCCGTCTTGCTGTGCCCTCGAGGAGGACTGCGGACTGCATAAAAATACTTTCTGCTCATCCAAGCGGTGAACGCATCCAGGTGACCACCACCATCTCCTTTTTCTACTCTTTATTTACTTTCCCGCGCATCGGCACAAGCAAGGCAACAAGGAAAATGATTATTTTCAATACTTGCTAATTGGAAGAGTGAAAAAATACTCAAAACCGAACTGAACTGCTGCTATGCCAAACCGAAATGAACTGCTACTATATAGTTACACATATATGAGCTGAAACACATGCATGTATTTTTAATCGGCAAGAGCAAACAAGGATGCAGAATATGGCTGTTATATAGAAACCTTTGAATTGTCCCTCTATACGTTATCCTACTAATTATTGTTCTTTTCTTTTTATTCTTTGGAATGCAGAATTAACTGGAATGCAGAATTAACGACAAAAGGCCAGGGGCTCAGGGTGTGACTTCAAATACATTCTTTACTGTATGGTTAGATCATATACTAATTTATATGATAGACTTTCTTTACTGTGTGGTTATTCATACACTGATTTATGTGATAGACTGATAATGAAGTACGTCTTTTAGGTCTCGATGGATAGTTCAGATGAAAAGGTTTCGAAGGAAAATGGAGGCCCCTTACAAGATATTGTACAAACAGAAAATTCCAGTGAGCCTATGGATGATTCTAGATGGTTGCAAGAAAGCATAAGTACAGAAGTTACCCACGAAGCTCTACCAGTTGACCAGGGCTTTAGCACGGCCCATGATGAAAAGGCCCTATCAACTTGTGGGGTAGATCCGACGGGAGAAAAAGAACTTTCGGAAATCATAATCGTACAAAATAAACCCAAAAAATCTATGTCTTCACCGGTTGCACCAGAAGGTATTGACATTTTCTTTTTGATGGATTAACCTAGAAAAACTGCTAACTATTGTTGTATACTTTAATTTAATCCTCTTTTTCAGATTATGTTTGTACCAATACTGATAGAGCCATAATTGAATTTGTTAAAAAAAATTCCATCTTCACCTGGGAATGAGGAGCTTGTGCTCATAGATGATGTTCTTGTGTCGAGAAACCACATGGAATATCTTTTTCAGCCATATGAATACTTGTCTGACGAGGTAACAGATGCAAGTCATAATACTCAATCAAACATTGCCAACTTCAATGCTCTTTCTCTCTAATGGCGAAATGTATGCAGGTCATAGATGCTTATATTAAACTGCTGAAGGCTCAGGAGGGTTTGAAAAAGAGGCCAGGAGGTACAATCTATCTTGAAACTGCGTGCTTAGTTGCAATCATGAAGCGGGATGGAGAAAAGGATGAGACCATTGAAGCCAATTACCCTAACCGTGGCACTTCACAGCGTCCTGGTTTAGTTCAAAGGGTGCTAGCTTACTTGAAGCATGACATGGTAGCAATTTTTTTAAACGATCTATTGGTCTTTCATTATCAATTTTTTATGCCTAACAAAATGTTTATTGTTTGATTTGATACGTGTTCCTTCCAATAAATGTTACAAATACACATTGGTACTTTGCAGTTATAAACGTCGTCAAACGTGAGGTTCAGGTGCTAGACTCTTTGGGCGAGATGTTCGGACGTGTTGACCTCAATAAAATTATGGGTATTTTCTAACACAGCTATTTGTACACATTTTATATTTTAGAAATGCTGATTGATTCGTTCTTCTATGAACAAATAGCGAGCTGGATTGCGGAAACAGATAGATTTCATATTGGAGGAGACAGGCTCGAAAGAGCACAAATGGCTAGATGTTGAGGTTGATACGTGGCCGGTTAGGGAGATTTTCCGCAGGAAATTATTACAAATAGATGGGTACGTTAGAAATAATGGCATGTCATATAAGTTGAATTTTATATGTCTTTGGCTCTGTTCGCGTGCCCTTAAACCCGGCTTGATCCGCTTATTTTTTCATCCGGACCAGTGTTTCTCTCTCACAAATTCCTCCAGCATTCCTCCAAACCATCTAGATTCCTCCAAAATTTAGACAAGCGAACATACCCTTTGCATTTTTGATCTAATGTGAGCCTGAACCTCAATTAATGTTGTATGTAGTTTTTCATGCGGTTTATTCTTAATAAACTTTATAAAGTATTGGACTGAGAACGATTTGTCATTTGTCAGACGATTTTAATCAGGTAAACTATGCGTCTTACCACAAGTTATGAGTGTGCACCAGCTGTGGGTTTTTAATTAATAATTAATTAGGTTTATACTATCGTGCAGGATGATATGAAAGACTTTAGATTCAAACTTGTGGCGATCTTGCTATCGTCAGAGTTAAACAAATGAAAGGGTGCTCCATATCTTGATAGGGATGAAAATATTGAAAGCCCAAGCGATTGTGCCATAATAGAGAATCCAAAGATGGCTAGTCAAGTGTCCACAAAAAAGAGAAAACATTATGAGGAGGCTGAATGTTTAGTGGTTCAAACGGGCACCCCTCAACACATACAAACTCAGAATAAATCCCCACAAGTCCATGCCAACCAAGACCCTGATGAGTTTTGAGCATTTGAGGCCATGAAAGACATGCCAATAAACAAGGAAGAGATGACTGAGTTACTGTGTGATTACGTCATGGCAATTCAGGATAAAGTGACGTTGAAGTAAGCTACATGCTTATTTTAATTACTTTATTTACTAATAATAGTGTGCTATCTTATATGACAAAAACCATCATCTGTGTCTAATGCTTTGCAGAAAGCCTTGGGTTAAAGGTTTTCATCCCTCCATGATTGCCCTAAGTGTCAAGGACCTACAAGAGTTGTTAATGAACAATCGAGACATCTTTGAGAACTGTTTCAACTTAGGTTCTGTGTACAATACAATGAGGCCAAGAGACATCTTCGAGAGTACAATACAATGAAAAAATACAATAGTATTACGAAGCATCACATGGACCTGAGATTCTGTGTAAGCATATTTTTAAAATTCTTATCGTGCTATATTATATTGTCTTATTTGTTATTCTCCTAATTGTATAAAGTAGGCCAAGTTATACTAATCCTGAATCTCGATATCATTCACTTCCAGAAAATGTGTGCTTTAACAAAAATGACAGAATACCGTAAAAAATACACTAAGAAAGAAATGGCTGCTGCGATTGGTGTATGTGAGGATATGGAATACAGCTTAGCACAATGCAGATATGTAAGTCGTTTGCTCCTGCTTTTATTACTTGTTTCCTATATACTATTCTAAACGCTATCATGTTTGTAGTTTTTTGTTTTGCCATGGCTGCACGTTCGAAAGTATATGCTTTGTGTTTTCGATCAGAAGGAGAAGATGCTTATCATGATTGATCCTAGACCTATTGAAGACTGGTGTAAAGACACACCAGCGCTGATGTATGTCAGATAAACTCTTGGATTTACCTTGCAGTATACGGTGAATGTACATATTCCTAGATGGAATAAGGATGTCTTCAAATAAAAATTTAGACGGGAAGGAAATATTGCAGAGGACATAGATGGGTAACTAACGCAGAGTCACTATAGCTTGCAATAATAATACCTACGATTTAACTATTTCTATATATCGCTGATCATGAATCTTGCCACAGACACTTAAGTGGGTATCTTATTCTACAATATATGTCTGCGTGGAATAGACCAAAAGCCACACATATTTATACGGTGAGTATAACACTTTGTTTTAAGTTTTTGTGGAAGATTTTTCAAGAGACGCAGTATTACCCATGCGACAGGTACTAATATTGACATATATACTCGAGCCTGTGTACATGATGGTATGGATATGCGACGGAACTTATTCGTGAATTTATTGGCGCACGAAAGAAATAGATATCGGAGATTTCTTCCTACCGATATAAAATATTATCTTAGGCGAATCATGGAAAGGTCTATAAAGTAGAGTTTGTAAGCCTGTGACGCCGCGCTCTCCGTGACTGTTAATTTCACAAACTTTGCTTTTTGGATTAACTGTAACTTTAACGTTGGTATTTAATTTTATAGTATTGTTATGTTATCGTGCGATCCATATGTTTTTAGTATAAAAGTTTAGTTGTCCTGTAACAACACACGGGCACACTACCTAGTGCTATTAATACTTTAAAAAAAAGATGAGAGACAAGATTGAAGGTATAACTATTTTTTTCATGTGGCCAGTAATAGAGAGCCCAATTCACTTAACTATCCATTTTGATGGACATGCAAACACGCACCATTTATTGCTCCTTCTACCATGCTGTCATTTGTGCATGCTCTTGCACCGCAGAGCGAGCGTTTGATTGGCCAAGCGCGTACCTGAGTGAGGAGAGATGGCCATGTGTGATTTAAAAGAACAGTTTGCATAACATCAAAACGCATGCACGATAAAATAGTCGTTACATGGGGTAACATATATTGAGGTTATTATTAGCAATGCATTGATCAAACTTAGTTTCCAAGCGAACCGAGATTTTATTTTTATCCATTTTCACTCTCAAAATATAATATTCATCGATGTACTTCCAAGATTGCTTACAAATATGAACAACAATGTTCATTAAAAAATTAAATAAGACTAGTAAATTAAAGAAAAAAAAGCTTATTATATGACGGATGGGTCAACCCACCGTACCCATTGGATCAATATAATGGCCCTGTTTGCTCCATACTTTTCAGCTTGTTTTTTCAGCCGGAACAGTGTTTTTCTCTCACAACAAATCAGCCGGAGCGGTGTTTCGACTTGTTTTTTCAGCGAAGCGAACGGGGCCAATAGATCTTGGTCCTATCGACCTATTCTAGACTTTGAGGCCGGCCCTTATGACCCATTAGCCTCACTTTCATGGGTCGGGTCATGGAGGTCAGGCCAGTGAGAGCGTGTACGCGTAAAACCCGCCGGCGAAGTCGATGCCCAGGATGGCGGTCGATGTTGAGCAGCGCGAGCCGCCATGCCAAGATGAACCCAGCATGTGGAAGTGGGGCACACACCGGCGTGGCGGCGGCCGGCCTCGAACAGCACCGGCGGGGCCACAACCGGCCTCTAGGTAGCACCGATGGGCGGTGGTTGGCCTCGGGAAACCCTAGCCGCGCGAGCGAGGACAGTCGCGATGCAGACGCTACATGTCATGAATGGGGATAGAGGGGAAAACAATGAACCGTTATTTTCATAACCAATGGCAAGTGAGTAATTTTTTCAAAGTTGCCCACCTCCACGACCAGTGAAAGCAGGTGGAAAGCAGCTTTTGGCCCAAAGCACCTATGAGTTTCCACATCTTTGTTTGGCTTTTGGCTTTTTGAAGCCAAAGCATGTTGGAAAGCCCAACCAAAGGAGGTCTAAGACTGACCATGCCCAACGATGATGCTTCTTTGTCCGCTGATGTCCCTGTGCCTGCTTGGAGAAGCAGGCGTAGTGGTGATGTAGAGATTCAGATGCGTCGGTATACGCTGGCATTGGGAGGACATACGACTGGCTTCTTGTCTTCAACACTACTCCTGAGTGACCTTGATGGGTAGGTCAACATTTAGGATAGAGCTAATTCATATCACCTTCTAATCACAGAGATGACCCCATCTTATAGCTTGGTGTGGCCTGGAAACAGGCTCATTAGTTAGTTATCAGGCCCACCAGTCATAGGCCTAGATTAGTAAGCGTTGTTTTTTTTAGGGAAGATTACTAAGCGTTGTTAGGTTCCTTAAGAGTCGGTCGATCATTGACGAGCTCAGATCATTCCTAACTACACCTATTTGATGTGTTCTTGCCTCAGCAGCAGCAGAACATTTTCCCCTCTGGTGGTCAGCGACAACAGCAGGTTTGTTTGCTCTTGGTTCTTTCAGATAGCAACAGTGCAGCCAACAGGTTAAGACAAGAAAATGATGTCCCGTATGCCTATTAACTTTAGACTATTCCAATATATGCTGAATATTTTGTTCTTTGGCTCCTGATCTTCCTGTCCTAGGAATTTATTAGCTTAATTCTTCTTTGCACAGCACTCTGTTTTCCTGTCTGCACGATGCCTTTTTGCTTGGGCCGTTTGTTCAAGGGTGTATGTAAGGAGCTTCATATTGTTTACTTACAATTTTATATGCACTAGTAGAGAACAGGCTTTCAATTTTACGCTTTAGTCCTGGCCGTTTTTAGACCCAGGACTAAAGAAAGGATTAGTCCCGGTTGGTGACTCAAATCGGGACTAAAGGTCATCCTCTAGTCCCGGTTGGTGTGGCTCCAACCGGAAATAGAAGTCCACCTGTAGTCCGGGTTTGAACTACAAACCGGGACTACAGGTCCCGGGCTATATACTCTACTTCTTCCTCCCCCAGCCCTAGCCATTTCAAGCTCTCTATTTTTGCTCGTCTCCTCTATTCTTGCTCGTTGCCGGCCGCCATTTCAAGACTTCATTCGATTCCTCCATCCATTCTTCGGTTCTAAAGGTTAGCAGCTTTATTCTCTTATGTTTCATCACTAGCATGGCTCATTTCGTGGTTTAGAAATAGAGAAATTTGTGGTTTTCTACATTGGGAATAATGGTGGATAATTTTTATTTATATGCCATTTGAGCTTATAATATATATATAGAAAAATTGTAGAATGTATATATACAGTAATACAATATAGAAAATTAAACAATATAGTTGTAGAAAATAATATTGAAGACATATATTTGAATCTTCATGGTTAAAAGGATAGATTTTATTAGTGCTATAAATTTTTTGGTATATATATATATATATATATATATATGAATTTTGATACATTGACATTATTAGTGTGACATGAATTTTGATATATTTATATACACCAATGTTGATATATATCCTAATATCTTGAGCTCCGCTCCAAACCCTAACCCGGTCGAGCTCCGCTCCAAACCCTAACCAGAGCTCTGCGTTAATAATAACCCTGAATTCTATAGTTATTTAAGTTTAAGCCCCTGGCTCAATCCATTAGCATATGCATGACTACTATATGGTTTTCATTTATATATAGTTCTGGTAATTAAGATGGTCGACCCGCAAGACGACCGCTAGAATGAGGCCATGATGGACATTATCAATGTCGACACTCAATATGACCCCAATGAGGACGATAACAACGTGGCGGATTTCGATGACGGCACTCAATACTTAATAAATTTTGATGATGAACAAGAAAATCTTGTACAAGAAAATCCTGCGCAAGAAAGTGCTGGCGAGGTATATTTGTTAATAATTTTGCATCTCTAATTTTATATATGAAATTAAACATAATTCCATTCGTGTGTGTGTGTCTATATATATATATATGAATCTTTGTGTTTCTATGTACGTAGCCCTCTGGATCGACGTCGATGAAAAGTAAAAATGTACGAGTTATGCCTACGTATAAACATGCAACTTGCACTGGATACTGCTGGTCATCGATATGCCCAGGAGTCGTGTAAAAATCTTTGACTCGGTGAGAAAACCCCGAGAAGATTACCAAGATATGATAGATATTCTCCGGTGGTAATTTCAGTCTCGCACACTGTATACTCTCTTATGTTATTTTATTGATATAACTCTATTTATTTATTTTCTTAGACAGTGCTTGGGCTACGTTCGCTAAGAAACACCATAATGGTAATTGGATCGTGCCTCTGGATATAATCTAATACCTAGTAAGTACTAGCTAGGCCACCGCATCTTTATTTAGTTTAATTCATTATTACCATGCTTTATTGGTTGATGATGAATCTTTTTCTCATAAAGTGGTGTCTGAGGTAGGGATCGGGGAACAACTTATGTGGATACTACGTTTGCGAGTTCCTCACGCAGTACTCAATAAAAACAAGTGAAGAGATCCTCGAAGTACGTAAAAAATATACATAATTTATTTATTACCATTGTCTTGATATATATAATCATATATTCATACTTTTTCTTTCATTCGAATTGAAGGCTAAATGGAGGAAGCAAAAGGTCATGCGAACTAACCAGATCAAAGCAACTCAAGAGGGATTATCAGGATTTCTTATGGATGAGGTCATAGATCCCAAAGGCGAGTACTACTATGACAGAAAAGAAATATTACCAGTAGCCATACGACTGAAGATTAGAGTTGAATGAAATCTCAAGGACATGAGTACAGGCTTTTTGTGACTTTATTATGTACATATTTCATGCATGTACAACCTTTTAAAATATTTGTATATATATAGTTTCATACATTTTAGTGTGTTATTTATATATAATGTTCGAACGGAACCTTATACGTAAATATATGAACTTATATTAGCAGCGTAGAATTCATATACGTAATTGAAACAAAAAAGAATTGAATTGAAAAGAAAGCATAAAAGGAAAAGGAAAGAAATGGAAAAAAAAGAAACCTTTAGTACTGGTTGGAAACACCAACCGGGACTAAACGTGCTGGGCCCGGGGCAAGGTCTGGGGGGCCATTTTGTCCCGGTTGGTAATAGCAACCGGGACTAAAGGTCCACTTACAGTCCGGGTTCCCAGAACCGGGACTAAAGAGGGAGCCTTTAGTCCCAGATTCGCAATCCTAGTTGAGAAACCGGGACTAAAGGGGGTTTCTAAACCGAGAGTGATGCTCAGTCCTGCACTAGTGATGCTGCTTGCAGGCTCATGTTTGTGTGTCCAGCTTAGCTTCTCATACTTGTACGAAATAATGTTGGTCACCATATCTGAATCAAATATTAGTTTTACTCCATTCAAAGAATGTTTGATTATTGAAACTTATGTTAGATGGCTAACTAGTGAGTTGCTTTTAATCTGTGCTTTATCGCTTTGCTTCCACGACGGGTTGATAAATGCTTAATCGTTTCTAATGTTAGCACGTTGCTAGATTGGGTTCACTTAGGTGTACAACCGTGCCAATTAGAAACAACTATATTGGGTTGTAACATGTCTTCAGAAACGTCTTCGGCTTAGTTATGCTTCGTGCGAAGAAGTACTTCCCTAGAATCAGTTCATGGCTAGATCAGATTGTGTAATTAAGCTTATTTTTTTCATTTCCATTTATGTCTCCTGAACTGCTTGAGAGCCCTGAGCCTTGAGCGTCGAGTTCTGTAACTTTTGTTTTGTTTCTGTTCTTTTTTCAATAGAATTCGGCGCAAGCCTCTCCTGTTCCTTAAAAAAAAACTAGGATATAGGCGATAAGCTTTTTCTCACAAGAATTTTTTAGCGGCTTCTATTCACCCTCTCTTCTTGTTGCCATTTCGGTCCTCAACAGGAAGTACATTACTTCAATAAAGTTTTTTAAACATAAAAAAAACTTTGCTATGATAATTGATAAGGATGAAATGTGTGTACATATTAGTGGTCAATGCAATGCCCTAAAAGATTTGACCTGGGTCCACTTTGTAAAGCGACCGATCGATGTTGTTGGATAACGGCCGGGCGCATTGGGCGTCCATGTTGTAAAAGGTTTGACCAGCAGCAAACTATACATCTCCATTTCCTCACTTCGATCGTGCCAATACTCATGGTCAACAGTAATTACCACTTTGCACACGATGACAAGATACACTTCGTGCGGCACTGGAAAATTCTTGCTTATTAAATTTCTGCAACAATTTCCGTCATCTAAATATCATTCATTAAAAAGATGACGTACATCATTCATTTGTTCTAGCAATATATAGGAGTATACATATTGTATTAGTATAGTTTGTGTTGTGCATGCAATGCAACAAGCAAGTATCCATATTATTTACTATCAGTGCATCAAGAACAAGTGATATATTTGTGCTAGCGCACGATATTGATTTACCGCGCGCAATTAACAAACAGAAATAAGCGTACACTTGAACGAAACTACTATTTGTGGTTCAAGATGACAGTCTCGTACTCGCCGGCGTGGGAGGACGAGGAAGCTTCCGCGTCGTCGTCGGCGCCGGTGACCGGGAAGAAGAAAGGGTAGGTCTCGTATTCACCCGTCGCCCGGCCAGCCCTGCCCGCCAGCTCATTTTAATTTGTTAGTTGTGATTTGAATTAAGTGTGTCATGTGTCATGTGTCACAGTGTCAGTGTGTGGACAGTTAATCCTTAACTTATATTCTAGTATTCTAGTCCGTAGACATGGTGAAAGTGTGAACCGTGAACTGCAACCTATTTTCATTTGCGTCTGAATCTCTGAATTCATGCTTTACCTGTTTTTCGTTGCCAAAGATGTGTGTGACTGTGATTGTGAGTATAAAGATGTGCGGTATTCCCGCTTAAGTTCCTGGCTTCTGACCGTTCCTGTTGAATTTCCGGTCGTATTGATTCGTTTTCGTGCACCTGCATATCCCAATTCCGTTTCCGAACCCGCATTTTCCGAACCCAATCTCGTTTTCACCAAAAGATATATATAGAAACAGAAGTAGAAATAGGGTTTTCTATCTGTTTCCGTCCGTTTTCATCCCTATGCATGACCACTAAGCAAATGCACTAGAGGCTCTCCAGTCTGACTCAAATGAAGAATCAAAGGATGAAAGTGAATGGAGTATGGTTCTCAGCCCTCAAGAGGTGTGCACAATTGTATGGGCTGCCAAAAGAATGGCCAGGGCTAGCCACACGATCTATTTATAGCCCACACAAGAAATTCAATAACCGTTACCTCTTGATGCAGCTACTGCTGGGGCACCGGACGTGTCCGGTGCAATTCTAGTGCCCACACCAGACACGTCAGGTCCGGCTCCAACGGCTCTTTTCTAATGGCTGGAAAACAAGCTGAAACAAGTACTTGATGTCACCGCTTGCAGAAGACTATCATGATGTCATGATGGAGGTGGCTTTGATGCCTCATCGCCCTGCTTCTGCTGCTGCTACTGCTGACGACGACCACCACCATTTCCACCATCAACCTTCTCCTGCAGCTGGTCTTTGAGCTCCTCCTGGTACGTCTCCATGAAATTTTTCATCGCGTCGTTGTACGTGGACACATGGGCCCCCTGCCACTGTG
The DNA here is from genome assembly GCA_904845875.1 of Miscanthus lutarioriparius. Classification (NCBI taxonomy): domain Eukaryota; kingdom Viridiplantae; phylum Streptophyta; class Magnoliopsida; order Poales; family Poaceae; genus Miscanthus; species Miscanthus lutarioriparius. The sequence continues at coordinate 71,945,604 of CAJGYO010000017.1, read as the reverse complement.
TCCGGTGCACCCATATGGTGCCCCACGGGACGTTCGGTGCATGCTCGACAGCAGCACTGAGAGCACATGACCATCTCCTCACAAGTAGGGATGAAAACGGATCGGATACGAACGGATATCACTCATATTATATTTGTTTTCATATTTCTGTTCGGATTCGGATTCGGACACGGATAGCGTTCGGATACATATACGAATATGGATTGACTCGGTTACGGATACGAATAATAAGTATCGAATACGGTATGAATCGGATTCGGAGAAGATCGGATACAAATATCTATTCGGATATTGAGTAAAAGCAGCATATATATATATATACATATATATCATACGTGCGCAAACCATTACACCACTCTATGAGTCCATAATCCATCTAGATTAAGCCGAAAGACTAAAGAGTAAAGCAACAAATAAGATAAAGATACAGATACATCATACATCAAACATCATACAAGCACCAATCTTTGCGGCATGAGTAGAAATAGCCAAGCTCATGGCTTCATGGGTCTCATGGAATAATGGTCATGGATTCAAGATCTATAATCCTTATATAGACCATTTTTTCATTTGAGAAAGTTTGAACAAAATGTAGTTCAAATTTCACAACTGTGTGACATAGTTTTAGAAAGTCTGTATGAGATTCAAGAATTTGTGACTAGTGTTTGATAAAACTTTCTCAAATGAGAAAATGAGCTATGTAACAATTGTAGATCTTGCTGAGATGATCAAACTTGGTATTCAGAGTTTTTTCATCTGAGGTCATTTAGTGTCTCATATGAGCAAGTTTGACCAAGTCAAATTTGGTCAAATGAAAAAACAACACTTTGACTCTAGTATTATGAACTCTAAATGACTTCAAATTGAAAAGTTTTGAATACCAAGTTTGTTCAACTCATCAAGATCTACAATTCTTGTTTTGGTCAACTTTCCATTTGAGATAGTTTGGACGGTTCAAATTTGTGATTTTTAAATTTTGATGCTTACAAACTAGTTTTCGGAACCCTAGATTGTCTCCAATTGAAAAGTTTTGAATACCAAGTTTGTTCAGCTCATCAAGATCTACAATCCTTATATAGGTTATTTTTTCATTTGAGAAAGTTTGAACAAAATGTAGTTCAAATTTCACAAGTGTGTGACATAGTTTCAGAAAGTCTATATGAGATTCAAGAATTTGTGACTAGTGTTTGATAAAAATTTCTCAAATGGGAAAATGAGCTATGTAACAATTGTATATCTTGCTGAGATGATCAAACTTGGTATTCAGAGTTTTTTCATCTGAGGTCATTTAGTGTCTCATTTGAGCAAGTTTGACCAAGTCAAATTTGGTCAAATGAAAAAACAACACTTTGACTCTAGTATTATGAACTCTAAATGAATTCAAATTGAAAAGTTTTGAATACCAAGTTTGTTCAACTCATCAAGATCTACAATTGTTGTTTTGGTCAACTTTTCATTTGAGATAGTTTGGACGGTTCAAATTTATGATTTTTAAATTTCGACGTTTACAAACTAGTTTTCGGAACCCTAGATTGTCTCAAATTGAAAAGTTTTGAATACCAAATTTGTTCATATCATCAAGATCTACAATCCTTATATAGGCCATTTTTTCATTTGAGAAAGTTTGAACAAAATATAGTTCAAATTTCACAAGTGTGTGACATAGTTTCAGAAGGTCTATATGAGATTCAAGAATTTGTGACTAGTGTTTGATAAAACTTTCTCAAATGGGAAAATGAGCTATGTAACATTTGTAGATCTTGCTGAGATGATCAAACTTGGTATTCAGAGTTTTTTCATCTGAGGTCATTTAGTGTCTCATTTGAGCAAGTTTGACCAAGTCAAATTTGGTCAAATGAAAAAACAATACTTTGACTCTAGTATTATGAACTCTAAATGACTTCAAATTGAAAAGTTTTGAATACCAAGTTTGTTCAACTCATCAAGATCTACAATTGTTGTTTTGGTCAACTTTCCATTTGAGATAGTTTGGATGGTTCAAATTTGTGATTTTTAAATTTTGGCGCTTTATAAACTAGTTTTCCATTTGAGAAAGTTTGGACGGTTTAAATTTTGAAGCACTAAATGATTTCAAACGAAAAAGTTGTAAACAACAAAGTTTCATAACTTTTTGAGATCTACAATTTTTATTTTGATCATTTCTCCATCCAAGGTCGTTTGAATAATATCCGGATAATATCCGTTTTTAAATATCCGGATATATCCGATACTTAACCGGATTATCCGATATCCGCCGGATATCGATGATATTACATCCGTATTTGATATCCGCCTAAGATATCCATTTTAGTATCCGTATCCGAAAAAAATTACGGATATCCGAGTAACTATCTAGATAAGTGTTCATATTTGTTCGGTCGAACGGACGGTCGAATAAATGTCCGTACCGTTTTCATCCATACTCACAAGCATGCTACACCCTCCGTTTCATTACAAGTCGCTTTGACTTTTTTGATACATCCATTTTATTATGTATCTAGACATATATTATATCTAGATACACAACAAAATCGATGTACCAAGAGAGTCAAAGCAACTTATAATTTGGAATGGAGGGAGTAATTCTCAAATGTTTTGCCAACCATATTAGAGCCAAGTTAGCATTTTTAAAGTTTTTCCCAAAATATATTTTCACTTGCTCTCCGATATGTCACTTATACCTAAATGCAAATGCATGTAGTTCCAACACCTAGTGGCACCAAATGACCGAATTGTCTAATTAGAGCTCCCCTTTTAATAGTACGCTCATTTATCCTAAATCTGATCACGCACTCTATTGTGTCTTAACCGGCAAAACAAAATAACATAGCTTATACCTTTGCCTTGAGCCCATGCATTTTGTTTCTCTTTCTTCATTCCAAGAATTTTAGCACTTGATCACCATTTGGTCACCACAATTTCCTCCATGTGTGCCATCCTTGCTCAACCTTGGTGTGGACCTAACCTTTATCAGTCACAACACTAGAGTCGAGGTTAATCCACTAGTTGTCTCAATTACCGAAACCAAACATAGGGCTTTCAGAAGTGCAGAATCAACGCAATCCGCGGACATTGGAAGGAAAAGGGCTGAAGTGTTGAACACATTAACGAGAGTGGATGAGTACATAGCTGCTCACGAAGGTAACCCGGCCAACCGGTCATCACCTACCAGACAACCAAGACCCACTCCCAATCCGCCAACTTCAAAGATGTCTATCTACTAATGCTCCATCCTATGTATCTATTCAGCTACTACCAAAATTGGAAAAGAATCCTTGCAAGACTATTGACGAAGGTTCATCTAGCTAAAAGCTAGAACACTAAACATCTAGGAGCGCCGTCCAAAGCTTGGGTACACTAGGAGCGCTGCCCAGGCACCTTCGTTGTTGTAGGCTAGGGCTGCCTAGATGGTTCTTGGGCTGCTTCGGTGTTTGGGGTAGCTGCTGGGTTTGTCCTTGACTCAGCAAAAAATTTGTTTTAATCCTTATTTCTGGTGAGGTGTATCTTAAGAAAAATGTTATGAATTTGTTGTACGGATTTTTCTTTGGTTGTATGTTATATACCTATGTTTCTGACCCTTGTAACATGAGATGTATCCATTTTGTGAATGATGCATATGCCCAATTTATTAAAATCATTTGAAAATTTTATGGCAGGCATATACATATAATATATATGCTTTCATTGAGATTTCTAAATTTTTTGGACCACTTTTATGTATTATTAGAATTAATTAGTGGTAATATGGAGATAGAACATCGAATTATCCTTGCAAAATAATTGAATTTGTTATTGATCTCTGTGACATGAATCATGATTGAATGGACCATATCAGACCAAATATAGTTTTTATGTATTTTTGAATCTTATTAGGGGTATACGTAGTTCAATTTCGAATTTCATTTGATAGATACGCAAAAAATCATTTAAACTATAAAAAATAGTGAATCATTTTGAAAATCCATGGAACTCGACCCCCACAACAACATATATGACATACGTTGCATGTGAACAAAGTTTTAAGGTACAAAAGACAAATATTTTATACGATAACAAATACCTTAAAAAAGTTACGTATACGATAACAAAAATACTTCATTAATCCGAAATTATAAGTCATTCCAAGAATCTTGAAGAGTCAAAGCATATCAAGTTTGACTAAAATTATAGAAAGAATTACAAAGATTTATGACATCAAATAGATATACTATGAAAATATAATTAATGAAGAACCTAATGATACTTAGTTGGTATCATAAATATTGTTATCTTATCATATAAATTTGGTCAAACTTGAAATGCTTTGACTCTCCAAGATTCTTGGAATGTCTTATAATTTGGGATGGAGGGTATTTTTTCAATTAGACCAATGTTAGCGTCAAAGTCTACAAACACATTCTAACACCTCCAATGAGAATGTCTTGTGTACCGTTAAGGTGACATTCGAATAACCACCTCATAAAACTTCTAGCACCCTGAGTGGGAACTCCAAGGTGCCAAAGCCTTACAGAGTGCGGGTTGGGTTATATTAGGGCTATGAACTGTGATGAGCCAATGTTGGTAGCCGGTCTACTGCCCGTACCTCAAGACCCAACGGCGGAACTACTTCTAGTATCTTTTGTGTACCGTCTTAAACTATGAATAGAATATGTAACAAGAGGGTTTTCTCCCACACAGTGTATATATATATATATATATATATATATATATATATATATATATATATATATATATATATATATATATATATACTATTCTGCAGATGGCCACACAATAATTTATTCTGTGGTCACTTTGAGTTACGATAGTTACTATGCTAATTTACGAGACTACAGTAACTTCTTACTAAGTGATTTACTATAACATTATGGTAAATATCACCGTGAGTTGTAGTAATACGAGTATCGTAAATGCATATTCATGTTATCGTAAATTGATACAAACATTATCGTAAATCAAGGTGGCTATATTGTATGGCCAGCTATATATATATATATATATATATTGAGAATATAAAATGGTGAAGCAATAAGCTTGCGTTACTTTGGAACGGCGGCCGGTTGGCAAATGGCAAGGCGATGGGCAATGGCGGCCGGCAAATTCACAGTGTTCCAGCTCGTGATTCACGCATGAATTAATGGCACGATGGGCCGAGCGCAGCGCAGATCCAGCCGGCCGCAGGTACACTCGCTGGCTACACGATCTTCACATGCATGCAGTCCTTGCATTATTGTCGTCTTGACCTGCATATTAAATTTACTCCTGTCCTGATGCATGCATGCTCTTCCTCCGGAATGGGCCATTCCACGTTCGGAATTATTCCGGTGTTAAACAGATTATTATTGAAGGAATGGTCCGGCCGGGAACGGTTTCTGGGAACCGAACGGGACCTTAATTGGTACGGTACAGGACCAATTACTACACGCGGTGATGGTGATGCACTGGCACGTACAACCCACGAACAAAGGCCGTCTATAAGATCATGAAATTTAACATACAGACAGTAGCAAATGTACACCCTAAAAGCCGGCCACCCAGTCACGGGAAAGAAGAAGAAGAAAGCCGGCCACCGATCGCTGAGCGCTGATGCGCTCGGGCAGAGGATTCCCACCCACGACGGCTGCGTACCAAGGCCGTCCCCTTCCCAGGGATCGCCACCGCCAGTGTGGCAGTGCCGAGCTCGGATGCGCAGAGTGGCGGCAGAGAGAGAGAGCTCGTGGAGGCGGTTGAAGAGCCTGCGATTTTAGCGCGCTTCTTCCTTCTCACGCGCGCCGCAACCAGATCCAGCATACATGCATGGGTATATGGGTGACCCATTCTTTCTCCACCGGCATCATTATGATGCTGCCCAATTAACACGGCCCACGAATGATTGGCACGCGGAGCACGCATCCATTGGCAGCAGGATGCAGGCCAGGGTCGCTTCGGCGGATATAAGGGGGTGTTTCGTTCTCCGGTCGCTTCTAAAATTCATGTCACATTAAATGTTTAGATATTAATAAAGAGCATTAAATATAAATTAATTATAAAATCAATTATATAGATGGAGGCTAATTTACGAGATGATTTTTTAAGCCTAATTAATCTGTCATTAGCACATGTACTGTAGCATCATGTTGTCAAATCATGGACTAATTAGGCTTAAAACATTCGTCTCGCAAATTAATCGTAAGTTGTGTAATTAGTCTATATTTAATACTCTATGCATGTGTCTAAACATTCAATGTGACAGTAATTTTAGAAGCGTCTATAGAAACCAAACAGGGCCTAAATACACTCCAAGCTGAAGCACCACCAAAGCAAGCAACCAAATAACGCCATGCGATAGCTATGACTGATGGTGATGCACTGGATTATCAGCCTGTTTGGCTGGAGCGGCTGGCTGGCTGGGGCTGGCCAGCCCTCTCACGCAGCACTGTTTACGTGAACAGTGTTCTCAGCCAGGAACAATATTTTTCTCAAACACAAACCAATCAGTAGTACTTTCTCACGAACCAGCAACGAACAAACCAACAGTTCCGAGCAGGCTGTATATAGGTGGTGGTAGGGCTCATATAGCAGTAGTACTGCTCGCTACAGGGATGATTGTCGGTTGCATGTTAATTTGTTCAAAAAAGAAAAGAAAAGATGATTGTCGGTTGCATGTGAATCACGTACTGGCCGGGGTCGGTACGTGAGGAAGAGGGTGGTTGGTGCAGGATGGCCAGGGTCGGTTCGGCGGCTATAAATACACTCCAAGCTGAAGCACCAAACCAAGCAACCCAAACAACGCCAAGCGATAGCTAGCTCGCTCGTCATCAGCTACTCAAGTTGGACGACTCGCTAGTGTAGGTGCCTGCGCAGCGCAACGCAGCCGAGGGAGGTAACTCAACTCCTAGTAGCCATGGCATCCTCTGCAAATGGAAGCATCGCCAAGAGGTGGCGCGAGCTCCAAGGCGACAACTCCTGGAAGGGCCTCCTGGACCCGCTGGATATGGACCTCCGCAAGTCCATCATCTCCTACGGCGAGCTCGCCGAGGCCACCTACGACGGGTTCAACACGGAGCGGCGGTCGCCGCACGCCGGCGCCTGCATGTACGGCTACTCCGACCTGCTGGCCAGCTCGGGCGTGGCGGCGGCCGGCCACTACGAGGTCACCAGGTTCATCTACGCCACGTCGGGGCAGCCCCTCCCCGACGCCTTCCTCCTGCGCCCGCTGGCGGCGCTCAAGGACGTGTGGTCCAGGGAGTCCAACTTCATGGGCTACGTCGCCGTGGCCACCGACGAGGGCGCCGCCGCGCTGGGGAGGCGCGACATCGTCGTCGCGTGGCGCGGCACCGTGCAGAGCCTGGGTGGGTCAACGACCTCGGCTTCACGCCCGTGCCCGCCGCGCCGGTCCTCGGCTCCAAGGCCGCCGCCGCCCCTTGGCGATGGTGCACATGGGCTTCCTCTCCATGTACACGTCCAGCCACGCCGGCTCCAAGTTCAACAAGACTAGCGCCAGGGACCAGGTCTTCGAGGAGGTGAGGAGGCTGGTGGAGCTCTACAAGGACGAGGAGATGAGCATCACCATCACCGGACACAGCCTCGGCGCGGCCATCTCCATCCTCAACGCCGTCGACATCGTCAGCAACGGCGTGAACGTGCCCGGCGGCTCATCATCCACCAATAAGCCACCGTGCCCGGTGACGGCCATCGTGTTCGCGTGCCCGCACGTCGGCGACCGCTTCTTCAGGGCGGCCTTCCAATCCTTCAAGGACCTCAAGGCTCTCCACGTGAAGAACGCCGGCGACGTCGTGCCAATGTACCCGCCGCTGGCGTACGTGGACGTGGCCGTGACGTTGAACATCAACACCGGTCGGTCGCCGTACCTCAAGTGGCCCGGCACGGTGCAGACGCTCCACAACCTCGAGTGCTACCTGCACGGCGTCGCCGGCGAGCAGGGCAGCGCCGGAGGGTTTAAGCTGGAGGTGGAGCGCGACGTGGCGCTGGTGAACAAGGGCGCCGACGCGCTCAAGGACGAGTACCCGGTGCCGGCGAGCTGGTGGGCGCCAAAGATCAACAAGGGCATGGTGAAGGATGATGCCGACGGCCAGTTGATGCTCAACGACTTCCAGCAAATCTAATGTGCCCTGATGCTGCATGTTTACCTTCCATGCAATATTTATAAACATAAATAACGCCGGCGGCCGGCCGTCATGTGCTATTATTATACGGAGTACGTAAAAAATACACGTATATGCTTCAATGGAATTCCACCTGTTATTTAAGCCTCGTTTTCTTTTACCTTTCTATACTACTCTCTCCGATTTTTTACATGTCACATTTGCCTTGTTCTAAGTCAAATATTACCAATTTTGACCAACCATTTTAAAAAATACTTATAAATTTCACAAAATATATGAATTATATATTATGAAAGTATTTCTCATAGCGAATCTAAAAACATAAATCTTATGACATGAGTCTATATAACTTTTTTAAAATTAATGGTCAAAGATATAAATATTAAATTTAGGACAAAGCAAATATGACATCTAATAAACACAAGTAGGGATGCAAATCCCAATGTGCACACCGGCCACATGGTCACGTTCTGACCCAAACTTTGAACTTCTGAAATAAAACTCCATAAGACTTAAATTCCATAAAAATTGGTGCCGAACAAATAAATTCTAAGGACTGTTGGTGCCAGACAAATAAATTCACAACTTTTTTCGAGTGAAGTAGTGAAATGAAGATAAAATGTACATTAAAATTACAGAGCTCGGTAAGATCGTGTGAAACTTCGTAGTTGATGATTTTTTATTTGAAATCGTTAAATTGAAATAAAAAAATTCTGATTTTTTATTTCAAATGATATTGATAGACACTATAACAAAGTTATAGTTCTCACCGAGATCTAAAACTTTGTAATACAAACTTTTTCATTTTAAATCATTTTGTGACCGAAGTATTCAATACAAAATTCGTATGACATAATTAAAAAGGATAGTATCCATTTTTTTTTGTCATAGGTGATTAAGTGATGTGGTTGTGTGAACTGAGCTTCGCCCTGCTGGTTGGTTTCTTATGATGTAACCTGTCCATTCGGGTTGAAGTTCTCGACTTGACGTGGGTGATCGTATTTTCCAAGATTTAACAACGTTGCTCTTTCAGAGGTAGGTGACGTGGCCGTCGGTAGTTAGGCGTCTGCGGTGACTTCGGTCAATCTCAAGATGTGCTAGCTCAGTCTTTCGAAGGTGCTCATAAGGATATGATGTGTGTGCATGCATTCATATGGGTGAGTGTATGCACACGTACGAGTCCTCTTGTCCCCTCTATGTATGTTGCTACAGGCTCTGTGTCTGCCTTGAACTGTTACGGTGCTCAAGTTGCAATTGGTCAGTGTGCGGCTTGCTAGGGCGATGTGCGCTCTAGTTGCCGTTGTTCTTGACACCGGTGCCAGTGAACGTTGAAGTGCAGACCGAGCAGGTGGAGCGGAATGGTAGATGTTGTGGTGTTGCTCATTTGAGATTCATTATTTATTATTGGGTCGAGCACCTTTTGATTTCAGAGCCAACTCTAGTCTGTCATCTCTGCCAAGGTGTGTGCTTTAGTTGGTGAATCTTACAATAAATCTTAGACTCGACACTTTATACTCATTGTCGTAGTGCTCAAGGTGGCCTTCGGAGGTTTTGGCAATAGCTTTGGGCTCGTTTAGCTTATAAGCCGTACTTTTTCAGCCAACGAATAATATTTTTTTCTCACAATAAATTAGTCAACAGTACTTTCAGTCATGGCTTATCAGCCAAATAAGCCCAAACGAACATGGCGATTGCCCGATAGCGTTTGCATGTTTCCAATAAGTCATTGTGAAGATCTTATGGCACTTTTGTGTGAAAATTCTGCATTTTAGCCATTTCGAAAAATAATTTCTTAAAATAGACTCCTCTCAAAACTTTTTTTCAAAAATAGACCAAAGCTTGGCGTTAAATAATAAAACGTTGAGATCTTCGAATCGGCGTCATGTCTGGTTACGCCGAAACCTGCCACGTCAACACCAACGTGGCGTGTCACCATCGACCTCAGCGTGCTGTCATCCAATGCCATCTGTCGTACCCCGGCGTTAAGTAGTATCACGCCGAGATCTAAACGCCGCCGCTTTGCTTCCTGGTGACTTGCTACTTACGGCAAAACAGGCCACGTATTCAAATATCTACAGCTTGTTCGGTTGGTTGGTTCGTATCGTTGCTGGTTCGTTTATGTGAGAGAGAAGTACTACGGCAAAACAGTATTTATGTGAGAGGGCTGGCCAGCCAACCCAGCCAGCCGCTCCCAGCCGATCAGGCTATGCAAAGAGATACGTACATACTACTGGACCTGTATCTCGATTTCTCTCGGTAGCTTCTTCTCTTTGGACGCTTCCTTCTGGTATATACCCAAATTTTTTGAGTTATTCTTGTCTCAAAAAAAATGTTGAGTCATTCCATGCAAGCTAACTAATTTGCTGAAAGAAATATTGTGCACATTTTAAAAATAGGGACTTGCTATATCCCAGTCGCCTGCAATATACACCTTTTTTCAGTCGACGTCCACAGCCCTTAGATCTGCATCCAATGGCTCGTCTCTGTTGTTTTTCTTCTTCATGCAAGGAAAACGGGTCCGCGAATGAACCTGAAAATCAACCCAGGCAACTACTGGGCCCGCCAAGCCTTAACGGGCACATGATCCGATACCCGCAATGGAGATTTGTAGCTCATTTGGCCCAAAATGAAACAATCGGCCCAATAAACATACATGCAAGCATACACTGAATATTCTTGGGCCATACCATAAATCAAAATTAATATAGTACCATTTCTATTCTACTGCTGCAAAATGCACAACGAATAGAATATTCAAAATTACAAAACAAGAATATGAAAATTGCACTTTCTAAATAGTGCAAATACTATGTGTTGTTACTGCAATTTTACTATATATGTATATAAGTAAAAGTATTGGTATATTTATACAAAATCCAGCTGATAAACGAGGAGTCTGCTGATAGTACAATTAAAGTGTACTATTTTCTATGCAATTATCTACAGTTGACTAAAAATTATCACAGGGTGCAAATGCATGTTGGGAGGCAAAATCTTTGATATCCTTGAACAAGTCTGTAGCCATACAAGCAGTTAGTAGTCATTAGTCAAAAACATGTACACATGTACTGGTCAATAAATAGAATCAACAGCTAAAGCCTAGTAAAGATGAAATGAGCATACAAAGAAGCTAAATTTCCAGTTCAGCTCGGCATACTTGACCAATGAACCAATTAAGCAAAGCCATCATTCAATTAATAAGTCAATTTAGATTTTCCTATTCTAGATTCCCACAATGTGTGAACTAGTTTGATAGATCAGATAGCATCACACCAGTTTTGGTAGTACAATTCAGTTCATGTGATGAGTGGCCAAAACGAGCACTTTGGTTAACAAGTAAATAGCACTGATGCCTAGAGAGCACTATCAGAACCAATGATATTCTTCTCGCCAAGGCAAAAAAGAATTTAACTGCATGGAACTCAACACAAATAAACCAAGATGCAACCAGATTACCAGAACATGCATGTCAAAGTCAGAGCTCCCCCTGAACTGCAAGTCTGCAACCAGCCCAGTTCAGAGTTCAACCCTGGATGTACAAAATGCCATCAGTCCAGCTCCAGCATTATGGGGTTGTTTGGATGCCGCCCTCGCCTGGATGTGCCTGCCAGGCAACTGATCTCAGCCCCAGGCGATCAAAATCGGACGCCTGGGATCGCTGCCTGGGGCCGGAGCTGCCTGGGAGGCAGCATCCAAACAGCCCGTATCTGCATAGGATCATTTTCTTCTCTGACTCCACTAGTCCGAGCTAGTGAGCTAATGCCACTGCGAGGAAGAGTGTGCAGCTGGCAGCCCCTGCAGGATCAGATTCCATATAAGATTAAGAATGAACTAGCATCATGCTAATGTGGGATGGTACATGATAGGACTCCTAAATTTCTTGTTTGATCTGAGGAATTGGATGTGTTGATCCATCACTACTTCTTCCTCATAAGCACTTATAGTATAAACGTGAAGGACCGAGTCATCCCACAGAAATTCTCATAATGGATCATTTCATCTAGGCCAACTCCTCAAACCAAACACAACTTTAGAGAATACAGAGTACACAAGAGTTTGTGAGAATGTCAGTAAAAACATTTTTGATATGAATAGTCTGGCAATAAAATGATTACCCCATATTTTTGCATTCCAAGGAGGAGAAGTGTGCTTGAGCCAGTGATGTGAACCCCCACCCACAAAGGTATGTGGAACAAGAGGTTGAAAGCAAAAGCTGTTCCAATAACTAAAAAATGGTAACATTTGTAAGAAGCAAACGGTCAAATGAATGTGAAAACCAATTGAGTTCTATATATTGGCAAAAACAATTGTTGATTAATTTTCATTCCTTAGTTTTACAGGAATAAACAGTGGACCAAATGAATTGGAAATTAGCAAGAAGAACAAATCAGTCAGTTTAGCTTTGGCATTAAGAATTAGTCTACAACAACACTGAATCCTCTTTTATTGTATCCATATATGTTCATTAATATAATACACGATCAGCCGAAAATCAAACATAGCAGTTTAACAATATTTTTTTATGCAAGATTATCAAGAAATGATCTTAACCTTTTGGGATATCTGCAGCAATCATAGCTAACTCTGCTAGCGACCATAGGGCGATTCTCACCCATCTTTGGATATTCCGTCTTGCATAGCTTCGGCAAGATGCCGCATACTGAGTCGATGAACAACCATCAATTCCAATTGACGTGAGAGAGTGTACTCCTAAGCATAATATATACTAGTTCTCTATAAAATACCTGTCACTACTCCAAGATTAGCAGATAGTGACTGAATAATTAACGTGAAGATGAGGCCAATCAAGGTCACCCAGAGGAGCTATAAATGAGCAAATTAAAAAAAAATGACAAAAAGGAGCAAAGTAGTTAGTTTTGGTTTGCATTATGCAAGAAATGTTGCTTGCAAGGGTGAATATGGCGTGATTTAACAAAGATCTGAAAGTGTACCTCATATCTGTGATCTGCACCAGCTTGCAAATATGTTCCCATTGTTCAAATTTAACAAGCATCAATACTGTGCGATATAGAGAACAGAGATAGAGGAAGAAATGGTGCCTGACTGTCACAGTTTCCGGGATCAAGGTAGGCCAAACAAATCATAAATCACAGGCCAACGTGGTATTAAGAACCTTTTCCATCTTTGCCCTACGTGTTACCACAAACACCATGGAATTAGCAAGTATATTTATCCCCCAGTAATCAAAAGCATGAGGCACACAAAAGGACAAAGGGTAGTACATTTTTTATCTAACCCATAGGAGAGCTATGTATCATTTCACTAGAAGAACAAAAGAAGAACAGAACACACACACCAAAATGAAATGTTTAAGATTATCAACGCCTCTGTTGTCATACGAAGATCATGTAACCAGTGCAGAAAGAATACAAATTGAGATTTTGTTCTTTTTAGTTTTGCAACGCAAGGAAGTCGAGTCGAGTCACACCAAAGAGGCAAGAACTTTGACTGAAACAGGAACAGATATTTGTATAACAAACATGATAAAAAAAACATTATGTGGTACTATCCATCTCTCCTTGAAATGCAAGTTACTATACCTGATTAAATTTAGTGAGTTGATCCACGGCGTCATTACCAACCAATGCTTCTCCAACAAATAAAACCAGGTCCGGGCTATCGAGATTGATTAGCTTGGATAGCACTCTCATGAGTGGCTCATTGTCCTGACAGATTCAATTAGACAGAGACTTCACGTAAACTTCAAAATATAAAGACTATATCCTCCTGTATAGAGACAAAAAGAAGTTACCCTCTAGTACAGAGACCAAATCCCAGCATGATGAATAAGAATCCTGAAAGGAGAGCAACACTTCCAAGTTGATCCTGCAGAGCAAGGAATATGGTCTTAAAAAATTACAAAACACAAATATGAAAATTGCAATGTTCGATACTTGCAATTTACATTATTGGTGACTGCAATTTCACAAGCCAAACTGTCAGACAACAAATACAGAGGACTAGCTCTACTGAGGTAATAACATTCAAATATCGTAGCCGCTTAAATGAGTTACTAAAACTGTGCAAGCTGATTCATCATAATAATGAAATGTCTTGAAAGCTCAATGCAAGGACAAGTTATGGATGAACTTATATTTGTGATGGGAGGAAATATTAAAATCCACCACAATAGCAAAGCCAGCTTCAATAAACAAGTGTATTCAGGTTTTCATTCTTACTGCAAAGATAATCAACATGCTGAAATGCCAGAACGCTGACCAGAGCTCACTTAGCCAGCTTGGTGGCACATAAATCAGATCCAAATTTTGACAAATCACATAATTTCAACGGATACAGGGATGATAGCTTTTGGCAATAATAAAATTACGTAATAAAGACACAATTTTTATTCTACGCAAGCACAAGCACAAATACAACATTACAAGAGATATTTTTTTTTCTATGGAAGGACAATTTACAAAAAAAATTCCCATAACCAAGACAAATCACAGATTACAAGAGAAAAGAATTTTCTATGGAAGGACAATTTACAAAATCTTTTCTCAATACTAGCACAATCACATATTACAAAAGACAATTATTTTCTATAGAAGGACAATTTACAAAAGTTTTTTCCAAAACCAGCACAATCACAGATTACAAGAGATAGGAGGCCGGAGAAGCGGGCAGGTTGAAGGATCAGTTGAGAGAATATTTAGACGCTAAGAACAAGAACTGGAAGTAAACATGGTGCGACACTATAAGCCAGAAAAGCGGCCGGAAGGAATGACAAGGTCGAAACAACAACGAAATAATATAGCAGATTACAAAAATTAACGTAATTGTTAACAGGACCATAGGAAGAGATAGTTAACAGTCAATGTGACTCAAAATGGCCAAAAGAATATTAACTAAAGCCACTGGAATTTGGATACATAACTAGACAGAAAAAAATTCAAATCCACTCAAGATCAGCAAAAGATAAAAAAAAGCTCCTCAAGAGGAGAGCCTCTAATAATCCGGATAAGACACATGACTAAAAAGCCATAAATAGGTGTTTTTTTTTCTAATGCAGCACAAGTAAGTGTAGTTGTCGATCTAGCAATGCTCAGGACTATAAGAAACCATATTGTCACATGCCATCTAGCGATGCTCGAAAAAGAAAGTATATAATACTACGACTACAAAATACTGATACCTGTTTAGAAAAGAACAAGTGAAGCTCTGCATTCATTCAGTTTAAAAAAGAACAGAGAGCCGGTCGGGTCTACGACAAATGGATGCAAACGGTCACAGCATCTAACCCAACTGCCATTCTTGCACGTATTCATTTTGGAGCAAAGATGATGAGTGAGTGCTTTGCAGTTTTGCATTGGAAACAAATTCAGAATGTACAGAGTACATTTAAAGACGAAGGTTTATTAATTTGGTGAATTTGGGTTGAGCTGTACAATGTAGGATAGTGTGTTTCAGAAAGAATGCATACATAGGTTACAGAACCTGATAGAAGTTCAGTATGATAGTGCAAACAAAGAGCATCGGGTACTTAGGTTCTTATTGACGCTAAACTGTCCTTATGAGGTCCATCTCGTGTTTCTTGTGAAATTCTATGTTCTATTACAAAGTGGGTGCGTGCTATTTTCCAAAAATTTTCTAATCAAAATATCCAGCACAAAATAATGAATATGGGATATTCAGTTTAGTGTCCATGAATTTTGATATGACTAGAAAAAATTGAAAACTCTAGCAGGCATGTAGATCTAATATATAACCCTGTCCTTAAAACCGACAGATAAGTGAAGGTTCCAAAAATGCCCAAAATGCATAAATTAAGAACTTATTAATGATAGCCACAAGCAACGTTTGTTAGAAAATAGCACAACTGGCTCAACCCAACTGAAATGCATGGAAACACATGCAAACTGACAAGGACGGGGAAATTCTAATTGAAGCTTCCAATGCCATGACATGAAAGCCATATCCTGAATTCTCATAGGAAATAGTAATTTTAAGAATCTCAAACATATGATTTCCCTAAAACGGTGGAGGATCACAAATCCATGACAATTCACCCATGAGAACCATATCCACAATCACATTGTGTTAAAAAAACATATTAACACCACGAAGTGCCAACTTCCCATAGAACTAATTATAGGCCTATTCCTATTTATAGGAAAAACTGCACATGCTGGAGCAGCATGTGAACAACCATTCAACTTCATTAGGTAATTCAAACCAAATGGAAAAGAGAGAAACGAACTACAAGATCCTTCCCTCCGTCCTCCCTACCTGTCTGCTTGCTTTGCTTCCCCTAGGCTGCAAAATCCCCAAGCATCTTAGCATCCCCATATCAGCGGCAGCAGACTCGTCAACACTACCCAAACACAGCCCACCAGACTGAACAGAAGCACATCGGCAGTTCGTATAATTCTCCACTCACCATTTCGCCATTCCGACGAATCCCCCACCACAAAAGGCAAATCCCCCATGCAACCTAGAGAGACAACACCGGATCTACTAAACTAAGCCATGCAATCCCAGATACCACGGCCCCAAAGTTTCACTGAGCTAAGCCAACTCCATCCTCCATGGAATCGAACCACAAATACATCCGGTCATCCAGACACCATGAAATCCAATCGACCAACTATAGAACCAGATCCAGTAGAAACGCCTGAGATAAATCCAAAACAAGACAGGGATTCGCGAGTCAGGGTACCTGACGACCTCTACCAATGGCGGCCGCGACTGAGCCTCCAAAATCGGCGAGGAGAGGCTCCGGCGCGCCTAAATGGAGAGGAGCACGGAGATGGACAGAGGAATCGCCCCCTCCGCCGCGAAGAGCTCCACCAAAAACACCGAGTCCCTTCCTATCTGTGTACGGTGTCCTGTGACTCCTGTCTGGGCGGTGGACGATAGCGGGTGTGTTCTCCAATCCTGAACCCGATAATGAGGACGGACCCGACAAGGCGAAAACAACCACAGCTGGACCCGATACGAAGGACCGCACGTCGACTGAAGGATGAGCCTGATTTCAGTCGACAGATGGATAGGAAAAGTGTTAAAAATATTTTTAGAAGATTTTTTCGCAAAAAAAAACTTTTAGAAGATTAAAATAAGTTAAATATTTGATCTATCAAGACTGTAGTGCTTAGCAATGCAAGAAAAAAAAATCTACCAAGACTGTATTTTTATTTAATATAGTTATGTAGCTTGTTTATTTCCCTTGCACGGCTATGTTTGCTAGTCATCTTTCTGTCAGCGACCCAACACCAGCCCCAGCGGTCTCCGGCGCTGACGGTGAAGGCGTCAAGCGCGAGAACAATTCTGATGATGGGCCAAGGCGGGGAACAAGAGGGCGCCGGCCCAACACGCGAGTCCAAGGCCCAGAATGGGCGTGATGCCGTCGCCAGCTGCAGGCAGAAGCATAGCCAAGTAGTATAAGTCCAGTTCTGGCGAGAGAGGAGAAATTAAGAAATGATATGAACCTTGTCTCGCAACTAAATACTTCTCTGTTATAAGATTCATCCGTCTGAACTATCCTCTGCTTGTTCTTGTTCTTCCTCTTCTATATGCTGCTGCTTACACTTTCTCTATCTATTTTTGTTCTAACTCATATGAGCACGACTCATGAGTCCAAGCACATATGAGATACGTAGAGTGCGACACAATAACATTCTTCTTTTCACAACGGGTACTATTCTAAATCTTCTTTGCACAACAGCGCCATCTAACTAGGCTGCAAAGTCTTGTTCTGAAAAGTTCTTCTATTTCGTTCGTTCCAAACGTTCCACCAAAGTAGATCATAATGCCGTCGAACACCCTTCTTTGGTCTTTATCAAACCTTGACCAACACTTGCGCCAGTAACTGTGAAGAGATCCCGCCATTTCCACCGTATCAATCAACGATAATCCTAGATGGCGGGGGAAACCATGGCGGCCGGTGGCGCCGCGGCCAGGTGACGGATGTGGCGGCAGCAGGGAGGCGCTCACGCCTTGGGCGTCGAATGAGAAGGTGATGAGGACATCATTGGCTCAAATATGATCGGGATTCACCCTAGTGGGTTCATATCAGAAGGTGGAGAGAGAGAAAAGAAAACTGGGTCGTGCCGGCCAACCCTGCAGCCTGTCACGCCTATGCATGTAACGCGACAGCGTGGGGCTGTCGCGCCAGCCGCGCTGACGTGACAAAAGCGGCTATATTTGATTAATCTTTTTTTTGTTGTGGTTATTATTAAAATATTGATTAAAAATGATTAAAAATTAAAAAAATCATTTTATAGTGGGTAGCACTTGGTTTGGGGACGCAGGCAGCCGCTCGGAGCCCGTAATAGAAGCATTTCTGGCATCTAGGAGGAGAGTTGCAGTTTGAAAAGTAAAGTCGGGACAGAAAAAAACTCTCATTGTCCAGGTGCTTAAGAGGAGGTGGACCGAAAAATGGATGAAGAGAAATTTTACCTATTTATTAATAATAAATAGGTGTAGATATCTCAGGACCAATATACGTTATATCAGTGTCCTTCCTCTTATCGAGAGAACTACTCGAGATCATATATCTAACTTATTTTAATCTTCTAGAAATGTTTAAAAATGTGCGCAACATTTCTTTTGACAAGTTAGTTTGAATGGAATACTAAAAAAATTTGGGTATGTACCTTAACGAAGCGTCCATAGAGAAGCAGCTAATGAGAAATCAAAAGAGATCACTCACGTCCAGTACGTATCTCCTGGCCGATTAGACATAGTACAGTATATTATTTGAATACATGACCTGTTTTGCCTGCTCCCTGTATCATAAACGGCGCAGATCGCGCCGAACTCTCCGCCCACCAGGAAGCAAATCGGTGTTTAGATCTCAGCGCTTAACGCCGATGTATGACTGGATGGCGTTGGATGACACCGCGCCGAGTGGCATGTTTCGGCGTAACCTGACGTGACGCCGATTTGAAGATTTAACGCCGAGCTTTTGGTCTATTTTTGAAAAAAAAGTTTTGAGAGGAGTATTTTAATAAATTATTTTTCAAAGGGACTAAAATGCAAAATTTTCACCACTTTTGTCGGATGCAAATTCAGAGATCCTACTCAAATATGTACTAAATCTGTTCAAATTATAGTTCGTTTGACTTTTTTTATCCCAAGTTTGACCACTCATCTTATTCAAAAATTTGTGCTAAATATCACTTCTTTTATTGTGTCTTTCTTTATTAACAAAAGTTCTTCAAGAACGACTTAAATTTGACTATGTATGCATAAATTTTTTGAATAAGACGAGCGGTCAAACTTTGGTTAAAAAAGTTAAACGAATTATAATTTAAAACGGAGTGAGTATTGTTTAAAACTCTTCTATGTGGTTGTAGGCTTTATGTCTAAATATAGCAAGATGGGCACATTCATGTACTCACAGAGAAGAGTAATTTGGTATTTCTTTTCCTAGTCTATATACTCTGCTGTTAATATATGAATACACATGAGCTTTTTTTTTTTTTTTAAAAAGTTCGGCTCTGCAACAGCCTTGCCATACTGTTCTCCGTTGGTTAGCTGAAGATCAGCTAGGTTGATTTGCTTCACCAGAAACATTTTTTGATTTCCAGTTCAACAGTGGCTGGTTCTTGAACTTGTTTATTGCATAGTACAGTGACCCTATATATTTGTTGTGTTCTTGCCTCGGCAGCAGCAGAACATTTTTCCCTCTGGTGGTCAGCGACAGCGGCAGGTTTTTGTTGCTCTGCTTGGTTCTTTCAGATAGCAGCAGGGCCAACAGGTTAAGAGACAATGATGGTTCATATGCCTATTAACTTTAGACTATTCCAATGCTGAACATTTTTAGTTCTTTGCCTCCTGATCTTCCTGTGCTAGGAATTTATAAGCTTAATTCTTCTTTGCACAGCACTCTGTTTTCCTGTCTCGATTAAGTATGTAGAGCATGTTTCACCTACCAGCAGCTGCACATGCATGATGCCTTTTTTGCTTGAGCCGTTTGTTCAAGGGTGTATGTGAGCCTTGTGAGGAGCATGCATTGATTACTTGACAATTTTACATGCTGCTTGCACGCTCATCTTTGTAGTTCCAGCTTGGCTTAAAAAAAATGAGATCCAATCTAGAGGAACCAGGTGGTTTTTCGTTAAGAAGAGAAATATGGACCTAAATTCAGTCCAAGACAGGATTTAAACCTGGGTGGTTGGGTGCATTCTCACATATCTCACCCAACCAGTTGAGCTAGGCTCAATTCATACTTCTATGAATCAATGTTGGTCATCATATCTAGCTTGCATTGTAACACCTCTGGTGTTATGAGCTTGGTTAGCACCTAGGTTAAGGTCAACGAAAAACAATTTATATAAACAAAAATAAAATATAACTTGTGTATAGTGCTTATGTACAAATGATGAGTAAATAGTGTAGATAAGAATGCAACTTTAGGTTTGGAAAGAGAATAGTGTTAACCAATGTTTTGGGAGCTCAAACATCGAATTCAAAAATTAAACTAGAATTTTCTGTTGAATCGACAAGAAATTGAACTTAGGTTACGAACGTCATTTTTGATGAATTATATTGAGCAAAATAGTTAAAAGGTGCTTAAATGTTTTGCTCCTATGGGTTAATATGTAGTATGGGCTATTGAGTGAAATACTCATTGGTTGAAATTAATAAGGTTTAGACATATTAAAAATTACAACAAAAGTGCTAATGGTTGTTAGTTTTAACCGAACCTTGCCCTCTTCTAAGTCTAGAAATGATAGTAGACAATGCCGTTTTGACACCCAAATTATAACCAAATTGTTTAAACACTAACTTTATGTTCTCGTATTGTTGGTTGCCTCTAAGTGAGTACTTTTGCATGGTGTAGTCCACGGTTGAGTTGGAGTTGTCATGGCGTCGCAAAAATTGCCCTAACATCCTAAGAACGCGCTGTGACCACGCTGTTGGCGCTCCGTTCATGAGCCAGCGCTCAGCGTGACGAACCCACGTTGGCACCTCTCTATCTCCCTCCCTAGTCACCCTCCGGCCATGCTTGTTGCCTGGATACGAAGCCCTTAGGGTCTACTAGAGTCTTGAGCTTTTATTTTAATCTCAACCGAGCTCTAATCGGTTGATTTTCATGCTTTAAGATCTGTGCACGACATCGCCTTGGGCTGGCTGGCCGGTTGTGCGTGATCACCGCACTCAGGGTGCGACGTCGCGCATTAGTGCACCCACCGCTGCACGCACGCACCACATCGCGCGTGGCCATGCCGCTGGTCGTCTCATTGTCGCCCCGTGCTACGCGTCGGCCCGAGCCAACCACAACCACCATTGTCGAACCGGCCGAGCTGTGCCTAGGCCTCGCGTGCGCACGAGCACTGCACCCCGGCGCTGCTCCGGTGACGCTGTTGTGCGACCTGCACAGCGAGGCGTTGTCGTGATGTTGTTTTCGTTTGTTGCCCGCTGTCGCCGCGTGCGTGCTCCACCTTGAACGCTGAGCCGCACATGGGGTCGAGCCGAGGCTGTGGCCATCGTTGCCATGCTCACGTGGCAGTCGCCCCGCCCTATGATTCACCTACCGCGGGCCTGTGTCGCTGCCCGTCGCGTCTGGATCAACCGACCCCAGCCACAGGGTGACGGTGATGCCTCTCTGCTCGCTCTGTCCTTCTAGCCAATGCCGGTGACGCCGCTCCAGCCCGGCTACTGTGTTTCAGTGCTCCACGCGCTGGCACCCCTCTTGGCTCCGTCCAAGCACTAACCAACGCGCCTCCTTCCCTTGCTCGTGCGGCCATGTCCTCGTGTTGTCATACCCTGTCGGGTCATGGCCAGGTCACTCTACCGGGGCCGCTTCACGTGATGTAGTAGTAGCGATGCATCGCTCTCTCTCCCCCTTCATAATGACCAGCTCAAGACTTCTCAGCCCAATTCCTTGTGCCAGTGGGTAGCATGAGGAGTTAACTAGACGCCCCATTCTCGTCAGGTACAGCGGTGGTCTGGCTACGACCAATATTGGGTTTTGCCCGCCGCCGGCCATGAGCGCCGCCGCAGCCAGTGGGTTGGGGGTAAGTCCCAATCCATGGGGGGAGAACCTAATTGGTGGTGTTTCTGGACTCATGTTGATCTCCTCTAGCTAGTGCTCATGTCAGGTTGGCCCGGGTTTTCGTCGTGGGTGCAGTGACGTGCTAGTGCCGCGCTCGAAGCGCCGCCACATGGTGTGGGCGCACGTGGCTGGACCACCTCAACACTTCCTAGTTTCAACCATCACCGCAGCTCGGTGCTCGGTGAGTTTCTAGTGCTTCCCTGCCATCTCTACCTCTCCGTTAATGCCCTAGGTCGTTGGAATGGCCGTGCCGCCACCGCGGATAGCCGCTCGCCGCTGCCACTCGTGCCAG
Source organism: Miscanthus lutarioriparius (assembly GCA_904845875.1). Classification (NCBI taxonomy): domain Eukaryota; kingdom Viridiplantae; phylum Streptophyta; class Magnoliopsida; order Poales; family Poaceae; genus Miscanthus; species Miscanthus lutarioriparius. The sequence goes on along the minus strand of CAJGYO010000017.1, from coordinate 71,923,181 downwards.
CACATCTCCGAGTTCCTAACTGCCACCCATCCTTGCGTGTTTAGTCGTAGATGGTGGTCAGCCCCTTACTTCCGTCGTAGCACGCCTAGGTTGCCCAACGTAATCGCCCTATGCCGTCAGCCACCGCGCCGGCGAGCGCGGGGATCCCCAGGGACCTCCCCGTGGTAAAGGTGAAAACATCCGAGGGTTTGCTTGCAAAACCGCGGTCTATATGAATAGTGCACATAGTAGTCATGTTATTATCTAAAAGCTCGGGTGCTTTTCTGCAAAACGGCCGTCGCGCGCGGACTCCCTCGGCCTTGAGCCGCATTGGGCCGTCGCGACGCACGCGCAACCGCGCCCGCGCTGGGTGCTGGGTCGAATTGATAGCCACCGGCCCTTTTCTTTTCCTAAAGCATTTTCTAATTTAGTTTCTAAGGTAAACTTGTAAATTCAATATAAATTTGTGTAGTGGACCAAAAATTATGAAACTAATTTTATTAGGTTCCTAAAATCATAATCTATCTGCTAGTATATCTTGTTCACATAGTTTTATAATATTTTTAGGAGTTCTCTAATTAAATTAAGATGCTGAATATTGTTAAGATAGAAACTTGTAGAAATTTTTGTGATAAATTGGTGATAGTGTTGGCTCTAAAAATTTTACAATAAATTTCTAATATTATTAGGTGCTCACTGTAATTTTTGTAGCTCCAGAATAGTTAGTATACTAATATAGCTAATGAGTGCTAGTTCGAATATATATTAAATCCATGAAATGGAAAATGAAACACATTGGGTCTGTATAGTTAAAACAATGCTTTATTCGACAACATGGATACGTGGCCTAGTACGTTAGTCATTAGAGTTATCTCGTAGCTTGAGAGGCATAATCGTCTTTTAAGAGTTGTGATTGCCATTGATTAATTACGTCTCTGCATTGCATCCACGTTTATCATAATAGGGATAACGATGTATCGTGGAGTCATCTGGAGTAGCAGAAAAGATGGTGTCTTGATGATCGTGTCCCTACGATGGAGTGCTAACTTTTGATTATATCTTACCCAGGCAAGCCCTGGTGCATAACCTCTATTATTCTGCACTTTATCTTATGTTTATGCATTAAGTTTTAAGAAGTTGAATGAAACCCACTTACATATATATATATATACATACATACATACATACATACTTAACCCTATGAGTATTACCAGTATGTCAGGATCGTGTAGATTGCTATGCTTAAGGAATCCGGTAAAAGTCGAGTGATTACCTGTCATTCGTGAGAGATAGGAAAGATATTATTGTTGTTATTGTCATATTACTATCACATGGAATATATATATATCAGATGATAATTGGAGACCGGGCGAAATGATACTTTGGATTTGAACTTGGTTAGACATTCAAGCGAGGCTCGGGTTGCATTTGTTCCGCCTGTGTTGATTGAGGACCGTCCGTTGCTGTGGATGGTAGTCAGGTCACAGACTTATTATCCTAAGTACATACTTGCTTATGAGAGCGGGAAGGCTCGTTACGCTCTTGTCGTGGGTTCCGGCACTTTCCAGATTGACTGATTGGAGGCGGAGAAAGGTGAAGGTCTAAGCACCATTCTGATACCGGGTCTCAAGTGTGGGGGCTTGGAGTCTAAGTTTGGACTGGGACTTGGACCCCGTGACAGGAGTGAAATGGGTTGGTCTTGTTTGTGCCTGAGGTACAAACAGGGCGTGTGTTTCAGGGTACCCAGCTGAAATACATTGGTTCGCGAATCGCCATTTCTGTGAGACGATACGACTTGGCTATGGTCTAGCACCGTAGTAAGATCTAATACTTGAAAGGTGATAAAATGGTTCTGATTGCTTACCACATGCTTAAAAGTAGCATATGTGCTTACATAGAATGGATAGTTAATAAACTAATGATGACTGCTAATAAAATTTAATATAAGGACGCACGATTAGTAATGCTTCCGTAGATGCAATAACCCACAAGCCAAATAAGCCTTACATATCCTTGGAGTCTTTTATTTTTCTCCTGTCGGGTAAGTCTTGCTGAGTACAATCGAGTACTCAGGGTTTTATTTTCCCTGTTGCAGGTGACCGATGGATGGTAGACGACTTTTGTGTGTGAAAACCTCCTGGTGGGCTCAGAGAGGATTCATTTCACGCTACAGCCGTAGTGTTTATTTATAACCCTCACTAAAAGTTTTTAGAAGAAAAGTTTTATGATTCACCATTAATCTTTATTTCTGCTGTAATTCTGATCATATGTTGTTCTCCGCTGCAAGATAAAAATATAAACATAAAATGTATAAACTTTTTTATATGTAAAATTGTCTTAATTTCGCTATTACATTCAACTTGTTTAAGTACTCTAATGTTGTAATAAAGTGATCTAAGAAATGGTTAAAAATGTTGTAAGCTTTATTATCTCATTTATGATTCTGATGGAAAAATATGGATTTTCGAGTTCTTCCTCGGGGTGTGCTCGACAGAACGGCACGATTAGTGCACTCTCTTGAGTATTTAGTGTCTAATGGAAGACAAGTACTCTTGGGAGAGCATTAAATTAGGCGGTTCTGCCACATGCATAAGCTGAGAATCAAATATTAGTTTTACTCAATTGAAAGCATGTTTGATCATTGAAGCTTTTATGTTAGACGGCCAATTAGTGAGTTGCTTATAATCAATCCGTGCTTTCTCGCGTTGCTTTGCTTCCGCGATGTTTGATAAATACCTCATCATTCCTAAGGTTAGCACGTTACATGTGTACAACCGTGATAATTAGAAAGAGGCGTGCTGGTTGTAGTTGGGATATATATAGGCCAAGCTTTTTCTTAGTGAAGAATTTTTTTCGCTAAATCTATAACCCACTCGACCGTTTCTAACGCTCGCTACGCTCAATTTTCCTGGCCATCGGATGGCGCTGTTCGGTTGACTGGTTCGTATCGTTGCTGGTTCGTTTATGTGAGAGAAGTACTGCTGGCTGGTTCAGATAAACAGTGTTTTGTGAGGAGGCTGGCCAGCCCAGCCCCAGCCAGCCAGCCCAGCGAACACGCCTACCTCGCCGCGGATGCCGCTCGCCCTGCGCCCTGCCATCTCGCGCGGAGGAGGAGCATGGCTAGAGCAACGCGGGCGCGGAGAGGCCCAGCAGGGGCAGGTAACCGCAACCCCTCTCCTCCTCCTCCCCTCTCCTTCGCGTCGCTGGCAATGACCGTGGCAGGGAGTACGGCGCCTGCGGCCTAATCCTCGTCAACCACAACCACTTCCTCGTGCTCCTAGTTCCAGATTACATCTTGTTGTAGCATATTTTACTATTCTGATTTGGGTGTAAGTTCTGTGTTCAATTGGTGTAATTTGATTGTTTGTAAATGAGAATGGTCATTTGGATTACTTGAACACTTTTTTGATCTTCCAATTTGGATTTCATAAAAATAAACTAGCATTTTTTTATTTTATATGTTCTATCTGTTTGCATTAATTTTGATCATTTGATCTGGATCCTGTGGTTACGAGAATCAAGTGATTCTATGGCCAGACCAGTTTCGAGTGTTTTTGAGCCGGTTGACACTCAGATGTCAAGAGCCTCTAAAACACTCGATTACAGTGTAGACAGCCCCTTTTTTTTAGCGGCTGCTAGTAACCTTCTTCTGGTCGCCATTTTGGTTCTAAATGGGGAGTATAGTACATCAGTGAAGTTTTTTAACATAAAAACTTTGCTATGGTAATGGTGCAACGTGTGTACATATTAGTGGTCAATGCAATGCCCCAAAAGGTTTGACCGCCGGCGTCCACGTTGTAAAGCGACCGATCAATGTGGTTGGATAACGGCAGGGCGCATTGGGCGTCCACGTTGTAAAATGGTTTGACCAGCAGCAAACTATCTCCGTCTCCGGTCACTAGTGACCACAAACCTCACTTTTTCGCCATGTGCCAATGCTCATGGTCAACAATAACTACCACTATGCACACGATGACAAGATAGACTTCGTGCGGCACTTGAAAATTGTTGCATTTTAATTAATTAGAATTTCTGCAACAATTTCCGCCATCTATATACCATTCAGTAAAAAAGATGGCGTACATTAATACTCGTTTGTTCTATATAGGCTATTCTGCAGCTGGCTATAGAATAACTTATTCTATAGCCACCTTGATTTACGATAATATTTGTTACCAATTTACGATAACATGAATATGCATTTATGATACTCGTGTTACTATAACTCACGATGATATTTACGATAATGTTATAGTAAATCACTTAGTAAGGAGTTATTGTAATCTCGTAAATTAGCATGGTAATTATCGTAACTCAAAGTGGCCACAGAATAAGTTATTCTATAGCCAGCTGCAAAACAGTATATATATATATATATGTATGTATGTATGTATGTATGTATATATATATATATATATATATATATATATATAGAACTACTACCTTGTAGCCGACTACAAAATAACTTATTATGTAGCACTTTGAGTTACGATAATTACTATGTTAATTTACGAGATTATAATAACTCCTTACTATTATAATGTTAAGGTAAATATCCCCATGTGTTATAGTAACCCAACTATCGTAAATATTATGTATTGACATTATCGTAAATAGAAGTGACTATAAAATAACTTATTTTATAGCCGGCTACTGAATATACTCTCATATATAATATAATATATATATATATATAGATAGATAGATACGTAGACAGATCGATCGATCGTATTAGTATAGTTTGTGCATGCAATGCAAGAAGCATCCATATTATTACTATCACTGCAACAAGTGACATATAGCTAGCGCACGATTGATTTACCGCGCGCGATTAACAAACGGAAATAAACTTACACTTGAAAGTTGAAACTACTACTTGTGGTTCAAGATGACAGTCTCGTACTCGCCGGCGTGGGAGGAGGAGGCGTCCGCGTCATCGTCGGTGCCGGTGACCGGGAAGAAGAAGGGGTAGGTCTCGTAGCGTGCCATGCAGCTGCTGTAGAGCACGCGGCATCCCCTCCGGAAGCGGCAGTAGTTGGGGAGCTCCGCCACCGCCTGCGCCACGCAGAGCTCGCAGTCGGCGGCGGTGATGTCCCTGGTGCACCACCCGAGCCCGTAGATGGTAGTCCCGTCCGACCCAAACTTCGCCGTCTCCCTGGCGAGCCCGGCGCTCGCGGGGTCACCTGCCTCCTCCGCGACGCGCGCCATGAGCCTCCGCTCGGCGCGGTCGAACGCGGCCAGGTCACCGGTGGCGTTCATGGTGTTGATGAGGATGAGCGTGTACCCGGTGTCCGGCAGGCCCAGGAAGTCGGCGTCGTCGTAGCGGAGGAAGCAGTAGTCGTACCAGACCCGCGCGTCCGCCTGGCCCCGGCACGACGCCGCCACCTGCCGCGCCGCCGCAGCCACGCAGCGAGCGCAGTCGGACGACGGGATGTCGCCGCGGCACTGCGCCAGGCCCCAGATCGTGGAGCTGCCGCTGCCGGACGTCGCCGTCGCGTAGTAGGTGGCCGAGGCGCGCGGCACCAGCGTGGCGAGGACCGCGCTGATGCTCGCTTGCGTCTGCGCGCTCGTGAAGTTCTTCGCGCAGTACGTGCTTACCGGGTCCACGGCCGAGCTTGGCCGCGGCGCCAACGTTAACGCCGCGGCGGCGGCGAGCAGAAGTGGAAGGAGCAGCACTGGCGACGATGGAGCCATGCTGGTTTGTGGGTTGTGGATGTCGTCTTCTTCCTCTGGTCCTGTTGTCGATTGGTTTGTTTGCTTGCATGCAACATATATATTGGGATGGGGTGCGTTGATAAGTTATGCGTGGCGAGGACTAGCGATTGGCGGCGAGACATACGCAGCCAGCCGGCCATAGTTGACTGAATGTATGGCTGTGGCGAGACGAGAATGGGCATGGATGGATGATGGGATGGGATGCATGGGCCCTGTGTTGCAGTGGAGACGACGAAGCTTTGGCTTTGTGTGGAGCACAGCACATGGAGCAGATCGAGAGCAACTTGTGGAGATATTGTCAACTAGATTATGTCGTCCATAGCTAGCTAGGCAGTTTCTAGAGGAGGAAGAAGAGTCGCCTGCATGCCCTGCAGCAGCTTGCTTGCCTTGGGCAGATGGACATGCATGCAGCATGCAAGTTTTGCTTTTGGACTAGACTCTTTCTTAACCAAGAGTAGCTCCAAGGGAGAGGGAGGAGCTAGGTCAGGTCTGCTCATGGATCATTTATTTCTTTATGCATCCATCATCGATGAAGAATGTAATGCAGTGCATGTTACGATCGATCGAGATGAATGGATCGTAGGATGATGACCTGTTCTGCTTTCCTCTGAAAAAAAACAGGCACCCCGATCCACAAGCAAGCTTCTTGTTGACAATGCAATATATATAGGCACGTACACTTAGACTACTTGATCAGAATTAGTCATCATAAGCTAAGCAACGGCGCACGCGCGGGTCACGTGTTGGTTATTGCCGAGTGTCCCCTAGAGGCCGAGTGTTGACACTCGGTAAATATTAGATATGCCGAGTGTAATAGTATGCCGAGTGTCTTGGAGTAAACACTCGGCAAATGTGCTGTTTGCCGAGTGCCCGATATAATGCACTCGGCAAACAGAAAGCACTCGGCATTGTCACTGTTTCCCGTAGTGCAAGCTTAACGTGCAATCTTTTGATCTTTCTACTGATGAACGCATGGCAGGTAATACTAGTCGTACGTTCTACCTAGCTGTGGTAAAATGCCCGGGCGACAGCAATGCAAACATGTCAAAAACCTTGGGTATCACCATGTTGAATAATTGTAACGCTAGCTGTAGATCTTTGTGATTAACTTTAATTATAACACACAAAAGCTAGCAAGCATGCATGGCATATGATTTTAGACCAGTTAATAAAAATGACTGAAATTAGCAAGGGTCGGTCGGTGCAGCTTTTGTTGACGTGGTGGCGAAAAGGAGTCGACTACACTACGTCTACCGGTCTACGTAGTACAGCAGTCTTATTTGAGATTGACACACAGAGAATCATAAATCTTGCAGGTTAGTTGACTCTGACCAATGCAAGTTGGTTAGGTCGAGCAGCAGCAAGCAATGCAAGCACTCCCGCGCACCCAGGCTGGGCAGTGCATGCAGCATCACTGGCCGGTCAACGCTTCCTTTCTAGATGGATTACGACGTGCATGTGCAGTGCCGACGTGGAGCCGACAGATGAGAAACTAGCTATATATATATACTACGAGTAGTATTCACCGGCGTCAGGGATGGATGATGGAGACATCAGCTTTTTGTTTCGACCAGTCACACAAAATGAACTTGTACATTATTAGTTGGTGTTGTAGCAGAGAAAATAGAGGTTGTTTGCATTGCTATTTCAAATACACAGAAACTCCATAGCGTCCTCCTCTTCTTTTTTTTTTTGTGATGAGCGGTGGTTTGACCTAGTCCCAGTAATGTATCAAATTGACCACTACTATCTCGCATAAAGCAATGTTCCTGGCTACAGATTTGACATGACATGAAAGTGTTCACAAATATGAATCCACTAATACAAGTTCTTGGATTAGGTGCAATCCAAACATTAACAAGTTTAAATCCTGTTTTCAGATGATACAAGTTTGAATCTTATTAGGTTGCTTGCGTGCGCCTCTGTTGGCGTTCCTCAGCCTAGCATATAAAATATGCAAGCGTATGGATGTCGACATTGTTCTCACTCAAGAATAATCTATGGTGTTGATTTTCATAGGGTCAAGAAACTATTTGTTCCTAGGGAAATGGAAGAATTAGAACAGCAAAGTATATATAATGAGGGTAGAGAAGGTGGTCTTTTGTTTAGGTTTCACTAGGTTCACATCTAAGTTGGATATATATCCAATTGTAGTTCTTCACTATCTATTTTGGAATGTAGGTGTAACGAACACTAATACAGAGACGGGCTTTACTCCCGGTGGGGAACCACCTCTAGTCCCGGTTCCCCACCCGGGAGTAAGCATCCGGGACTAAAGGGGGTCCTTTAGTCCCGGGTCAGGAACCGGGACTAAAGGGGGGTCCTTTAGTCCCGGTGAGTAACACCAACCGGGACTAAAGGTCCTCCCAGCTTTAAAAAAAATAATATCTCCCACCGCTGCGTCCCGTGAGATTCGAACCCAAGACCTCATGCATTGCCTCGCGCGTAGCTTACCACCCCACCTACACAACACATCTGACAATAGATGGGATGCTTCCCTTTTGAACTAACCCATCGGGGACCTTTAGCCCGGTTGGTGGCACCAACCGGGACTAAAGGGTCTTTAGTCCGGTTGGTGTTACCAACCGGGACTAAAGGTTTCATTTAGTCCCGGTTGGTAACACCAACCAGGACTAAAGGTTGATGATTTTTTTAGTCCCGGTTGGTGGCTCCAACCGGGAGTAAAGGTCCACCTTTAGTCCCGGTTGGTGTCTCCAACCGAGACTAAAGGTCCCCGCCACTGCAAGCCGAAAGCAAGAGCCGTTAGCATGGACCTTTAGTCCCGGTTGGAGACACCAACCGGGACTAAAGGTCTCTCTAGTCCCGGGCGCAAAAAATACCGGGACTAAAGCCCATTTTAGCCTCGGATGAAAGGTCTGTTTTCTACTAGTGGAACTAGTTGCATTCCTGATAAGCATAAGCATCATGTAGCATCATCCCCTCTAAAAAGCTATTTATAAAAATCTAAAGTGTATCTAAAGTGTAGTGGTGTTGGGGTGAAATCGTTATGATAGTGACGCCCAAGGGTGTCATTCTACACTTGGGAGGCATCACTGTGGCATCCCTTATCTCACTCTTCCCTTAGCAGATCCTCTAGGTGAAAACCGTTATCTCCTATGGCGATCACAGTGTCATATATAATTTCATAAAAAATTAGAATGTATTACTCCCTCCGTACTATATTATATAACGCTTACCCATCTTATGTTCAAAGACCAAAAAACATATTGATGTCTTTCTCTTAACACTATGGATGTACACGCGTCTAAAGAGAGCACATCTTGTATTATAGGACTTGAATAAAAAATGTTATGCCTTATATATTAGGATAGAGAGAATATATCAATAGTTTGGTATACTTTCTCAATGTTTCCATATAAAATGCTAAAATAGGTTTCATATTTGCTGAATCAAATTTTTAACAAAACAATGAAGTATGCATAAGTGTAAGTACAAAATCGTAATCTAACAAACATGGTTAGTTATAGCAATTGAAATAACAAAAACAAAACAAAACAAGGAGAAAAAAGGAAAAGTAACCGAAACCTATGGGGACAGTGGCTGCCTATTGTTGATATATATATTTTTTAGAAGAGCCTATTATTTTTTGATTGGGTATAACTTGGATGTACACAACTCACACACTCCATACTCACACCAAATACACACACGTGCGCGTCCATACACACGCAAATAAGAGATTGGGAGGCTCTCTAGCCTCCAGTGCGCGGGAAATGCGCAGTACCACCGAACACGTACGTATACGTGTACCCTACTTTTTCTGAAAAAATTCCAGAAAAAAATGCGACACCAGGGTTCGAACCCTGGTGAGTAGCGTCCCACTGGACAGCCCTAACACTAGACGACCTTTCGCTAGAAGAGCCTATTGTTGATGGACTGCAACAGTTTGTGCCAACGAGCCATGTGATATGTGAACTCGTTTAATCCAGCGTCCCCTGTTCACTTGAGCTTATTCAGCACTGCTTTTCAGCAATGTAATAGTGTTTTTCTCTCACAACATTTCAGTAAAACACATCAACATAAGCCAAATTTCAGCGTAAGTGAACACGCCAGCTCCGCTTAGCATGCAGCCATTGTAAGGGCCCGGCATTAATTATTTGGACTATTCAGAAGCCCAAACCCTGGCCTAGGCCCCTGTCGATTTCAGGCCCAATATATTTGTAGTCCTAATATATATTGTGTAGATAAAGTGTTCTGTATATATAATGGGATGCAATAATCACACGGGTCTCTAGAAAAAGAATCTTCGCAGAATCAAAGCATGTATATACATTAGTATTTAGTACATTGCCATATCCTAGGTATAGTATAATCTATAGTATTAGAACTGTCGTTCAGAGCAGTAGTGCAACGCCAAGTCATCTCATGCTAGCTGTGGGCTGGACAGCTGGAATCTATACGCATGAGACTATCATGCCTGTTTGTTGATTGGTTTTAGCCAGAGCTTATCAGTTAGGCAATAATATTTTTCTCTCATAATAAAACAGCAACAACCGAGCTTATCAACTCAGAAACCAACCAGCGAACCGGGACTAAAGGAGAACCTTTAGTCCCGGTGGGTAACACCAACCGGGACTAAAGGTGCCTCCTGACATGCCACGATGGCCGGCACCTTTAGTCCCGGTTGGTAATACGAACCGGGACTAAAGGTTTTTTTCTTTTCTTTTCATTTTTTTGTTTTCTTTTCAAAATAGGTTTTCGAAGTCGTATTGTACGCTGCTAATTATACATTTATACGCGCATATAGTATGTTTCGGTTCAAGCACAATGAACATATTAAATCACACAATTCAAGCATAGAAATATATATATATATATATATATATATATATATATATATATATATATATATATATATATATATATATATATATATATATATATATATATATATTTACATGCATGCATGCATATGTGTATTTTACATTATATTATTTCATGTGCATATATTACAAAAGATTGCATTACAGTTGTTGTGACATAACAAGTTTCCTCTCATCCTCTAGCTTGGCTTCAATGGCGGTGTTGGGTCAAGTAGAACTCGCCCTTGGAATCGATGACCTGCTCATTAAAAAATCCGGCTATAGACTCTTGAATTGCTTTGATTTGGTCTTGCCAGTATGACCTTTTCCTCCAACCATCGAGTCTACAGTTTGAATTAAAGGAAAATAAATTAATATATGTACATATATATATATATAAAGACATAGTAACACAATCAATAATAATAATTAAATGAATATATAATGTATTTTTAACGTATTTTGAGTCTCTCTGTAGGAGTTCTTTGGGAGAGCACCTTGATAAACTTGCAAACATAGTAACCATGTAGAGTTGTCCCTGCTTTTACGCTTTTAGACACCACTTTACGAGAAAAAGATTTGTCATCCAACGGTGATCCGTTGAAAGCTATATGTTTAATTAATAAAGATGATGCGATTCGGGGACTTACTTTCAAAGGATTACATTCAGTGGCGCTTTGCATTTTCCATGTGTTGCTTCTCAATAAAGGTTTTCCAAACACCGCCTAATAAAAAAATTTGCCACGTCATCGATATAGTTAATCATCATGTTTGTGTGTATATATAGTTGCTAGAGATCCCGAAATTACCTCCGGATAATATCTATCATATCTTGGTAGTCTTGTTGTGGTTTTCTCATCGAGTCGTAGATTATCAAGTGACTTTTCACCGGATCGATGTCCATCAATATCCAAATGATTGCCGCATGTGTTTATAGGATATAACGCATAACACTCATTAATTAACTAGAATCAACATATGAGCCATTAAGGATATGATCGACATGATTAACACTCACTTGAAGTTATAGGAAAGAGTATATCCTTCTTGTGGCGTTGGTTCACTAAGAAGTTCATGAGGTTACTCTCCACTCGGACTTCCAATTAGTCTTTGGAGTAATTGGGTCTTCAATACTATATGGGGATCAACAAAACCAATTTCATTGCAGACCTTCCTTTCTCGAAGCTCTGTCATTGTAAATCTGCATATATATAGTACTTGTTAGGATAATTTATATGCATATACACACATATGATGAGTTTAATAATAGATCGAAAGAATTATTACTTACGGGCAATAGCACTAATGATAACTTTGTCCAGAGAGGTCGGTGGCATAGTTGATGAAATTCTCGCAAAGTCAACATACATAACATCATCGCCACGGAACCAATGTTCGTCTCTAATTTCGACACCAACGCAGAAGTCTCCATCGGTAGACGCCTACATGTACCACTTGTTTAGCGGTGTACATTTGCGTCCCCAGATCGAGATAAGGCTTGAGGGTGTATAGACTCGCCTAGTACAAATTTTTTCTTCCAAATATCAACCTCCGCAAGACTCTCAATGTTTCCATCACCAAACATCTGGTAAAGGTCGAGACCGGTCTCATCAAGAAATTCACCAAGGTGATCCAAATCGACATCCGGAGGTATGTTTGCTCGATGCATTAATCCTAAATTCGAACCATATTCATTACCAACAACTAGCGGGGGATTGATTGGTGCGCTTGTTGTCCGAGTTGGGCAATGCCTTTTCCTGCCCGCTTTTTTTTCATGCGCCTCAATTGACTTGGTGAGAGTGCGGTCATAGTCCCGATAACGTTGATTTGGACGGCTTACGAGATTCCCATTTGTTGTTCTTTGGTAAGAAGTCACCTTTTTCTTAGAATATCTGGAGCTACGAAGAAGTACGGTTTCTCCGAGTTTCTCCTTGCTTCTTGATTCATTTTAAGTTTGTCATAGAATCTAGACATGTCTTTTTTTATATGCATCAGTTCCTTCTTCCTTCTCTTGAGATATTATTTTGGGAATAGCCCTTGGTTTCACGGTGGCTTTCTTTGCAAAAGGGGACCGGTTCTTCGTTTGAGGGTTGGCCTCTTGCTAGGCTTCTTGGTAGGCGAGGGGGAGGCGTTGGAGACCTCCTTGAGGTGTTGGCAGCGGCGTTGGAGACCTCCTTGGAGGTGGCGGCTGCAGCTGCGTTGGAGACCTCCTTGGAGATGGTGTAGATGCAGCCTCGTCTTCCAACATAATGTCATCAGATTGAGCACTATGATGATCTGGCGATTGAACAATTGGATTTAGGTTGGGGAGGATCTCTACAAAAAAAGGAATGACATATTATTATGAGCAGATTGTTAATTATTTAAGCCAATACAAATTAATGATGTAGTGTTTTCATCCGCACATACCTATGGTGAGGTAGTTCAGGAGGAGGTGGAGCCGACATCCCGGAATGATGATGTAGCGCTTGCGCCATAGAATGAATGTCTTCTCCGCTTCTCCTAGAGTCTTCTCGCCATCACCTCCGGGGAATGTCAAGAGGCAAATCACTAAAACCTTTTTTCACTTTATCTACCGAGATGGTAGCATATCCTTCTTGTATTATATTCCTATGAATCCTTGGTGTCTTGGTTCGGTCGATAGGATTAACAAGACCGATAGCCACCTTGATTGTAGAATTCTCCTTCTGAATGTGTAGCTCACACGTTGTACAAGGTTCGATGGCGTCATCCCAGGAAGCGCTTGATCCTGTGTCCCTTGATTTGGTATCTCCGTGGAAGCGCAATTGCTTTTCAATGAACAGATTGGCTAATGTTGATTTCAGCTCGATGGTCGCCATTTGCACTCACCGCTATTTGCACTTGCCTTCGATTTCCTCCCGCATTCTCGCTTCAAGGTTTTTTTTCCCGCCTCTGTGCTTCACGCACCGCTTCCTCCAATCTCTGGAGCCGCTCGCTTCTTCTTCCTTCTTTCTCGGGCGACTTCAAGAAGGTCTCATCTGAGGGAATCCATGCTCCCACGAGACACTTCCTTTGCCTCTAGTTCGCCACCATGTTCAACATCCCGATGGCGTATGTCACTCATCCTTCTCTCTGTTGGGCCCGAACGCACCACTAGCGATAGCTCTCTGAGCATAAAACAATCTTTCTGCTGCGCTTCTTGCGGTCTTGCGCCATAAACGCACTTCCTCGTCTCTGGTCTAGTGTTCCCCATGACCGAAAAACCAATTCTTTGCACGTTCTCCCCACTCGAGTGATTCAGTCCGATACCCCCTTGGCAAGAAGGTGCGCTTCCATTTTGTTCCACTTCTTAATGGCGGTTGGGTAGCCACCGATCCCAAGGTATGGTGGTATGTCTTCTGTTGGGCATTACGTTGGTTCTTTATCACCCGACTCACACCCCGTTCAAGTCTTGTACTTGTACAAACTCATCCCAATAGGGCCTCTCGCTTTGAGATCGGGGCCTGGGACAAAGAAAATCTGGTGCTATGTTCTTCTTGACATACGTCGTGTATAGGTGTTTCTTCCAAGTCCAAACCTGGTGGCCATCTTCTTCATTGCCCAATCCCTAACTCGCTCCTTCAATTCATCACCATCTATTATATCATCATAACCATCTATTTGAGCGTGAAATGTACCAAGACATCATTCCAAATTAATGCCTTGTCACGATCGGAGACAAGCGATATGAGGAGCATTGGTCTTCTTCTTCTTCCATTCACGGGTACTAATCGGGAGCCGGTCCCATACAAGGTAACCACAAGTGGTGCACAAATTTCATTTTATTCGCCCCTGGTTCTCCTGTATCCACATTGAACTCCGAGATGATGAAGCGGCCTCCAATGGCTTTTTGGGACCTCGAACATTTTTACTCTTCGTAGAAGTTGTTGATGTCGATCCAGAGGGCTACAAAACATAAACATTATTTTTAATGTCATGAGCACACATAAAGACATATGATAATATATATAGCTAATAATAAAAAAATATATACTTGGCCAATCTGTTGTTGCTCATTTTGTTCAAGAGCTGGCATCGACTCCCGTCATCCGCATCCTCTTGCACGTTATTTTTAGCACCATCATCGCCGGCAACTTGAGTGCCGGTGTTGATCAAATTCATCATCAACTCCTCCTCATCCATGTTTCTCGGGAAGGCCATCTAGCTTCAAAAACAAAACCAATATATAGTACATCAATGGTAGCGGTTCACCACCGTGTGATTGTTTAGCATTAACGATAACGATAATACGAATGTTGATCAACTAGGCCACGAGAAAGGGCGGTGTGACAAGAGTGGTGGTGCTCCACCACTCCAGAGATATATATCTCTGTACACATGGGTGAACGAGGGCGGCGGTGTTCATGACGATATATATACATGCATATGAATACAAATGACGATATATACGCGTGTCGGTGATGGCAGTGTCTTGACGACGACGACGTGAGGCGGGCGGGCTTGTCTTGACGGACGGCACGACGACGACGACGCGAGGCGGGTCGGTGTCGGTGCGTGATGTTGTGATCCTATGTACCATGTGAACCATGTAGTCATTCATCATATGAGAAACGATAAGTCATTATGAAATGTAAGTATATGTGTCATTCATCATATTACTTTAGCAACATTAATATATTATATCTCAGATATTCAAAGTTCACAAATGAAGAAACGTTGAAGTTTTCCTTCATTTGTCTCAGTAGTCATGCATGCAAGTCCAACCAAAACTGCTTACATCATCACATGTGATATTTTTATAAACTAAAAACGCTTAGTTTACAAACTGGGTATCAAAATTGAGTTCCTATTTGACCATTATATATCCTACAACAAATCCTTCAAAAAAAGACCCTACATGAATATATTTGGATAAAATTTCGTTAACAAACATTGATCTATGAAGATAGAAAAATTCTTCTATTAAAAGCGCATCTTGGAATAATGGCATATCATATAGTGATGAATATATGGCGGTTGATTGGTTGGATCATTTTCACTTTTAGTGACAACGACAATGGTTTCCAAATAATATATAGCGTGTTTATTATACAAGCCATGGATTTACATCGATCTAATTAATTTCTAAAGTAATTTCATATTGGTGGTCCTTAATTAAACTTGTCATGATTTTGTGATTCAAATATTCATTTTAGTTCCTCGTCATTGCATATATAGAGTTCCAAATATATAGAGTTCCTCGTCATTTTGCATATATAGAGTTCCAAATATTCATTTTTCAGGTTCCTAGATTTTGTGATTCAAAATTTGGAATTTTCAATCGAACGTTGACATGGCTTCCACCAAAGTTTTACGTAGTTTTCGACGTGATCTATAATTCGACAGTGGAGGGCTCGGGCGAATGTACAAAGACATCGACGAACATATCACCTCGAGCTCGGCGGTGGAGGGCCTCGGGCGCAGTGGAGGGCCTCGGGCGCGGAGGAGGCGCGGTGGAGGGCCACGGTCGCTGGAGGAGGAGGCACGGGCCCAGCAGAAGAAGGAGGCCGTGACGAGGAAGAAGAGGGCGGCGCCGGTGTCACGGAAGGCGCGTGGGGCCACGGGCGCGGTGGAGGGGCCTCGGGCGCGGAGGAGGGCGCTGTGGAGGCCACTGGTCGCATGCGGAGGATGGGCACTGGCGCGTGATGTGGAGGCCGACGAGGAAGAAGAGGGCGGCGCGGTGTCACGGAAGGCGAACGGACGCGGTGGAGGCGGCGCGAGGAAGAAGAGGGCGGCGGTGTTCGACGAGGAAGAAGACGAGCGGATCGATCTGCGCCAGGCGCTGGAGGTTATATATCAGAGAGAATTACTCCCGGTGCCAGCCACCAACCGGGAGTAAAAACCCTTTACTCCCGGTGCGTATTACCAACCGGGAGTAAAGGTCTCTTTACTCTCGGTGCATGTTACCAACCGGGAGTAAAGGTTTTACTCCCGGTTGGTTGGTAACACGCACCGGGAGTAAGGATTTTAGGTTGAATGAAGCTAGACCCACCTTTACTCCCGGGTGGGATTCCCACCGGGAGTAAAGGTGGGAAATAGCTTTCCACTGCATTTTAAGCAATAGTCTTGTTAAATACAATAGAAATGCAATAGTTTTTGTTAAATACATAGTAAATTAAATAAAAGGCATAAAATTATTTTGTTAAAAATATGAATTTTCTTTTGTTTATTGCACATAGGAAAAATCTATAACCTAACTTTTTTATTTTTGTTAGAATTATAAAACATAATGTAACTAATATTTATTATGTCGTTAATGCAAAAATGTAGTGTTTAATTAAAATTATTAAAACTATTGGTTTTGGACAGGAAATTTATTTTCACGTCATTTTAACGTTAATATTTTAATTTTTCATCACTCGGTATCCTAATTTATCTTTTTGAGAGAGAAATCCCACCAAATCAAACATTGATTTAATTTGAAACATGACATAATAAACATCTGAATTCACAATTATTACATAATATCTCAAACACACACTATATTAAATCACTATATCATCAAGTGGGCACAAAGAAGTTGAACTTCTTCTTTACGTATGTCCCTTGGTTATGATCGCTTCAGTAACCATGGAGTGTCCTCATCATTTACCAAGATGCTAGGGTCTTTGTTCACTTTGAAGGGCGGAATTCGGGTCATCCTTTTCATATTCTTCCCGACATGTCCGACTTGTCCTCAATTCCCACGATGACTCTTTTCCCCGAAAAGAACTATGTGGCGCTTTGGCTCTTTGGTTGAGTCATTATCGCTTTTCCCTCTTTTTGGTTTGGTAGACATATCATTGACATAGAACACCTGATTCACATCCTTGGCAAGGACGAATGGTTCGTCTTTGTACCCAATACTACTAAGGTCTCTTGTTGTCATTCCATACTCGTTGTTCATCGTTACCCGCCTCTGGTCACCTTGACCCATTGGCACTTGAACAATGGGATCTTCAAAGTAGGTGCATATTCTAGTTCCCATATTTCATCTATCGTCCATAATATGTCTCCGCTTATTCCCATTCGGTCTGTGGCATCTATGCGGACACCACTATTTTGGTTGGTACTCCTTTTATCTTGGGCCATCGTGTAGAATATGTTCCCATTTATCTCGTACCCTTTGTATGTGACGATATGCCATGATGGTTGCATAGCCAATAAATACTGCTTGCTCATGGATGCTCTCATCACCTTGACATTTTTTTTTCGCAACCAACCGCCGAAAGTTTCCATGTGCTTATGCGTAATCCAAGCTTCAGCCTTACCTAGAAACTCGGATCGTAAGAGATCCTTGTGTGTCTCAATATACGGATCTACCAAAGAGGAGTTTCAGAGAACTGTGTGTAGTGCGCTTTATTGAAATAATCATCATCCGTACCAATATATGTTTTCCTCCCTAGTGTCCCCTTTTCGCTTAGTCTCCCTCATGTCTCGATTCAGAACACCAATCGAGTCAAGGTCGGGAATAAAGTCAACATAGAACTCAATGACCTCTTCATTCTATAGCCCTTGGCGATGCTTTCCTCTCGAGCGAGTAGCACGGTTGTGAACATATTTCTTCAGACTCCACGAATCTCTCTAAAGGGAACATGTTGTGTAGGAACACAGGACCGAGAGTGAAAATCTCCTTGACTAGGTGAACTAGGAGGTGTGTCATAATATCAAAGAAGGAAGGAGGAACACCAACTCAAAGTCGACGAGACATTGAACCACATCATTCTGTAGTTTAGCTAGATCAGTTGGATCAATTGCCTTCTGAGAAATTGCATTGAGGAATGCACATAGCTTCACGGTGGCTAGACATATATTTGGAGGTAGAATTCTCTTAATGCAACTGGAAGTAATTGCGTCATGAGAACGTGATACTCATGGGACTTTAAGTTACTGTAATTTTTCTCTCGCACATTTATAATACCCTTTATATTCGAGGAGAATCCAGATGGTACCTTGATGTTGTTTAAGCATTCAAACATGATTTCCTTCTCCTCTTTGCTTAGAGTGTAGCTAGCAGGACGTAAGTAATGGTGTCCATCATCTGTCTTCTCTGGATGCAGGTTGTCTCTTTCTCTCAAACAACGCAGTCCTGTCTGTGCTTCAAATGTGTCCTTAGGCTTTCCATACACACCCATAAAGCCTAGCAGGTTCACACAAAGATTCTTCGTCAGGTGCATCACGTCGATCGAGCTACGGACCTCCAGGACTTGCCAATAGGGTAGGTCCCAAAATATGGACTTCTTCTTCCACATGGGTGCGTGACCGTTAGCGTCTTTTGGAATAGGTTGGCTTCCATGTCCTTTTCCAAGACGACTTTCACATCATTGACCATATCAAGTACATCCTCACCGGTTCGGTTGCGAGGCTTGGTCAGGTGGTCTGCCTTCCCTTTAAAATGCTTGCCTTTCTTTCTTACGGGGTGATTTGCAGGAAGAAATCGACGATGGCCAAGGTACACGACCTTTCGACATTTTTTTTTCAAGAATACACCTCTAATATCACCAAGCAAAGGTGTGCATGCATTATATCCCTTGTTTGACTGTCTGAAAAGATTACTTAGAGCAGGCCAATCATTGATTGTTACGAACAACAATGCTCGCAGATCAAAGTGTTCTGTTTGTACTCATCCCACACACGCACACCTTCTTTATTCCACAAAATGAGAAGTTCGTCAATAAGTGGTCTCGTGTACACATCGATGTCATTGCCAAAGTTGCTTCGGGCCTTGGATGAGCACAGCATCATAATGAACTTCCGCTTCATGCATAACCAAGGAGGAATGTTGTAGATACTTAGAGTAATGAGTGCCAAGTGCTATGACTATCGCTCGCTCTCCAAAAGGATTGATACCATCTGTACTTAAAGCAAACCTTAAGTTTCTTGCGCCATTTGCAAACTCCCGGAATTCTCGTCGATTGCTCTCCACCGGGACCCATCAGCAGGGTGTCTCAACATATTGTCTACCTTACGGTCTTCTTTGTGCCATCGCAACAATTTTGCATGTTCTTTGTTTTCGAACAGACGTTTCAAGCGTGGTATTATAGGAGCATACCACATAACCTTGGCAGGATTTTCTTCCGCATGGACGTTCGCCCTCAACATCACCGAGGGTCATCTCGCTTCGATCTTATATCATGACGCATGGCATACCGGGCATGCATCCAATTTCTCGTACACTTTTGCCGCAGACAGATGCGATCATTAGGACATGCATGTATCTTCTCTATTTCTAGCCCCATAGGATGGACAACTTGTTTTGCTTCAGAGGTAGTGGCGGGCAATTCATTGTCCTTCGGAAGCATTTTCTTTTGAATTTTTAGTAACTCTCCAAATCCCTTGTCGATACACCATTTCTTTGCCTTCCATTGCAGCAATTTAGTGTGGTTCCCAACTTTTTTACGCCTGCATCACAAGTTGGGTACAACAATTTCTTGTGATCTTCTAGCATCCGCTCGAACTTGATCTTCTCCTTTTCACTTTCACATTCTCTTTGTGCGCCACGAATGACCCGAGAAAGATCATCGGTGGCTCATCTTCTGCGGCTACTTCTTCTTCACTTCTCCCATTGTAGTATCATTGAAGCACGCACCATCGGGAATAATATCATTGTCGTCCCATTGTTCTTCTTCACCTTCTTCCATTACAACACCGGTTTCTCCGTGCTTTGTCCAACAAATATAGTTTGGCATGAAACCCGACTTGAACAAGTGTGAATGAAGAGTCCTTGAGCAAGGATATTCCACCGTATTCTTACATATGGCACATGGGCAAGACATGAAACCATCGCGTTTGTTTGCCTCTTTACCAAGACGTAACAAAGAATGCACGCCGTCAATGAACTCTTGGGAGCGGCGATCAAGCATTATAGATCCAATGACGGCTCATCGCATTACATGACATAAATACCATATTAAAACCTAGATCATAATTAATTATTTATACAACATGCGTGCCACCACAAAAGATACAAATTTATGAAAGCATCACTACAATGTAGACAATCCCAACTACCACTAAAAGAACTAAAGCTAAAATACATTTCAAAGTAGCGGAGGATTTCACGACCAATCTCAACTAAAATGACAGATCCCCCGACAGCAACATCTTTGGGCTTCTTCTACTGGATCACCGCCTCATTAGCCGTCAGATTCCGCACTTTTGTTGCAGCAAGATATTTTTGCACGAGTCCAACATACTCTTCCTCCCAAAGAGAAGCCTCGAACATCGCCCAACGCCATTCCACTAAAATTAAAACAAAAATTAGAACTTTAATCACAACCATCATGAAAATAGGTATAAACTAACCATAATCATTAAATACGATAAAATAACTCACATTGCGATCCGGACACTTGTAGAAGATACGATCCTTGTTGGGACCCTCCTTCTTCACTCGGTACTCCATCACAATCTTCATCTCATCACGACACTTGCCGCATGGAATGAGAGGGAGGCCCGGCCTAAGTCGCTTTGGAAACCCATGAGAGGCCGAGGACCCGCAAGCAGTTGCCATCTACTCTCTATACTTATTTTTTAATACACTATAAATTTCTCCTTTTATAAACAAATAAAATTAAGAAACTATAAAATTATCTAGATCTCTAAACAATGATATTTTTAATGGTCATTGTGTTTCTCGTCTTTTATCGGCAAGGTAAGTAATTCACATGATATTTCTGCAAATTAACAGAAG
Organism: Miscanthus lutarioriparius; assembly: GCA_904845875.1. Classification (NCBI taxonomy): domain Eukaryota; kingdom Viridiplantae; phylum Streptophyta; class Magnoliopsida; order Poales; family Poaceae; genus Miscanthus; species Miscanthus lutarioriparius. The sequence continues at coordinate 71,901,992 of CAJGYO010000017.1, read as the reverse complement.
AATGGGAGTGTACACACATAACAGACTACTGCGACGATATCGGGACGTGTGAATAATAACCATTCATACTAGTTGACCTTGCTTACGTGATCATCTCGGCGAGCATTTCTCCACCGGACGGCACCGTGCATTTTGGCCACGGAAGAGCTCCAATTCTACGAGGAAGGGAACACGGTCTTCCACGACCGTTGTCGCTCTCCCTCGTGAGAATCAAAGCTCCTCCTTGACGTCCGCTATCCTTTCCGCAGAGAACGTGCTCGCCGAGATGAACACGGTCCACAAGTTCAACTAGTATGGATTTTCTATAATTTTCTAACTATTTTCTAAGTTTATATTTATATATATACTACGTTTGGGTACGGTGATTGACAGACTACTGCGACGATATCGGGACATGTGAATAAATAACCATCCGTACTAGTTGACCTTGCTTACGTGATCATCTCGGTGAGCATTTCTCCACGTGACGGCACCGTGATTTTGACCACGGAAGAGCTCCAATTCTACGAGGGAAGGAACACGGTCTTCCCACGACCGCTGCCGCTCTCCCTCAGAGAATCAAAGCTCCTCCTTGACGTCTGTTATCGCTTTCGGCAGAGAGCGTGCTCGTCGCCGAGATGAACACGGTCCGCAAGTTCAACTAGCTACTTTAACCTTATTTCATGTAAATATGCAAGCTTGAAGTGATTTTGAGCTCAAATTGCTTACAAATGAAAAAAACCAAAATAAAGAACCACATATATATATAGTGAACAAAATGAGATAAGACAATGGTGAAAAATGAGAGTATGAGATTGGTAACCTTTACAACTGAAGAATCGATTTGAGGAATCAAGAAATCGATGGAGGAATCGAATAATGGATGGAGGAACAATGGAGGGAGGGAGGAAGCAAGAACACTACTGCAGTGAGCTTCAAAATGTCTTTGAGCTCGGGCTCGGGGAGGAAGGAGGAGACGGCCGGGATATAAAGGGGGGACCTTTAGTCCCGGCTGGTGGCTCCAACCGGGACTAAAGGTAACTTTCCAACCCCGGGCGCAGCCACGGCCCGGGAGTAGACCTTTACTCCCGGTTGGAGCCCCCAACCGAGTAAAAGTATACCTTTAGTCCGGTTGGTGGCTCCAACCGGGACTAAAGGTCCCCGCCACCTCATGCTCTGGGCGTGAAGAGCCGTTGGGGCGGGGGATTTTAGTCCCGGTTGGAGACACCAACCGGGACTAAAGGTATTTCTAATCCCGGACGCAAAAAATTCCGGGACTAGAGCCCATTTTAACCGAGGATCAAAGGCCTGTTCTCTGCTAGTGGAACAGACTCTGTGACCACAAGCTAACGTGCCCTCAGCTTCCTCCGTCAAGGGAGAACGAAGACTTTGCAATTAACAACACCTTTACAGCTAAGTAAGCCATAATGATACACGCTAAACTTTACTATCATGTCTCTCCTGGATAATTCCTAAGTACTTTTTTTTCCTCGAGCTCATGATACACGCTTGAGCGACTTTTTTAGAGGTTCTGACTTCTGAGGTTCAGCACCCGTTCCTGGAAGCATCTTAGCCAGACCAATAATTTTTATTTAAAAAAAAAAATACAGATCATAACACACATATTCTACTTTTATAAGCACATCCTATATATTAAACTGACAGGTCTATAGATCAATGCTCACACGTTCTACTTCTATGAGCACTTCTGATCGAAAAGACTAAGTCGACAACAAGATTGACGAAGCCCGCAACTGTCTCGGGATGAGGGGCACGTCGCCTAAGGCTAGGCACCCTCACACTCCCTACATCTACGAGCCTCTCCGATATGAAAGACTAAGCTGACAGATCGCGAGATTCAAAAAGTCAACATAGCCATCAGAAGCACATGCACGTCATAAGGCTAGGTCGCTAATCTATAGATCACATGTACACACTCTACCCTTATGAGCAGCTTCGAAAGACTGCGTCGCTGGCCCGCCGGCAGATGTCGAGATTGAAGTCACCACATGTGTCTTATATTATTGTTGAGGGACACGTTGTCTACCACTGATAAAATTGCGCCGCTAAATCACTTGCATGTCAAATTGAGTATTTAAACCTTGAAGGATAAATTATTCCACGATAACCCTAACCAGCTAAGCTATGTTCAGTTCGCTAGCTGTACTGTGCGTTGAGTCGTTGACTAGCTAGAACCATAGTACAACAGTATGGATCACATTGAAGCAACCTGCGTGCAGACACAAACACGTGATAATGTAGAGGACCGAGCATGGCTCGGTTGGCTAGCTGCGCCGGCGTGTGAGCAGCCCACCCGAGTTTGATCCCTGTTCGACTCGCGTGCCTCACCATTGCCCGAGATTTTCCCATGATTTCTGCCTCTCGCGCGTGATGCCACAATGGGATCGTGACGTGCCCGTTGCCTACAAAATCAGTGGATTTCGGTGATCTCAAGAAGGGCGCGATCTTTAGATCTGGGTGTAGTTATATGTTTGTTTGTATACGGATGATGTGAGTAGTGTGCGTGTGTTGTGTGGGCGTACGTGTGTACGAACAGATGCTACAGCTGTACCCAGATGAGAGGCAAAAAAAAACACGTGATAATGTATATATGTATAAAAATAATAAACACCTATCTGAAGCATACATTCTAGCGAAGCCATGAGAGGACGAAACGAGAATAGATAGATGAACAATAAGCCTCATCAAGTGCATGCAAAGATGTTACTAGTGGCCTCCATCTTTACGCATTTCCTGGTTTCGTTGCTGAGTGCGGCCGCGCCGTCGTCGGCGGCGACGTCGACGTCTGGAAGCACAGCCACCAGATGGCGCGAGCTCCAAGGCAACAACTCGTGGAACGGTCTACTGGACCCGCTGGACTTGGACCTCCGCGAGTCCATCATCTCCTACGGCGAGCTCGTGCAGGCCACCTACGACGGCTTCAACCGAGAGCGGCGGTCGCCGCACGCCGGCGCGTGCATGTACGGGCGCGCCGACCTGCTGCCCGGCGTGGGCGTGGCCGCCGCGCGCCGCTACGCCGTCACCAGGTTAATTCGTCTACGCCACAGCCACGCTGCGCGTGCCGGAGTCGGACGTCCTCCTCCTGCCGCTGCCGGAGATCAGGAAGGCGTGGTGCAGGGAGTCCAACTAGATCGGGTACGTCGCGGTGGCCACCGACGAGGGCGCGGCCGAGCTTGGGAGGCGCGACATTGTCGTGGCGTGGCGCGGCACCGTCGAGGACCTGGAGTGGGCCAACGACTTCACCTGCAAGCCGGTGTCGGCCGCGCCGGTGCTGGGCTCCGCCGCCGCCGCCGCCAACCCCTTGGCCGTGGTGCATCAGGGTTTCCTCTCCGTGTACACGTCCAGCAACGCCAACTCCAAGTTCAACAAGGCCAGCGCCAGAGACCAGGCAAGTAAAGTACAGTAAAATACATCTCTTCATCAATATATAATTATATATATACTAATAGTATAATATGAAATTTTGAATTCACTTGCTTCATGCCATGATTACTGCAAGTTTCGTGACAAAGATTGTGAATATTTCGTGGTTCTAGAATTTGGATTCAGCGCGCGCGCGCACATATATATATATATATATATATATATATATATATATATATATATATATATATATATATAGGGTAAGGTTATTCTGCAGCTGACCATAGAATAACTTATTCTATAGCCACCTTGATTTACGATATTGTTTGTACCAATTTACGATAACATGAATATGCATTTACGATACTCGTGTTTCTACGACTCACGGTGATATTTATCATAATGTTATATTAAATCACTTAGTAAGGAGTTACTGTAGTCTCGTAAATTAGCATAGTAACTATCGTAACTCAAAGTGGCCACAGAATAAGTTATTCTATGGCCAGCTGCAGAACAGTAGTTACTACAACTCACGGTGATATTTACCATAATGTTCCTTTTTCTCTCAACAAAGGAAGTTTTTATTGATTTTTAAGGTCGCTACATTCATGGAGTTGATGAGAGGCGAATCTAGGATTTTGTCTAAGGGTATGCCGTCCAAAAATTTTCATATACAATTCGATAAATCTATTTCAGCAATTCGGTAATAATTGATAATGTGATTTGGTATATATGCATTAAGTAACACAATAAGACTTAAATTCATAGATTAAGTTCAAACCATCCACTAAATATAGTATAAATAGTTCAAAAGCCATACCAATAATTAAAATATAGGCATAAAAGAGAACTGAGACTTACGATGCTACTTTTCTGACTATTTTATTTGACGCTTTCGAAGAGACATAGATGTCTTGATTATATCATCTTCATCAACTTCAAAGAAAATATCCCGCCCAGTGAAAGTGACTAGACAATCATCAAAAACACTATCTCACATCTTATTTCTTAACTTTGTTTTCATTAAAATCATTGCAGAAAATACCCTTTCAACACTTGCGTTGCCACGAGTAGAAGCAATATCAATTTGAGGAACTCATAAACCATATAATACACTTTGTGTCTCTTTGTTTCAACAAATTTAACTGAGAGATCAACAATATTGTCCAGACCTTTAAAGCTATCGTCCTATCTCATGTCATCAATATAATTATGTAGCTGCAATTCAAGTTCAACAAATTATTATTTGAAAACTTCTTTGGGTAGAACTCAGCTAGTCTACATAGCTTCTGTGCATCAAAAGAAGCAAATGAATTGGAAGGACTGAAGGCCGACGTACAAGACAACAACGCCATATTAAACTCAGTTGATTAAAGAAAACATATTCCTTTTAAAAAAAATTAAAGAAAACATATTGACCTCCCTACTGCATATTAGGATTAAGGATGAAAAGGGTACGGAAATATCCCGTACCGAACCGCATCGTTTTCTACATTTAATTCGATCGAATTCGTATTTTCGGACAAATTCGAATTCGGTTCGAAATTCGAAACACCAAATTCGAAATCGGAACGAAAATGGTTTAGACATTTTTTCGACCGTTTTCTACTTTTCTACTTTTAATTCGGAATATCCCGAATTCGAAATTCGGTTTAAACCAAATTTGGCTCACTACAAGTCCAACCTTAGAAAAATTATATCTTTTTCATACGATCTCAAATGAAGATGATTTTTATATGAAAATTGTAGCCCTCGACCAGATCTACAACTTTCTAGTTCTTAGTTTTTTCATTTGATGTCTTGAAAATGTTCAAAAAAAATTAAACAAAGTCAGCGATATATTAATCGCGTACAAGCGCTTGTTGCCTAAAAAAATCATATCTTGCTTACATCGTGTCGAATGGAGATACTTTTTAAGAAAGTTGTAGGACTTGTTAATTATTATATACTTGTTAATTGTTATGCACTTGGTCCTACGGGTCAATATTCCGTATTGATTTTTCGTATACCGACCGTATTTGACATAATTCCGCTCGAGTTAGTTCGTTTTCGAAATTTTTGATATTCCGTAAGTTCGTGTTCGTTTTCGTGTCCGGCTTTACCGCTTTCGTTTTCGTTTTCGTATTCAAATGTAGAAGTAGAAAACGATTGAGAAGTTTTCCGACCGTTTCCGATTCCGACTGTTTTCATCCCTGATTAGGATGCACACAGCCTACATACTAAAGTTTACCTAAAGTTTCTTGCATATGAAGTGGACTCAGATTATAGTCATGAGCATCACGCACGCATGTCGCGTATGATATTTTGTAGCGATATTTCAGTTGGTCTCGCTTCTGAAATTGGATCGCTGTATAGACTAGAGAGGCACGAAATAACGCACCGACGACTCAACGAATATGTACATGCATGTACCTCATAAACCTGTTTCTTTATTCTTTTCATCAGTTGACAATCCTCGGAACTGTTCAGCAGGACTGAAAAATACTGTTCCGACTGATTGTTGTGAGAGAAAAATACTGTTTTGGCAGGACGTGAACAGTGATTTGTGAGCCGGCTGGCTGGCCAGCCGAACACTGCCCTCATCACCATTCAATACAATTGAGATCCACTAGTCATTAAGCCGCCTTCTTTGTTCGGCAGTGCTAGCGCCTGGACGTCCGGACGGACACGCGCGTCCGGACGCCCGCGCAGCCTGCCCCTGTCCGCTGATTTTTTTCTCGTCCTGCACGCGCACCTCGCCCCATTGCAGCGTCCGCATGTCCGGATGACTCGCCTTGCACGCGCAGCCTGCAATGTCCACTTCGATTCAGATCAGAATGCTTGCAACATACTTATGGAATAGATGAAACATTTTGAAGAAACCTATGAAACACTTGCAACATGCCTCTGAAACACTTGCAACATACGCAACATGCGCAACTTTTCGATCTACTTTTGCAACATCCATATGAAACAATTGCAACATACATCTGAAACACTTGAAACATACATTTACAACATGCGCTTTCATCGCAATATCTTCTTGTTGAGGTCGCGCATCGCGGCGACCACAACCTTCTGGTGGAGAACGGCGGCGGCAGTAGCACCCTAGCAGCACCTCGGCGCGCGTAGGGGACGAGGCACGGCGTGCAGCGAGCTAGAGCGAGTGTGTGATGGAGCGCGGCGCGGCGTTGGAGGAGGCGCGGCGCAGGATGGAGTGCAGCGCTGGATGGGGGAGTCGCGCGGCGCGGGGTTGTGTGCGCGGCGGGGAAGACGGCAGCAGCGAGCGCACGGCGCAGTAGCACGCGATGGGCGAGCACGGGAGTGGGAGATATTTTTGAGAGAGAGATGGAGAGACGTAGAGAGGAAGGAGACCTGTTGGTCAGAGCGGCAGCAGGCGCGAAACCGGACGCCTGCTCCTGAGTCCTGAGGATTACCGTTTTGCGTTTGTAGCTGTTTTTGGCCAAACTAACGTCTCCACAATAAAGGCCCAACATGCATGATTCGTTCGGTGCAAGGCCCTATAAAATAATATTAGCTACAGGAGTATTTATATGATTATAAGTTAATATTTGAAAAAAAAATTAGGGAGAGACAGAGGTGCAAGAGCATATGAGAGAAAATATAATTAATTAAAATGAGAAAATGTTATCAAGTGTGCTGCACCACATCTCCTATATAATACACAAGCGCCTGAAATCGTTCAGGCACCATTCTTCTTATCGACCAGGGACGGAGGGAGGGGGGGCACACACCCCCTAATACTCTGGTTGCAACAGGAGACTACCTTTAATTCTTGTGATAAATAAGTCGCCGTCAATGAACTTGGCCCCTTCTGCCACCAGCTACAGCCACAGCCTACCCCTTTTGTTGATTTTCTGGCTCCGTCCCTGTCGTCGACCAAGCATTTGAGTTTGGGCTAGTTGTGCTCGGTGGGTTTAGGATGAGGCTTGAGGGAGGTAAGCCGGTTAGGCGGAGGAGGCGGACGCAGGGGTGACGAAGCTGTGAGGCGGGGGGGCCACCGCTGGGGCGGAGGAGTGAGCATCATGGATTGTGGGTTAAGTCGAAGAAGAAAGACTGAGATGGAAGAAGAACATTATAACTTAAGCTAGGAACAGTTCGATTAAGATCCCACGGTGGTTGTTCACCGCTTGGAAAAAAAACTAAAAAAACAGGTTAGCAATTCCCATAGTTGAGTTCTTTTGGAAACGCATAGATGAGTTGTATTAATTCTTACATACTTCTTATTTCATATATATGTACATGTTTGCTTGAAAACGCATAGATGTCCTTGAAAACGCTAGATTGACAGCACTGTTTATTTATTTAATGATGAAAAATAAGTTTCATGCACGCCTCAACGTACATGCATGCACTACCGGAAACAGTAGAATTGTCTAGTACCTTAGGGTTTGCCGAGTGTATTTCATCGGGCACTCAGCAAACATCCAATTTACCGAGTGTTTTTAATGAAACACTCGGCAGCACTCGGCAAAACCCAACTTTGCCGAGTGTCTAATAAAAAACACTCGGCAAACACGGACACTCGGCAAAGTAGATGCACGTGCGTTGGGCGTGCGGCGGCCATGTGACGGCCGTTGGGTGCGCCGTCCTGCTGTTATAACTTTACCGAGTGTCCGTTAGAGACAATCGGCAAAGCCAAGGTTTGCCGAGTGTTTTTTATTGACATTCGACAAACTGATATTTTTGCCGAGTGTTTTTTTTGCACTCGGCAAAATGATGTTGTTGCCGAGTGTTTTTTATTGGCACTCGGCAAAATAATAATTTTTTTCATCTCCTGCCCTCCAAACTTTTTCTACTCTCCAAATACAACATGTGGTACTACATGTTAAAATTTGGCACATTTCTCGATCTGTTTGCTATATTTAATTAATTTATTGCATTTAGAGGAATTTTTTGGTTTAAGTCAAATTTAAACAGCAAGTGATTCAAATAATGGAATAAATTGAGTGGAGAAATCATATTCATGTTATTGAGTCTATTTTGAGGCCTTACTCGGAAAATAAAAAGAATTTTCGAACATTTTATTTAGGAAACACGACCACGAACGTGTGGCCGAATAGTTTTAAATTCTAAAAAAAGCAAACGAAGTATGAAAATCATGAGATTTGTCAAAATCTCATGATATCATACATGAAGACTGTGGAAAAAAATGAAAAGGTTTCGCACAATTTGTCATGTACGACCTTTACAAATCGAAGCATCTCCGAAGAAGAATCGTAGCGTTGAGAAGGATCCAGTAAGATTTGGAGTCAAAGTGACCGGTTGAATTGAGGTTTGACTTCAAAAGATTTTGTATAGGCAATAGACAACATAGATTGGTTCACGTCAAATTTTGGTAATTTTTCGGATCCGTTTGATAATTTTAATTTATTAATTGCAATTATAGAATTTTAATTGATATAAATTGAATTTGAGCTATAACTGCATGAAATAATAGATTAATATTCATAGAAAAATCAAATATGCATTGTTGAGTAAATTTGACAAGGTATTTTTAAATTACATCGTAACAAATTTAGTAGAACACACTATGAAGAAGGAGGACGGTGGAGTGTGAAATATCAATTTATTTTGCCGAGTGTTTTCTACCTGACACTCGGCGAAAAGAATAGTTGCCGAGTGTCATATAGGGGACACTCGGCAACTTTGTCGACCCGGCCCCACTGCACAGTATCGGGCCGTAATGAAAATAAAAAAAATAATGCCGAGTGCCTCAGATCTTGGCACTCGGCATACTCCTTCATATGACCCCAGCGGCCCACACCCCCGGCCTTCACCCTTGCGCACACAACACACCCTTCACACACACGCCGCACCGCACGCCGCCACCCCCCATCCGCCTCCCCGCCCCACTGCGCCCCGCCACCGGCACGGCATCACTGCCCCGCCCCCGGCGCCGCCCGCCCCGGCGTGTCCCACCCCCAGCGCCGCCTGCCCTCGGCGCCCTGCCCCGCCCACGGCGCCGCCCGCCCTAGCGCGTCCCGCCCCCGGCGCATCTCGCCACTGGCGCCACCCGCCCCGGTGTGTCCCGCCCCTGGCCTCTGGCTCTCCGCAGTATCCCTCTGCCCCGGTAAGATTTTTTAGTTCATATACACTGCCATGAACAACAATAATATGGCTAGGCTCCTGCTCAGTCTAAGAACAAGAGAACTTCTCTTGCATAATAACTAATGAAAAACGTTGATTGGCCTATTATCAAAAAGACCTACTTGATATATATTGGTCATTTGACGTCATATGATAGCCTCCACATTTCTTGCTTTTTCACTCTCTGAAAGGAATAAGTTTCCCTAGTCTAAAACCATTTTCACCTATGATTTCACACGGCATGGTAGAAACGGCATACCAGTGTTTGGCTTATGGAAGCAATGGTGGAGTCGTCTCACTGAACTAGTTATTATTTCCAGCTCTGAGCCAAACTTTAGCTTAAGAAACATCGGTCCCCCCACTAAGCCCAAGCTTTAGTCCTTATCAATCAGTGACAAAGGCTGCTGCAGTGAGGAAACTGATTTGAACGTGACATCGGACCAAAAAATATTCCAAGCCAATCAAGGAAACTGTTGTAAGGGAACCCGGGTACTAAGAAATTTCACATTTATGTTATAATTCTTTGCAATGAATGGTTTCATCAGTATTGCAACTTAAGAATATCTCTGATTTATTTTAAGAATTTTCTGAAGCATTGCATGGACAAAAGCAAGTCAGTCATGACCTCAGTTAAAATGCAGAGCGCCAGAGCCCACACCAGTTTGCTTTAAAACAAATGGAAACACGTTTTTTTTTAAAAAAAAGTTGTCTTCATTTTGGCATCATGTCTCCCTGTCTCTTGTTCTTGGACTTATAACTGTCTTCAAACAATGAAGATTACAACATAGACCCCAACACATATGACGGAGAGTTCTTTCAAGAAGATGGGCTCGAAGGGAGTTTTGAGATAGACTTAACCGAAGCGATCGGAATGAAAGTAGACGGATGAAAGGGTTCTCGACGAGAACGCTGGAGACGAGGTTCAGAATGTGAAGGACTTAGAATTACATTTAGGCAATGACAGTGATGACGACATTCCCAATCATGATGATTATATCGACACACGTGATAGTGATGATGAGACTTATGATCCAGCTAATCCCGATCATGATGATTATTTCTAATACATGTATGAGCCGTACTAATTTATTTATTATTTGTCATATCTTTCTAAGTATGTTTTGTTTATCTGTGCTGATTGGTTTACTCTTTTTAATTGCATGTGATTGAACAATGGTGGGCGGTACGAGAAAGATCACGGCGCTTTACGGAAAGATCGGAGCTTCATGGTCAGCTTCAGGGAGGGGTCGAGGCAGGGGTGGAGGGAAGGGTAAAGGGAAGGGTAAATGGAAGGGTAAAGGGGCGAGGCCCCCATCGCCTGTAGCTATGGATGAAAACGGTACGGATATTTATTCGACCGTCCGTTCGACCGAACAAATATGAACACTTATCTGGATAGTTACTCGGATATCCGGTTTTTTTTTCGGATACGGATACTAAAACGGATATCTTAGGCGGATATCAAATACGGATGTAATATCATCTATATCCGGCGGATATCGGATAATCCGGATAATTATCGGATATATCCGGATATTTAAAAACGGATATTATCCAGATATTTATTCAAAATTTAAAAATCACAAATTTGAACCATCCAAACTATCTCAAATGGAAAGTTGACCAAAACAACAATTGTAGATCTTGATGAGTTGAACAAACTTGGTATTCAAAACTTTTCAATTTGAAGTCATTTAGAGTTCATAATACTAGAGTCAAAGTGTTATTTTTTCATTTGACCAAATTTGACTTGGTCAAACTTGCTCAAATGAGACACTAAATGACCTCAGATGAAAAAACTCTGAATACCAAGTTTGATCATCTCAGCAAGATCTACAATTGTTATATAGCTCATTTTCTCATTTGAGAAATTTTTATCAAACACTAGTCATAAATTCTTGAATCTCATATAGACTTTCTGAAACTATGTCACACACTTGTGAAATTTGAACTATATTTTGTTCAACCTTTCTCAAATGAAAAAATGGCCTATATAAGGATTGTATATATTGATGATATGAACAAATTTGGTATTCAAAACTTTTCAATTTGAGACAATCTAGGATTCGAAAACTAGTTTGTAAACGCGTTAAATTTAAAAATCACAAATTTGAACCGTCCAAACTATCTCAAATGGAAAGTTGACCAAAACAAATATTGTAGATCTTGATGAGTTGAACAAACTTGGTATTCAAAACTTTTCAATTTGAAGTCATTTAGAGTTCATAATACTAGAGTCAAAGTGTTGTTTTTTCATTTGACCAAATTTGACTTGGTCAAACTTGCTCAAATGAGACACTAAATGACCTCAGATGAAAAAACTCTGAATACCAAGTTTGATCATCTCAGCAAGATATACATTTGTTACATAGCTCATTTTCCCATTTGAGAAAGTTTTATCAAACACTAGTCATAAATTCTTGAATCTCATATAGACTTTCTGAAACTATGTCACACACTTGTGAAATTTGAACTACATTTTGTTCAAACTTTCTCAAATGAAAAAATAGCCTATATAAGGATTGTAGATCTTGATGAGCTGAACAAACTTGGTATTCAAAACTTTTCAATTTGAGATAATCTAGGGTTCCGAAAACTAGTTTGTAAGCATCGAAATTTAAAAATCACAAATTTGAACCATCCAAACTATCTCAAATGGAAAGTTGACCAAAACAACAATTGTAGATCTTGATGAGTTGAACAAACTTGGTATTCAAAACTTTTCAATTTGAAGTCATTTAGAGTTCATAATACTAGAGTCAAAGTGTTGTTTTTTCATTTGACCAAATTTGACTTGGTCAAACTTGCTCAAATGAGACACTAAATGACCTCAGATGAAAAAACTCTGAATACCAAGTTTGATCATCTCAGCAATATATACAATTGTTACATAGCTCATTTTCCCATTTGAGAAAGTTTTATCAAACACTAGTCACAAATTCTTAAATCTCATACAGACTTTCTAAAACTATGTCACACACTTGTGAAATTTAAACTATATTTTGTTCAAACTTTCTCAAAATGAAAAAAATGGCCTATATAAGGATTGTAGATCTTGAATCCATGACCATGACTCCATGAGACCCATGAAGCAATGTGCTTGGCTATTTCTATTCATGCCGCGAAGATTGGTGCTTATATGATGTTTGATGTATGATATATCTGTATCTTTATCTTATTTGTTGCTTTACTCTTTAGTCTTTCGGCTTAATCTAGATGGATTATGGACTCATAGAGTGGTGTAATGGTTTGCGCACGTATGATATATATATATATATATATATGCTGCTTTTACTCAATATCCGAATAGATATTTGTATCCGACCTTCTCCGAATCCGATTCATACCGTATTCGATACTCATTATTCATATCCGTAATCGAAGTCAATCCAGATTCGTATATGTATCCGAACGCTATCCGTGTCCGAATCCGAATCCGAAACAGAAATATGAAAACAAATATAATATGAGTGATATCCGTTCAGATCCGATCCGTTTTCATCCCTACCGTAGCTCCCTCATCGTTGCCCTCGAGGAGGTACCTTCCGTGCACGCCTCTGGTGACGAGGAGGAGGTACCTTCCATGCACGCCCTGGTGACGAGGAGGAGGCACAGGAGGAGCAGGAGTGGAGGAGGAGGTAGTTGGTTCCTGTGTCCAGTTGCGAGGTCCTCGACCTCCCGGAGGCGACCGATACCTCTTGAGAGACGCCCGATGATTTGACCCTCTGGGAAAAAGTAAGTAACTTTAGATGTTCTCAATAATTTTTCGTTTGATATGTTGAAAATTACAATGGAAACTAATAATTTATCTTAATCACTTGGGCAGGGGTTGGATTAAGGTCAGCGGGGGTGATCACAACCGCAAGGTCAATGGCATCCTTGGCCTTTTGTGCAGCTACACTTCCACGGCTTAGTGTAGTTCGGCGAAGAGTGCGTACCGGCCCACACGTGGGACCACTACGTCACCGCCCTCGACGCCGCTGATCGTGACGGTAGGGTATTCCCCAACAAGGCAGAGCGGGTGAAGAGCGAGCTGTGGGTAAGTATTCCTCGCACTACATTGCTCAATACATCACATTCACTGGACATTCTTGAAGTAATGATGATACATCAAGCGTCTATATGTAGGACTTCTATGGATGCCGGGAGGGGTATTGAGGCCAAGGCGGCCTCCATCTCTGAAGAAGCCACCAAGAAGCTTGTGAAGGACATGCACTACGAGGTAGCCGTCCCTGTGCCATCATCGACTACTATGCTCAATACAGAGGGATGAAGGTTAAAAAGAAGAGGCCGTAACAATGACCATGACCCCGGAACAATTCTTGAAGGTAAATATAGAACATTAATACTTACTTTTTATGAGATTAATTACGCTTAATTTTATTTTTTCATATGTCATACACTTGATGACGTAGGTGCCTCCAGATCTTGGTGCGCCCAAAGATACCCAAAGGCCGGGAATACATGGTGGACAAGTGGTTGGAGACCGTGTGGGTGGAGATGCACAACGCTTGCCAGATCGGGCGTTCTCGATGCCACGTGCATCACACCATCAAGGCAGCCCGAGCCTCGGCGAATCTGAGGGGAAAATAGGTACGCGAATTCATTTCTTTATTCTAACGATCAATTCTGCATAATTTCTAATTATTTTGCATTTTTGCCGCAGTCGTCGTCACATGATGGCCAGCCTTGCTCCCAGTTCAAGGCATGGGTTCTGTCCAAAAAGGGCAAGGCGACGGCAAACATCGACTCAACCCGGAGGACTCCGCCTGAGGCGCATAAGTGATCCCAAAGATCCACAATTTGCGTTAGTGAGTACACAGCAATGGCAAGGCAGGTTCATGGGCCACAGTTCGATCAGAGCACCCAGGATCTTGATGGAGAAATCGTGATGAGGGTGGGAGGAGGCAAGAAGCATGGCCGGTAATGGATTGGCGACAGTACAATCGACACGGCCTCTAGTCCCACTCTCTCCTAGATCTGAGCAAGGAGCACGAGCGCGAGCCCAGCGATACGCCCACGGCCAACCGCTACACAGTTTCAGATGGAGGCTCTCTAGGTTATTTCTGTTTTATTTATCGTTCGTTGATTGTTACGTACTTTAGCTTTGCATTTTAACATTGGGATGAAATGTTATAGGCCCGGGTGGAAGCAGAAACGAAGCAACGGGAGGAGATGGAGGCGAGAATGGAGGAGATGATTCAGTAGAGGATAGAGGCCGAGCGACAGAGGATGGAGGAAGAAAATCGGTTGAGGATGGACCAAATGTTCCAATACTTGCAGAATTTTGCATCGAGTATGGGTCAACCTTTGCCGCCACTGCCACCGATGATATTCCCTGCACCTCAGCCACCCACAACTACTCCTATGAGTCACTTGACATCTTATACTGCAGATTGAATACTTTGACTTAGAGAACTTTAGATGTTAGCCTCAAGACCCAGACTTAGAGAATTGCGGTGTTGCATGCTTGCTCATCATCACACAAAAGCATGATCCAAATGGAATGCATGCTAGCTTTGCTAGAAGCTGGACCAGCTAGCTAGCTATGCTGATATAGCTCATGAGTCATGATATAAGAGTCAGTGCTAGCTTTTCATACTATAGCCATTAGTATATATTTTACTGCTGATATAGCTCATTAGTATTTTACTTTATTTGTTTCTTACTATAGCCATCAGCTTTTTTCCCCACTGGCTAGGTAGATGGGATGAGCTGGACTTGAGCTGCATATAGGTAGATGTGTCGGAGGTGTGATCCAGATGGCTCAGTTAATAGTGCTCAGAACTCAAAGAGATTATGATAAAATTGAAAATAACAGGAGACACATGCATAGAGCCACGCTATCTGAAATGGTTCACTGAAGGAGAGGCCATCATTATTAAGTGCGAAATTACACCACGAGAACTAAGGTTCTTCACTGACAAGATAAGGAAAGTAATCAAATTGTTGAATCTCTGTTTCCCATATCATTGGACGATGAGGTCTTAACAAACTCAATGTCCGTGAGATTTCATCTAACAATGCAATAACAGGATACAAATCGAATATGTAATTTCTAGGACCTGTAGTCATCACAGGTAGTCAGCAGCCACATTTGGCGTCCCTATGCATTTCACAGAAAATTCATAGCTCGATAAGACAACAGAACATTAAACCTGTCGCCAGCTTTCATCTTTATCAGTTCAAGCGATGAAGGAAAAATTATAGCATGATTACTTTATTTGCTGTATGGAATCTTCCAATGTAAACATCTAATATATAATCCTAAAGTCAATATGTTAATATGCACTGATGATCCACATCTTCTGTAACAAAGGAAAATACTCGACATAGTTGTAACCACGTCAATTCTGTAGTTCCACTCACTCTGAACTTGCAAATTTTGCTATCCATGTTTTTGAAAACTGCTTACCAGATTTTTCAAGTTTGGTATTATATGTGGATGCTTGCTAATTCCCTTATTTTTAACATGCAAGTAGCCTGCTGTGTGCATAGCACGAATTTAAGTGTTGCATTAGTGTTGAATGTTGTGATTACAATTACAGTATGCTGTAGATGCACACCTTTCGATACTGAAATTCACTTTGCAATCTGAAGTCTAACACTGTTAAAAAGGAAGCTAACACTGTTTCGAATACTTCTCTTTTGTGCAAAATCAATCGTCGGCATCGAATAATTAGTCTCAAGACCCGGATTTGTCGCAGAGGTTCCAAGGGCCTCCGCAGTGATTGCATTTGCATTTGTGACTTATGATGATGGTTTATTATAAATTATGATGATGGTTTATTGTGACTTGTGATGATGGTTTATTGTGAATTATGATGATGGTTTATTATGCCTGTGATGATGTTTTATTGTGAATTGAGAGGGGTCCGTTATATGTGACAGATTAGTAAAAAAGGGGAGTCTTGGTCGCTTTGCTGAGTGTAACACTCGGCAAAGAGAGGAGTTGCCGAGTGTCAAGGCAAAACACTCGGCGAAGAGGCCATTTTCTATTATCTGGGAACCTTCTTTGCCGAGTGTTTTGGTTTTGCCGAGTGTATTATAATGGACACTCGGCAAAGTGACCATAAAATCTGGTCGTTGCGCGCTTGTTTGCCGAGTGTTTTGAGCGTGACACTCGGCAAAACCAAACTTTGCCGAGTGTTATGGCCCTGACACTCGGCAAAGTTTAGAAACTTTGCCGAGTGTTTTGGGCTGGACACTCTGCAAAGTTTAGAAACGTTGCCGAGTGTTTTGGTCTTGACACTCGGCAAAGTTTGTGTTTTAGGCTTGACACTTGGCAAAGTTGAGAAACTTTGCCGAGCGTTTTCGTCTTGACACTCGACAAACTTGAGAAACTTTGCCGAATGTTTTTCCGTCGTGCACTCGGCGAAATCGCCGTCACCATGCCATCCCGTTACCATTTTTTTGCCGAGAGTTTATTTTTGCCAAATGTTTATTGACACTCGGCAAACTATTTGCTGAGTGCGCGATAAAAAAACACTCGGCAAACTATGTTTGTCGACAAATTAATGCCATGTGTTGTATGCCGAGTGTTACACTCGGCAAAGCATCACTCGGCAAAGCATTTGCCGAGTGTTTTTGGGCCTTTGCGGAGTGCCCCTGGCACTCAGCAAAACTACTTTATCCCATAGTGATGCTTCTACATACCTGCAGGTTTTTGAGGAGGTGAGGAGGCTGATGGAGTTGCACAAGGACGAAGTGACGAGCATTCACCGTCGTCGGCCACAGCCTCGGCGCTGCGCTTGCTACCCTGAACACCGTCGACATCGCCGCCAATGGCCTGAACGCCCCCGCCAGCACCAGATCCTCTCAGTCGCTGTGCCCGGTGACGGCCATCGTGTTCGCGTGCCTGCACGTCGGGGACTGTTTCTTCAAGGCAGCCTTCGGCTCCTTCCGGGACCTGAGGGCCCTCCACGTGAAGAACGCTGGCGACGTCGTGCCGGTGGTCCCGCCGCTCACGTACGTGGATGTGGCCGTGGTGCTGCCCATCGCCACAGGCCGGTCGCCTTACCTCACTACCGGAAGCAATGACTTTGCCGTGTGCCAAAAAAACACTCAGCAAAGGCTTTACCGAATATAACACTCGGCAAACAGCACACGGTATCTACAGTGTCGGCAAAAAAGTATTTGCCGAGTGTTTTTTATCGCGCACTCGGTAAATGGTTTGCCGAGTGTCAAATTTGACACTCGACAGAAAAAGTGGTTTGCCGAGTGTTTTTCAAAATACACTCGGCAAAGGATTATTGTTTGCCGAGTGTTTTTAGGAATTACACTCGGCAAACCTATTTTCCAAAGAATAAAAATAAATTTTTTTTCTTAGCATACCATTATTGTTTGCCGAGTGTTTTTAGGAATTACACTTGGCAAACCTATTTTCCAAAGAAAAAAATAATTTTTTTCTCAGCATATTTCAGTTTAATAGCTGCCATACAAAACACTCTTAGTACACCATATCTGCATGCACATCATGCTCCTGGTAACATAATTCTCATAATAACCACATGGACATAGAAATGAAGATGACAAATTTAAGAGACTAATGACTGGTACAAGTTCACAAGAATCAACGTCCAGAAAAAATTCAAAAACTATGCTACCAAAATAGTGAAGGTAAAACCATCAACACCCCAGTAGACATGTCTTCTACTCCATTCTTTATGAAACTAGCTTCTTCACTGCTGCAAGAAGGAAGAAATGTGAACATAGTACTGTATGTCGGTAATTACAAGAAATGTAGACAAACAGATGCTTTGTAGGAATTTATCTTGAGTTTACATCAAAATGCTAAAGAAATGCTTATCACCTAAAATTAACTTGATTCTCTAAAGACCATGAACAGCCCTAAGTAATATAAAACATCGCTAAAGTACAATTAAATATGAGATTGCATGAACACTATCTGTATCTGGATATGAACACTATCTGCATGGAACATCACTACAGCTCTAAATTTCAGATTGCATGAACAATATCTGCATATGAGATGTGCCAATTTTCAGTAAAGGAAGGGCAATCAGAGAGGACGTATTCTAGCAATCAGTTTCTGTATCAAAATATGCTTCCACAGCTATGTATATCAATCTTTATGCTTAGAGCATTTGAACACACTTATCACAATGTATTTGAAGAAACGTGATAAAATTCTAGAACTATAATTATGCAGCATTTTAGTACATGTATCAACTAAAATCTAATTCAACCAAACACAAGCTAGATGATAGAAATTTACAGGTTACGTATGTTCAGTATGGAAGGTGTTCAGTACATGTACACAGACAATAGTAAAAAAAGATAAGCTGCACAGAATAGTAAATAGAAAGAATAACTAAAATTTGTAGTATCGTATTTGAACTATTCCACTGTTAAATGCATAAATACTAATTATATCTTCACGGATGGGCTGCCTGTTAAACACAAAATGCCTCAGAAAATCATCTGTATAAAATGCCAATACCAAGAAGACAAGCAAACACCTAACTATACACAAGGCTGAAAGGGAAATTAAAATACTCCAGTACAGAAGTTTCAGTTGGTGTGGAAATTAAAATACTCCAGTACAGAAGTTTCAGTTGGTGTACATCATTGTAGAGAACTCTAGAAAATTCAAAGCATGTTTAGTCTGGTACAATCTCAGTCCCCGGTATGACCCAAAATTCAACAGACACGAAGACATAGTACTCAGATACTAAGATGAGATTGTGTAAAAAAATAACGTCATTACTCCACTGAATACCCAAATCGAAGGCAGCATAAAACCATCAACACAAGACCTAATTACAGGAAATGAGGAAAATGTCTTTTATACCTAGTACTTGAAGCATCAAGCTTGCTTGCTTCTTCCCTGGAGGTCAGAACATCGACACCTATTGCTGAATCACAAGTTAGAATAATATGTTTATGATTACTCTGGAAAGAAACATCAGTCCAGATCTGAGAAGGAGATTGGGAGAGAGAAACAGGACACCTTATCCAGATCGGGAGAGGACCAGGCGGCCGATGGGCGCTGGGAGCCCTGGGGCGAGGGAGGCGAGGGCGTGGGGAGCCCCTTCGGGATGGCGAGGGTGCGGTCGCTGGGATCCCTCGGGGGCGGGCGACCGGGCGACGCAGATGTGGGGAAGCAACCTCGGGCGGCGGCAATCGGCGGCGCGGCCGACGGAGATCCCTCGTGGCGGCGGCTGCCGGTGGCGCCTGGCTTGGGGATCCACCTCAGGCGGCCGCGGCTAGCAGTGCAGGCGTGGGGAAGCTTCCTCATGACGACAGTGGTGGCGCGCAAGGCCGGAGATCCACCTCGAGGTGGCGTCTTCCGACGGCAAGACTGGTGGGGAGCCCTCTTGGGGGCGGGGGCGGCGGGCGTCGGGATCCCAGCGGCGGAGAGGGAGGGGAGGGGGCACGGCGAGAGGGGGGGGGGGCGGGAAGGCGGGCGCCGGAGAGGGAGGAGGGAAGGAGGAGGTGGCGCTGGCAAGGAGGAGGAGGGAGGGGCGGAGGCAGCTGGAGAGGGGAGCACGATGAAGTGCAGAGGGCTGGCGCCCCGAGGACGGTCATCGTGGTTATATAGTATAGAAGCTTTGCCGAGTGTCCTAGATCTGACACTCGGCAAAGCAGTGTTTGCCGAGTGTCCTAGATTTGACACTTGGCAAAGGATTTTTTATTTTTTTTTATTGTTTTTTCTCTTTTCATGGAGGGACACGCATGGCGCGATATTTGCCGTAGTAATCGTAATTTGCCGAGTGTTTTTTCCCATATTTGCCGAAAGTGCCGGAGTTTGCCGAAAGTGTTTTTCAAAGAGAATTGTCGAGTGTCGTAATATGTTTACCGAAAGTGTTTTTTAGTAAAGGCACTCGGCAAACAGAGAGTTTGCCGAGTGTTAGAATCTTTGCCGAGTGTTTTTAGTTTGGCACTCGGCAAAGAGATGGTTTCCGAGTGTCCGATAAAATACACTCGGCAAAGAATATGACACTCGGCAAAGCCTTCGATTCCGGTAGTGCCTGCGGCCGCCGGGCACGCCGCAGACGCTCCACAACCTCGAGTGCTACCTGCACGGCGTCGCTGGCGAGCAGGGCAGCGCCGGAGGGTTGAGGCTGGAGGTGGACCGCGACGTGGCGCTGGTGAACAAGGGCGCCGACGAGCTCAGAGATGAGTACCCGGTGCCGGCGAACTGGTGGGTGCCCGAGAACAAGTGGATGGTCAGGGGTGCCGACGGCCACTGGATGCTCAAGGACTTCGAGGATATCTAATTGTATAGACGCCCAGCTTAACTACAGAAAATGAACACATAACAAACTTATAAATCGCAGTTTCCACATAATAAACTTAATTATAAATCATCGTAAATCCTGAGCAATTTGGGTACTGTTATTCACGCATTCTGTATGACAGTATATATGAGCATACTGCTTATATATGTTTGTATTCACGAGAGGCATTTCAAACTTGACTAGCTAGATTTGCTTGAAGTCCTGGAGCGTCCAGTGGCCGTCGGCGCCGCGGACCATGCCCTTGTGCTGAGCAGACCACCACTCCGCCGGCACCGGTACTCGTCCCTGAGCGCGTCGACGCGCTTGTTCACCAGCGCCACGTCGCGGTCCACCTCCAGCCTGAACCCTCCGGCGCTGCCCTGCTCGCCGGCGACGCCGTGCAGGTAGCACTCGAGGTTGTGGAGCGTCTGCAGCGTCCCCGGGTGGCGCAGGTACGGCGACCGGGCCGTGGCGATGGGCAGCGGCACCGCCACGTCGAAGTAGCTGATGAGCGGGTACGTGTGCACGATGTCGCCGGCGTTCTTCACGTGGAGCGCCCTGAGGTCAGGGAACGACCGGAAGGCCTCCCTGAAGGTGAGGTTCCCAACGTGCGGGCTCGCGAACACGATTGCCGTCACCGGGCACGGCGGCTGGGAGGAGCTGGAGGGGGCGTTCACGCCGTTGGCGGCGATGTCGATGGCATTCAGGGTGGCGAGCGACGCGCCGAGGCTGTGGCCGGTGATGGTGATGCTCGTCGCCTCCTCCTTGTACAACTCCATCAGCCGCCTCACCTCCTCAAGAACCTGCACACGTACGTGATAGCAGTTATGCATGGTTCATTAATTAGTTACTAAGTTTTTGATTTTGGTAATGTTGTACGCATCGCAGTAATGGACGACCTTTCATCGATAGCCAAAAAGTATTTAGTCCTGACTTTAAAATTATAACCGTGACTAAAGGGACAACAGCATTTAGTCTCAGTTTGTAATACAAACAGAGAATACCACCTTTTAGTCTCGGTTGTAACGGTTACCAAGGCGTTAATGTCAAGGCGAGAAGCTTTATTTAGTCCTGTTTTGACACACGAACTAGGACTAAAAGCGATTTGAGACACCTAACCTGACTAAAGGTTTCTTTAGAGCGATTTAAAAGGAAATCGTACATTTTCTAAGTTATTAGATGTGTGATGGAAGTTGAGATGGCAACACGCACAAGGGCTAAAATGAGAGGTCTTGGGTTCTAATCTCTATAGCCGCATCTTTTTTTTACTCAAGAATCGAGACCTTTAGTCCCCCAGTTGTAGGAATCGGGAGTAAAAATTGAGACCTTTAGTCCTGATTGCATAGAAACTAAAGGGGTTGAGAACCAGAACTACAGCTAGTTTCTCTACTATAAAGGCTTGGATATTGAGAGACTAGGAATTTGGCAATCACATGTGTTCACCACAGTGAGAGCATGACGGCTTCAACTACTTCCAAATCTATTAAAAAATACATACTTGTTCATATGTAACGAAGGGATCGGAAGGTCACTGAAACAACTTATCTACAATCCTCACACCAGCAAGTATATAATAATATGGGCAAATAATAAAATTCATCCTTAGCCAAGTTGAGGCTTTTATATTTGTAAAAAGCCTTAGCTTACCTGTATATAACACGGTTCTTTCATCATTTGACTATACTAGTCTATCAATCCATGCTCCTACGGGTGAGAATCATAGAAGACATAAGCATGGATTATTGTTTAATATCTCTTACTAACAAAAGTTATTTA
Organism: Miscanthus lutarioriparius; assembly: GCA_904845875.1. Classification (NCBI taxonomy): domain Eukaryota; kingdom Viridiplantae; phylum Streptophyta; class Magnoliopsida; order Poales; family Poaceae; genus Miscanthus; species Miscanthus lutarioriparius. The sequence goes on along the minus strand of CAJGYO010000017.1, from coordinate 71,879,520 downwards.
AATTAAATTGCACATATTTTTTTTTTGTCTTTGTTCAATTTTGTAAATATAATAGACATATATACAATTGTGATAAACTTATGAATTATTGACTATATGTTTTCAAATCCATAGTTTGTTTTGTACGCTACCTCTGTACCGTGTATGGTGAACCCCGGCGCCCACTAGCGATGCCCCGAGAGAGAGGTATGTGGGGGCTTTTTGCCGTATGGGAGCCCAATGGCGCTTACACATCAGAGACACAAATGTCGGTGCCTATAACACTGTTTTGTGTCGTAGGCGGTTGAGGAGCACTGCTTCCGCAGCGCAGCGTGGTATGGTCCCGATATCGTGGTTTGACTTTGTGCATCGCCTTCTCCGCTTATGCGCCGTCCTTCCGAAGCGGGCGTCCCCGGTCGGATGGCCTTTAGTCGTGCCTCGCCGCCAATCGGAGAAGAGTGGTAAGCAGCCTTCCCACGGGTCCCCGATCGGAGACGGGGTCGGAGTAGGAAGCGGTGTTTTGGGCTAGGCTTCTTCGACGAGAGACCACCCGAGGCGGCCGGTGCCCAAGGCGGATGCTCCGGCCGGAGAGGTGGGCCGAAGAAATTTGACGAGCGGGCGCTTGTACTTTTGGTAGACCTTCCCGGGCGATCGGACTTGTCCTTTTGGCCCATTGTGTTTTAGACTCTGGGCCGCCCATGAATTACGTGTTGCTTTTCCGGCCGAGCCCCTGGCATGGAAGCCGGTCCCCGAGGGACCCCGGGTTTATGAACCCACAGAGCCCCGAGACCCCGGGCGATTTGAGCGGAATCGCTCGGGGATTTTTTTTCTTGCTGGCGTGGTGCTGTGCGAAGACTCATGTAGTCTGTAGCCCCCGAAGCCCCGGCGGTTCGGGCGTAACCGGTGGAGGGTTTTCCGTGTTGTCGTGGGAGGTTTTTCAGCAGGTCGCGTGGTCGCGGCGTGAGCGCACTCCCATGGGTGTAGCCCTCGAGCCCTCGGGCGGTTTGGGCAAACCAATTTGGGGTGTTGTTTCAAAGTGGGCGTGTGCATGTTTTTAGTTTTGAGATGGTTTTTGTTTAACCACGGTGTCATTGCGCACCGAGGTGGTGAGGTGCGACGATTTGATTGAGACAGAACTTCATCGATCCCCGGGCGCCGGTGCGCGCCGTGGACCGGTGAGAAGGTTAGTCGGGACAAACCTCAAGGCGTCGGTGCGGCGCCACGGATGGAGATAGCTCGGTTCGACATGTCGAAGTTCATCGATCTTTGGCGCCGACGCGCACTGTGGGATCGAGCGAGGCGACCCCTGAACGGACCCAAGCGCCGGCGCGCGCCGTGGATCGAGAGAGTTAGTTTAGTTAGTTCAGAATCGGACGAGCCGAGCTCGTGGATCCTAAGTGAAGCCGTTACTGTGAGTTTAGGAGTCGCGGTCCTGTGTTTATTGGAGCGCAGCCGGAAGTGAAGCCGCGATGCAGAGTTTAGGAGTCGCGGTCCTGTGGAGCCGAGCCGGATGTCATAGATCCTCGCCGACGTGAGTTCAGTGGTCGCGGGTCCCAAGAGCCGTAGCCGGATGTCGAGATCCCGCCGGCGCGCGAGTTCGGGTCGCGGTCCCAAGAGCCGAGCCGGATGTCATAGATCCTGCCGATGCGAAGTTCGAGTCGCGGTCCCAAGAGCTGAAGCCGGATGTCATAGATCCCGCCGACACGAAGTTCGAGTCGCGGTCCCAAGGTTTTTGGAGCGAAGTCGGAAGTGAAGCCTTTTGAAGCCGAAGCATAGTTAGTTTGGTTAAAGATCGGAAGAGGCGATGTTTCGCGGATCTCCGGCGTCAGCGCCGTGGGACCGGGCGAGTCGGAGTCATGGATCTCGGCGAGTACAAGGTCGCTGTCCTTGGCATTTGTCTTGAGCCCCGAGCCCTTATCGGGCCTTCGTGGGGGTCGGCGTGAGTATTCAGATTACCTTCATCCTCGGCTCCTCACAACCGGAGGGGCTGAGTTTCATCGCCTCGTCCCGATCGCCGGGCTCAAGACTAGCTCAGTGAGTTCGCTTAACGGGTGTGATCGAGTGGAATCCGGGTCCGCTGCTCGTGGACGGGGTTGGCATAACCCTCTTGTGACATTCCACTACTCCTTTACTCTGAACCCGACAGATGCCTAGGTCGCTCCAGAGATCGACCCAGTGGCCTAACGGCCTCCCCTCGATGGAGATTTTATGGGCCTAGCGAGAGGTTCAAGATCGAACGAGAAGTTTGAGATGACTGTCTCATCGGACCGGGCGAGGGGCACTGACGGTGCTCATTTTACGGTTTTCTCCCCTAGCTCTATTCGTTGCTCATGTCGAATGAGGCAACCGCCGCTTGCGGATGCAACACGGAGCATTCTCGATGCATCTCGGCCGCATGTGCGATGCTTAGTTCCCGAGCCCTCGGGCGTGTTCATGCCCTAATCGTCCAGGGGTTTAGGCGATGGAATGAATGCGGCGATGGATGTATGAATGATTTAAAGAAATAGAGGGTTTTTATAGTGTTTACCTTAACGATCGGAGGACGGGGCTCAAGAGCTTCGGGCCGAAACGTCCGACCGGGACCCATGCTCGTCGTTCATGATAGAGTCGGCATGGCCTACATGGGGCGTCCCTTCGCTTCCTACCTATGCCCTGGTGTGGATACCGAGCGACTTCGATCGACTCTGTGGGGGCCGTTGGTCTCCGGTGGAGATTTCATTTTTGGTCTCCTGTGTCCGTCCCTGGGAAGCGAATCCGCTCACACGCAAGCGGGCGCGATCGGTTCCTCGTGTCCGCCGTGGTGGTAGTGGTTGATCGTGGCGGTGGTGGTGGGCCACGGCTAGGCCACGCCCCGCCCAATCAGAGCCGTTCCATCGAAGGTGGCGGTGGCTGCCTCATCGGTTCCGCACGCCAAATCTGCATTAAATGGAAAAGAGAGAGAATTTTTGCTCCGCCGCGCTTTCCCCGATCATGGCGCCCTTCCTTAACTGATGTTCCCTTTCCTTTAAGTAGGGGCAGGAGAGGCACTAGTACACAAAGTTTAACCGCCGACGGGCGGATTCTGGTTTTCAGCGGCGAAGCAATCGTGTCTCGCTTACACCCAGATCATCACGGTAAATCAAGATTTACCGCGGACGGACCCCGATTGCCCGCCGAGGTAAACGTAAAATACAAAAAAATAGAGAGCCCAATGCAAGCCCATCTAGGCCCGACGTCGAGCCCATCCGCCGCAGATCGCTGCGTTTTCGCGCCGCCACCACGCCGCCGCACTCTCCACCGCCATTGCCGTGATCCACGGCGATGACGGATCCGCGGCCCCGAGGCTAGATCCGTTTCGGACAACGCGGCCGTCGGACGCTTGGAGAAGGAGGGCTAGGCCCACCGCCATGGAAGAAGGCCGCTGCATGCTAGGAGAAGGAGGATGCGCCGCCACCTTCGATCCGCCACTGGATCCACGGGCCCTGAGGCCAAATCCATCGGAGGACGCGCCGCCGGTTGCCGGTGACCACTTCGCCGGGAGGAGGGGGCCGGAGCCGCCGGAGACCCAGCCCGCGCGCACCACGTGTACCTCGCTCCGCCCTCGCTCTCCACGCCTCCCACGTCGCGTCATCGGCTTCCATGGCTGTGCTCAGAGTTGGGGAGACAGAGAAAGATAGAGGGCGTCCTGGAGAGAGAGGTGGAGGGGCGGTGCTCGGAGTTGGGGGGAGACAGAGAGATAGAGGTCGCCGCCGCTCTCGGCTGCTGTGAGGGAGTTGGGTGAGATTGAGGGAACCTAAGTTTGCCCTTATATATAAACCCGGTAGGGGCTGTGCCTGGGCTCCGAACTGGGCCAAAAGTTTTACGAGGCGGGCACTTAAGGATGCCCGCCATGGTATTTACCGTGGCGAACGTCTTAATATGCCCGCCGTGGAAAATAGGGCATTTTCCGTGGCGGACGTCTTAGGACGCCCGCCACGGTAAATTGATTTACCATGGCAGGCAGAAATGTCCGCCTCGGTAAATGAATAATGTCCGCCTTGGAAAATCCTAGGATTAACCGTGACGGGCAAAAAATGTGCCCGCCTCGGAAGGGTCCAAAGTGGTGTCGCGCAAAATCATTTATGTAGTAGTGAGGGTTTTTGTTTCGTTCTTTTGCTCGTTTTTTCATCTCGCCGCCCACCGCTCTCTTCCTTTTTTGCCGTGAGCGTTCCTGAGAGCCGCGGAGGTTTCTAGGAAAGAAGGGGGAGAGAGCGAGGGAGAAGAGAGGAACTCACCGACATTTTTTTGATCCAGAGCGAGATGTCGGATCGGGCGAACGCCCAACGGAGAGAAAAGTCGGTGGCTTTGGAGGCTTTTGTCATGGAAGAGGTTTTCGCCGCCGCAGGAGGTGGTGTAATCGGAGGGTCCCCGGAGGGGAGGAGTTCCCGCAACCTTGTCCTCGATGAGGTGGTTTCTTCCCTACCTTCCATGAGCGCGGATTAGGATACCCCGCCAAGACCGGGTTCTCGCGCTGGCTCCTCAACGAGTGGGGTCTAGAGCTGCAGCATCTCAATCCGATGGGGGTGCTGTACATTGCTGGTTTCATCACCGTCTGCGAGGCATTCCTTGAGATGGAGCTACACGCGGATCTCTTTCGGCTTTTCTTCTCCGGGAGAGCTATGGCGGACTGGAGTTCGGCCGAGATCAAGACTGCGGTTGAGGCTTCGGCCTATAGAGGAAGCCATGTGCGGGAGGCTCATATCCTCCGCATACATCCCATGTGACTCCAACCGGGGATGGCATGGGGAGTGGTTCTATATCCAGAATCTGGCTGGGGCGCCATTTTTAGCGTTTACCGGCGGGAGGCCAGTGAAGCTGAAGAGTTGGTCGTGGGGCTGCACCCACATGGAGAGACACAAGGTGGAGGCCATCGAGGAGGAGCCCGGAATCTCATAAGGGGAGGACTCGATGGGGTGCAGGTGTTCCACACCTTTACTGCCGCGGGTTGCGTCGCTGCTATGGAGAGGACGCACCGATGGGACGACGGCGGCCGATCGGATTCGGACTGCTGGTCTCCTGAGGAGGAGCTGCTTTGGACGACGAGATCTCGGAGCCAGATTACTGGCAAGGCTGCAACCTTGAGGCCCTGCAGAAATAGTTGTGGGAAAGCCCATACCGCTCAATGCCTCGATCGTGCTCCACACTAGTATGCCTTATTTTGTTCGTGCTTTTTCTCCGCTTTTTCCCTTTTCTTTGATTTTGGTTCAATCGCTCCATAGGGGCTCGTGGAGGTACAAGTCCCGCCGCACTCTCCTTAAGGGATCCATGGGTCGGGCCCGGCTGTGCCACCCTGAAGAAGGAGGCGGGACGCCTGGAAGAAGAAAAGAACGAAGGAGGTTCAACGGAAGGAAGAGAAGAAGAAGGAGGTCGCCTGACGCGTGAGGGGCTGTAAGGTAGGAGCGATGTCGAGTCGGAACTCGCGGCCGGATGATCCTATGGATTTGGACAACATGGTCTTCTCCATGAGGAGGAGAGTCGGAGGTCGCTAGACCTCGGGCGGTGCATCGCGACCCACGGCGCGACGTCAACCGGTGAGGAGCAGGAGGCCGCGGGCATGCGGAGGTTCTCGCGTCGAGGAAGCGTCACGGTGAGCGTGGACCAAGCAGTGGAGCAAGCGGCTAAGCGGATGCGGTCACCGCACCTCTCGGCAGAGTGTCGCCGGTCCGCTTATCGCCGTGGGCGGACGTGGATCGAGGGAGCCGGGTGGTCCGAGGAGCAGACCGGTGCTCATGCGGCGACGAGGCCGGTACCAACGCCAGACTTGCAGCCAGACGAGGCCCCACTCGCCGTGGTGTGCGGTGAGCAGTCCAGCGGTCTAAGGCGTGATTAGCGCCCGGCCGACAGCAACTTGCAGGTTTGAGGACGCCCTACCATTGCTTCTGGTCGGGGAGTCCCGTTGCAGGACATCAGACGACCCGTAGGGCAGGCAGTGAGCCGGTCGGGATGGCTCGGACCCGCCTGAAGTGAGGGGGCACGGTCGCCGCTTAGGAGCGGTCTCGCCCCGTAGAGGGTCCGAGGTCGCCCGAGTTCCGCTTTTCCGAGTCATGCCGCCGCCACCCGGTATGTTTCCTTTTGTTGCTTTTTTGATTTTTGCTGGTCGAGTCTTTTTTGGAGTGTGGCTTACCGTGATTTTGTCATGGCCGTCGGGGATGCCGGGTTGAGTATCATACTCGACCCCTGTGGGCGGGAGGTTTGAGGCCCACTGCAAAGATGTTGTGAGCGAAGGGGCAAAGCAGGTGGTGGCGGTGAAGCATTCTCTCGGGGTGGTGCCCCCGGGTGGTTGTCGATAACGTGACAACGGGCGGGCGACGTTGTTGGCGGCGATCCAAGTGCCGGATGGTGGAGGTTGCGCCGGGAGGTAACTCACGGCCCCTCCTCCACCGGTCGTGTGGAGGAGACGAGGGGGCGAGCTCCCACCGCCGGGTGGAGGGCTACAAGACCTATCCTTGCCGGGGAGGTGAAGTCGCCGGAGGGGAGCGGGACGAGACAGAGTTGGGACGCCCGGTGGCATCCCATGTGAATGAGGTGGTGGAGATCCCGTCTGACGACGAGGCAGATACCGTGGCGAAACCGCCGGTGTCGCCGCGGGAGCTGGTGGTGTCGCTGAGCCGGGCGGTGGTGGGCCGGAGGTCGGGCCTTCGCAGCGATTCATCGGAGGGTGACCTGGAGTGGCCCTTCCTAAGGACTCATCGAAGGCGAGGTTTGTCCTCCGGGACTTTGAGCGCCAGCTGTTGGACATTTTTGGGGGGCAAGGGCATGCCGCGGTGTCCGAACTCACCAAGCTGTTCGCGAAGCTTGAGAGTGCCCGGAAGCAAGCTCAGTTTGCCCGGCAGCTGGTTGAGGTCGACCTGTAGCTCACCGCGGAGGTGAGTTTCTGGTACTTATCCTTGCCTTTGAATCTTTTCGCCGCTTGTTTTTAGCATGCCTATTTTTTACAGGAAATAAGGAAGGTGTCGTCCCACAAGTCCTACTTCTTCTGGGCGAAACACGCCCGGATGGCCGTGCTTGAGCGTCGGGTGGAGTCCGCCTGCCGTGAGTCCCAGGTCCGGGCGGCCGAGGCGGCCGCAGCACGGGCGGAGGGACAGCGTGCGGCGAAGCGGGCGACTGCTGCCGAGCAAGGGCTCGAGGCGGCGAAGGTCCGCCAGGAGGAGACTGGATGCGGGCGGACGCCCCTCGGCGCAATACCGAGGTGACACTTCAAGAGGCCTTGGTGGCCTTGAGCCAGAGCGGGCCGCCCCCGAGAGGGAACATGAAGGCCCGGAGGTAGAGCAGAGGGGCCGGTCATGAGGCGGATCAGGAGGTGCTCGCGCCGAGTGGCTGTGTGATGGGGATGGAGGACGTGAGTGCCCTGGCCATGGCAGCAGTGGCTCGGAAGGCGAGGATTTTCCACCCTTGAGGCCTCTCGCATCGGTGCGACTTTTTGTTTTCTCGTGGTGTTGATTTTTTTCCCAAACTGCTTTCGAAGCTTGTCGCCCTTCTTGCAGAGCCGGGTGAGAAGGTGGCTGGAGCGAGACTCGAGGTGACCAAACCGAACTTCAATGGAATACTAAGGAGCTGGCTAAGTCCGTGAAGAGCGACATGCTCTCAAAGGGAGCATGGCAGATCCGCATTGCTACCCAGTACCATCGCTCCTCGAAAGTCTTCGTGTCGGCGCCTACATCGCCGCTACAAATGGTCCAAATGAAGCGGAGGTCCCGGATGCGGTCAAGGACCTTGTCGAGTGCACTGTTTTGGCGGAGCGTCGGGGTCTTGACCTCGGTGGCGATACCACCCAAATCCAGACTTCGCCGCCATCTCGCAGCTGGTATGTCAAGGGCTCGAGCATGGAGGACATCCAATCAATCGAGGAGAGCTTGTTGCGCGACGCACGGTCGGGTGTCGAGCAAGTCTCCGCCGAGTGGGGTGATGGACGTTCGCCGTTAAGACATGGCCCAAGCATGCGTGGAGAGGACGCTTCTAAGCTTCGGATAGCCCAGAGTTCGGTTTGGGGGATGTCGCCTCACCGACCGAGCCAAACGTCAGGTTGGCCGCTGTGAGTGAGCACCTGCGTTTTCTGTCGGTTTGCGCCGCCAAGAAATGCCGGTCGGTTAAATAGCTTATGGAATGTAATTAGTTTAGTAAACCTAAAGAGTTTAAGTTCATGGGGAGCCCTCGTAAAAACATTCGTGTGTGTGTTTTCATGATCGCAATCGGTTTTGTTTTTGTGATGGAGTTGTTCGTTAAGGGAATCTTGTTCCCTTCGTTCCTTAGTTTTCCCGTAGCATAATTTTGTTTTTTATTCCTTTGTTTTTGTACTGTTTGTACTGCTTGTTCCATAGGCCACGACCTTGTGAGCGGGCGGCTTGGCGAGGCTCGGCCACTGAATCAGAGGAAAAGAAGCGATCGGTCGGAATGTTTTAAAGCAAAGCTACGTAAGGAAAATCAAAAGAACGAATCGCCCTTCCGTTTCGGGTAGGAAGGAGTTTTTCCATATGAAAGTAAAAGATGAAAAACAGAGGGGTAATAGTGCCCCTAGTAGAGCCCCCTGAGCGCCTGGCCAAAAAGTGCTTGGGTCTGGGGTGCTCTTATAGGAGCGTTGCTAAGTAAACAAAAACTCAAACTTAGGGAAAGGAAAGAACGACATAGCTATTCCAAGCGCTTGAGAGAACGTCATCATCGTTGTCTCTTCAATGGTGGGCGCCCCTATTCGAATCACCAAATTCTTCACTGCCCTGGATCCTCACGGCGTGCCCCCTTCTTATTGTCGCTTCTTCGCTTTTTTCTTTCCTTGGCATGCTACTACCTCAAAGAAAAGCTTGAGGAGCTACTTGATCCCTTGTAGAGATGGTTGATGGGATAGTTGTGGTTGGTGCACGGGCTTTCCATGAGCTTGTGGAAGTGTCCCGATCAGTCCCCGCTTAGGGCTGCGTGCCAGTGATCAGCGACATGGCGGCATGCGTGGATTTGGCGGTCGGCGGCGATCCTTTCGCTTCTTTTTCCCTCCGTGTGGAGGGGGCCTCGCCTTGATCTCTAGCGCTTGGCCTTTCTTTGTCGTGGCCCCTGCTGAAGCGCCGGTGAGAACGGCGCTGTCGGGGAGTTGGGCAAAGGTTGGTGGTCCCGTCGTTAAAGGCCGGGACCCCTGGCCATCAATGAACGTGTTTTGGTTTGGTCCGGAGCCGCGTAGATAGGCGGCTTAGCCAGCTAAGCGGTCGCTGTGCCAAGATGAGGTGCCATTGTGGCCTCATGTGCCGGCCAATGGGGTTGTTGCGATGACGGTGTAGTGCCCCATCCGCTATGTCCCTGCTCCCGAGGATGGGGGAGCGAGGCTGGCGTAGTCGGCGCTGTCGCGATACGGAGCACTCCGCTTATTCGAACGGTGGCGGTCTGACCATTGCCCGCAGATTCCGGTGGATCGCCCCATCATGAGGGTCGTTCGCCTCGAATAGGCTGGCGCAGAGCATTGCCGCGGCAATGTTCGACCGGCCCCGAGTTGAACTATGGGGGATCAGCCCCCTATCCAGTGGTGTTGCGCTGACTGACGGGCGCGACCCGAGCGCCGCCGCATGGCTATGGCGCACGCGGGCGCAGGTGGTGCGCCGAGCGTTACCGGGCGCGGTCGGTGGTTGATGCGGCCATCTGCCGTCAGAGATCCTCCCCGTGCTCGTGGTGAGCTCGGGGCCTCCGGGACATGTGGGCCCGAGGGGCTTGAGTCCGTGAGGACTCCGTTGCCCATGGCGGGCTGCCCGAGAAGCGCTCATCATGGCGCACTCCCGGATTTAACGGTGGGCGGGTGCCACGTCACCGATCTTTGGAGCTGCTTCACTCCCACGCACGCCGCCCATGATGTCGAGGAACAGTGGGACCATAGCTCGCCATCCCCCACGAACTCGGGGACGCGCGAGGAGGCACCGCACTATAATCTTTGGAGCCCCGGGCGTGCGCGCGCCCATGGGAGACACGAGGTCAAAGAGGGGAACCGGTCGACGGTGGCTACGACGGGACAACGGCATGTACATTTCACTGGCGGGGTTTGAGCAGAGTTTGTTTCTGGAATGAAGCGCAGATGTTGGCGCTGCTTGAGGTCGCAAGGCGTCTCGGAGTCGGCGGAGGACGCTCTCCACGGGTGCCAGTCACGCAGTCTCCTCACGGAGGTGGAGTACGCCCGAGCCGGGCGGCGATGAAGTCCGTGCTTCAAGAGGAAGGCCCTGGATGGCTCAAAACGGATGGAACCCGGATCCTCGCAGCGTAGGGCGTGGGATACACCAGCCGGCCGCAGAGATAATCAGAGTCATTTAGAGAGCCAGCCACGGCGGGGTGGTGAAAAATGGGTCATCCGACAACTAAAAGTGTTGAACGACAACGCCTTCCCTATGGATTTCGCATGCCAACCGGCTTGGCATGTAAAGTGACCAACTAGTGAATATTTGTAGTTTTGTTGTATGCTAGTTGTGATTGGAGGTGGCCTAGCACTCAATGACACAAGATTTATACTGGTTAGAAGTGCAACGCCCTCTACGCCCAAAGGTGGGGCTTCCATGGTGACTTTATTCCCGAACCCCATGTGCTCAAGTCCTGAGAGGGGTTACAAACGAGAAGGACAAGGTGGTGGTAAGAGAGGCCCATCAGGGGTCTGGACTGGAAGGGTCGAGGCGATCGAACTCCGCCATGAGCTAGGTGTTCAAGCGGGGTGTTTGAGGGGTTGTGAGCTATCGATCTAGTGAATCTGGTGCTTGAAGAAGTCGACCTCCTTCGTTGGAGGGAGCATCCCTTTATAGAAGAAGGGGATGGCTTTTACAGTGAGAGGAGAGAGTACTTGATGTTATTAAGTCTTGTTGCCCATGCCGAAGGAGGACAGTTGATGATGGTAGGCGCCTAACATCGCTGTTGACGCCATTGTAGAATGTCAGTGCACATGGGAGGTTGCGTTGGCTTCTTCAGAAGGTGGATGTCGCACCGTAAACTACTATTGGTATGTGAGGAGCCCCCACCGTGGTACTGTATGGTGAACTCCAAATTACCACTATCGATGCTAAGAGGTATGTGGGGGCTTTATCAGACGGGGAGCCCAATGGCGAGATACACCGGTAGAGACACAAATGTCGTGCTTCATAATACCGCTTTGTGTCGGGCCGGTTGAGGAGCACTGTTTCATAGCGGCGTGATAGGGTATGGTCCTGTATCGTGGTTTGACTTTGTGCACCGCTTTCTCCATTTGCCCTCGGTCCCTTCCGGAGCGCGGAAGGCCCTGGCCGGATGGCTCCCAGCCAGCCCTTCGGCCGCGCCACCGGAGAAGAGTGAGAAGTTAGGCTTTTACTGGGGTCCCCTGGTCGGAGACGTTGACGGGCCGGAGTAGGAAAGAAGTTCTTGGGGCCAGGCCTTCCGATCGAGAGACCGCCCGAGGCGGCCGGGTGCCCGGGCGTGAATGCTGCTCCGTGGGAGGTGGATCAAGAAATTTGACGAGCGGGCTTTTGTCCTTTGGTAGACTCTTCCGTCGGTCATGACGGACTTGTCCTTTTCGCCCGTTGTGTTTAGACTCTTGGGCCGCCCGAATTACGTGCTGTTTTCATGGGCCAAGCTGCTCAAGGTGGGAAGCCAGTCCCGAGGGACCCGGTTTATAAACCCGACATTATATATAATTTATATTTGTCAAATAGTCCACAGTAGTTCACCACTGAACCTAGATGCATAAGTTCATCACATAATAGCAAACAAATGCATAAGTTCATCACATAACAAGTCTAGCAATTAGACATTACATATCCTACACGATTTTTATCCATCACACATATATAAAATCCAGAAGGGTCTCACAGATGCACAAGTTCATCACATAACAAGTCTATAATTTAGACATTACAGCATGACCTACAATGATTATTATCCATCACATAAGGTAGTAAATCCAGCAGGGTCTCACATAACCAACTTTAATGGTAAGGTGTGCGGCATGACTGAATCAGATGTGGTCCACTAACGATGCTCCTTGTCAATGGGTCCACTATCGATAAGCAACCCGCAGGCGCATTCGCATGGTACCTAAACTGAATCCAAATTCACCTACATTGAGATCCTCGCAGTAGTTTTAAAGCGTACAGCTTTACCACCATGAGCCCTTGCAATGATTATCAGTGTATCCTTAAAACTGACAGATATGACAGGTCGCATCATCTTGATAGCACCAAGACCATTACCAGGCATGTGATCATCAGCCAGTTGGCTATCTATAGAGCACAAGCCTCTTCTTGATGCTGGTTGTGTGGGCAGTGACTATTCCACAAAATTCTCCTCTTCAACTTCAATTGCAATAGTTGCCTCCACCGCAGATATATCACAAAACCATACTCCACCTTCACGGGACTTAGCCTGGTGGCAAGAGAGTCTATCAACCTCACATTTCTCCAAGGACCGCCCTGCTATGCCACTGATTGTCAAGATTCCTTTACTGAGCGTCTCTCTGTCCTGACCTTGATGATCCTTGATCTTCAGATCAGTCTCATTTATAATTATCATCTAATAATGCAAGACCCTCGTTTTGGGCCAGTCAAGATCAACGGTTCATCCCATAAAAAAACTGACAGGCTAGTGACACATTTCCAATGTAGTTAGCATTGCGAGAGAGCTTATATATAGAAAAAAAGGCAGCGCAAGCATATGGAAGCTAGCAGTCTCTTGCAGAGTTGACTTTAGTGGTTCAGTGCACAATTCAGCAGCCAGATATGATTAGTTCTAGC